>OY998185.1:53720581-54920581 GCA_963921935.1 Galeruca laticollis | reverse complement strand
TTATCTGAATCATTACAGTATCCCAGTTAAAGTTATCTAACTTCGCTTTCTGTGCACCGATTTCTTACTTTAAGGTACCGTAATAAAGTAAAAATATGCTAAATTGCTAAATATACAGGGAGTCCCATTTAACAAATTACATCAATCGTATTCTGAAAATACGCCACTTTTCTAGCGGATAAACTGAAAATAGGCCATTTATATAAATGTATCACAACAAAACTTACGGTAATTTTAAACCTAACTGGGAAAACCGCATCTCAATATCTAGAACCGTTTCGAAGTTATCAGCTCTTAAAAACAGTCAGAATATAATGAGACACCCTGTATATAAGGATATTCCTGTTATATATGTATAATTTTCACTAGATTTAAAAACATAAAACATGGGCAATCGGCACTCTTTTAGAGCGTTTTTGTTTATGCGTCTCTTTTGCCGAAGAGACGACGAAATTACGTGAAAAACTGTTTGTTGCCTTCTATCGTATTTAGATTTTTGTTCTGTTCTCAGTTTCCAAGTGATATTGGCAAGCTATCAATATCAGTCGAACTCCAAAGTCTCATTTTAAATTGTAATAATTTATATTTACCATCGTACGAACTCTGTCATTTAACTTAAGTTAAGTTTTAAGTTATAATGATTGGTGTCAAGTAGATGTTTTGCGTAGTGGGATTTATTTGGTTGTTTTAATCTGTATGCTCGTAAGTGCTCACTGTATCGTACTTCAAAATTCCTAAGGGTCTGACCCAAATAGACAGCATTACATTCTGGACATTTGAGTTTATATATACCTGACTTCTTTAATAGTGGTATTTTTTTTGTTTTTTACATTTAACAATTTTTTAATGTAAAAACAAAAATACTACTATTAAAGAAGTCAGGTATATATGAACTCAAATGTCCAAAATGTAATGCTGTCTATTTGGGCCAGACCCTTAGGAATTTTGAAATCCGATACAGTGAACACGTACGAGCATACAGATTAAAGCAACCAGATAAATCCCACTACTTGACACCAATAATTTTGACATCTAACCCAAAACTAGAAGTGCTGTATATTTGTGAAAAGAAACAAGAACTAGATTTCCTTGAAGGATTGGAAATTAGAAGACATTTAAGAAACCCACAATATGAAGTTGTCAATGAACAGTTAAATCTAGGGAGTTCTCCACTAATAAACTGTCTTCTTATGATAATTGTAAAGATCAGCAGATATAGTTTTCCTGGTTTTCTATATCATTGCACAGTTATACTGATCTTAATTGGAAAAATGATATCCAGGATATCACCATAGGGCTAATAATATCTAAGCTTCAATATTTGTAATATCACATCTTCTTCTTTTTCCTATAAACATATATTAAGTCAATCACAAGTTAGGTCACTTCTTGGTCTAGCCAAAAATAACTACTAAACATCAGGTAGTCATCAAATGAAATATAACATCTGTCATTCCGACGATGATATTCAGTTATCGAAACAATTTTTTAGAATTTTCAATAACTTTTATTATATTGTGGAATTAACTAGAAACCGTGAGTTTCATTTAAAACACTAATATGAGCAGATTCCACGAAGTAAGGGTCGAGACAGTTGATTTCTTTATAATTATTAATTAATATATTTGTTCAATCCCCACGGCAATTATTTAAGTAAACTTTGGAAGCATTTAGCATTTCCCCCAAGTCAAGGCATAGTTCGGCGCGCGCCAACTAGATTTTAAAAAAAGACGAGAGTAGCGTTTTGAACGGTGCACGATACATGTGGTCGCTCGTGGTAAAAATCATTTTTACATTAAAATGAAGTGTGTAACCCCAGAATTTACAATTTACGTGGTCCTATTTTCATACTCAGTCGGTACCGACAAGAAGACCTGCTGGCATAACAAGGGTAAGTGTTATATGCTTCCTCCTTTTTTATATGATTCCTTTATTGTTTGCTTCACTTTATTGCCGGTATCAATTCATGTATTGAACCAAATAGATAGAAGAAATAATACAGTCCACTTATTTCCCGCCCATACAATAATACTTTTGTATATTTACTATAGGAATTTTACGGGAAAAAAATTAGGGCAAAATTTTAACACCTTAGTGTTTTGAAAATTCATCATTTTAGTTTTTTCAAAATACCTCAAATACCAACAGTGGTAAAAAAGCAAAGTAAACGGCATTCAATGAAAAACTTAATTATTGTACTGTCTTTTACTATATCAACAGTTTTCGAAGTCGTAATATTATGTTCGCTACCAATTTCAAACACATTATTATTGCATTATCCAAAAATTTAAATTAGTCCAACATTAATAAGTTTTTAATTTTAAAAGGGTAGAAGAAAGAAGAATATGAGTTACAAACATCAAAGTGGTAGTGAGAAGCGTAAAAGGGCATTACTAAAAGAAAATGAAAGAGAAAAACAAAAAAAACGCAATGTCGACATTCCTCAGAAAAGAATTAGAAAATCAACAAGATCTTTCTGAACCGCCATTAAAAGATGAGGAAATAAAGGCTTCAACCAGCAATATTAATAATACCATCGAGTTACAAGAACACAAAGTCGCGGACGATGATGATAACGTCTTCGTAAGTGATTTATTGGAAATCGATAAAGAAACTTCTCCACTATTTTCTTGTGATCTAGCAGACTGGCCTCAAAATATATAACCTCGAAATTTCAAGAATATTTTCTTAAAAGCAGACATGAACATGAAAAATATTGACAAAACAAGTGGGTGTCTAAAACAATTGGATGGTAAAAAATCTAGAAGTTTACAAAGTTCAACATTCTATAAATTTAAATAAAATGGCGAAAAAGTCCTTCGTGAGTGGTTGGTTTACAGTCTCAAATCGGGCTGCGTTTATTGTTATATTTGCAAACTTTTTTAGAAAAAAGATATCAAGCTAAGTACCGATGGCTACACTGACTGGAAAAATGCGACTCAGTACTTAAATAACCACGAAAGGTCTTCTGAACACGTAACCTCCGTCGGCACAATGATTAATAGAAGTCGAATAGAGGGAAGAAGAAGAAGAAATCAGAAAAAGTTACTTTCAGGAACAAAACTACTGGAAAAATGTTTTATTAAGAGTGCTTGCTACCATTAAGTTTCTATCAACACGTGCTTTACCATTTTATGGTTCCACGACTAAACTTTTTACAAAAGGGAATGGTAACTATTTAGGCTCATTGGAATTTCTTAGTGAGTTTGACCCGTTTTTAGTCGGACACCTCCAAAAATATAGTGACATTGGAAGTGGGCATGTTAATTATCTTTCTTCGGCCATATGCAACGAATTTATTCACCTTCTTACAAATGAGGTAAAAAATGTTATTATCACCGAATTGTAAGTGGCAAAATATTTTTCAATTATCGTCGATTCAACGCCTGATATTTCACATATCGATCAATTAACTGTGCTTATAAGATATATTTTACCAAATGGTAAACCAGTAGGTTTTTAGGTTTTGTGGAAATATTTTCTCATACTGCATCAAATGTTTTACAAACCAAATTAAGTGACCTTAATATTAATATCAATTACTGCAGAGGCCAAAGTAATGACAACGCATCCGGAAAATATAACGGATTGCAGGCAAAAATTAAAGAGAAGACAAATAATGCACATTTTGTACCATGTTCCAGTCATTCTTTAAACTTGGTCGGTAATAGTGCTGCCGAAAGTTGTTTGGAAGCTTCTGGATATTTTGAAAATGTACAATGTTTATATAATTTTTTTTTCGGTTTCGACGCACAGGTGGGAAGTACTTCAAAAATGTCTATCTGTTTCAAATACTAAATTACCATTGGTTAAGAAAATATGTGACACAAGATGGCCAGCACGAGCTGATGCTATTAAATCTATTGCGGGTTTTAGTGAAATGAAAACAGCGTTAGTAGAGCTAAATGACGATGCTAACCAAAAAAAGTCATAAGCTGGAGATTTACTTCACAAAATGAATACATTTGAATTTGCCTTGATGACAGTGATTTGGAAAAGAATCCTAGACAGAATAAACTGCACCTGTAAATCTCTAAAAGATAATCAAGCCAGTTTAACTCCGGCTTGTACACTATACAGTGGTTTGATCGAATTTGTCAATAGTTTTAGAGAACAGTTTGATGAAGTTGAAGAGGAATCCAAAAAAATTCAGCCAAATAATAATGTTAACAAAAATAAGATTTTAAGGGTTCGTAAGAGGAAACACTGCTTTGATTAAGGCTCTGCACAAGATATTACTTTAAGAGGTGCTGAGAACTTTAAAATAAATACTTTTTTTCCTATATGTGACAAATTGATTTTTGAATTAAGAATGAGAATGCAAGCATATGATTGTGTAAATGAAATTTTTGGTATACTTTTTAATGAGCCCTCAAATGAAAAATTTAATGTCAGTATAAAAAATATTACTTTATGGATGTGGATGCTACTGAAGATTTAGTAGATAAAATTGTACAGTTTAAATCGCTTTGTAAATCAAATGATATTTCCTCTAATGACCCCTATGAAATTTTAAAATTTTTAATTGATTACAATATTTTGTCAACCTTCTCTAACGTTGAAGTATTGTTGCGTTTATACAGGGTGTCTCAAAATTGACGCCCGTCCTTTCAGAATATGAATCGGGGGGCTAAAACGAATTAAAACGTAAGAATAAAAAAATTGAGTTATGACCATGGTTACAGAGTTATTGACAAAAAACAAAGATCTAACATTCAATGTTTACACTTTATTAAAAACGAATATTTGTTACAAAACAAGAAATTAATTTATAAAAGGTGTTCAAACAAATCGCCTCCTACTTCAATGCAAATATTTGCACGATTTATCATTGAATCACGAACCCTCTGTAGCATGTTTTCGTCTATAAATGTCACAGCAGCGTGAATACGAGCTACTACATCTTCCGCACTCTCAACAGTTTCAAAGTAAATGTTTTCTTCCAAGAATCCCCAGAAGAAAAGACCTAATGGATTTAGATCTGGAGATCTAGGAGGCCATAGTACGGGTCCACCTCTTCCAATCCAACAGTCGGGGAATGTTTGATTGTTCTCACTTGTCTACCATAATGTGCAGGAGCACCACCATGTTGGAACCAACAATTCAATCTAGTTGCTAATGGAACTTGATCGAGAAATGGCAGTGGTAAATTGTCGTTTAAAAAATAAAAATACGATGCTGAATTAAGTCGGTTAAGTAACATATTTGGGCCGATTACATTATTATTTGATAATCCAGCCCAAATGTTTACTGACCATCGTCTTTGGTGACATCTTTTACGTATTAGATAAGGGTTTTCATCTTTCCACTCGTGCAAATTATGAGTATTTATAATCACTGTCTGGGTAAATGTACACTCATCAGTAAACATAATATTTTCTATAAAATGTGGATCATTGTTTACGTTATCCAATAACCATCTACAAAAATTAATCCGAAGCTCCCTATCTCCTTCATGTAAAACTTGAACTTTTTGAGGCCTAAATGGATATAAGCCATTCCTTCCTAATAATCTATGAATGGTATCGTTTTTGAAATGCGTTTGTCTCGATGTAACTCGAAGACTTGTATTTGGTTCCGCTTCAACAAAATCAAGAATTTGCCTTCTTGGACGACGTTGAGCGTAGAATGGCGTCTTCCCTTATTTAATTTGGGATTTAAATTACCTGTTTCCAGTAATCTTTGTTCAACCCGTCGTATAGTTTTTGCATCAGGGTGCCGTCGATTTGGGAATTTTCCGGTATATTCTCTAGCTGCAGCACTGGCATTATCATTATGCGCACCTAATACTTTTAACATATCAACATATTCTCGATTGGAATAATAACGTTCCATTTCTAAAACAAATAACCGTATGAAATTATACTTATATTTATTATGACAAAAGTTGACAGAACTAATAATTAACATTTAACATTACCACAGCAACATATGCTACTCATTTGTTTTTAGCTGACTTCGTTTTTAATAAAGTGTAAACATTGAATGTTAGATCTTTGTTTTTTGTCAATAACTCTGTAACCATGGTCATAACGCAATTTTTTTATTCTTACGTTTTAATTCGTTTTAGTCCCCCGATTCATATTCTGAAAGGACGGGCGTCAATTTTGAGACACCCTGTATTTAACTATTCCTATTAGTAACGCATCCATCGAGAGAACATTTTCTACGTTAAAACGGGTAAAATCATATCTGAGAAATTTATTAAATGAAGAAAATGTTTCTTCGTTGGCTATTCTAAATGTAGAAAGTGTTACGGGCTGATCTTGCAAACTCACCCCTCAACACTTTAATTATAGTTTTGTTAATAAATTTTATATTGCTTCGAATTCATAGGTACCTTTTTGTTGACATTATCAATCACATCGGTCATGTACATTTAAGAAACCGAAAGATTCCCTTTAAATTACTTGTTCGCTACCTACATTCTCCGCTGACAAACTTACTTTGAGAGTGCATTGATAAATCAATTTCCAAGTAAAATTTTAGGGGTTGCATAATTTGCCTACAAACCAACAAAGTGTCCCCTTTAAAAATAAGTGTGACATGGCTTTGCATATTTTTTAATTTTCTTACTTTTGTCTGAAATATAAAGAGTGTTACGTTTTCAAATTAACAACCTGTATAATCCTCATATAAACCACAATTTTACCGTCATCCACGAGCGATTTGCTTTTACCAATATATTTTCGTCATTCACTAACATTCTCCTGAATACAACCCTGTCCAGTAACCAACTTAACAGCATCAACGTGATCGTCTCAACTAATTCGTCCCATAAATTATCAACCAGTCTCGAAATCATTAGTTCCTAGACATCCGAGCGTAATTTAAAAGAAATCAAAGTTATCTCTTGTTTTAACCTATGGGATATTCAATTTCCAATACTCCAACACCTCCATCCTTAAGTAGGTTGTTTATCCGAGGTAATTTCATTAACATTTGAATAATTTCCTCGTATAAGCTCAACAAATTAACGACTCACTGTTATGGGTATCGCCTCGAAATGTTAATGGCTTTATCAGCAGAAGAGCGTGGCTTCTCTACGAGATTGATACTTATGGTTTATAGATCGTTTTTCGTTGATAAAATTAAATTCCGACCAAAACCAACGAAATTTACTTAATAATCACACTAGAATCAGCAGGATAAAAAATTATTATTATATACCATCGGCTGATGACAAGACAAAAAAACTACTTTTTCGATATTTGTTTCCAAAACTTTCTCATTGAAGCCAAATTCCGTTATATTTTTATGTCAGTTGCTGTGTTATTTTTTGAGGCCCGTGGAGCCTGATTGACCCCATAAATCAGATAAATATGATTCTCACCAACGCTCTCTTACCTGATTTACCTTATAAATCCAATAAAAATGGCTCTCTCTAACGCTCTCTTACCTGATTTACCTCATAAATCAAATAAAAATTATTCCCTCTAACGCTCTTTTACCCGATTTACCTCATAAATCAAACGAAAATGGTTCTCTTACCTGATTTATCCTATGAATCAGAATAAAAACGATTCTCTCTAACGCTCTCTTACCTGAATTACCCTGATATGCACAATTCTTAAATTAACGATTAAATACAAATACAAATTAAATAACGTGTAACGCCACTGGCGACGAATAGAAGGTCGCAGCGATATTACTGGAAATTGGACCGATCTTACTCAATCACCCTCGAATATTCGAGAAGCCGCGCGCACGTATATAAGAAGGTTGACACAAGCGGGACGGGCAGAGGGCAGAGTTAGTTAATAACGGTTCTAGTGTGCGGTATGCACCAATTCTAAAACCTCTTTAAGGGAAATACTCGGTGAAATACCCAGTGAAATACTCGGTGAAATACTCGGTGAAATACTCGGTAAAATACTCGGTGAAATGCTCGGTGAAATGCTCGGTGAAATGCTCGGTGAAATAATCGGTGAAATACTCAGTGAAATACTCAGTGAAATACTCAGTGAAATACTCGGTGAAATATATCTTCGCAGAAAAGAATAATAACGAACGACATCGAGTTTATAATGACCGTTGGGAATCAGACGAACAACAATAATAAAGTTTAGTGCATTGTTTGTATGCAAGTACTATCAGTTACCAAAGAATTTAACATGAAACGACATTACTCGAGAAAACGTTTCAGCAATATACAGGGGAATCAAGGAAAGCCATCATTACGGATTATAAGAAAAAACGAAAACAACGTTTTTAAATAAATCTGACGCTGATACCAAGTAAAGTATTGCCGCTTCTTATGAAGTAGCGCTAGAAATTGTCAAAGCGAAGAAACCTTTTAGTGATGAAGTGTTTATTAAAAAGTGTGCAATCAAAATGGCAAAACAACTCAATGAATCATAAATTGCCGAAAAATTCGAAACAGTCTCAGTAGAGATTCAACAACTCAAGTAGCTTAATATTTTATCAAACTACTTGAGTTGACTTGAAAATCAAGCTATAATTTGTTCAAAGGTTAAAAGGTTAAAGCCAAATGTCAAATAAAAATATATACTATATACAATAACCAACTGTATGATACTGAAAATTACAAAAAAAGTGTTCAAAGAGACTACATTGTGACACTGTAAACAATATTCGAATGAAGTGCCTTTTATACGCGAATTATTAAAAAATATTTTTCGCAATGTTCATTTTCATTATTTTCATCATTTATAAAACTGCTAAAAATCAAGAAGCTTCATAGAAGTACTTGATTTTTCAAGTACTTGATAAATAAATATTTGAGTTGACATTAAAAACTATTACTTAACTTGAACTTGACTTGATTTCAAGTCAAGTAGCTTGAATATCAAGTCAAGCCGTGAATCTCTGTGTCGCATCAAACAATTGCAAGACACATGGAGCATATTAATCAAAAATTGAATAGATGAGGCTTTTACTTGATGAAGATCCATACTGAATGATGAAATAAAACAATATAATTTGCTTAAAACTTCATTTATTTGAACATTAATCAATATGTATCCAAAAACTCCTTGACATGGTTGAAAAATGTAAATATTTTTCGTTATGCCTGAATGAAAGCACTGATCTGTCCAACATTGGCCAGCTCGTAATTTTTATCCGAACCATTCAAAACGACTTCAGTGTAGCTGAAGAGATGCCTGGTCTTATTCCTCTCCATGGTACAACCAAGGGTGCGGATAATTTTGAAGCTGTGAATACTCAGACTACGGGGAATTCGATAAATATTTCTGTATTGTCACTGATGGAGCCAGAGTTATGGTACGAACTGAAATTGTATTTGCTGGACTCTTAAAACAAAACAACATTAACTGTCCTGTGATGCACTGTATTGTTCACCAAGAGGCCCTGTGTGAAAAATCCTTACGTCAAATGAATGTCATGAAAATGGTTGTTAAAATAACCAATATGATTCGAGAGCGCAATCGTGCTTTGACTCACAGAAAGTTTCGTGATTTTTTAGCCGAAGTAGATGCTACATAATATGGGGACCTGTTACTTCACACCAATACTCGTTGTTTATGCGCCGGAAACTGTTTATAACGATTCTTCGCTACATTCACGTACAATTGCAGAAGAATTCGAAAATCGATGTAGCGACTTTAGAAAAATTTAAAGAGAGATGTCAGTTTTTACTCTGCCCCTTAGAATTTCAGTTGAGAATTTAAGAAGAGCAGACCTTCAACTGGAATTGTGATCCTTTTTACCAAAGAAGAACTCAAACTGGATTGGACTTTTTCAAATTGCTGCAAGAAGAACGATACTCCAACTTGCGAAACTTAGGACTTGTACTGTGCTCAATGCTGGGAAGCACGTATCTCTGCAAAATCAGCTTTTCCAACAGGAAATTTATAGAATCAAAATATAGATGTTCCCTCTCTGATAAGTTACTCAGTTGCTTCGTTTATCAACAACAAATGTTAACGTTAATATTGATGTATTAGTTAGTGAAAACCAACGTCCTCAAACTTCCCACTAATTTTTTTATAAGTTGATTTTTTCTAAATAAATTAAAATGATAATAAAAACGCGTTTTTTCTTTGTATACCATACCTATCAAAACTCACTGATAGAGTAGCATACGAAGTATTTTATAGTGCGGCCCTCCAAACCGCATATTTTTTTAAAGCGGCCTTTAGGACACTTGCAGTTGGATAACGGATAACTCAGCAGAACTGCCATGCGTCGTATGATGTTCTATGAATAAATGCCAGATTATACAACAGATTTGTTCCCAAGATTTTAATAAATGCAATTAAATGTTTTGCCTGTGAGTGTGTGAGCACCCTAGATAAAATTCGATTATTAACAATAATTACTGAAAAGCGTAAAACAGGAGTCTTTGGAATAATCAATTTACCAAATAATGTGCTGTGAACGAACAACGTACCCATAACAATACCTTCCAACCCACGATGGTTTGGCCCTTTTCATAAACCATGATTTTGTAGAAAACGCCATTAGCTTGAATGAGGTTAATTTTCATGATTTTCATATATATGTATAATCAGTAGCGCCGAATATAAAAGAATTGGACAAAAATATATTTCTTCAGTTTTTTAAACATAATTGAAATATTTTTAGAGTAGTTCCTCCTAACAATCTTTTTTATTTTGTAAATAAATATCGTTTAAAATAAAATTTTGGTTGTTTTCTGTATAAAAAAACAACTACTTCGTTGGATTTATACTCTCGATAACAAATTTAATGAGAACAAACAATATTATTATTAGATTTATTGGCAGTCTTCAATTAAATGCGTATTTTGGCTATTTTTTCGATCAAATGAGGTTTTTTTTAAGAAAATGTTATTTAGTTTGAGCCTAGTTTGGTTTATACGTGTATTAAAAATTGATTAAGAAATAATAATAATTTATTTACCGAAGAAGACACAATGGAATTTTGAAAATGAGTGTATGTAATATATTGTGAATTTCTGTGTTGCTAGTCTACAGGTTTTTTTTTGTGTTGTGTCAAAACTAGGTTGGCGACCCTGGGAGTCGGGGGAGTCAAAACATAAGAACAACATTTGTAAATAGTTTGTTGGGATTGGATTTTGAACCTCATAATTTATTAAGTGAAATAAGTGTTTTTGTAATAAGCTGAAGTTATGCAATAAAGACCGGGTCCACATCAGTAGGTATTACGTTCGTCGGGATATTTATTAATGTGGAGGAAGTGAGGCACCAACCTCCAGGTGGCGGATAGGAGAAAGGCCTCTGAGATGATTTTATATGAGGAGGAGGTTTGCGGGGAAATACCGGGGGGCTCGTTGTGTCTAAATCTCAACTGGCAGCCCTCGAAAACCCTGCCGCGGACCAACTTTACGTATCCCAGCTGTAGTATCGTGGCTGAGGGATTGCACAGAGGATTACGATGTCAGGTGAAATTTCGAGCTTACCTAGAAATCACCTGTTATACCAATGTCTCCTGGCTGTCTGTGGTCAAGTCTCGCGGGCCAGTGGGATGGGGGAGGTCTTGGCTTTACTGCCCGGACCAAGAGGAGACAACCTCATTAAAAACCTAAAGTCAAGGTGGGAAACCAGGCCGAAGAATGCGTGGCTATTTAGAAGAATAGTCCTTACTGGTATCGACCTTGGAGTACCAGGGGACACTTCATTGTATTGAACTCCTACCTCTGCATGCAGAGCTCTGCAACGGAAGACCGTAATGACCCTAGCTTCTCGTGGGACAGAGTAGGAAAAAGTACGACTTCCACCGGAAAAGTAATGGAGAAACCTCTACCTCTTCATCCGGCACCTCACAGAGGGAAAAAAGGCCAAACAGCACAAAGGTTGTATGCCGTTCGACCTCCCAACCCAGGGAGAACCGTGCGGCATAGACGACTCACTGAGAAAAGGCCTCAGTGGAGCAGGGGTGCGGAAATACTTGCGACTCCTCAATCAGGGAGTATCCCCTGAACAGGCCAGGAAGCAGGCTATTCAGCGCCCAAGAACCAACCCCCCCCCCCCCCCATCTTCACGTTCACGAATGTACCTCAGATTAACCTACATCACGCGAAATGAGCTTCAGCTATGATTGCAAGGTTGTTCGCTAGACTACAACTGGATATTGGACTGATTCCAGAACCATGGATCAACAAAGAAGGCCAAATCAAAAGTTTGGCATGCAAGGATTCTAAATTGATTTATGATCACAGGCAAGTATCTCCACGTGCCTGTTTAATCATAAGAAATAACATAAAATATGTATGTGTTTCAGAATACGTATCACGTGACCTTGTTCCAATCATGGTTCACTTCAACACTGGGGTATCGACCGAGACATCGTAATTGCCTCTGCCTACTTCGCTGAAGACGGGCCAATGACACCGCCAGAAGAAATACAAGAGCTAGTGAGACACTGCAATAGCAGACGGCTACCAATTATATTTGGTTGTGATGCCAACGCACTCAATACCGTATGGGGAAGCACTAACAACAACAGAAAAGGTGAGTGTTTATTAGAATATCTCTTAGCAAATAACCTTGAGACCTTAAACGTGGGGACAACCCCCACTTTTGTCACGAGAGCAAGAGAAGAGGTCCTGGACGTAACAATTGTTAATGTTGCTGCTAGGAAAAATGTAAAAGATTGGAGGGTGATGAGCGAGCCATCACTTTCCGACCATGGGATCATCGAATTTAGGATAGAGGGAAATACCGCCTCGATTCCTACAATCCGAAATCCTAGAAATACTGATTGGTCTCTTACAAGACCAATCTGAAGAACAATTTGAAACACGTCGAAGTGAATGGAGTAAATCACCCGCACTACGACCTGGAACAAAGAGTCGAACAGATCAGTGAGACAATAATGGAAGCTTTTCATTCCAGTTGCCCACTGTCAAAAGCTCGTTCAGAAAAGGATACTCCTTGGTGGAATGAGAACCTGAAACCTCAGAAAAGAGGTCCGTCGGCTCTTTAATAGAGCCAAACGTGACGGTAATTGGCAGGGGTACACTTAGAAGCTTACTCAATACAATAAAGAAATTAGGAAGGCCGAAAGGCTTAAGTTTCAAGCCTTTTGCGAAAAGATCACTTCCACTCACAGAGCGGCCAGACTACAAAAGGTCATGGCTAATGGGGGAACTAACCCCACAATGCCGCTGAAAAAGCCAGACGGATCATACACGCAAGGTGAAGAGGAACGGTCGATTCTTCTTCTTAGAAACCACTTTCCAGGTAGCGAACCAGCAATAAGCACTGAAATAGTAATTAATGACACCAAAAAATCCCGCAAGGAAGATTGGGACATTGCTAAGAAAATATTTACCAGACAACGGTCAGAATGGGTAATAAGTATCTTGCAACCATATAAATCACCAGGAGTGGATGGAATATTTCCAGCACTCCTGCAGCAAGGGATAGAGAAGATTCTTTCTCATCTACTGAATATTACAAGAAGCAGTCTAGTAGTGGGTCTAATGGAGAAGGGCAAGGGTAACCTTCATACTAAAAATAGGGAAAAAAGATGGGACTGATCCCCGATCTTTTAGACCCATCTGTCTAACATCGTATCTACTGAAAACAATGGAGAAAGTAGTGGATAACTAACTACATAAGAACAGAGAACCTGGAGAATATACCACTTGCTTCATAAATGTCAGCATGCCTACAGAGCGGGTCGATCAACTGAGACGGCTCTGTATCAGTTGACCGAAGTCATCCAGAGAACTCTGAACAACAAAGAAATCGCAATGTGCGCATTCCTGAATATATCTGGAGCCTTTGACAACACAACTAATGTGTCTGTCAAAGAAGCATTAAAAAGGCGAGAAGTAAATGAAACCATTGTAAAATGGATGTATCAGTTGTTGACGACAAGTATAGCTGAGACACAGGTGGGAAATAAAACCACCTCAGCTAAAGCCGCTTGGGGGACACCTCATAGGGGAGTGATATCTCCCCTTCTATGAAGCCTCGTAGTAGATGAGTTGCTCTACAGGCTAACGGAGCTTGGCTTCAAATGTATGGGCTATCAGCGTAGTTCTAATAGTCAGAGGCAAGTTCGAGAGCACCTTGTGTGATTTATTACAAAGGGGCCTCAGAATCATTGAGCAATGTGCTTGTCAGTGGGGCTAAACATTAACCCAAACAATACCATAGTAATTCCATTTACCCGGAAAAGAACACTTCCAGCCATGAAAACCATATCCTTAAACGGGGAAATCGTAGAATGGAAATCAGAAGTTAAATATATAGTGATAACCCTAGACAGTAAGCTTCTTTGGAATAAGCATGTTGAAGTACCTGCTAGTAAAGCAATAAGAGCTTTAACTAAATTAACTGTCTCGACCCTTACTTGGTGCAATCTACTCATATTAGTGTTTTAAATGAAACTCACGGTTTCTAGTTAATTCCACAATATAATATAATTTGTTGAAAATTCTAAAATATTGACAATATCATCGATGATATCGATTAGTCGTTAATCCTTTGTTAGTGCCTCTTCATGATATGAAAAATGTTGTTAATGCTCTGAAAGCTTTGAAATGTATCTTCAAGTTCAATATCTTTAGTATTTCGGTAGTGCTTTTTACTGCTTCTCATTGTGTACACTTTATTGCCTTTTTTAAATTATCGCCACTTTTTTATGCTCGTTAACTGATCGTGAAGACATTTTACATATCAACCGCTGACTTCACGGACCGCAAAATTTTATCTCTTCGTAAATTATTTTTGAACTATCAGATCATCTATTTACCCTCCAGCTAATATAGACAGCCTGTAGTAAATACTTTAAGTGTAATTACACGATATTTTTCCAAAATTATACTTATTTTTGAAGAATGTATTTCAATAAAAAGGTTATAACTATTTCTTTTATGTACTAAGTTGTTTGTTTATTCCTTTCATAGGCAAGTTCAGATAAGACTTTATTGGGAACTGCGAAAACGATTTACATAAAGAAGCACATACAAGATGAAATCGTCCCCACCATACGATTTAAATTTTTTTTCGATATTTGTAGAAAGTTCATTTGAATAACTTTACTAGTGATGAATCCCCCAGGCACCAGCATGATTTGCAAGATATATTCAGGCGCTGTTTACGTATCACTCGATATTCTGACTTCTGACATTTTATAATACTTCACCGAAGCAGAGCGAAAAGTTACGTTATGCGCATATTATGCTTAGAAAATTTTTGCTGCAGCAATTTTTCTCTGATCGGATCGCTTGCTCTCGAATTCCGTAAAATAAGTTTATTTTTGAAAGAGAGTTTTGTTTGAAATGAATAGATATTAGTGAGAAGTAAAGTAATCAACACGTAGGGGATTTTTTAATTTTGTCAATTGAGTCTAATATCGGATATTAAATACCACAATAATTATTTAAAAATATTTTATTAAAAGTGGAAATGCAATTATCTTGTAGTAGTAGTAATTCCTAAAAATTATTCTATTCTTCACGGAAGTGTATCTAAAGAATTATGAACCAATGTTCTAATGTCCAATTCCTATAATGTAAAGTATAACACTCTTTTAACGTAGACATCTCTATCAAAATACTACTAAACTGTGTGTTATTAACTTTTATATCTACATATTTCTACAGTCTTAATAATTACAAACACCCCATGTATATGTATATTCCCCCGCAGAATAATAATAATAATAATGATGCAAATATCTTTTTAACATCGTGTATTGAAAAAATCTTAGTATACTGTTATGAACCTAATTTTATGTAACACACAGCGGGTGAAATCTTTTTGAACCTCCGAGAATGTCATTGTTATTTTTCAGATAAAATGTTACCTGCCCGTCGACCGTAATTTCTCTCTTATACCGACAAATCACAATATTTGAATAACATTTTGTGGGTTCCATTACTAAAATTGTTAGTTTTATAATAATGTTGTGGAAATTGTTATCACATTTCGGTATAATAATCACTGGTTTATTAAAAATTAACGTTTCAAATTATACTAATATTTCAGATTAGCTATTTTAACAAAAAGTAATATTCAATAAAACTGTACCTCTAAGTTGTGAAATTATCGCTTCAAGATTTTTCTATTAGCGTAGCATTCTTTTTGAAGAGCGGCTTAATTATATTAAGTGATTAAATTATAAATAGCTATAATGTCTATGAAAATTATCAATATCGCCATCAGTATCATACGTCCCTCTAAATATTTGGAGTGATTCATAATGAAATTCGGAAATACAAGATTCCTGATATTTTGTTTCATAGAGTACTGTTTGATACCAAATATGTCAAACGTATAATGGTGGTGCATGTCTGGTGCCTCTGTGGTGTATGTGTGCTAACCCTGTGATGTGTGTCTGCTGTCCCTCTGCTTGAGTTGTAAAGTTGGCTCCTTGTTTCACCGCATCTATAATAAAAATGACATTCAGTGTATGACAAAGTTGTGAAATCATTCCTTCAAGATTTTTCTATTAGCGTAGCATTCTTTTTTGAAGAGCGGCTTAATTATATTAATTTAGTTGGGTGCAAGCCTGATGTCTTAGATGTCCTCTTCTATCACGATGGATATCCGTTAATACCAGTATCTGTAAATATGTTGCTCTTTTGTCGGTTTCTTGGAAAATAATTTATATAAACCGAGTGTTGCAGTAAATTTGTTAGTACTAGCACTGTCAAACCGACTTCTGATGTGAGTCTGGTGTGTGTTTGTTATCCCTTCTGTTACCCCTCTGCTATCTGTCTGATAGACTGCTGATGTGTGTTATCCGCCTAATAATATAATGAGTCACAGCACATTTTACTATAATGTAGTTGTACGAGCAACAAATCTCAAAGCATGCAAAAGCTTTAGGTGTCCTATGTTGTCGAATAAAGTGGATTTGCTGTCATTGTCGTTGTCGCTGTCGTCGTTGTCATTGTCGTTGTCGTCGCTGTCGTCGTTCTAGTAACATCCTTTATGTGAAAATAATCTACTCATCACAATGCGGTTTGTTCGATAAAAATTTGAGCAATAATAGCAGAGATACATTGTAACGCCCTTATAACATCTTTATATGGCATCTTTTATGAAAAAATACGGTATTTTTATGACTACGACCTGTGTATATAAAAAAATACGGTATCTTTATGACTACACTCTGTATAAAATCGCATCTTTTTATGACTACGCACTATGGCTTCTTTTATAACTACTGTATATATGAACATCGCATCTTTTATGACTACACCCTGTATATAAAGAAAAATGGCATCTTTTATGACCACACCCTGTATAAAAAATGTGATATCTTTATGACTATACTCTGTGTATATAAAAATCCCCTCTTTTATGACTACACCCTGTATAAAATTGCATCTTTTATGACTACACCCTGTATATAAAGAGAATGCACAAGGGTGCTTTTGTATAATATTGAGATAAAAATACACTTTTGATTACACTCGTATGTCGATCGAAGTCCCAATCAAAATCCTTGAGATTGTCACTAAAAATAATACTTTTGACTCTTCATCGTCGTCGTGAAGAACACCGGTATCTTGTTTTAACATAGAACCCACACGTATACACATAAGCAATTTTTCATCTACTCCTGAGCAACGACATATGGGAATAGTGGAAAATACAAGCTGGAGCTGTTAAAAATCAAATATAGAAGGAGTTTCAGGTTTTGCCTTCAACTTATAAAAATTTTCGAAATATTAAAGTTTTACTTAAATATTGTTATCAATCGCCCATTCCGTTGAATATTTCTATTGAAAGTGCAGTTTTAATTACGTTGAAATACATAAAAAAGATTCAACCAAATAAAATATTTAGATCGTTATGGTGTAGTACGCCACTGGGCATGATTTGCCACTACACCCCAATACTACAGACAATTAATCATCGAACAATTGATTGAAAATTAATCAAAATTGTAACAAGACAGGTGATTGCTTATGAGAGTTAACACCATAGGCGTCAAATTAGTTATTTAGAATGCTGCCTTCTTTCTAATAATTGCACTATAATAAGTTACACCTCTCTTTCGGATACTGTGTACCCAACCTTTTGTTTTCCTGTTTATTTTATTATAATAAAATCCCGGCTGAGGTATGTATGTCTTGACGTTAAGCTTCTTGGAAATGAAGTACATTGTTCGAGAAAATTGGTACCTGTCATAACGGCTCTGTCTACTCTCGAGTTTATTATATATACCAGTTCGTTTGTTTGATTAGTTAAGAAGTTACTTCTACCTCACTTTCATTTGTTTATAATATTATTGGTTTTAAACAATTCGAAATCTCGAGAATTATTTTTTATAAAACATTTTTTCGACAATATGTACAATGAGGTTGATTGAAATGTCCCTAACTAAGCTAATAATCCAAGAATGTCACAAATATTCACAACCATACACAAACGTAGTGACATTAATAAAAAACCGAAAACTATAATGTGATTATTTTTACGATTTCACTCATATCAAAATTTTCACAATATCTGACCAATCACAAACCAAAAACAGCTGGTATTATCAAAGATTATATTATCCTGAGACTATGACAAATTGCCGTCTATTATTAGCACGACACAGACTCCGTTTCTGTTCATCGCTTGAGAAAAGTGGTACCTGCAGATTTGATCAGTGATTCAAACCAAATCATAATCAAACACCACAGGCAACGTGGACACCAGCAACCTAAATATTCACCAACCCACCCAAATGTTCTGTCGTCCTTTTTAGTACGACAGTTCTCATAGTAATTACACTAGGAAGTGTATTACAATTGTTTTGGTGAAAACAATTTTTATTCATGACTCATTGAAGAAATTTTAGTCTCCGAATCCAATCGAAGCCATACACACCAGACGTAGGAAGGAGATTTAGCCACAGGTAAATATTAAACTCCTCGAAAGCTAATAAGTCAGGAAACCTTTAACTGGGGAGGCAACGCTTTCGATGTTTGATTTCGCCCCCCAAATTCCACACTCATTCCCAATACACTCCCAAAAATGTTCTCCAGACACACACGCAGTAGTAAAACTGCATCCATTCCTGATGAGGAATTTCCTCACCTAATGCACATTATCAATAGGCAACTCACAGCCCTTGGATTCGCTTATTCCACGATTAAAATCCTTAATTAATCATCCGCAGCCAGTCAAGTTCTCGACGCACTTCTCTCCGAGCACTAAACCCCAATAAAACTTCCTCAATTCAAACATCCCTACACATTTCATTTCGCCCTAGACCTTACGCTTCCTTGGTAAGATCCCAATCGCCCACTTCCTATATTGCCCGAAAACACCCATTCCCGACGAGGACTTCACCATCGTTGGGAGAACCAAACCCCTACCTACTCAAACCTCAACCCCTATCAACTATCCTACCCAAAGCCAAACTCTTAACCTCAGCTACCTTTCCCTTCAATATTCTACCCAGAAATCTATATTCACCCTTTCAAATACCCTGGAACTCCTGAACGACAAATCCTCTACCTTAAAGCCAACTTTAACCGAACCGCTCTACTGAAAACCTCCGCCCCAACGGCACCCTCCATACTTTTCAAAAAAATCCATAATTCTATCGGCCATCCTAACATCAACATTTTTCACTCCATACAATGTCCTCCTCGTCCTACCAAATCACTCACACCCACATTTTTCTTTGCCTGTAGTAATGTAGATGCTTCCATCCCTCTTGAAGGATTTGAAAAAATTCTTCAGAATAAAAACTTCCTCTCCGAAAAACTTGTCGAATCATCGCCACATCAACCAACAAACCCACTCCGAGATACACTACCACCAAGCCCTCACTTCGAGCATCAAATTCCACGGTCTCCCACACTAGTGTGAAGCTTCCAACTCCAACCCACTACCCCCAGTCGCCAAATACTGTAACAGCTGTACCCAGACCGAACACTCATCAGAATCCTGCGGATCTAAACCGATCTGTCCTTCCTGCGGCCAAACCAGCCACCGATCTGAAAAATGCTCAAAATCCGAAACCACTATCAGCAAAAATTACGGCGGTTCTCACCCCACATTCCACCCACGCTACTTCAACAAGCTAGTCACCAAAAAAACCCAAGCAACCACCGCTAAAATTCAATCTCAAACTTCAATAGAAAAACTAGAATCCCGTTTCAACTCGATGCACTAAAACTACCCTCTACCACCATCTTCTCGTCTTAAACTCCAAAAACGCACATTTTTGGTAATTTTTTGTCGTTTTTTGTCATTTTTTGTCATTTTTTGTCGTTTTTTGTCATTTTTTGTCATTTTTTGTCATTTTTTGTCATTTTTTGTCATTTTTTGTCATTTTTTGTCATTTTTTGTCATTTTTTGTCATTTTTTGTCATTTTTTGTCATTTTTTGTCATTTTTTGTCATTTTTTGTCGTTTATTGTCGTTTTTTGTCATTTTTTGTCATTTTTTGTCTTTTTTGTTGTTTTTTCTCGTTTTTGTCGTTTTTTGTCATTTTTTGTCGTTTTTTGTCATTTTTGTCATTTTTTGTCATTTTTTGTCATTTTTTGTCATTTTTTGTCATTTTTTGTCATTTTATGTCATTTTTTGTCATTTTTTGTAATTTTTTGTCATTTTTTGTCATTTTTTGTCATTTTTTGTCATTTTTTGTAATTTTTTATCATGTTTTGTCATTTTTTAGTTTTAAGTTTCAAATATTATTTCAATTATACTGATACATGTATTATTCTTGATCATATAAAATTAATGAGAATATTATTATATGTATTATTATTTATCGATTTTATTTTATATAAGTGCCCTACGTTGTAGCGACAATTATTGTGCACACGGCTTTAGAAGCGCATGATCTTTATTTCACTCTGACAGTAGTTGTCAAAAGTGTCCGGCTATCAAAAAAATATATAATTTATCGAAAGATAAATCTATTGTAAAATATTCGAATCACTCTTATCTCAAGGTGGGTTCAATGCGCCATAAAATAGAAAAATTTTTATAAGATTTCAAAGCATTGTCTAAATAAAATATTGATTATTCATTTTGTTCTGTTTGATCTACCTATTACTATACTGTGGCTGTTTGTTCAGTATTCTAAAGGCTATACAATTTCTTTCTGACATTCAATAAATTTCAAAAAGCATTCTGTCACGAAGAATCCACAAATGTCACTGTCACAAATAAAATTTTTAATCAAATTATATGAGTTTAATTCCAATAAGTTGTTCAAATCTATTACAAAACAATCTCCAACGTAAGTCGAATTCCAAAAATTATATACAATTATTAAATCTCACAGAAAATAGACAAATATTAGTTTTCCTTTTTCCTTTTATCGAATAACAAATATCTTATCTAAAATGAATGAAATTTCAGTGAATTACGATGAAAGTTTATAAATTATCAAATGACAAAATCTTATCTATAAGGATACAAATTAAATTAATTACAAACTAAATTGAGAAATTTCTCTAAATGTCCGAATGATTTACGAATTGTCACTTTTACTTCGCGAATGTTAAATATCCATTCACAGTCCCAACTTCTTTCAATATAATTGTTCAATATTAAATTTCTGTATTTATTTGAATCAAATTTCTTTGTATTCGACTAATTTGATGCATCTATGATTAATTTTGATTAAGGCTCGATATTTTTGTTATCGAAAAATACATTATTTTATATTATCAATAATCTGGAACAGACTCACCAAGGCCCCAAAACTCCTCCAAACTCGTACAATTCTAATTTAGAATTCAGGATCGTTCACTTTTCCGAACTGACGATTAACCTTTTTAATAAAAATAACACGCACAGAATTTACAATTATGGGCACCGGATAACAATTTCTATTATTCATTATTATATTATTTAATTAACTACTACTTGGCGAAATATTGGAGAGATATCAAATTCAACTAACTATTTTTTATCAAATAAATAATCACATTACGCTGTGGTTACACACTTTCATTTTTTCAAAAAAAAACTCTATTTGTTATTTTTCTGTAACAAAGATTTGGAATACTTTTATTATCTAAATATCTTATCATGAATTCTCTTTTCTTCAACCTACAATATCTTTTTCAACTGTGACATGTCAATGTCATCGGAAATTAAATAATCTGCCAAATATTACATATAAAGTGTTTTTCAACCATATTGATTTTATAGACAATACTGGGTTTGCCAAAAGTATTGCAAAATAAAATTGAACGAAATTCTTTAAAATTTTAAATAATAGAACTGTATTAGTATATGTCTCAGAAAACCACACTTAACATCAAATAATACCAAGCAATATTTACAATCTAAACGATTTACTAACTTTATTTCTTCAATATGAACATTTGTGACATTAAATTAATTAAAAGAATGTAAAAATAACAAATGTTCATTCAATTTCTGCAGATTTATCCGTATCGAATTAAATAAGCACTTTTGAAATGCATCAAAATCGAATTTATTCCTCTTCTGGTAACTGTCAGTTAAGTAAATTAATGGAGCACCTCTCTTATAACATCCCCACTCATGTCGGTATCCATAACAATAAACAATAATAATCTGCCAGTTTATAAATTAATGACAAAGCCTCCTACTATAAAAGGAAGTCGAATTACTTGTAAGTTGCTTCGTCATCCTGTGGTGTTACGTTTTTTTAATCGAAAAGTACCATTGCATTTCGGGTTCGAATCTTGCCTTCGATCTATATTAGCTACCGGTGTCCCATCGCAGGATAGGACTACTAATATATTGAACAATATCACTTTGACTGTACCCACAATTATAATCAGTTATAATTACATTAGTTCTAATAATTTGTCTATTTTTCATCTTTATATTATTATTAAACATTTATTTGTTCAATCAGTTTGTTAGAATTTCAACTCATTAAGATCACCGATTAACAATCATTCATTTTGTTTTGTAATATTTTATGATCATCGCTTGGCTCTGCATCATCCAACACTTATGATACAAGTCAACAAAAAAAATTCTTTAGGTTTCATTATTAAAAGAATATTTTTTTATTGTCTACCATGAAAAATAACCAGAGACTCAAATGAAGTTGAATTTTATACATTATTACAATAAATATACTTTTTCTGAAATCGTCAAGAAAGCTTGTCATGACAGAGCTCAGGTTGGTCATGAAAGTGTCACTTTAAAAAATAGTCACAAGACTCCTGTCACTTTACAAGACTCATCTGTCATTTTTAGACTGCAATTGAATTAGAAATCGTCACTTATCTTATGAAACGTTTATTTAATATAATTAAAAACACTAACAATCGAATACAACAAATATTATTAATTGGTATTAGAACTATGAAAATTAAAATTAATGTTAATGCTGCCGACACTAGTATTATGCACATTAGAAAAGTTTATTCCAGGTATATAATTCAAAGCATTATTATTTCTGTTTTCTGTTGCGTTGGCTATGTTTGACAACACTACTTTTTCATTGACATATATGTTAGGAATATTTACATTGTCAGCTACAGCAAACTGATCAAATGCACTTGTTTAAGGAATTTCACTAGCGCTATTTTCCGTTAATGCATCTTTACATTGCTGTATCTTTTTGGCAATTTTTCATTTATTTTGTAATGATTCGGCTATATAGCCCCCCGCTACTCCTGTAGAAAACCATCTGCCATGTCTTTTAAGGTCTTCTATGCCACTTCCAGCATCAATCAACAAAGTTGCTGATGGCCTCAAGGCATGGCCCGTATAATCTGCTGCATTTTGTAAATGAAGAAAACCAGCTATTGTAGCAGGTATCTTTCCGGTATGAATTACTACAGCCAGGATACTGCATTTACCTTGTCTATATGAAACAAATAAACGACTGTGTGGTGTATGAGCAGGGCGAAGTGCTAGGTATTTTCTATATAAGGCAATATTTCCGGGTTCGCCAACATCGTCCAAAATAAAAAAAAATCGTCTTCGTTTGTGAGTTTTCGAATCTGGAATGTTTACAATGAGAGTATCACCCTTGTCTCCAATGTCATCTAGAGCAGTGCTCCGCAACCGGTGTGCCGCGGCACACTGGTGAACATCGCCGCTGCCTATATAAGCGCGCCTGTCGTCGCTCAGAGACTCAGAGAGAGTCGAATAGTCAAGTGAATCAGATAAATACGCGGGCAAACAAATAAATCGTAGAGTGAAATAAATAGTGAATTGCTATATAAATAAATTCTTGTGCCATATAAATAAGTGAATATAAATTAGTTATAATTAGTTAAGTGTTATTTTTAGAGTTCCTGTTTTCTTTTTTACGTTGTTGGCCGTATTGTGTCTAAATAAATTAAATTAAACTGGACTAAGTTTTGTTGCAGTATCTACTTTTATAAATAACTATAGTGCTTCAAATATGGATAATTTTTGCTGAAATCACGAGCAGATGACGAAGAACCTAGCACAAGCTCCAGCATAAGTGCTGCAAAAAGAGCAAAAAAGGTGCTGAAAAGGAAATACAATCAAGACTACCTTCGATATAGTTTCACTTGGTGTGGCGACGAAGCGGCTCCAAAGCCTGAATGCGTCATTTGCGGTGAACAGTTGTCAAATGAAGCAATGGTACCCAGCAAACTAAACCGTCATTTGATCACAAATCATCCCAGTTGCGTCAAAAAAGACATTCAATTTTTCAAACGGCGCTTGGATCAAAATAAGAAACAAAAGCAGTTTATAAAATCGGCGGTTACGGTTTCTGAAAAGGCATTAGAAGCAAGCTACCTTGTTGCAAAATTAATTGCACAACAAAAAAAACCGCACACTATCGGTGAAACGCTTATTAAACCAGCATGCATGGAAATTGTTAGACTTATGCTTGGGCCAAACGAAGTTAAGGACGTGAGTAAAGTTTCTTTGTCGGCCAATACTGTTAAAAGACGTATCCAAGATATGTCAAGTGATATTTTGGGAACACTAATTAAAAAAATCATTTCGGCTGGAATTTTTGCGCTTCAAATCGACGAATCAACCGATATTAAAAATAAAGCACAACTGATGGCTATTGTACGTTTCGTTGACGAGGACTCTATTAAAGAACATTATTTATTTTGTAAGGAGGTTCCAGAGAGAACTACCGGTGAACAAATTTTCCAAGTAACTGATAATTTTTTTAAAATACATAATATTCAGTGGACCAATTGCGTTGCTATTTGTACAGATGGTGCTGCTGCAATGATGGGCAGTAAGAAAGGTTTTGTATCTTGTGTAAAACAAAAAAATCCATCAATACAAATTACACATTGCTGCATACATCGAGAAGCATTGATGGTCAAAAATTTGCCCGAACAGCTTTCGATCACAATGAATGAATGTATTAAGATCATAAACGTAATTAAATCGAGAGCCTTAAATTCGCGAATCTTTGGAATACTCTGTGAAGAAATGGGAAGCGAACATGAATCCTTACTGTTTCATACAGAAGTTCGTTGGTTATCCCGGGGAAAAGTTTTAGCTCGACTGTTTGAACTTCGCTACGAAGTGCGTGAGTTTCTTTCAAGTCAAGATATGTACGATCTATGCCAGCACCTTCATGATGAATACTGGATAGCCAAACTTGCATACATGGCTGATATATTCGAACATCTGAATGAACTTAATAAAAAAATGCAAGGACGGAATGAAAATATATTGACGTGCTCCGATAAATTACAAGGGTTCAAAAAGAAACTTGAACTTTGGCAGGAACAGTTGCAAAAAGGATGTCTAGAAATGTATCACAGGACCAACCACAGTACGATCGAAAACAAGCAGTTGATTGTGGATTTGGCCCAACAACATTTAAGTATGCTTCAACAAAAATTTGAATACTATTTCCATTCTATCAACACGGAACAATACAATTGGATTCGAAATCCTTTCGCAACCAATGCAATAAGTTCCACGGAAGCACTGCCATTGCAAACTCGAGAGGAGTTCACAGAATTAAGTAATGATATGACCCTAAAACTTAAATTCGACGAAGTTCCGTTAGATGTTTTCTGGATTTCCATCAAGACAGAATATCCACGCATCTCCGACAAGGCCATCTTCACACTACTTCCGTTTTCCACAACATATTTATGTGAGCAAAGTTTTTCAACGCTTGTATTAATTAAAAATGATAAACGGTCATGCTTAAAAGATCTTGACCAAGAAATAAGAGTTGCGCTGTCTAAAATTGAGCCGAATATAAAACTTTTGTGTTCAACGAAGCAAGCGCAGGTATCACATTAATCAGTCATCATCATGTCAAAATATTTATTACTATTGACGTGTCAACAGAAGTAAATTTAGTATACCTACCTGTCCTACCTAGTATTTAGTATAGTTCTCATGTATGTACCTATTTGTATTTTTCATTCTATCTGAATAATAAAAAAAAATATGTATTATGTCCTGAGTGAAAATTTTGATGCCCCAAATCTGGAAGGGGCTTCTTCACATTTTAAAACAATAAAAAAACTAAGGTAGTTTGGACATCCATAAATAATTAGTATATATGGAGTGAACTGACCCCCGACCTAGCTACGCCACTGCTATAAATATATTTTAAATTTTGGTGTGCCACGAAATTCTAGGGAGCAGTTTGGTGTGCCTCAGATGAGGAAAGGTTGCGGATCACTGATCTAGAGTCATCTTCGTCAACTCATCGCAGCGGCATGCACCGGCTAGTCTAAAAATTAATACAACCTGAAAACATAAGCCGCCAATTTAGATTATTTTATAATTTATTTATTAAAACTACTTACTTTTAACAATAGGAAGTCGTGATCGGGAGCTTTTCGAAGAAACTCGTTTATCTCATTTCTTGAAAATACTCGGGACTTTTTTGCTTCATATCCTACCGATTTTCTTTTCAGATATTATTTTAACTTCAAATAATTTGCGATATTGTTGTTCTCTTTAATTAACAACACGACTCTAAGCATTGAGTAAGTACTCCAGAGGCTTTTAGATTTGTAAATTTTACTTTCTCCAGCAAAAAAGCCAGCATCACTTCTTCCGTAACTTGATTAACTTTTTTGTTATTACACCAGCTTTTGAACTTCGCATATTGTTTCTCATATCTTCCTTTGGACTTATCCGGAAGCAATTATTCCACTGCATCAGCAGCAGCTGCTTCAATTATTCCAGTGCGAAGAGTGTTTTCCATATTATAAAGTACTTTACAACACAAATTGTGACATTTAAAAAATATTTTTGATTTGTTGTTGATTCATTATCATGGATAATAACTTCTCATACGACTGTGATGTTGATATATTTTTTCAGTTTAAATCTATTTTTAGTTTTGAAAAACGATTTCAGAAAAAATATAATACATCACTGGACATGAAAGTGTCTCTGCTTGGCACGGAGGCTTTAAAGAGATACTCGGATGCTACGCATCCTCGTACTGTCCAATAAGCCTCTTCTTCTGCAAAGTTTCACTTTCATGACTTGTAATGTGATATACTATTATCGCCATCCGTCAGTAAAGCCGTAAATTATCAAATTGATTTCCGGAAGTAAACAAACACTATTTTACCGTAAAATAATGTACTTTTTCTCCGATCGTGTGAAAAGTGACACTATTTTGACCTGTTTTCTATGCGCAAAGCTCAACATTCTAGAATAGAGGGCAGTTGCTAAGCAATTAGAAAATAATAGTGCGGTAATATTCTTACCGCACTGCTGTTGCGCGCGGTAATGTTACAAATGGATTATTACAATAAAATGAAACAAAGTATAGTTTTAATTTTTATACAGGGTGGGGCAATCTTCTGACATCGGAGGATTACATCGTTGTGCTAAGAGATAAAAATTTGAAGTTTTGTATGAGTTAATACAGTTATTGAGGGCACATTTTGAAAATACTTTCGATTCTACAGGGTATTCCAAAACCACGTAGCAGCACAAACTTACATTTTTTTAAATGAAACGTACTATATTTTGTTCAAGAATCGAAATGATCTCACCGAGAGCGTTACAAAAATATAGCATTCTAATATTTATATGGGTGTTTTAAAAAGATATGGCCAATTATTGGCAAAAAAGACCTCATCTTTAACACTCTGCAAAACAGTAAATCAAAATAAATTAACAGGTCTTTGTATTCAATTATCATTCACATATCATTGGCTGTGCTCAGTATTAATTAGTTTTTTATCTGTGGCTTCTTTAATACAGGGTGACACAAAACGCAAATCAAGCGATATCTCAAAATTTTTAAATGAATCACCCTATAAGTCTTTTTACAATTTGTTAGTACAATTAATAATCTTTCAAACGATGTAGTACATTTAGGGTATAAGTTGATGGAAAACCGTAAATATTTTATGATAATGGTCAAAAACAAGTATTTTACGTACACAAATCAAATGGTATTAAATTTTTACATGCAATGTATTGTAAATTTTAACATTCCGTAATTTTGGATGCATCTATCTAAACTTACTTGATTACATCTTGAATTAAATATTTTTCAATTAATCTTTTAAATGTAAATCAACGATCGGAGAAAAAATAGTATGTATAATTCGTGGGAAAAGAATATTCCCAAACTCCTGTGTTACCAGACTCGTCGCTACGCTCCTCGTCTGGTAATTATCACAGTCGTTTGGGAATATTATGCTTCTCCCACTAATTATACAATATACTATTACCTGCCGCATTTGAGGCAGGTAAAGTATTTTGACTTTGACAGTAATCGAAAATTATCTGTCAGTGTCATGCTTCTCCTTATATTACGGCTCGATAATAGTTTTCTTGTAATTTATTCATAACAAATTATGGAAGATATTCACTGCACGCCTCCTGAAATTCAATTGTAGTCATTAGAGACGTCTTAAGAACTTCTGCCAAAAAAAATCCAAAGAAAAATACAGAAAGTAACTTTAGTACAAAATTGTTAAATGTAAAAACAAAAATACCACTATTAAAGAAGTCAGGTACATATATATAAACTCAAATGTCCAGAATGTAATGCTGTCTATTTGGGTCAGACCCTTAGGAATTTTGAAATACGATACAGTGAGCACTTACGAGCATACAGATTAAAACAACCAGATAAATCCCACTACGCAAAACATCTACTTGACACCAATCATTCATTGACACCTAACACAGAACTAGAAGTACTGCATATTTGTGAAAAGAAACAAGAACTGGATTTCCTTGAAGAACTGGAAATAAGAAGACATTTAAGAAACCCACAATATGAAGTTGTCAATGAACAGTTAAATCTAGGGAATTCTCCACTAATAAACTGTCTTCTTAAGTGATAATTGTAAAGATCAGCAGATATAGTTTTCCTGGTTTTCTATATCATTGCACAGTTATACTGATCTTAATTGGAAAAATGATATCCAGGATATCACCATAGGGCTAATAATATCTAAGCTTCAATATTTGTAATATCACATCTTTTTCTTTTTTCTATAAACATATATTAAGCCAATCACAAGTTAGGTTACTTCTTGGTCTAGCCAAAAATAACTACTAAACATCAGGTAGGCATAAAATGAAATGTAACTTCGGTCATTCTGACGATGATATTGATTTATCGAAACAATTGTCAATTTTTTAGAATTTTCAATAACTTGTATTATATTGTGGAATTAACTAGAGACCTTGAGTTTCATTTAAAAACACTAAAAATACAATCGCCAGTACGACATTTTTATGGAGTGGTGCAATAGACACAAAGTTATGAAATATAGTGAAAACGTGTTATTGGCATATTTTTCCGATTTATCAACGAAGTATTGTTCCTCTTCAATGTGGTCCTATTATTCCATGCTTAAAGCAACCCTTCGAGTGAAACAAGAAGTCAACATAGGTGAATATATAAAACTTACAGTTTTTTTAAAACAAAATGCAAGGAATCATGTTCCAAATAAATCCAAAACTCTTTCACAAGAAGAAATACTTAAATTTTTGCTAGTTGCAGCGGACGAAATCTACTTGATAATGAAGGTAATTTGTACAAACTCTTCGAAACCAATATGATACAATGTAGCATTTTGGTTGTTCATATACCCAAAACAAAGACCAACAAGCCTCGTTTATTTATAGTCACTGAAGAATTTGAAGGAAAAGTAAAATCCATAGAATTATTCGATAAATATTTCTCTCTTCCTCCTAAGCACATGTCTCACGATCGATTTTTCCTAACCTACAGGAACGGTAAATGTACTGTTCAACCAATTGGAATTCATACTATCGGATGTGTTCGAAGCAAAATTGCCAAATATCTGTTTCGGCCAGAACCATCAATTTACACGGGACATTGTTTCCGTCGAACATCCGCCAGTCTCTTTGCCAACGCAGGCGGAAGTAAAGAATATTTGAAACACCACGGAGGGTGAAAAAGGGACACGATTGCAGATTTTGAAGAATCTGTATCAATAAAACAAAAATTGCGAAGAGAATTTTAGGCAATGATCCAGCTGACAACTCAGCTATCACCAATTCTAAAAGAGAAGATTTGCACATTTTCACTATAGACAATAACCCTCAAACGTTTCCGGTTCGAATTCCTTCCACTTCAGGTATTAATTATTATAAGGCTTCAGGGTGTATGTTCAATTTCAATATAACAAATAATAAGTAGATTTGTTCTATATTTGCTGTTAATTTTATCATAATAAAATGCAATGAGTGATATCTCAGTTTTTTTATATTCTGAATTCTTAACAGTCGGCGATAAAATGTTGTATGCACCACGTCAGTAAAGTGTCTTTATCGAACTCGCCTGTTATTCGCCTCGCTCGCTTCGCTCGCTCGTCTCATAATTTCATACTCGTTCGATAAAGAATCACTTTACTACCTTGGTACATAAATAGCTATTATAGGCGATCAACCAAAAAGACGTTGTTTATAGTGCCCTGTAGCAGCCGTAAAGTGCAACTTCATTGTACGCTTATGTCACAATTACTTAACCAGCCGCTGGTGACTTTTTTCCAATGAAATTCAAAGGAAACTAAAGAAATGACAGTTGACATAATCAAAATAATTTACAGAATTGTCTTTTTTGTTCATCATATTTTTTTAAATATGCACATTCAGACACCGATAGCAGCGAAAATTATGAATATTCTGATTTATCGGCCATTGAAAAACTTTCCGATCAAAATGAACCATCTACAAGTGAAGAAAGAGCTTTTACAAATTTGACTATTATAAGGTTTCATTGAATTTGTAAAGTTTGTTTTTATCACCTGTGGGTTCTGTTAGTAAATCAAACTTTTTAATATTTTAAAATTAGCAAGCAATTAATTTTCCATTCCATTCAATTACCCTTTGTTGTCTAATAATACTTCTCGCTTATTTGAATTTTTTCCAATAAATCTAAAATAATTTACTTTTTTTGGTTCCATATAAACGATCCAACAACTACAATTTGCTGAATGATTATCGTCAATTAATTCTATGGATTTTTCCAATAAATTAATTAGATAAAATTGCCTTAAAAGTAATATCAATCAGAACGATACTTGACTAAAAAACTACTCACAATTTGAAATTGTAATAAGATTTCAGAAGAAATTGAAGAATGTTCGCGATAGAGATGTGTTTGAAATGACTGGATGCCTGCGATTTCTTCTTTTTTATGCATGTCGTTCTTCTTCCTTTTTACTAATAATTGATTGGTAATTATTGCTGTCATCTTGAACAATGCTTGCTTGGAATCCGGTTCAGATTTATAAATTATACTTTGAAACGAGCTTATTTTTATGAACGTGTTTATTATTTCGTATTAGTCTCAGATGGCAATTCTTGTTCCTGTTTATTGTTGTTACTTTTTACAACTTTTAATTGGAAAAATTATAGTGAAACATGACAACACTTGTTATATTTTCTATAACTACCTGGAACGTTTCAAAATAGATAAAAAATACGTCATTTTGTACTTGAATTATTTCTAGAACTTCAAAAATTAAAAACAATAATTGAATAGATGAGGCTTTTACTTGATGAAGATCCATACTGAACGATGAAATAAAACAATATAGTTTGTTTAAATCTTCATATATTTGAACTAATGTTCAATTTAAACTTGTTAACGCGTTTCACTAACACAGTAGCTTTGCCAAAACGAATGAAGGTAGAATATAAAAATGTCTTAATATATACAGTGCTAAATCTATTTACTAAGGTTAACAATGGTATTAAAAGATATTACCTGGAAATTCATTCACTACAAACATTCCTAAACTATCTTCTAGGTAAAGAGGTTCAATAAAGGAAACTGATTGATATCTATTTGGTCGTTAAGGAGATTACCTGAATATTTATTTTTGTTAATCTCTAGGGCTTCTAATAAATTTAAACTAAAGGATTTACCGACTACATGGAGAATTTCAAAATTTGGGTCGAAAATGTGTTGGTTTTCTAATAAATGATTTGAATAGTTAGAATCTAATTTTTTGTTGTCATAGCTACGTTTGTGTTCCGAAATTCTAGTTTTAAAATTTCTAAAAGTTCTACCGATATAAATTTTAACACAATTGTCATTACCACATTTTAATTTATAAACTCCTGATTTGTTTAATTTTGAAGATTTAGATTTATTATTTTTAATGAATTTGGATAAATTGTGATCAGTTTTAAAGGAAATATTCATGTCTAAAGTTTCTAAAAATGATTTAATTTTTAAGGATGGTGTTCCAAAGTATGTTAAGCTTTTAAATTGTCTATTATTTTTATCTGAAGGGAATACTTGTTCTAAAGTCTGTTTTTTTATCTTTTTATTTATGATATTGTCAATTAAATTTGGATCGTAATTATTATTAACTGCTATTTGTTGTATGATATTTAATTCTTTGGTATAATTATTAATATTTAATGGGACTGTTAAGAGTCTGTGTATCATACTATTGAAAGCTGCTAGTTTATGACTGAATGGGTGGACCGAACTATTATGAATTGTAATATCTGTATGTGATGGTTTATGAAATATAGAAAAATCATGTTTATTATTTATATCTGAAATTGTAAGGTCTAGAAAGTTTATAGACTTATTTTGTTCAAGTTCTACGGTAAATTTGATATTATTGTGAATCGAGTTTATGTAAGTAATGAAACTCTCTAATTGTCTATTTGTACCGATGAAGCTAGCTAAAATGTCGTCCACATATCGGTGCCAGTACATAAATTTTCTACTAAGGGGGTGTTCATGAATTACTTTTTCTATATTATCCATAAATATTTCTGCTAGTAGGGGGCTGAGAGGGTTGCCCATAATCAAACCATCTTTACTGCTATAAACCTCTCCATTGAAATGAAAATAATTTTGATTCAAACACACTTTTAATAAAGTGATATCAGAGTGAATTATAGGATTAACATTATTGTATGTGAGCAAGTTATCAACAAGAGTTATAGTTTCTTTAGGAGGTATACTAGGAAATAGATTTGTTACATCGAACGATATGAATTTAGAATTATGGGGTAGTATTATATCTTGAATATTATTAATTAATTCCGTTGAGTTTTTACCTGAAAATCGATGTATGAATGAACAATATTTAGAAATGACATCAATGAGAATCTTTGAAATTTTGAATGAAGGTGCTGTGAAATAAGAAACAACTGGCCTGATAGGGTACCCCTCTTTATAGAGTTTAATTAATGAATAAAGTTCAGGGTGTTGCGGATTGGGTAAAAATAATTTATATTTTTCTTTATCGTTAATTATTGATTTAACGTTATCTACTGCTAATTTTATTTCTCTCTGAAATTTATTAGTTGGGTCTTTTTTAAGGGTCTCAAAATTGCTTGCCTGAATAAAATTGTTGGTTTTTAATAACATACTTTGGAACACCATCCTTAAAAATTAAATCATTTTTAGAAACTTTAGACATGAATATTTCCTCTAAAACTTATCACAATTTATCCAAATTCATTAAAAATAATAAATCTAAATCTTCAAAATTAAACAAATCAGGAGTTTATAAATTAAAATGTGGTAATGACAATTGTGATAAAATTTATATCGGTAGAACTTTTAGAAATTTTAAAACTAGAATTTCGGAACACAAACGTAGCTATGACAACAAAAATATAGATTCTAACTATTCAAATCATTTATTAGAAAACCAACACATTTTCGACCCAAATTTTGAAATTCTCCATGTAGTCGGTAAATCCTTTAGTTTAAATTTATTAGAAGCCCTAGAGATTAACAAAAATAAATATTCAGGTAATCTCCTTAACGACCAAATAGATATCAATCAGTCTCCTTTATTGAACCTCTTTACCTATAAGATAGTTTAGGAATGTTTGTAGTGAATGAATTTCCAGGTAATATCTTTTAATACCATTGTTAACCTTAGTAAATAGATTTAGCACTGTATATATTAAGACATTTTTATATTTTACCTTCATTCGTTTTGACAAAGCTACTGTGTTAGTGAAACGCGTCAACAAGTTTAAATTAAACATTAGTTCAAATATATGAAGATTTAAACAAACTATATTGTTTTATTTCATCGTTTTTTAAAAACAATAATGTTCATTAAGACGTAACTGCTCTAAAATAAAAAATGTGGCAGCATACCGAGTCAAATTAATCTCTCATACAAGTGAAATTAATTAAACAATCCTCTTCTTGGCGGTAATGATTTTTTACAATTTGTTATACGTTGGAAAAGGCAGCTCCTTCGCATATATGAAAACAACTCGCCGATTTGATATACGCAAAGGGTAATTGCATAATATGCATAAAATAATGAGGATTACTGTTACCATCAGCTTATCGCTATAGGGATAATGCAAATCGTTTTCTCGGAATTGCTTCCTCATTTGACACGTTTTCTTTGAGTTTTAGTATCGCTCAGGCGATTATACAAGGCGTCTCACCAGAATTCAGTATATACCTCCACAATACTAGATTCATAACAACTGTTCAAAAATTTTTGCAGGAAAATATTATACGTTAGGTCGTGAAAATTGATCAAAAGATTTGAAAACTACGTAAATATAACTAGCTACATAAAATAGTGCATTCCGAAACTTGGCAGTACTCACCAGACCAAATGTCGAATCAAGTCGTTATGACAGATATTATCCTGAACTTCAAATTCCACCCCAATAACCCGAACCAATACAATCAACTACCCACACTACATAACCTACTAACATATCCCAACACGCCCAAAAAAGCAATTACGCAACCCCAAAATGTTCCTCAAGAAACCTAGCCCCTGATAACGACCCTACATGTCAAAAAAGACCACGCGTCATAACAAGCGAGTCTAAATCATCAGACCTACTAACTAGGGGTGAGTACCCTACAGTGAGACATTTATTTTATCTCTCTGAAAAACTGTAGTAGATGGCAACGCCACAGCCTAGTTATATGCTGTGGCAACGCTCTACAACAAACTAACAGCCATTTCCCCATGAACCCAGTCGAATCACAGCATGCTTCGAATGGTAACCTTGAATGTTTTACGTTCTATGTCTGTGAGTGTAAAACTTGCGAAAAAATTGTGTATATTATCATCATCTTTCGTCTCTGTTTAATGCTGGTAAGTACCACGAGTTACATCGGTAATTTTATTATGTCAAAATAGCTTTTAGCAAATATTTTTACGTACAAACTTTCAAATTAATGTTTAAAGTTATAGACATACATTATGTTTTTATTAGAATTTTACATTTTCCAACAGTGGGACAAAGTTAAATGCCCTTCAGTGAGACATGTCGCACTATAGAACACAAGTAAATTAATGGTAAATATCGGGATAATTTTTGTTTCAGAGTAACGAAAATGGATAAATCAAAAGGAAAACTAAATAAACATGACGCACATGTGATGAGGGAAGCAGTAGTTATGGTGATAGCAGGACAGCCACCAAGGAAAGTGAGTAATTTAAAAGTTATACCTCATCAAACTTTACATCGCTATTTTAAAAAACAAAAAGCAGCTCCAGAGCCGATCTCTATAGTGAAATTAACTGTCTCGACCCTTACTTCGTCGAATGCCATACTAAAACACCACAAGCACAAAAAGCAATAAAATGTGCTCAACGAGTTTGGATAAAAGCAGAATGTAAGAAATGGTTCAAAGTTAGAGACTCCTTAGACAACTACATAAAAGTTGTATATTCAGAACTCACATTCCAATTACATCCAGTAGAATTTGACTGTTTGTATGACAAAATTAGAGAAAGTGTCAGTAAGATGAGGCACAAGAAATTTAAGAAACAAGAACAAAAGCTACAGAAACTTGAACACACACAACATAAAGTGCAATACTATAAACATCATGAAACTGTAAGTCCCTACATACAAACAAACTTTGCACCACGATTTGAAAACCTTTCAGACACTAATTTTACAGATAGTGAAATAGAATTTTTAAATAAAGGTTTAAAGTACAGCACACCACCAAAATTTACGAATAATATTAAACAAATTATAGCTACAGAGTCAGAAATAGCTTTAAAATCTATTTCAAATAATTTTCTTTATGAGAAATTAAAAATTGCCAATTTAATCAAAAATATTGAACCTTCAAAAGTTAAACGTCAAACAAAAAATGACATAACAGTTTCAAATGCAATCAAAAATAAAGTAGAAGATAATAACCTAATAGTCACAAAATCTGATAAGGGGAACACAACTGTCATATTGACAACTGAAAATTATAATTCAAAAATATATAACTTTATAGAATCTAGCTATGTAAAAGTTCTTAGAGCAGACCCAACAAAGAAGTTTTCTAATAATGTAAGGGATATTGTTAATAATTCAAATTATCTTTTAAGTGATTACGAAAAGAGGTCTATGATAAATAAGAATCCTCATTGTCCACAATTATATGGAAGCGTTAAATGAAATCAATTAGACCTGTAGTTTCTTATGTTAATACACCTAATAATATATTGGCAAAGAAGCTCAACAATATACTTAATAGTTACGGATATGCATCTAAATACTCGATTAGAAATTCAATGGAACTAATCAAAAAATTAAAAACATTCAAATTACAAGATAACGCTAAGCTTATTTCATTTGACGTTACTAATATGTTCACTAAAATTCCTCCTAAAGAATGTCTAATACTTGTAAGAAAATCACTAAAAGATAAAAATAATAATCCAGGAATGATATCAGATATACTTAATGTATTTGATGTATGTATTAATCAGAATTATTTCACTTTTGACAATAACATATATATTTAAAATGAAGGTTTACCAAGGGGAAGCCCTATATCATCTATTTTGGCAAACATTTTTATGGACAGTTTAGAAAGAAAAATCTTTGAAAGTAATATTTCAAAAAATGTTTTATTTTGGTATAGATATGTATATGACATATTAGCTTGTTTTATAGGTAGTGAACAACAATTAGATATATTTTTCTACCACATTAATAATTTACACCCAAAAATTGAATTTACATTAGAAGTTGAAGAAAATAACTCAATCAATTTTCTTGATTTGAAAATTCAAAGAGTTAATAATCTATTTGATTATTCAATTTACCGAAAACCAACACAGACTGATGTGACAATTTCATTCAATTCTAACCACCCTGTGTCACACAGACTAGCAGCATATAATTCAATGATACATAGAGCTTTTTCAGTTCCTATGAACAAATGTAATTTTGATAGAGAGATTAATACAATTAGACAAATAGCATCTTCCAACGGTTATCCATTACATATGATAAATAAGCTAATTATTAAAAAACAGGAAAAAGTGGCATTACAACTAATATTTCCTAAACAAACTGAAGAAATAAAAACTTATAAAACCATCACTTATGCAGGAAATAGTTCTAATAATATTTCAAATATATCTTTAGCAACGAATACAACAATTTCTTTTAAAACAGAAAGTAACATAAGTACAAAATTGTTAAATGTTAAAACAAAAATACCAACATTAAAGAAATCAGGTATATATAAACTCAAATGTCCAAAATGTAATGCTGTCTATTTGGGTCAGACACTTAGAAATTTTGAAATCCGATACAGTGAACACTTACGAGCATACAGATTAAAACAACCAGATAAATCCCATTACGCAAAACATCTACTTGACACCAATCATTCATTGACACCTAACACAGAACTAGTATTTCTACAAATTTGTGATAAAATACAAGAAATAGATTTCCTTGAAGAGTTGGAAATTAGAAGACACTTAAGAAACCCACAATATGAAGTCGTCAATGAACAGATAAATCTAGGGAGTTCTCCACTATTAAACTGTCTTCTTAAGCGATAATCGTAAAGATCAGCAGATATAGTTTTCCTGGTTTTCTATATCATTGCACAGTTATACTGATCTTAATCGGAAAAATGATATCCAGGATATCACCATAGGGCTAATAATATCTAAGCGTCAATATTTGTAATATCACATCTTCTTCTTTTTTCTATTAACATATATTTAGTCAATCACAAGGTAGGTAACTTCTCGGCCTAGCCAAAAATAACAACTAAACATCAGGTAGGCATCAAATGAAATGTAACTTCTGTCATTCTGACGATGATATTCAGTTATCGAAACATTTGTAAATTTTTTAGAATTTTCAACATTTTTCATTATATTGTGGAATTAGCTAGAAACATTGAGTTTCATTTAAAACACGCTTCTTTAATGGCTAAACATTCTAAATATATAGCCTTTTCTCTTCTTTGAGAATCCTTTAGAAACATTGAATTTCATTTAAACCACTAATTTTCTTTTAATATGTTGACGATATATAGCTTAAATTTAATGCTGTGAAATTTTGGATGCTTGCCTACTGGATATATATACTTAGTGCATTGGCAACTGCTTTTTTTATCTCTCTTGAATGTCCAAACTGGATTATAGGCAGCAAATCCGGAAATTTATGATGAAATAGACGATCTACTTCCTTTTTATCATCGTAACCAATTTTCTGAATTAAAGTTAACAAAATTGAAACAAAAATGATAGAAGAATGAAAGTATCTTAAATATAACCACCCTGTATTAATTTATAAACAATCCAAGAAAAGCTCGAAGGGGCACATGAGAATTATTCAGGTAGCCTGCCATTTGACCACCTCGGGACTTTCAATCCTACAATTTTCAAGAAAATGCACATGATTACTTAACTACCATGTTACACCGATCTCGCTCCGGGTTAGAAGATAGAAACGCAAAATTTAATGGATTTTTGAATTTCGTTTAAACTGCTATAATAGAAAGGCAACTTTAATATCAATTTGCATTTTTTGATCCCTTTTTTTACATTTAATTCACCCATTAGCGATTTCAGAACAGAAGCTAGAAAGATATATGAATACCAACCCGTTTAACATTCTTTATAGTGTGTTGTGAATAGTATACGGGGTTGCAACTAAAACATCTCATCCAAACGTTTTCTTCAGTGGCTTTTTGCTTCCTTTTTGTGTGCGTATATTTCGCTACGTAAAATTTTTTTATCTTGTAGACGTCTTTTGCTTCTTCTCTTGTTATCTATTTTCGAAGTGAAAATCTATTAAAAAACATCATTTTTCTGTTTGAAAATGTCCATTTTGAACCGTGTATCAAAGTAAACAAATCAGATTAAGTTTTACCTCTAATTAAAATGACCAGTATACAGTATCGAATGTAAGAAATACTCACCAATTAATAAAATCCTTTCGATGTCGACAATTAGAATTCAAAGGGAATTGTGCAGCTCGACGAAAGCTCATCTGGCCGCATATCTCAATGAAATTTACATTAATTAAGTATTGGAAACAGAGGCTGACAAAAAAAATTCTATTGGTAAATTTTTTATTTCAAACTATATTGAATCAAATCGAAATCGAGAAATACAACAAATTGATTTTACTGAGGAATCAGAAGAAACCGACAGAGGAAAATGGTAACCCAGAGGAATTAATATGTAAGGGATCATATACGAACCAAAACAGAAGATTATTTTTTATGCAGAGGATATAACTAGATCAAAGAATTCAAACAAAAAGTTCAAGGTATTCAATGGAATAGTCTAACTATCAGTGATTAGTAATTAATAATTATAGCAGACCACACACGTCAGTTAAAAATTCTTGAAATGGTAGAAAATGAGCAAATATCAACAAAACAACTTTTGGAAGAAATTATTAAAAGTCGTAATGAAATAAAAAGTTACATAGAGGCATCAGAGGCCAGGCAACAATTACAATTCGAGGAACTAAGAGAAAGAATAAGTAAGCTTGAGATTGAAAATAATGAATTAAAACTTGAAGTGGAAGAAGAGAAGAAGTTTGAAAATAAGAATAATATTATTTATGGGCTAACCAAAAGAAGTGAGATAACAGATTGTGACAAAGTTTGCAACGAACTAAATGATCGTTTGAATATTAATATTACGGAGGAAGACATCAATAATTATTACTTTTTGGGAAGAGACGCAAAGAGTCCTCTAAAAATTGAATACTCCAGATTTCTTGTTAAAAAACAAATAATCGAAAAACGAAAATTTTTTTTTATTCAAACTAATCCGCTTCCACCCGGGGTGATTAGCGGTGTATAACAATATACAATATTAAATTTTGTTTAGTAAATTAATGTCCTTTAGGAATCCCATCAATTTTTCAACTGGGCAATTTACACCTAAGAGTATATTTAAATCTGTAGGTAGTCTATATTTTAGCCGGTTCGTGTCAAACTTAGTGCAATTAATCAGGACATGTTTCACTGTTAAATGTTCTTGACATAGGTCACATATAGGAGCATTGTCTTTATTGAAAAGATAAGTATGCGTAAATTTGCAATGCCCTATTCTAAGTCTAGTGACAATCACTTGTGCTCTGCGTGTTGTGGTTAGATGCTTCCACCGCGTCACTGTTGGCTTAAACTCGCGAAGTTTGTCTTGCGATCGCTGCCAGTCTTGTTGCCAGTGGTTGTGAACTTTTTCCCGAATAAGTGTTCTCAAGTCACTCACCACGCACTTTGTTATGAGATCGGCATTAACGTTTACGATTGCGTTACGCGCACATAGGTCCGCTTCTTCGTTGCCTCTAATGCCAATGTAAGCAGGAATCCACATGAAATCGACAGATTTATTGTTGTTCTGGATATTATGAAGCTGTGATTTAATTGATTGTAGTATTGGGTGCTTGGGATAAGGATGTTTCAAGGAATGAATGCTACTTAAGGAATCAGTTAAAATTAGGGTTTTGGGATTTGGAAAAGAGGTAATTACTTTAAGGGCATGAAAGATAGCATAGAGTTCTGCCGTAAATATGCTAGTGTGAGGGGAGAATTTTATGCTGTAAGATTCAGTTGTAGTCACTATTGCAGCACCCATTCCAGCCTCCGATTTCGAAGCATCCGTGTAGACTAAGTTAAAGTCATTGTAGTGGTTTTTCAGCATTAGTGGATATAGCAGCCGCGTAATTCAAACTCAATGTAGAGCGCCTGTAACTTAATGATGGTTCACCAAGAAGACTTTGGATGCTGGTATTAGGGGATGTTGTAAACGAGCCTGAAGCTATTCTTAATGCTGTATTATGGATAACATCAAGTTTGCGAAGTACAGTTTTTCTGGCAGATGCATAAGCTATGGAGCCGTAATCTATTTTTGACCTGATGAGCGTTTTATATATAAGCAGTAGCGTTGCTTGGTCTGATCCCCAATTTATATTTCCTAGGCTTTTCATTATATTAAGCCGTTGCATACATGTTTGGACCAACTTCTCTATGTGATCTTTCCAGGTAAGCTTATGGTCAAAGATCATTCCTAGAAATTTTGCTGATGATTTGAAGTTAATATTTTGGTTATAAAGCTTCAATTTTGGAGTAGTATATGAACGTTTCCTGCTAAATACCACACCTGTTGTTTTGGTAACAGAAAACCTGAAGCCGGATTGGCATGACCATAGTTCCAAATTTGTGATGAATTGTTGCATAATTAGAGATATTGTGTTTTTAAATGAAACTCAAGGTCTCTAGTTAATTCCACAATATAATAATATTATATTGTGGAATTAACTAGAGACCCTGAGTTTCATTTACAAACACTAATATGAGCATATTCCACGAAGTAAGGGTCGAGACAGTCAATTTCATAGAGATATTGTATTTATATTTTTTCCTTTTATGTAAACCACTAGGTCATCTGCGGAAACTCTTGCTTTCAGTGGTTTTTTTAAGTTGTTAAGAATGTTGTTAATGGCAATCAAGAATAAAGTAGGGCTGATAACTGAGCCTTGTGGGGTTCCATTTGCTTGGCGGTGAGTATCAGATAGTTCGTCATCAACCCGAACTTTGAATGTTCTGTTAGCAAGAAAGTTGTTAATGAAATTGACTGTCTCGACCCTTACTTCGTGGAATATGCTCATATTAGTGTTTTTAAATGAAACTCAAGGTTTCTAGTTAATTCCACAATATAATACAAGTTATTGAAAATTCTAAAAAATTGACAATTGTTTCGATAAATCAATATCATCGTCAGAATGACAGAAGTTACATTTCATTTTATGCCTACCTGATGTTGAGTAGTTAATTTTGGCTAGACCAAGAAGTAACCTAAGTTGTGATTGGCTTAATATATGTTTATAGAAAAAAGAAGAAGATGTGATATTACAAATATTGAAGCTTAGATATTATTAGCCCTATGGTGATATTCTGGATATCATTTTTCCAATTAAGATCAGTATAACTGTGCAATGATATAGAAAACCAGGAAAACTATATCTGCTGATCTTTACAATTATCACTTAAGAAGACAGTTTATTAGTGGAGAATTCCCTAGATTTAACTGTTCATTGACAGATATAATTTTCCTGGTTTTCTATATCATTGCACAGTTATACTGATCTTAATTGGAAAAATGATATCCAGGATATCACCATAGGGCTAATAATATCTAAGCTTCAATATTTGTAATATCACATCTTCTTCTTTTTTCTATAAACATATATTAAGCCAATCACAACTTAGGTTACTTCTTGGTCTAGCCAAAATTAACTACTAAACATCAGGTAGGCATAAAATGAAATGTAACTTCTGTCATTCTGACGATGATATTGATTTATCGAAACAATTATCAATTTTTTAGAATTTTCAATAACTTGTATTATATTGTGGAATTAACTAGAGACCTTGAGTTTCATTTAAAAACACTAAGAAAGTTGTTGATAAAAGCTAGGCAATTTCCTGTGATATTCCATCTTTGTAGTTGCATCAGGATGTTTGGAGTCCAGCAGGTATCAAATGCTTTTGAGATATCAAAGAAAATGGCTACGCATACCTGTTTGGTGGCAAAAGCCTCATTGATCTCACTTTCCAAATCCACAATATTGTCCAGAGTTGAGCGGTTTGGTCTAAATCCAGTTTATTCTTTGATTAGAAGGTTAGAAGTTTCGAGATGCCACATGAGTCTTTGGTTGACAATTTTCTCTAGCAATTTTCCCATTGAGCAAGTTAGAGATATTGGTCTGTACGAGTTGGCTTCTTGTTTGGGTTTTTTAGATTTCAAAAATGGTAGAATAATAGCTTCAGACCATAAAGAAGGAAATACTTTGTCTTCCCATATCTTGTTGAAAAGTTTCAGTAGATGCTGTCTTGCTAAAGGTGGTAGATACTTGAGAAATATGACTGGAATATTGTCTGGACCTGGACTAGAATTTTTCATTTTTTCTAAGGAGCTGTCAAGTTCTTCTATGGTGATAGGATGATTTAAAGGGTTATCGAGTGTATCTTCAAAACTGATGGGAGTTTGTTCGATTTGAGCCTTGTAATTGAGAAAGTCGCGTGTGAAATTTGAAGTTGACGATTGTTCTTGATAGGATTGGCCCAAAATATTGGCTATATCTATTGTGGATGAGTAGTAGTGATCATTGTGTTTAATGCTACGAATAGTGCTTTTTGAACTATGTCCATTAATTTTTCTTATTTTGGTCCAGACTTGGCTTATTGGAGTGGAAGAGTTTATTCCAGAAACATATTCCTGCCCAGATTTTTTCTTGGATTGTTTGATTACAAGTTGTGCCTTTGCCTTGTATTTCTTTAGCTCTACGCGATTTTGGAGAGTTTTGTGCTTCAAGTACTTGTTCAACGCTGCTTTTGCTTCCCTGATAGCTTTTTCGCACTCTAGATTCCACCAGGGGACTGCAGTATGGCCTTTTATGTCTTTTGTTTGGCCAATGTGCTGGTTGGCACTATCCAAGATAATTTCATTGAAGTTCAATACACATTTCCGGATATCGTTGGTAATATCGCACCTATCCATATTTAGTTCAATCTGATTTCTGAAGGATGTCCAATCTGCTGATTTAATTCTCCATTTAGGCGAGTATTTAGGTGAATATTTTCCTAGAGAGGAACGATTCTCGATAATAATTGGAAAGTGGTCACTTCCATAGGAGTACGAGAGAGCCTCCCATGATAGATTGGCAGATAGTGCTGGGTCACAGAGGCTTAAATCGATAGCAGGGGTGTCTCCGGTAGATATGTTAAACATAGTATGGCTTCCATCGTTCAGAAAATTCAGTGGAATGTGGGCAATGAGTTTCTCTAGTATGTGTCCTCTTGGGTTTGTCGATTTACTGCCCCATATTATGTTATGTGCGTTAAAATCTCCAATGATAATTCTTGGACTTGGTATCTGGTTTAATAAGTTTTCTAAGTCTTTGTATTCTATTGTGGAATCGGGAGCAATATATATATATATATATATACATATATATATATTTATATATATATTTATATATATATATATATATATATATATATACATATATATATATTTATATATATATTTATATATATATATATATATATATATATATATATATTACAAACAAATGTAAATTTATGGCTGGTGAGTTTTACAACAAGAGCTTCGATATCTGAGTTTACATGGAAGTAATCTGCTTGAAAAGATTTACTTATTAAAGTTACCACTCCTCCACTGGCACGTTTGGTGTTGTTACGAGTTTTGGAGAAAAATTGAAATTGACTGTTTGAATAGCTGCTATCTGGTTTGAGATTGGATTCTTGAAGGCATATGATGTCCGGAGAGTATTCTTTAATAATAACTTGTAGCATACCAAGTCGATGGTAGAAACCATCTATGTTCCATTGAAGAATGGAGTTGAATTTTGGAGTAATTTGAGAGGGTTATGGGCGACAAATTAATTATTAGTAGATGAATCCGATTCAGAGTCAATTAAGTCTTGGCCAAGATGAGTGAATATCTTTTTTTTAAGTTTGGTGATTCTCGTTTTTGTTGCTTTGTCATTTATGTGGGGATATACTTCGGTTAACATATTAGTAAGCGCAAGGAGATCAGATGTGAAATCTAGAGCTATATTTACAGGTTGGGGTGAGCCGGTTACGTTATCTAATAAAACAATTAATTGGTCGTAGTCCAGAATGAAAGGTGGCGAATGATTTTCGATGTACTCTTTGCAGGAGATGGTTGATTGTTTCTTGCTCAATTTATGCTTTTTTAGAGTTGGTTTTGGTTTAGGGAATAATTTTTCTGGCGTTATGTTTCAAACTATATTGAATCAAATCGAAATCGAGAAATACAACAAATTGTTTTTACTGAGGAATCAGAAGAAACCGACAGAGGAAAATGGTAACCCAGAGGAATGAATATGTAAGGGATCATATACGAACCAAAACAGAAAATTATTTTTTATGCAGAGGATATAACTAGATCAAAGAATTCAAACAAAAAGTTCAAGGTATTCAATGGAATAGTCTAACTATCAGTGATTAGTAATTAATAATTATAGCAGACCACACACGTCAGTTAAAAATTCTTGAAATGGTAGAAAATGAGCAAATATCAACAAAACAACTTTTGGAAGAAATTATTAACAGTCGTAATGAAATAAAAAGTTACATAGAGGCATCAGAGGCCAGGCAACAATTACAATTCGAGGAACTAAGAAAAAGAATAAGGAAGCTTGAGATTGAAAATAATGAATTAAAACTTGAAGTGGAAGAAAAGAAGAAGTTTGAAAATAAGAATAGTATTATTATTTATGGGCTAACCAAAATAAGTGATATAACAGATTGTGACAAAGTTTGCAACGAACTGAATGATCTTTTGAATATTAATATTACGGAGGAAGACATCAATAATTATTAGTTTTTGAGAAGAAACGCAAACAGTCCTCTTAAAATTTAATTCTCCAGATTTTTTGTTAACAAACATATAATCGAAAAACGAAAATTATTGAAAGGTAAAACAATTTCCATATCAGATGATTTCACTCAAAAACACCGAAAACAGTACCAGTTATTCCGTAAACATCTAATTCTAGCGAAAAAAGAAGGAAAAAATAATTGCTACATAAAATATAATAAATTATATATCGATGAAGAGTCGTTCACATTTGAAGAAATATTAAAATTAGAAAAAATAGAAGACACAACGCTTAAATATACATCACCGGCCTTCCCATCTAATGGGGATAATATTACTACTGCTACCCATTCTTCACTAAACGTTCTACAAAGGAATCAACAGCCAATAAGCACAAAAGTAGCCTATACACGTTCTCAGCAAAAACAGAGATATAATCCTACTTCTAAAAAATAACTTTTAATCCACAGTTCACTTTTGCTTTTATTTTATTTTTAATCTTTTAATCTGTAGTTTTCTATGTATTATATTCTTTTAGGTTTTATCATTATCATGAACTTATACAGATTCAGGTGTACATCAGTAAAATTACTATGTCAACCAATTTATTGTCATTTTAATATTACTATTATTTCAAATAATTTACCGTTTACCTTTATTAAATTTGTAATTATAGTTTAATTGCGATCTGTTTAAATATTCTTGATATGTTGTTATTTAAGATTTGTTACATTAATGCAAGATCCATATTGAGTAATTTTCCCGAATTTAAGAGAGTAGTACATGAAAAATATGATATTATTATCGTATCGGAGACATGGCTAAATGTAAATATATTGAGCGACTCGATCTCCCTTCCTGGTTATCAACTTTTTAGGAAAGATAGAAAAGATCAGAGAGGTGGAGGTGTTGCCATTTATATAAAGATAAAATTTAGAGCAAAAATAATAAATAATTTACCAGCAAGTAATATTGAACAAGTATGGTTTTCATTTAGTCTAAATCATCTAGCATATGCCATCGGTTCCGTGTACAAACCACCTAAATATTCAGCTGTGAACTTTGTTACGGGCTTGGAAGATGTACTGGGAAATCTTACACCTACATTCAATTACCTGATTTTCGCTGGTGACTTAAATATTGATTTTTCAAACGTTGTCTCTAATTCTTACAACTTAATTAGCAACGTCTTGGAAGTCTTTAATTTGAACCAAGTTATTGATCAACCCACGCATATAACAGCTAATTCAAGTACACTCTTGGATGTAATAATTTGTTCAAGTAACTTAAAATGTGATCATATTCTTGCTGTTGACTGTCCAACGATTACCAATCATCACTTACCTGCTCCTTTGGCTCCAAAAAAACTCAAGACAGCCCTAAGTTTTACACTCATAGAGATTTTTCAAATTTTGTGCTCAATGATTTTTGTGCTGATCTGATTGCTACCAACTTTAATGATATCTTTCGAAGCAGTACAGTGGATAACAAGATTGAGTGTTTTTCTAAATTATTTTTAGACGTCTTTAACCGTCATGCTATTATAAAAACAGTTGAAATAACAAAACCTAAATCACCGTGGCTCACTTCAAATCTTAAGCTAATGATGTCGCTAAGAAATAAAGCTTTACAAAGATTTAAAAAGACTAAAAACTTGGCCCATTTTAATTATTATAAAGATCTCAGAAATTTAACAAATAGGACAGTCAAACTAGAAAAAAAAGCTTATTTAGAGTTCAAACTAACTACACAAACGAAATCAAATATTTGGAAAGAGTTAAAATCCCTTGACATTTATGATAAAAAAGCTAATTGTGTAATCCCTCCCCACTTGTCTGACGTTAATAAAATTAATGATTATTTTGTTAAAATAACTAATACCGTTCAATTAGTATAGACGTGTTTAAAACAGCTCTCCTATCAAAAAATCGTTTTTGTTAAGAATTCCAATTATATTGAACCGGTCAATCTACCTAGTGAATCAGTTCATCAAATTTATAGTTCAGTGAAAAATGTCTAGTGCAGATCCCCCTGACAAAGGGGGGCACAGATTTGTGCAATAATAATGATAACTCAAGGAATGTGCGTTACAATTCAACATACCAAACAGCATTTCAGGATAGCAAAAACTTAGGAAAGGATAAAGAAACACGCTTGTCTGGTCAGACAGCGACAGGTATTTCAGTACAAGTAGCAAAAAAGTTCAAACTTGATAAACCTAATTTATATTCAATTGATAAAATTTACGTATTTATCTAAAAAATTAATAATGAAAATTTAGGAAATTTACATCCCATGTCAGTTGGACACTTATTACATAAAAAACTAAAAGTTCAAAACATTACTAAAATAGAAAAGGTGGGTAGAAATAAAGTAAGAGTAGAGGTTAAAACTACTAAAGACGCTAATATGTTAATAGAAAACGAAAACTTAAAAGAGGAACAATTAAAAGCATTCATACCCAATAATTTAATAGAAAGGAAAGGGGTAATCAAAGAAGTAGATACCACATTCAGTGACGAGTATTTGTTGCAAAATATTGAGTCTCCAAACGCAGTCACCAGTATTCGTAGATTTAAACGAAAAATTGATATTGATGGGGAAGCAGTATATATACCAAGGCGAACAGTTTTAGTGTCATTCGAGGGTAACGTGTTACCCCCATTTGTTATAGTTAATAGCGTTGTATGTCCTGTAGAAAAATACATTCAAAAGGTAGTACAGTGTTACAACTGCTTGAGGATGGCCACGTGGCCAAGCAGTGTAAAAGCACTAACACACTATGCATAAATTGTAGCAAGAAAAAGGAAGAAAATCATTCATGCAAAGATCCTGAAGACACATTTTGTTTCTATTGTAAATCAAACGATCATGAAACGATACATAAAAAATGTCCCGTATTTGAAAAACAGAAGCAAATAAAACAATTCATGTCAGATAATAATGTAACCTATATAGAAGCCAAAAACTGGTCTGATAATTCATGTCGGATAATAATGTAACCTATATAGAAGCCAAAAACTGGTCTGATAATTCATATTTTAGTAAAATTAGCAATAACAGGTTCAATGTACTTGATAATACGTCGGAAAGCTTTCCATTACTTCCTAAGACAACAATCCACCAATACAAAACAAATAGGGAAAGTAATACATTTAAAAAAAATACACCAACAGAACCCTCAACATCACACAGTAAACACACAATCACACAAACCAAAAAACGTAGGATACAATCACCCAACAATGAAATCACACAAGCACCCATGTTTCCCAGATCCTTTGGTCATAGTAAACCAGTATTTCAATTTAAAAATAATAGTACAAATGAAAATATGGAGATAGAATCCATGCAGTCAAATGAAGAAAATGATACAACATTTATTCAAACGTTCTTCCAAGTTTTCAAAATCATATTGGAAGACATTAGCTCATTTGAAGAATTACAAAAAGTTGACATTCAATTTGTAATAGATAGGTTATATAAAATGAATCATAATCTGCCAAAAAATACCAATGCTTAATAAAATTAAAATATTACAATGGAACGCGCGCTCGGCGATTGCAAATAAATATAGTTTGATGAAGTGTCTGTCAGAACACGATATTGATATTTGGGTTATATCTGAAACGTGGTTTAAAAAAAACAACATTATCAATTTTCCAGGTTATAATCTAATAAGAACTGATAGGGATGACGGATACGGAGGTACAGCAATACTAATAAAGGTAAAAATAAATTTTAAAAAAGTAGATATTAACATCAAAGTAAATACTGACATCAATATATGTGCTGCCGAAATTAATTTTAATAAATATTCACAGTTTAAAATATTATCTGTGTATTGCCCCCCAAAAATTAGCATCAATAACAGCGACTGGAAAAGCATATTTAGATCATATCTAAAGAGAACGGCATAATATGTGGAGATTTTAACGCACACAACAGAACATGGGGTTCGTACAAAAATGATTAGAGGGGTATACAACTTCTAGACGTCTTAGAAAATCATGACTTAATATTGGCAAACGATGGAACACCTACTAGATTAAACCGCAACGGGGAAAATTCCGCAGTGGACCTGACACTTAGTACACCCTATCTCATAAAAAACATAGATTGGAACGTAATAAAGGACACACTGGATTCAGATCACTTTCCAATACTTATTAACATCAATGTGCCTAAGAATAAGTGTCTACAAACAGAGGAATTAATATGTCCTTCCAATAAATGGAATATAAATAGAGAAGACTGGTCAATATTCAAAAACGAAGCAGAACTGTATTTCTCACAAACACCACCTATTTTTAATGACATTAATGCAAAATATGAATATCTAATACAAGGAATAAACACAGCTGCCCAAGTATCCATGCCAACAAACAAACCATTCAAGATAAAGTCAAGAACACTACCACCTTGGTGGGACAGAGAATGTGACATAGCTGTAACAGATACAAAAAATGCGGTAATTGCCTACAAAATTAACAGCACGTTGGAAAACTTCATTACAGTGCAAAAAATAGCAGCAAGCACAAGAAAATTTTTGAAAGAAAAGGCAAGATCCTCATGGAGAGCATACTGCACCAATCTGAATAAAAACACATCAATGTCAAACATTTGGAAACAGGCCAAGAAAATGAAAAGAACTTTCATACGGACAGAGAACATTCATTTCTGCAGTGAGGATTGGTAAGAAAAGCTACTAGAGAAAATAGCACTGCCATCTACCTTCTACCAAAATAATTTAGAAAATGAGCAGGAACATGAGGAAACAATACCACAAATATTCGAAAATCTGATGACAGTTCATCAGGTGCAGATCAACGTGATGATGATGCAGATTGCGTAGAATGTTTGGAAAACTACTATGACACAAAAGAACCTGTGGACTGTATTCGTTGTATCTACTGCCAAAAATGGTTGCACGAAACCTGTACCATGTATGGCAATAGTTGCAATAACTGTGGTCGATTGAAGAAGAGACAGAATAAAATGAAAAATGTTAAAAAAACCATCGATTTGTAATAGATTTAGTGCTGTTCGAAATACTCAGTAATAAATGTTGATTTCTTGACCCTCGATTTTTTATCAACAGTTGATTTAGTATCTATCATAGAAGTAAAAAAAATGTATTCTCTAACTGAACTGTGTCCAGGGTATATATCCCTATGAGGGGCATTAATCCTCAACTCATGGGGCCTAAATCCCATCAAGAGGGCGTTTATCCCACTTTTTAAAAATTTTCAATTATTTTTTAGTCAGTTTTCGACTTAACTAACCTGTTTACAATTACATCATTTTGTTGTGAACATCAATTCATTGCAATCATAACATAATCCAGTGAGTAATTGTTAATATATTCAATGATATAGCGGCATCAATTAAGGTAGGGCATATATCCCAAATTTACCCTATATTAAAATTATTGACTCCGGTTGTGTCAACCAACAACTGTGGATTAAGTTGTCCGATCTGGAACAATATTAGCTCATTTATATTCAATCTGAGGTGAAGTTTATACGAAATAATTAAACCCGCTAAAAGATTTATTGAGTGTTCGGTAATGGGCGACATTAAATTTTCGAAAAGTTGTTAGACCGATTTGATGTTCGGTCTTATTTGTGATAAGTTTTTATTGTCTCTTTTTTCCCTATCTCTCTTTTAGTGGCTTGGGAAAAAATTACTTTTTTATGGATTTTTTTTAGAATTCAAATATAAAAGAAGAAAGTTTCATACATTGATGTCAATGTTTTTGTTTATAATTCACAAACATTATAATATGTAGACAGTACCAAAGGGTAGAATTCCCTACCCTAGAAGTAGTAACAGAGGCAATGAAATAAATTAGGAAGTAATAGTATAATCCTAATGACAACAATTTAAAAAGACGAAATTTATTGTTAGGCCAGGCGGTAGAGCGATAAAATCGTTCAAAACCGTAAAAAAATGTTGGCAATGCTTTTATTATTTCAAATGGTTTATTAGGGTGTGATTTTCCCCACACCCTTAAGGCCCGCGTCGATCTCCGTGAGGATACAAAGGCACACATTTTTGGTTTTTCGGTAATATATCATTTTCTCTTCATCGTACGGCCAGCATAGTCCTATATAAAATAAAGGTGACAAAATTCTGTATGAAATAGTTCCCTATAATTTTTTCATGAGACTTATAGTTTCGGAGTAGTAGCCGCGCGAAGTTGTGCGAGTTTTGAGAAATACAGTAAATATCGATTCTTGCTTACCAAATTCCACTCTTCTCTCGTTCTGGTGACTGTTGACAATTTGTTCTGGACATGAGATGACGATAGAATAGACTCTCTCATGAGATCTATGAAATCAACTGATGGTTTGACACACGGCCGAGGAATCACCGACAGTATCCTGGCGAAAAGAATCTTGCAATGCTTGTTCTTGCGGAAGTATCCGAGGCCATTGAAAATTTCTGCAGCGTATCGTTTGCTACTTCCAAACAGCATGTCGATGCCAGAGGATCGCGAATATTAAGGGATACACAAGACCTCGAAAAGTTTGTTCATTGGTTGTCATCGCATAATCCCTTCCCAGTCAGCCTCGAGAGTATGTCTATCAGCACAGGAGTACAGGGAGATATTAAAATCAACTGCTACAAAGCATACAAAGTCGGCATGTCATCAATGGCAGCTATCGTTGGCGGTAACTTTGGAGATGTAAAATTCCAGCGAAAGAATAGAGTAATTCCTTTAAGAGCAGTAAACTCTTCAATAAACATCCAAAATGAAGTGATTCCTGTTGACTCTTCATTAATTTTTCAAAGAATTACAATTTTCAGGAAAACGGAACAGGGTTTGCAGCAATATTTTCACTTCGAACTAGCTCCTTATCCACTCTCGCTTTCTGATGAAATAGGAATGCGCAAGACAAATAAATCATCATTGTATAATATGTTTTCTCATGTGACTCATTCCATCAACGATGCAGATAACGTGGTACGTGTTATAGACGGTGGGTTCCTTCTCCATCATGTGGTCTGATACCAACAAGAGACGTTCTGCTATATTATTGTGAAGTATGTACAGTACGTACAGAAGTACTACAAGGCTAACAGCGTAGTTGTTTTTGACGGCTATCCGAATGACGCTAACAACAAAAGTACTAAATTAGTGTTTTTAAATGAAACTCACGGTCTCTAGTTAATTCCACAATATAATACAAGTTATTGAAAATTCTAAAATATTGACAATTGTTTCAATAAATCAATATCATCGTCAGAATGACAGAAGTTACATTTCATTTTATGCCTACCTGATGTTTAGTAGTTATTTTTGGCTAGACCAAGAAGTAACCTAACTTGTGATTGGCTTAATAAATGTTTATAGAAAAAAGAAGACGTGATATTACAAAAATTGAAGCTTAGATATTATTAGCCCTATGGTGATATCCTGGATATCATTTTTCCAATTAAGATCAGTATAACTGTGCAATGATATAGAAAACCAGGGAAACTATATCTGCTGATATTTACAATTATCACTTAAGAAGACAGTTTATTAGTGGAGAATTCCCTAGATTTAACTGTTCATTGATAACTTCATATTGTGGGTTTCTTAAATATCTTCTAATTTCCAGTTCTTCAAGGAAATCCAGTTCTTGTTTCTTTTCACAAATATGCAGCACTTCTACTTCTGTGTTAGGTGTCAATGAATGATTGGTGTTAAGTAGATGTTTTGCGTAGTGGGATTTATCTGGTTGTTTAATTCTGTATGCTCGTAAGTGCTCACTGTATCGTATTTCAAAATTCCTAAGGGTCTGACCCAAATAGACAGCATTACATTCTGGACATTTGAGTTTATATATACCTGACTTCTTTAATAGTGGTATTTTTGTTTTTACATTTAACAATTTTGTACTAACGTTACTTTCTGTTTTAAAAGAAATTGTTGTATTCGTTGCTGAAGATATTATCTTTGAAATATTATTAGAAATATTTGATGGTTTTATAAGGTTTAATTTCATCAGCTTGTTTAGGATATATTAGTTGTAATGCCACTTTTTTCTCTTTTTTACTAATTAGCTTATTTATCATATCTAATGGATAACCGTTAGATTTTGCTATTTGTCTAATTGTATTAATCTCTCTATCAAAATTACATTTGTTCATAGGAACTGAAAAAGCTCTATGTATCATTGAATTATATGCTGCTAGTCTGTGTGACACAGGGTGGTTAGAATTGAATGGAATTGTCACATCAGTCTGTGTTGGTTTTCGGTAAATTGAATAATCAAGTACATTATTAACTCTTTGAATTTTTTAATCAAGAAAATTGATTGAGCTATTTTCTTCAATTTCTAATGTAAATTTAATTTTCGGGTGTAAATTATTGATGTGGTTGAAAAATACATCTAATTGTCGTTCACTACCCATAAAACAAGCTAATATGTCATCTACATATCTATACCAAAATAAAATATTTTCCGAAATATTACTTTCAAAGATCTTTCTTTCTAAATTGTCCATAAAAATGTTTGCTAAAATAGGTGATATAGGGCTTCCCATTGGTAAACCTTCATTTTGAATATATATCTTATTGTCAAAAGTGAAATAATTCTGATTAATTCATACATCAAATAAATTCAGTATATCTGATATTATTCCTGGATTAATATTTTTATCTTCTAGTAATTTTCTTACAAGTATTAGACATTCTTTAGGAGGAGTTTCAGTAAACATATTAGTTACATCGAACGAAATGAGTTTATAGTTATCTTGCAAGTGGATTGCTTTCAACTTTTTGATTAGTTCTATTGAATTTCTAATTGAGTACTGAGATTCATATCCATAAGTATTGAGTATATTGTTGAGCTTATTTGCCAATATATTATTAGGAGCATTAACATAAGAGACTACAGGTCTAATTGGTTTCGTTATTTTATGTAATTTAACTGTTCCATATAATTGTAGACAATGAGGATTCTTATGTATGATAGACCTCTTTTCGTAATCATTTAAAAGATAATTTGAATTATTAACAATATTCCTTACATTATTAGAGAACTTCTTTGTTGGGTCTGCTTTAAGAACTTTTACATCGCTGGATTCTATAAAGTTATATACTTTGGAATTGTAATTTTCAGTCGTCAAAATGACAGTAGCGTTCCCCTTATCAGATTTTGTAACTGTTAGGTTATTATTCTCTATCTTCTTTTTTATTGCATTTAAAACTGTAATGTCATTTTTTGTTTGACGTTTAACTTTTGAAGGTTCAATATTTTTGATTAAATTGGCAATTTTTAATTTCTCATGAAGAAAATTATTTGAATTAGATTTTAAAGCTATTTCTGACTCTGTAGCTATAATTTGTTTAATATTATTCGTAAATTTAGGTGGTATGCTGTGCTTTAAAATCTAATTCAAATAATTTCCTTCATGAGAAATTAAAAATTGCCAATTTAATCAAAAATATTGAACCTTTAAAAGTTAAACGTCAAACAAAAAATGACATTACAGTTTTAAATGCAATAAAAAAGAAGATAGAGAATAATAACCTAACAGTTACAAAATCTGATAAGGGGAATGCTACTGTCATTTTGACGACTGAAAATTACAATTCCAAAGTATATAACTTTATAGAATCCAGCGATGTAAAAGTTCTTAAAGCAGACCCAACAAAGAAGTTTTCTAATAATGTAAGGGATATTGTTAATAATTCAAATCATCTTTTAAATGATTACGAAAAGAGGTCTATCATACATAAGAATCCTCATTGTCCACGATTATATGGAACAGTTAAATTACATAAAATAACGAAACCAATTAGACCTGTAGTCTCTTATGTTAATGCTCCTAATAATATATTGGCAAAGAAGCTCAACAATATACTCAATACTTACGGATATGAATCTCAGTACTCAATTAGAAATTCAATAGAACTAATAAAAAAGTTGAAAGCAATCCACTTACAAGATAACTATAAACTCATATCGTTCGATGTAACTAACATGTTTACTAAAATTCCTCCTAAAGAATGTCTAATACTTGTAAGAAAATTATTAGAAGATAAGAATATTAATCCAGGAATAATATCAGATAAACTTAATTTATTTGATGTATGCATTAATCAGAATTATTTCACTTTTGACAATAAGATATATATTCAAAATGAAGGTTTACCAATGGGAAGCCCTATATCACCTATTTTAGCAAACATTTTTATGGACAATTTAGAAAGAAAGATCTTTGAAAGTAATATTTCGAAAAATATTTTATTTTGGTATAGATATGTAGATGACATATTAGCTTGTTTTATGGGTAGTGAACGACAATTAGATGTATTTTTCAACCACATCAATAATTTACACCCGAAAATTAAATTCACATTAGAAATTGAGGAAAATAGTTCAATCAATTTTCTTGATTTAAAAATTCAAACAGTTAATAATGTACTTGATTTTTCAATTTACCGAAAACCAACACAAACTGATGTAATAATTCCATTCAATTCTAACCACCCTGTGTCACACAGACTAGCAGCATATAATTCAATGATACATAGAGCTTTTTCAGTTCCTATGAACAAATGTAATTTTGATAGAGAGATTAATACAATTAGACAAATAGCAACATCTAACGGTTATCCATTAGATATGATAAATAAGCTAATTAGTAAAAAAGAGAAAAAAGTGGCATTACAACTATTATATCGTAAACAAGCTGATGAAATTAAAACTTATAAAACCATCACATATGCAGGAAATATTTCTAATAATATTTCAAAGATAATATCTTCAGCAACGAATACAACAATTTCTTTTAAAACAGAAAGTAACGTTAGTACAAAATTGTTAAATGTAAAAACAAAAATACCACTATTAAAGAAGTCAGGTATATATAAACTCAAATGTCCAGAATGTAATGCTGTCTATTTGGGTCAGACCCTAGGGAATTTTGAAATACGATACAGTGAGCACTTACGAGCATACAGATTAAAACAACCAGATAAATCCCACTACGCAAAACATCTACTTGACACCAATCATTCATTGACACCTAACACAGAACTAGAAGTGCTGCATATTTGTGAAAAGAAACAAGAACTGGATTTCCTTGAAGAACTGGAAATTTGAAGATATTTAAGAAACCCACAATATGAAGTTGTCAATGAACAGTTAAATCTAGGGAATTCTCCACTAATAAACTGTCTTCTTAAGTGATAATTGTGAAGATCAGCAGATATAGTTTTCCTGGTTTTCTATATCATTGCACAGTTATACTGATCTTAATTGGAAAAATGATATCCAGGATATCACCATAGGGTTAATAATATCTAAGCTTCAATATTTGTAATATCACATCTTCTTCTTTTTTCTATAAACATATATTAAGCCAATCACAAGTTAGGTTACTTCTTGGTCTAGCCAAAAATAACTACTAAACATCAGATAGGCATAAAATGAAATGTAACTTCTGTCATTCTGACGATGATATTGATTTATCGAAACAATTGTCAATTTTTTAGAATTTTCAATAACTTGTATTATATTGTGGAATTAACTAGAGACCGTGAGTTTCATTTAAAAACACTAATATGAGCATATTCCACGGAGTAAGGGTCGAGACAGTCAAAAGTACTAAAGCTGCTGAACGACTCCGTAGATCGCAGAGGCATGTCGCTGCTAATGTGATGTTTGATGAAACGATGACAGCAACCATGTCACAGGAGAAATTCCTTGGCAACAACCAGAACAAGACTCGGCTCATTTTTATGCTGGAGGGCAAACTTCGAGCTGCAGGATTTCTCGTAAAGCAAGCCGCTGAAGACGCTGATACTCTTATAATTAACACCGCGATTGAATTATCGCCAGACTATGATTCAGTAGTGGTAGTGGGTGAAGATGTCGACCTCCTCGTACCACTAATAGGCCTCGCATCATCGTTGACGAATGTTTATCTCATGAAACCAGGGAAAGGAAAAATTGAGAGCAGAATTTACTCCACGAAATCGTTCAAACATTCAGATGAAGTTGCGGAGCACATACTCTTCCTTCGGGCTTCCAGTGGATGCGACACAACCTCAGCATTCTTCAGGCATGGAAAATAGAAATTCATCAAGCTATTTAAAAAATAAATGAATGTACCAAGAACCGTTGGAATATTTAAAGACCCAAATGCTTCTCCAGATCTGATTGAGGCAGCCGGAATATATGTCATTAGAGCACTCTATGGAGCGAGCGGTGACACATCGTTGAATGATTGCAGGTTCCAGTGCTCCACGAAATCTATTTCTAAGAGTGCTTGTAATCTTGCATCTTTACCACCAACCGAAGCAGCAGCACGACAGTATTCCTTCAGAACCTACCATCAGGTTCAAAAGTGGTACGGAAACAAGAAGTAGTCCGCAAGATTTGGGCTGGAAAAGCACGAGGAATGGACTGGCACCTATTCCTACGTTAATAGACGCTGCCCCGCAGGAGTTTCTCAGCACGATATCCTGCAAGTGCAAGCAAGGGTGTCCAGCAGCTTGTAGCTGCAGGAAGACCGGGCTGCGTTGCTCGATAATGTGTGGAAGTTGCCGGGGTCAGTCTTGCGCAAATATCGATATAGAAGAAAATAATTTCGACGTTGATGACGAGATCGACGTGCAGTTCGAGCATTCAGCTGCCCAAGACATTTACATGACTTATTCTGAGAGTGATTCATCTTTGATCGATAACGAGAGCAGGATTGAAGTGACGGAAATCACTGCTGAACCATCGACATCGGGTACAACACCAGCTCAAGATGAACCTTTTACGCGAGAACGTCGTTCTTTGTCGAAAAGAAGACTATTAGATTGACTTCACTGACCCGCTGCAGATATGTATTTAATGAAATGCGTTAAAACATTCTTTAATTATACAACAATTATTACTATGGAACGATAAAAAAACAGTGAGACAGAATTATTGTTCATCGTTTGTCACAGTAAAGTAGCTTTGGTTGTCACAGAAGACAAATACAACAGTTTTTATTTCCGAGTATGCTCAAAAAATTATTGTGAATGAATCGACAGCCACATTTCTTTGTTTCGTTATCATTGAATTAATCTGTCCAGTCCAACACTGTGAAATCTTCAGAAGTTGTAAGTGTGGGCACAGAATTCTTCTATAGAGTACGATTTTATGGTTGACTATAAATCTTTTTTAGGAAAAAAGGTAACACATCTTTACTATTTCCTGTATTTATAGCGCCTTATAAATGTAGAAAAGTTACACAAGATTTGTTAATTGATTTTTTTTATTTGACTATGTAGGAATGTCGTAAATCAATGTCATTTTATTCGAAAAAATTATGCATATATCAATCATAAATAAACTAACAGATGTTACGTGTAGCTATGGTTTTAGGAACAAAAATTAGCTGAATAAGAGGAGAAGAAAAAGAATGTAAATATGAAAAAATTATGAAAACATAGTGAAAGTAGTGGATAGCAAAGAAAATAAAAAGAACAAATTTACAGATTCAAGAGTTGTAGGAACAACTAAACAAAATCTTAATGAAAAATGGCAACGGGGAAAGGAAGACATATATAGAAATTTACATATATATATATATATATATATATATATATATATATATATATATATATATATATATGTATATATATATATATATATATATATATAAATATATATATAAATATTTATATATAATGTCACATACAGGTTGTTCCACCATTGTAGTGACATGTGTTGATCACATATTTAATATTTAATTATTTGAAAGAAAGTGGTATTTTGAGAAACATAATTTTGAGTGTACCGAGAAATTTATTAGTGTAGGAATTACAAAAAGCTGTGAAACGGGTGTTAACGTCTGAAAAGGTATACGGAAGTAGGAAATAAGAAGTGTCTTAATTGAGAATTGTTATGATTAGAAAGGAAAATGATATGTTCAATGCGGTTGTATTGATGGTAGTTGATCTATTAATTTCCATCGAATAAAATCTGAGTTTGACAATACATGACATTGATTGAAATAAAAATAAAGATTTATCTGGACAAGCCTTTAAGGAAACTAAGGAAGGAAGTGAGGAGAGAGGTTGTTGAAACGGGAGACTATTCACTTGACATATTTTGGTGACGGAAGTTGTTATCCCGAAAAGACGGAAAATAACTAAAAAAATTATATTAGAGACGATTCAGGGATTGAAAATTAAAATAACATAGTCAATACGAGCAATAGAACAAATATAATTAAAAATTAAAACGGTATATGGAAAACAGAGATTAAAATATTATGGAATGATGCAAGACTGGGAAAATAGTACGTGAGATTATTTTAACACAGATAGTAGACATAAATAAAACATATTTAGAAGATTGTGAGCAAAATAAATAATTTCAGACGGTAACTAATAATTTGAAGAAGAACATTATATTGAGAACAGAAATAAATATTTTGGAAAGAATCAACATGGTAAAGAAATACATGAACCCAATATAAGACAACGGAACCACATAAATAAATATATACAGACGAGTTTGCGAAAAAAGAACATCAAGTTAAAAGGTCGGTTAAATTTTATACTAGTTAGTTTTTTTTTTAAATTTTGTAATTATTAAATTTGGTTATTTCGTTAACAATTTTAGAAAGATCTAGTTAATTTTATAGTAGTTTTTTTAAAGTGGTGTAATTATTAAATTAGGTTATTTCGTTGATAATTTGAGAAAGTTCTATTTGATTTGATTGAAAATTTTGGAAGTCGTATAAATTATTGGAATTATTTTGTTAATTATTGGATCATTGGATATAGAAATTTTGTTTAGTTGATTGTAATTTTAATAGATTTTCTATATAAGGTAAGCTAAGTATTGAAATTCATCCAGAACAAAGATCTTCGTTTGAGGAATTCAAAAGAAGCAGTCCTGTATGAAGAAAGGTAAGAGTTTTTAGTATACAATTTAGAGTTAGTGTTGGTAAAATTTTGAATAGTAATAAATTTAGGTCAAATTAGAGAAAATTACCATACAGGGTGTTTCTTGAATTGAAATTTAGAATAAAACCTTAATGAAATTGACTGTCTCGACCCTTACTTCGTGGAATATGCTCATATTAGTGTTTTTAAATGAAACTCAAGGTCTCTAGTTAATTCCACAATATAATACAAGTTATTGAAAATTCTAAAAAATTGACAATTGTTTCGATAAATCAATATCATCGTCAGAATGACAGAAGTTTAGTAGTTATATTTGGCTAGACCAAGAAGTAACCTAACTTGTGATTGGCTTAATATATGTTTATAGAAAAAAGAAGAAGATGTGATATTACAAATATTGAAGCTTAGATATTATTAGCCCTATGGTGATATCCTGGATATCATTTTTCCAATTAAGATCAGTATAACTGTGCAACGATATAGAAAACCAGGAAAACTATATCTGCTGATCTTAACAATTATCACTTAAGAAGACAGTTTATTAGTGGAGAATTCCCTAGATTTAACTGTTCATTGACAACTTCATATTGTGGGTTTCTTAAATGTCTTCTAATTTCAGTTCTTCAAGGAAATCCAGTTCTTGTTTCTTTTCACAAATATGCAGTACTTCTAGTTTTGTGTTAGGTGTCAATGAATGATTGGTGTCAAGTAGATGTTTTGCGTAGTGGGATTTATCTGGTTGTTTTAATCTGTATGCTCGTAAGTGCTCACTGTATCGTATTTCAAAATTCCTAAGGGTCTAACCCAAATAGACAGCATTACATTCTGGACATTAGAGTTTATATATACCTGACTTCTTTAATAGTGGTATTTTTGTTTTTACATTTAACAATTTTGTACTAACGTTACTTTCTGTTTTAAAAGAAATTGTTGTATTCGTTCCTGAAGATATTATCTTTGAAATATTATTAGAAATATTTCCTGCATATGTGATGGTTTTATAAGTTTTAATTTCATCAGCTTGTTTAGGATATATTAGTTGTAAATGCCACTTTTTTCTCTTTTTTACTAATTAGCTTATTTATCATATCTAATGGATAACCGTTAGATTTTGCTATTTGTCTAATTGTATTAATCTCTCTATCAAAATTACATTTGTTCATAGGAACTGAAAAAGCTCTATGTATCATTGAATTATATGCTGCTAGTCTGTGTGACACAGGGTGGTTAGAATTGAATGGAATTGTTACATCAGTTTGTGTTGGTTTTCGGTAAATTGAATAATCAAGTACATTATTAACTCTTTGAACTTTTAAATCAAGAAAAATGATTGAGCTATTTTCTTCAATTTCTAATGTAAATTTAATTTTCGGGTGTAAATTATTGATGTGGTTGAAAAATGCATCTAATTGTCGTTCACTGCCCATAAAACAAGCTAATATGTCATCTACATATCTATACCAAAATAAAATATTTTTCGAAATATTACTTTCAAAGATCTTTCTTTCTAAATTGTCCATAAAAATGTTTGCTAAAATAGGTGATATAGGGCTTCCCATTGGTAAACCTTCATTTTGAATATATATCTTATTGTCAAAAGTGAAATAATTCTGATTAATGCATACATCAAATAAATTAAGTATATCTGATATTATTCCTGGATTAATATTTTTATCTTCTAATAATTTTCTTACAAGTATTAGACATTCTTTAGGAGGAATTTTAGTAAACATGTTAGTTACATCGAACGATATGAGTTTATAGTTATCTTGTAAGTGGATTGCTTTCAACTTTTTTATTAGTTCTATTGAATTTCTAATTGAGTACTGAGATTCATATCCGTAAGTATTGAGTATATTGTTGAGCTTCTTTGCCAATATATTATTAGGAGCATTAACATAAGAGACTACAGGTCTAATTGGTTTCGTTATTTTATGTAATTTAACTGTTCCATATAATCGTGGACAATGAGGATTCTTATGTATGATAGACCTCTTTTCGTAATCATTTAAAAGATAATTTGAATTATTAACAATATCCCTTACATTATTAGAAAACTTCTTTGTTGGGTCTGCTTTAAGAACTTTTACATCGCTGGATTCTATAAAGTTATATACTTTGGAATTGTAATTTTCAGTCGTCAAAATGACAGTAGCGTTCCCCTTATCAGATTTTGTAACTGTTAGGTTATTATTCTCAATCTTCTTTTTTATTGCGTTTAAAACTGAAATGTCATTTTTTGTTTGACGTTTAACTTTTGAAGGTTCAATATTTTTGATTAAATTGGCAATTTTTAATTTCTCATAAAGAAAATTATTTGAATTAGATTTTAAAGCTATTTCTGACTCTGTAGCTATAATTTGTTTAATATTATTCGTAAATTTAGGTGGTATGCTGTACTTTAAACCTTTATTTAAAAATTCTATTCCACTATTTGTGAAATTAGTGTCTGAAAGGTTTTCAAATCAATTAAGTATATTAATTCTCCTTCTCCGAGAACTAATTTCGGCGTTATTGGGTCTCTTCAGTACAAAATATATATTTTTTCGTTCAGTATAATCACTGGATGTGAATCCGGTTCTTTTAAATGCAATAAAAACATGTATCGAATAGTGAAACTGAAAATATTACCAACAAAACTAATTTAATGATGTTAATCAGTCATAAATTAAAAATTATGAGAAGTTAATTTGAAATAATTTGCATAGATTGTTAGTAATAAATTATAGGATTTCCTGAAGCACCGAAATACACAGTGAATTGATTTTGCCAGTATATTTTCGATTAACTTACGCTTCGACTTACTCAAGATATACCCGGGGGTAAAATAATTATAAATCAAGAAAACCGTGGGATTTTAAATTAATAACCAATGTCTCCCGAGCGGTAGCGGTCGTACTAATGGATAGCTTTTTATTTGTCACTACCGAAGCAACTTTTGTAATAATTATACCTCGGAATGTATACTAACTTATTCCACCTAAAAGTGATTTTTTAAAATTTTTATAAAGAATTTGTGGAATTTCTAGTAGCTACACAATCACCCTCTTAAAAAATTTAAATTGGTTGAATTTTGGATTTCATAAATAAAAAATCCCAATGGTGCAGGACCAATTGGACAGGCTTATTTCAGTAACATGTTTGCATAAAACCCAAAATAAAAAATTAGATACAAAAGTAATAGAATGTTTTGAGATGTACAAAAAAACAAAGTAACATTCTGGCATCAAATCAAAAACAAAAAAATAATTCTGGTAAATAGATGTTTTAATGTACGATTTAGAGAAAATGTTGAATACAAAAGTTGTAGAACGTGTTAAGGTCTATAAAAAAGCTTAGTAACTATTTGCGTCAAATGAAAAACAAAGGAAATACGATTTTTTTTCAACTTTGACAGGCCGCCATTTTGTTTTTACTGGGCCGATTTGGCTCATTAACGAATTCGTCCAATATTTTGGCCTAAACGATTTTTGTAGCGAGTTTGGTTTCGATCCGTCAAAAAATACGCCCTCTATCGTACTTACAAATTCCGTTATAATTTGTGAATTTTCTTAAATAAATGTTTTAATGTACGATTTAGAGAAAAATGTTAAATATAAAAGTTGTAGAACGTGTTAAGGTCTATGAAAAAGCTCAGTAACTTTTTTGCGTCAAATCAAAACAAAGGAAATACGATTTTTTTTCAACTTTGACAGGCCGCCATTTTGTTTTTACTGTGCCGATTTGGCTCATTAACAAACTCGTCCAATATTTTGGCCTAAACGATTTTTGTAGCGAGTTTGGTTTCGATCCGTCCAAAAATACGCCCTCTATCGTGCTTAAAAAATTCCGTTATAACACATACATATATATATATATATATATATATATATATATATATATATATATATATATATATATATATATATATACGAGGGCAATTCAGAAACTAACCTCCGGTTGATTGAAAAAAATACACCAAGTTAAGTAAAAATATTTTAATATATACATCTTACAACTACATCTTTGCACTATTTTTCGACATAGTCTCCATAACGATTGAGGCACTTATCGTATCTCTTCACAAGCTTTGAAATTCCTTCTGCATAAAAATCACCCGCTTGTGCCTTGAGCCAGCCTGTGACCGCATCTTTGAGCTCTTCGTCGTCATCAAACCACTGGGACCCGAGCCATTTCTTCATATGCATGAAGAGGTGATAATCGCTTGGCGCCAGATCTGGGCTGTAAGGTGGATGGTTGAAAACGTCCCACTTGAAGGACTCAAGAAGGGCTGTTGTTCTGCGAGCAGAGTGAGGACGGGCGTTATCGTGCAAACAAACGATACCGGAAGTCAGCATACCACGGCGTTTGTTCTGTATAGCCCGTCGTAATGTTTTTAGTGTTTCACAGTACACGTCTTGATTAATGGTCGTCCCACGTTCCATGAATTCAACCAACAACACCCCTTTGGCATCCCAAAACACCGTTGCCATCAGTTTTCTGGCAGAAAAATCTTGCCGGGCTTTTTTTGGTTTGGTAGGCGAATCTGAATGTGCCCACATCTTTGATTGTTCTTTTGTCTCAGGGTTCACGTACTTAATCCAGGTTTCGTCACCGGTCACGATTCTGTTTAACAATGGTTCTCCTTCGTCCTCATAACGTGACAGAAAGTCTAATGCAGAGGCCATTCTTTGACTTTTGTGGTGGTCGGTAAGAATTTTGGGCACCCATCGTGCACAGAACTTACGGTAACCCAATCTTGCTGTCACTATCTCGTACAAAAGAGTCTTAGAAATCTGTGGAAAATCAGTAGACAACTCCGCCATTGTGAAACGTCGATTTTCACGAACTTTTGCATCAACTGTCTGAACGAGTTCGTCAGTCACCAAGGATGGTCTACCACTCCTCTCTTCATCATGAACGTTTTCTCGTCCACTTTTAAATAAACGTACCCATTCACGGACAACTCCTTCACTCATAACTTTTGGTCCGTACACGGCACAAAGCTCACGATGAATAGCTGCTGCAGAGTATCCTTTGGCTGTAAAAAACCTTATAACAGCACGCACTTCACATTTGGCGGGATTTTCTATTGCAGCACACATTTCAAACTGCCACAAAAACTAAACTAGCGCTGGTACGATGTTCACTCGACTACGGCTTGATGCAGACTGACCTGCTGAGCGTGTGAAAACACAGATGGCGCGCTACTCCCCCCACTACCCGCACTGTGATCAATCGGAGGTTAGTTTCTGAATTGCCCTCGTATATATATATGAAATTGACCGTCTCGACCCTTACTTCGTGGAATATGCTCATATTAGTGTTTTTAAATGAAACTCACGGTCTCTAGTTAATTCCACAATATAATAAAAGTTATTGAAAATTCTAAAAAATTGACAATTGTTTCGATAAATCAATATCATCGTCATAATGACAGAAGTTACATTTCGTTTCATGCCTACCTGATGTTTAGTAGTTATTTTTGGCTAGACCAAGAAGTAACCTAACTTGTGATTGGCTTAATATACGTTTATAGAAAAAAGAAGAAGATGTGATATTACAAACATTATTATTAGCCCTATGGTGATATCCTGGATATCATTTTTCCAATTAAGATCAGTATAACTGTGCAATTAAACTGTAAGTACCTACATACCAACACACTTTGCACCACGATTTGAAAACCTTTCAGACACTAATTCTACAGATAGTGAAATAGAATTTTTAAATAAAGGTTTAAAGTACAGCATACCACCTACATTTACGAATAATATTAAACAAATTATTGCTACAGAGTCAGAAATAGCTTTAAAATCTAATTCAAATATTTTTCTTTATGAGAAATTAAAAATTGCCAATTTAATCAAAAATATTGAACCTTCAAAAGTTAAACGTCAAACAAAAAATTACATTACAGTTTTAAATGCAATAAAAAAGAAGATAGAGAATAATAACCTAACAGTTACAAAATCTGATGAGGGAAACGCTACTGTCATTTTGACGACGGAAAATTACAATTCCAAAGTATATAACTTTATAGAATCTAGCGATGTAAAAGTTCTTAAAGCAGACCCAACAAAAAAGTTTTGTAATAATGTAAGGGATATTGTTAATAATTCAAATTATCTTTTAAATAATTACGAAAAGAGGTCTATCATACATAAGAATCCTCATTGTCCACAATTATATGGAACAGTTAAATTACATAAAATAACGAAACCAATTAGACCTGTAGTCTCTTATTTTAATACTCCTAATAATATATTGGCAAAGAAGCTCAACAATATTCTCAATACTTACGGATATGAATCTCAGTACTCAATTAGAAATTCAATAGAACTAATCAAAAAGTTGAAAGCAATCCACTTACAAGATAACTATAAACTCATTTCGTTCGATGTAACTAATATGTTTACTAAAATTCCTCCTAAATAATGTCTAATACTTGTAAGAAAATTACTAGAAGATAAAAATATTGATCCAGGAATAATATCAGATATACTTAATTTATTTGATGTATGCATTAATCAGAATTATTTCACTTTTGAAAATAAGATATATATTCAAAATGAAGGTTTGCCAATGGGAAGCCCTATATCACCTATTTTAGCAAACATTTTTATGGACAATTTAGAAAGAAAGATCTTTGAAAGTAATATTTTGAAAAATATTTTATTTTGGTATAGATATGTAGATGACATATTAGCTTGTTTTATGGGTAGTGAACGACAATTAGATATATTTTTCAACCACATCAATAATTTACACCCGAAAATTAAATTTACATTAGAAATTGAAGAAAATAGCTCAATCAATTTTCTTGATTTGAAATAATGTACTTGATTATTCAATTTACCGAAAACCAACACAGACTGATGTGACAATTCCATTCAATTCTAACCACCCTATGTCACACAGACTATCAGCATATAATTCAATGATACATAGAGCTTTTTCAGTTCCTATGAACAAATGTAATTTTGATAGAGAGATTAATACAATTAGACAAATAGCAACATCTAACGGTTATCCATTAGATATGATAAATAAGCTAATTAGTGAAAAAGAAGAAAAAGTGGCATTACAACTAATATATCCTAAACAAGCTGATGAAATTAAAACTTATATAACCATCACATATGCAGGAAATATTTCTAATAATATTTCAAAGATAATATCTTCAGGAACGAATACAACAATTTCTTTTAAAACAGAAAGTAAAGTTAGTACAAAATTGTTAAATGTAAAAACAAAAATACACCACTATTAAAGAAGTCAGGTATATATAAACTCAAATGTTCAGAATGTAATGCTGTCTATTTGGGTCAGACCCTAAGGAATTTTGAAATATGATACAGTGAGCACTTACGAGCATACAGATTAAAACAACCAGATAAATCCCACTACGCAAAACATCTACTTGACACCAATCATTCATTGACACCTAACACAGAACTAGAAGTGCTGCATATTTGCGAAAAGAAACAAGAACTGGATTTCCTTGAAGAACTGGAAATTAGAAGACATTTAAGAAACCCTCAATATGAAGTTGTCAATGAACAGTTAAATCTAGGGAGTTCTCCACTAATAAACTGTCTTCTTAAGTGATAATTGTGAAGATCAGCAGATATAGTTTTCCTGGATTTCTATATCATTGCACAGTTATACTGATCTTAATTGGAAAAATGATATCCAGGATATCACCATAGGGCTAACAATATCTAAGCTTCAATATTTGTAATATCACATCTTCTTCTTTTTTCTATAAACATATATTAAGCCAATCACAAGTTAGGTTACTTCTTGGTCTAGCCAAAAATAACTACTAAACATCAGGTAGGCATAAAACGAAATGTAACTTCTGTCATTCTGACGATGATATTGATTTATCGAAACAATTGTCAATTTTTTAGAATTTTCAATAACTTTTATTATATTGTGGAATTAACTAGAGACCGTGAGTTTCATTTAAAAACACTAATATATATATATATATATATATATATATATATATAACCTTTGGAACAGAGGGTGATTTTGGCATCTAGGAACACCAAAACGATAAACTGCATTGAAATTTTTCCGAAGTCGCGTCATGCTACTCTCTACAATAGCCCTATTTCATTCTGAAATAAGCCTAAAAACGAAGGATAAGTATAATTTAAACTATCATATGTATTATTCAAAATGATCTCCATTGACTTGCATTTAATGATATAATCTATTTCTGAGCACATCTGTAGTCAACAAACCGCATTCTTGAAGGATTATTTGTCGTAAATCTTCTAGATATTCAGATTGTGCTGCAAATTTCGATTTCAAATGACCCCAGAGAAAGAAATCTAAAATATTTAAATCGGATCTCCCCACAGGACCTCTTCTACCAATCCATCAACCAGGAAAGTTATTCAGAAATTATTGACGGGCCGGTACAGTAAAATTTGGTGGGGTGCACCAGATTGTTGAAAAAATAGTTCATTCTCCAAATTAAGGGTCCGATGCACTTTGCGACCCTCCGAATTTTGCAACGATTTTCTTTATTAGAAAGCCCTTTTGTTATAGAACATTTTAAGAGACAAAAATCCTTGGATCATGCACTTTTGAAAGAGAAAATCGCAATTAAATGTACTAAAAATCCGCCATTTTTAAAAAAAAATTGACAATTGTGTCTAGATATCAGATGGTCACAAATTTTTTGAAGGAGGAGTGTTGCCAGTTCTCATTTCCGTGACTCGAGTCTGCTTGGAAATATTTTATACAAGATTTATACTATATTCATGATCTAAAATGTATGTATTGAAGATGTACTTCTTTGGATGTATTATGTATTTTTCACAGGTACTAACTTAGTAAGTATATTTTATGTGGTTAGGGTAAATATAAAAAATTATGTATATTGTCAAAAAGTTTGTTTTGATCTCTTCCATTTAATGTAACCTATAAATCAAATCTAAGATAAACAGTACATTCTAAGGATATTTATTATTTCAATTTGCATTATTAAGTATAGATGCAATTACTTTTATATTTTTATAATATATTCATATATCTATTACAACACAAAATTAATTCAACTGAAAGAAAATAAACATCATTTGACAACGCCGCTAAAACTCACATGATGACAAAAAAGTATCCTAATTTGTGACCCTGGCTGCCTAGGCATAAGATGTCAGTGTCTAATTTATAACCTATAAGTGTCAAGTGAAAATAATTATGACCAAGAATATTTTTAAAAATTGGCAAAATTTAAGTATTTTCCTCCGGTTTTTTTTGTGAAGCAGACTTATATTCAGTTCAAAATAATAACCTTTACAATTTAGATTGAAAATATTTATCGTAAAATAGCATTAACTAGTATTGAAAAAGTACCATTTTTTGAACTTAATTTGTGATTTTTAAAGTAATTACTGAATGATCCAGCAAATTTTTTGTTCTAATCTGCTTTATTTAAGGTAAGCTATCAAACAAAATTAAAATTATCCTAAAATTCCGAGGGTCGTTAAGTGCACCGGAACCCATATTAATTTTCCTCAGTTTGGTTTACAATATTCTCAATATTTACTATTTCGAAATCTTTTACAGCCTCATGAATGTTTATTAAATATTTGAAATATTATGACGAAATGTAATATTAAATCATTTGTGGTGGAATAAATACATATAATTAAATCAAAAGTGTTATTTTATGCGATTTGTTTTAATTTGTATGCGTGTGGGCCTGGCACTATTCGGTGCAAGTATACGCCCCGAAACCAGACGATTTTGACAGTGATTTACTAGTTTTGGAAAATTTTGAGATTAAGGAGTGTTCTGTGTGTGAGGTTCAGTAATTTTTATGCCACTGGCCAAACTATCATTAACCTTTTGTTTAATTTGAAATAACAGATTATATATTGAGCAATATTCATTTAATAAAATGTCAATACAAAATTATTTAATAAATAAAAATTGGTAGAAAATATTCTAAGATACCAAAATATTATATTAAAAATATCGGGAGTTATTGAAACTCGTTGCTCGTTCTGTATTCACGTACATACCGACAGTTGCATTTTGAGTGTCCCATGTAGTGAAAGTGACAGTTCCGTACTACAAAACACTTTCGGGACGCTCTGGAGTAAACGACACTTCAATGTTGACAGTTTGACATCGACGATTTTACATAACAATAAATTTTTAATTTGTTTTTCTAAATTGATGAATAACAATGAATGATGATGGGCTCCGGTGAACTATAGGGAGACACGGATTTTTGGTAAAGTCGGGTCAAATCTTCTCTCGAAGATTTTTTAATGAAATTAACTGTCTCGACCCTTACTTCGTGGTATATGCTCATATTAGTGTTTTTATATGAAACTCACGGTCTCTAGTTAATTCCACAATATAATAAAAGTTATTGAAAATTCTAAAAAATTGACAATTGTTTCGATAAATCAATATCATCGTCAGAATGACAGAAGTTACATTTCATTTCATGCCTACCTGATGATTAGTAGTTATTTTTGGCTAGACCAAGAAGTAACCTAACTTGTGATTGGCTTAATATATGTTTATAGAGAAAAGAAGAAGATGTGATATTACAAATATTGAAGCTTAGATATTATTAGCCCTATGGTGATATCCTGGATATCATTTTTCCAAATAAGATCAGTATAACTGTGCAATGATACAGAAAACCAGGAAAACTATATCTGCTGATCTTTACAATTATCACTTAAGAAGACAGTTTATTAGTGGAGAACTCCCTAGATTTAACTGTTCATTGACAGCTTCATATTGTGGGTTTCTTAAATGTCTTCTAATTTCCAGTTCTTCAAGGAAATCCAGTTCTTGTTTCTTTTCACAAATATGCAACACTTCTAGTTCTGTGTTAGGTGTCAATGAATGATTGGTGTTAAGTAGATGTTTTGCGTAGTGGGATTTATCTGGTTGCTTTAATCTGTATGCTCGTAAGTGCTCACTCCGGGTTAGGGATACATTAGGGAAATTATTAGGTTAGGACAGGACAATAGGATGGGACAATAGTTTCCCCCGCGTGGTCTTGGTAGATAAACCGAGGCTCACGTCGGCGCGTCGCGTCCCTGACGTAGATCTATCAATTACCGGGAGTATCTACCCGCTACCCCTAAATATACTACATTTTTGGAGAGATTTCGGTTCATTACCACGATACAGTCTCCGTAGTGACCAATTTTATGATTGGATATTGTTCAGGGCATCTCGCCGATGAACTCTATTGATTTTCAGCTCACCATACCCAGTACAACGGGTTTTATAAATCCAGATCTATAACATTGTTGGTCATTTCAGTTTTTTAGCACGATACAGCATCTGAAGTGTATATAAGTGACCAATTTTGTTAAGGGCGCCTCGTAGATGAACTCTATTTACTTTCAGCTCAACAAAGAAACTAGAACAGGTCCTATACATCCAAATATACTACATTTTTGGAGAAATTTTGGTGGGTTAGCACCTCCGGACTGTATAAGTAAGTATTAGTAATTATTCACAGAATCGCCATTCATCCTCAAATTATGCATCTAATGGCACGAATCATAATAATTACGCAAACTTGAATATTTATGTAATAAAATCAAGATAAACGAAAAAGGATAAAATCAACTCAATTTTATTTGTAGGTCAAGCTGTTAATCAATTTCACAGTCATCTGCAGCCGGTAAAAAATATATTTACACGCATTTTACATAATTGAATAATAATTTAAGCAGTGAATAAAAAAAGGCGGTTTATTGAGTTTTGATACAAATCCAAAAAAATAAAAATATCCATATATAGAAATGGTTTATGTAATATGTGTCTACGTACAAGGTATGTTCAAAAAGTAAAACTCAATTCTTCAACAAACGATCAAAATATTCCTTGTTTTGTCATATATTATAGTATGTTTCTTATTGTCTGACAGCACGCGAAAAGGTCACAGATGCTAGTCAAGTAGTAAACCATAAGCGTCCCCGTTCATCTAAGGAATTTATTTACTATTCAATTTTATACCCGATCTGATATATAAAGGTAGTATAAATGTAAATTCGGTTAGTTGAAACAACTAACTGACCTTCATACATCTGTAGAGTACATACAGTTAAAACAATAAATTATTTTTGAAATAATCTTGTAACGCAACTATTCTGACTGAATATTTCATTAATTATCTTGAGAATTTGGAGCAGGTCAATTCTTGGGAGACATATTAACAAACCATTTATCAATTCATTCTCCAGATAATTACTTTCTGATTTTTGAAATGTTGATAATAACATTTCCAAGAAATTGACTGTCTCGACCCTTACTTCGTGGAATATGCACCATTTCCAAGAAACATTACAATAGGGTCCTACTAGGGATTGTCCCAATGACTACTTAGAAGTTTTGCAGGTATATACGGTGAAACTTGGTCCCGCCCAAATTTGTATAATTTGTTTTGCTTACAGTCGCGTATGTTCCATAAGTGTTAACTGTGTTGTGAAACATGTCTTCAAGTTTCACCCCAGTAAAGTGTAAGAGCGTGCTTTGCTTACAAACGAAGACTGTAGTGTTAAACGTGCATGACGCTGTTGTACATCAAATGCCGGCTTCTACTGTTAGAAATATAGTTTCGACATGTTCCAATATGACAGGAGTTAGTTAATCTACTATTTACAGGCTTCTAAGAGAGAGGAAAAATGGAAATATATCTACACCTAAAAAGTCAACTGGAAGAAAATCATTTGACCTTGATGAACATATGCAAAATACAATAAGACGAAAAGTACACGAATTATATTTTAAAAAAGAGATCCCAACCCTTTGACATAATTCTAAGAATGGTGAAGGAGGACGAGAATTTGTCTGACATAGGGCGAAAAAAGATATACCATTTGAAGATGATATGTTGAAAAAAGAACTTTTAAAGGTTGCTTCAGATCACAAGCTACAATTTAAAAAGTTTGTTATTGATTAAATAGCCAAGAATCATGGGATAACAGTGCTTCGTTTGCCACCATATCATTGTGAATTAAATGCGATAGAGTTAATATGGGCCCAAATGAAAGGTTATGTAGCTAGACATAATAAAACATTTGAAATAAAAGATGTTCGTGAACTCATGAAGTACTCATTGACAACAATAACTGAAGAGAACTGGAGAAATGCTGTAAATCATGTAATTAAAGAGGAAGAGAAAATGTGGGTTTTAGATAACCTCATAGAACAAACTATAGAACCGATAGTGATCTCTCTCGGCGAGTCTTCGGATGATTCTTGTATGGCCAGCGAAGAGGATGATACTATAGATTGCATTTTATATTTCCTATAATTGGTATGTTTACTTTACTTAATATACATTAATTCATTGTCAATAAATTTGAATTATGAGAATTAAACTATATTTTCTTCAATTAATTTAATTTAATAAAAATGCAAATGTAACTTGTTAATAGGCCTAAACAAATGAATTTTATTTCAACTGTAATGTTGACCGAATCTAATTAAATAAGCAAAATGAACTAATATCGTAATCTCCGCCACTGCCGCACTATTTATCGTTTAGCTGGCGTTGTTCAGTTTTATTACCATATTGTATTTTGAGCTGAAACAGGGATGTACAGATAACCAATACAGACATCTACTTGTTTTGCATTAGAATTTTAGTATTTACTTGTAAAATTCTTAGTAAGAGATAATTTTCTATTTGAATATTCAATGAGGCTACTGTGCTGTCAGACCTTAAGAAATAGACTATAAGGTTTAATAACTATTGTTCCAAAGTTGGTGTATCGTAAGTTGTTTCTGTGTGTAGATCATAATCTAGTGTAGATCCGGAGCTATGTTTTTTATTGTAGATAATTTTTCTAGCACCGGTTTGCATCTAAAAGCAGGTTTTGTAGGAGTTATTATAGGAGATATATATTATGATTTTTTCAGCAGAAATTATTATATTTTTCCATAAGATTGAAACTATTTTATAATATTTGAAGTACTCAGAAGCTCTTTTGGTGTTGGTGATGTTTTTAGGACTTCAATGATAAAAGAGAGGCGTCAATAAAGGATTGAATAGATGAGGCGTTCACTTGATGAATATCCACACTAAACCAATTAAATTGTTTTATTTCAACGATCAATAAAAGTGTTAACAACAAGAGAGGAGAGAGGCGACAAAACTTTCAAATAAATTCTAATATGAGATTCTCTTATAAATAGCGCAAGCTCTAAATTGATTCAATGGTGGAGAGAGATGTTGAGAGTACTTTTTGTAGGGAAAAACGCAGAATATGGAAAATAAAAACCCCTGAAAATTGATGAAGAACGAGAACAAAAATCTGGGATAATAAATACTTTTTATCGACTTCCCACATTCTTAATATAAAAATTCTCCTACGAACAACTAGCTCTAAATCAATTCTTCTTATCACGAAAACGTGTCTCCTTTTATTGTTACTGTGAGTTTTAGATGTGTCGAGAGAATGAGAAGGGAAACAGGTCTCGATTTTCAACCGTTTTCGACTACTAAATTGGATACAGATTCGAGGTAATAAAATGGGATTTAACATTTATAGAAAACTTGACACTTAATTCATTCTTGACCAGTTTATTCGATGTGTTCGGTCGTTTGATCTGATACGTATTATTCTACAGAGACGGACTCAATATATAAAACGTTACCACAAACCATTCTTATGAGAAATATGAATGACGCAATTGCTGATAGTCGTCATATTATGTACGAAACGTCGCTAACGAAAGTAAAACATAGTAGAGAGAAAGAAGAAGAGACTTTTACAATCTGAAACAACTGTTTTACATTTGATTAAATAATTTCCAAGCCGTCTCTGTAGGTGCTTTCTTGATCTGATACGTATTATTTCATTTTATGGCCTTTTTCGGAGTACCTACGCACATTAGATATAATGGTGACAAGTTAATTCGACTACATTGATATCAACACTTTCTTTTTTGATATAAGTAATAATATTAGTGACTGTGAGTCGGGGGAATAATTATATTAAATGTTTCCTTATCTTTGTGATTATGACTGAATAAATAAAAAAAGAATGCAGGTTATTTTACATTCTTTTATTATTTATAATGATTAAACTGGTTTTAAATAAACGGTTTTAAAGATTAAAACTAACTTTTCCGCATCTATGAGATGCCCTGATTAACACTCTATCATAAAGTCACTTGTATACACTTCGGGAGATCTATCGTGTTAGCAAACCGAAATGTCTCCAGAAGTAACCAAACATGCAGTATATCTGGATTTATAGGACTCGCTGTACTCGCTATAGTCAGCTGAAAATCAATAGCGTACATCTGTGAGATACCCTGAACAATATTCAATCATAAAATTGATCAATCGTATACTCTTTGGAGGCTGTATCGTGCTAACAAACTGAAAATTCTCCAAAAATGACAAAAATTTGGTACTTCAAGTACCATAGTACCCGTTGTACTAGCTTTAGTGAGCTGAATATCAATAGGGTTCATCTTTGAGACGCTCTGAATAATATCCAATCATAAAATTGGTCACTTGTATATACTCCGGAGGCTGTATCGTGCTAACAAACTGAAACTTCTCCAAAAATAACAAAAATATCGTACTGTAGCACCTGTTGTATTGGCTCTAATGAGCTAAAAATTAATAGGGTTCATCAGTCTGATATCCTGAATAATATTCAATCACAAAACTGGTGACTTGTTGAACTCCGGAAGCTGTATCGTGCTAAGAAACTGAAATTTCTCAAAAAATGACAAAATGTCGTACTTCAAGTACCATAGCACCCGTTGTACTGGCTCTGGTGAACTAAAAATCAATATGGTTCATCTGTGACATGTCCTTAACAATATTCAATCATAAAATTGCTGACTTATTGCACTCCGGAGGCTGTATCGTGCTAACAAGACATGTAAGGAAAAGTGGCCGACGACAACGACGACGACGACATACACACAGGATTTTTTTTCTAAAAACCGTTTTGTCGTGTTGTTGTTGATAGAAAACGTAAAAATAACTCAAAAAATATTTCAAAATTCCAACTTTTTTTGGGGTAAACCAATACTTTTCTCGCATATAGAAAGGTTGGGCGGAAAAGTGAAATTATGATTAGTGAAGTTTTATTTAATTAACACTTTGTAAAACTATAAATTCAAATTGACACAAAACTAGACGTGAATATGAACAGAGAAGTAACATGAAAAAATATATAAATGGCAGCAAAAAAACCATTTTAATAATTTAAAAATGAAACATTATTGAATATGACAAAATTTTGTTAAGAAAAATTAATTAAAATTCTCAATAAAAATAAATAAAAAATTTTTATAAAAAAAGAATGGTAAAGGAGTATCAAAGAAGGGAGAATGTTGTGCAAACCGGAACGAGTTTTAATTGAGATATTATTGAATGAAAATACAGAAGATCAAACAGCTGACTTCAGTTTTGATCCAGACAATATAATCAGTCCAAAAACATCTTGATGAAGTAAAAATAGGTGACGCAAATACACCCCTTACAAAAGATGTGATATCAAATCATACGATGTATAGGATGACACAAGTACTATATCTACTTAAAAGTTTCAAATAATTGATATACTTGCGTTCCAAGAAAATAGTGCCATATCACAAAATTAACAAACATTGTACAATACATGGAAAACATCCGAATATGAAAAGGTGGGTGTAACCAATAAGCTAAAAGCAATGCAACTTCAAATAGAACAAATGCATAAAGCGTTTAACGAACTGCAGAACAAATAATCTGCTGATAGAAGAAATGTGGCACAAAGTTCAATAATACAAAATCATGAACAAAAGTCACCTTAATACTATACAGATGAGGAAAAATAAGCTGGAGAAACTGAGTGGGTCAGAAAGAGGAACCGAGCTATGAAACGATAGATGTCCCGTCAGCCGAATTCATTACCTTATATGGTATCGTTACATCGAACCATCATCTACTACGTTATAATGCTGAATTGCACTATTGGACACCGCATAGTTTCAGTATACATATTTTAGAATCAGAATGATTATAGTCTTGATATTGTTAACTTCAATAAATATATTATTAATGTGTAATTATTGTAATTAAATAAATTTTCAAAAAAGTAAAGTTTTAAGTTGAAAACATAAAGTGGCGCAGTCAGTAGGATTCCAAAAGAGGATTCTCATCGCGTATTATCCTTCAATTCTACGGTTTATTTGGAAGAATCTTCATCGCGAAAGTTTCCAAATTTTAGACAATCCGAAGAAGTGCAAATAAACGTTTGAGAAGATTTCGGTGCCAATCCAGAGAGTGCAGTCCATCGAGGATGAATGGAAATCATCGCAATTTTACTGTAAGTTGCTCATATTATTTATCCTATTATCTTTCTTAGCCTATGTCATTCTCCTCATCTTAAGATTCCATAGTGGAAAGCGACAGTGTGCTTAATATTAGTATTGAATCAAATTTTAATTCTTCTGACGAAGAAAAAGAAAGTTCAGTATTCAGTATTATTTAAATAATTTAAGCATTGGAGAAAATTTTAAATCTAATAATAGTCAATCAAATTCAACAATGTCTGTTCCCAAATTTGAAATTAAATTATTAGAAGTTGTACCAAAATTTGATGGTAATCCGCTTGAATTAGCGTCTTTCTTAGAGACGAGTAACACTTTAATTAAAACTTATTGGAATCAAAATTAGTCGGAAACGCAAGAGAAGTTTACAGTATTTGCATAAACAAAGATTGGGAAACAGTTAAAAGCACTTTGGTAGCTCACTTTGGCGACCAGAGAGACGAAAACGTATTACTCTTTAATCTAGATCAGTTGAGACAAAATTCTAGCGAACCTGCTTTTAATTTTTACACTAGAGTAATGTCTAATTTCAGTGCTCTTCATAATTACGTTGATTGTCATGAAACTGGTCAAGCTGGTGCAACCGTAAACAAAAATTTTTACAATACACATGCTTTAAAAATATTTCTGGCCGGTTTCAAAGAACCTATGGGCTGCACAATTCGAGCTATGAAACCCGATACTCTTGCAACAGCTAGACAATTTATTATAGAAGAAAATAATATCCGTCACCTTCAAAAATCAAATAACGAAACTCTTAAGAATAAACCATATTCACAATTTAATCAAAACTATCAAAATCAAACTAATTTGAATGTCCTAACTTCGGTCAGAATTTAATGCCAATGTTCAACCCAGATTCATCCCACATAGATTCCCGACGAATAGACAAGTTTTCGGTTCTCAACAACCTTCAAGAGCACCGAGTAACGTGTGGAAACCTAATTCAAATTTCCGTCAGCCCTAACCAATTCCTATGAGTGGCATCTCGTCAAATAATAATAATATATGTTTATTTCACAACAAAACAGAAATATACAAACTACAAAATTTAACTAACATTTTTGATGTAGAAGTAAACAATTAATTACTGAAGCTGAGAGTAACTAGGTTACCAGCAACTTGTGTGTGATATAATAAATAGAAACAGTAAATTTAAATTATAAAGATACAATTAAGTTAATATTGTTTTTAGTATTGACAATGTCAGTATAATAATAATTATCAATTCGGTATAGTATTGACAAATTTCAGTAGATATAGTGAGTCGGGTAGGTAGATATAAATTAATTCTCAACACATACATACACATATAATCGCAAACACATACAACCACATATTTTTCTTTTTATATCTTATTTATTATATTTTGGAAAAAGTCTCTATTTTTTGATAATATCCATTTTTTTATTTCACATTTAAAGCTCTTATATCCTCCAATGTTTTGTAGTTTTATAGGTACTCGACTTAGAATTTTTGGGCCCAAGTAATCAAAGCAGTGTTGTCCAATAGTTTTTTCTCTTTTAGGTTAGTTGTATGTGTTCTGTTTATGCCTAGTATCATGAGTGTGTTCAAGACGTTCTAATATATGTTCATTACGTTTTAGGTAGAGCAGTATTTTAAGGCAGTATAATTGCCTTAAATCCATAACTTGGCTCATCACATATAACTCATCACTTGGAAACCTGATACTCTTTTGGTAAATAATGCGTAATATCCACCTTTGCAGTACATTTACATTTTCAATGTGGCAATCATATACTCCACCCCAACCAGAGATGCCATAGCTCAGCTGTGACTGCACTAACGAAAATTGCAACATTTTCAAGTGGTGTATATCCAAGATGTCTCTCAAGTATTTAAACCTTGACAGTAATCCTCTTAGTTTGTTAGCAATATTTTTTGCTTGCAGATCCCATTTGAGATGACGATCAATAATAATTCCAAGATATTTAATCCTATCTACTTCTGGAATTTTAGTAGTCATGTCAATATCCAAATATCCGAGATTTGGTAGACCTGTCTGGTATGATGTGAAAGGCATATATTTTGTTTTATCTACATTTAGTGTTAGTTCATTAAATTGAAACCAGGTTTTTATTTTTTTAAAAGCGATTTCAGCTTGTGTTTTCAACTGAGCCCAAGTAGGAGCGGTAAAAAGGATGGCAGTATCATCGGCGAAGCTAATAATTTTGCCCCTCATGTCCAGGAAAAGTATGCTATTTAAATAGATATTGAATAGCAGCGGATCCAATACAGAGCCTTGTGGCAGGCCATAGGTAACATTTCTAGCCTCGCTTATGCAATTGTCGATGGTTACATATTGTTTTCGCTCACTCAAATAGCTCTCTAATAAGTTAATCCACGCACACCGTAGAATTTTAATTTGTTTAATAATTTTTTATGATTAACGGTATCAAAAGCCTTAGAGAGGTCCACAAAGATGCAAGCTGCAGGGATTTTTTTATCTAAGGAAATGTATAACGTTTATACTAATGAGCATATTGCATCCTCCGTGGATTTTCCATCTCTAAAGCCATACTGATTTTCTGAAATAATGTTATGCTTATTGAAGAATTTAATGAGCCTACATTTTAATATCTTTTCAAAAATTTTACTTATCGTTGAAATGCGAGTTATTGGCCGATAATTCTCCATTTTAGATATATCACCGTTTTTAAAAATAGGCTTAATTAACCCTGTTTTCAGCGACTTAGGAAATATTCCCGAACTAAAGCATTTGTTTATCATATAGGTAAGTGGAGTAGCTATTTCATGTTTTATTTCTTTTAAAGTTTCCGATTTAATGCCATCTAGTCCTGGTGACTTTTTATTTTTTAACGAATTTATAGTATGTTCCACTTCAGCCTAATCTGTGGGATACAAATACATAGTTGTGTTTAGAGTTTGTATATTCTCAGCATAATTTTGGGGGGAGGGTATCTTTTGGGCATAATTTGCCCCCAAATCGCTAAAAAACTTATTAAATGCATTGGTTATATCTTTGGTGCCATTAATTAGTTGACTTTTTTCATTTAAAATGTTATCTATTTTACTTTCAGATTTGGATTTGCTACATATATCAGTTACACATTTCCATAGTGCTGCAGATGAATTGGAGTTTTTATTGATTAAGTTATTAAAATAAGTCTTCTTTGCATTTTTTATGAGTATTTTCAATTTGTTTTTATAGTCATGATATTTTTTATTTAAAAATATGTCCTTAGGGGTACTTTTAAGTTTTTTAAAGATTTTGTTTTTTTCGTTTATAGATTTCAGTAATCCCGCAGTAATCCATGGTTTTTTAGCCTTTTTAATTTTCGATCTTTTTACAATACTTGTACATTCTTCGATACTTTGCTGTAAGATGGAAAGGAATTGATCTGTACCCCAGTATTCGTGTATATATTTTGCCAATTTTTATTTCGTAACTGTTCTCTTAACTTTGAATAATTAATAAATTTTTTAGGTTGATTTTCGTGTTTTGTTTCATAAGTCTCCTTAAATTGAATGATTACTGCTATAGGGAGATGATCAGTTATTCCATAGTCAAAAATAAATGATTCAATATTATTCTTTTCATAATTTTAATTTTTTACATAAATGTGGTCTAGGCAAGTTTTGCTTATGGGTCTTGTTATTTGATTAATGTAAGAGACAAAATCCAATGATTCTAGGGTATTTTTATATTGTTCAACGTGATCGACATCTGATAAAAGATCGATATTAATGTCACCTATCAGTATATGAATTTTAGATTCCTTTCTTTTTTAATTATTCAAATAACTATTGAGGTTCGTACTAAAGATTTTAGGACATATAATAGGTGATTTATATAATGCGGTTGTGTGTACAGTTTCATTTCTCAATTTAATTTCCAATTCAATTGCTTTAGTTTCAGAAACTTTGACAATTTTGTAACAATGTGTTAGTTTATTATTTACATACAAAACTACTCCGTCGCATTTATTATAGTCCCCATCATTATAAATTAAGTGATATCCATTTATATTAATAATACTTACATCTTTCTGTCTATTCGTTTCTGTCAATGCAATCACATCAAAGTCGGCCTGCTGGTTTATAAAAAGCAAAAATTCATCAAAATTTTTTTGGATACTTCTGATATTCATATGTAGTACTGAGAGTTGACCTTTTTTGCAATTTGTATATGTACCAAAATCCGATATCGAATTTATTACTTGGGCCTCGACTTTCTTGTTCTCATACCGACTTAGATACAAATCCATTTGTTATGATTTATATTTGCACAATGACATTAAAAGATATAACAACTTTTTTTGTTTACAGTCACTTTAAAGGAACGAGAGAAAGATAAGTTAGTTTCTAGTATCTAGAATTTGACAAACATTGCAATGACATGAACACAAAGAATTCAAAATTTATGAGGAAAAGAATAACGTAATTGTTGAACACCCAAAATAAAAACTAGTTTATAATAGTAACAAGTTGTAGACGAACCATTTATGCACTTATATATATTCTGTGTGCCGGAGCATTTATAAAGTTTTTCGAAATTATTTTTTTTTCAGTTACAGCTATAGCTTAAAATAAATTTCATATGGTTTCATTTATGGTTTCACTTTACTTTATTTGCACCTGATGATGAAGGATTGTTTCTCGTTCTATAAGGATTTCTTTCGAGATGTTTAAAGTCCCTGGATATTTCTTTGAGGGGTTCCTTTGGTTTTATTTTGGGGCCTTTTGGAGTTATCTCTTGTGGAGTGTTTTTCGAGGGATTCTGATTATTTGGTTCAGCTTCTTTGAAGTCTCTATTTACTATTGTTACAGTTGGAGTCGAGGGATTACTTTTTGTGTTACGTTCTTCTACTTCTACAACTTCATCATCTTCATAGATATGTTTCATAAGCTGCGAGGGGTAGAATATATCTCCATTTACAATAAGTTTTCCGTTTTTGATGAAGCAATGTTTTTCATCATGTTTTTGTTTTGCCAAATATAAATGATGTCTTAAGATTTTGGCTTCTTCCCGTTGCTTTGGTGTTTGATCTTGAGCAATGGAAATCTTTGTTCCCTTTACATTTTTTATATTCCTATAAATCTTCTGTTTAGTTAGAAACGAAATGAATTCAAACTTAATGGGACTGTCCCTGTTTCGACTGAGTGGATAAATGTTGATAAAATCGGACTCTGACAATGACAAACCCAGCAAATTGTTAAAAGTGGAGATAATCTTTGGTATGTCCAGTGGGTTGCTTTCTATTTCTATTCCAAACAGAATTAAATTATTGCGTTTTGACTCCCTCTCCAGTTACTCTATTTTTTCTTTTAAGTATGAGTTTTTTTGGTCAACGGCATTCAATCTGTGTGATAGGTTCTCTAATGTATAGTTTAATCTTGTTTCTACAACATTAATTAATAATGATAAATCACCATAACTTTTTGTAATTTTGTCCAATATTTGTTTGTTAGTAATTTCATCAATGCTCATATTTTTAGTGTATGGAACGCTTTCTATTATTTTCGTTGATGGAAAGAAACTGGTTTTTTGATATCAAATTTGAGTTTAATGATTGATTTGTAGCAAATATATATTAGGTTAGGATTTATTTTAATAATATTTCCCACAATTTAACTAAACAAAGTTGTAATTTCAAATAGTTTGTTCAGTAAACGGAGAAACACACTTTAGTAAAGACTTACGGAGATTACCGGGATTCTCTGTCACTTTAAAAGACTAATTCTTCAACTATTTCACACAAGACCATCTACTAGGTAGTATTAAGCATAAGGTAACCACACACTAAATACATTTAACACATCCAACTTTAATCGAAATCAAAATCGATTTGCACTTCCACCTCCACAACAATACCCACCCGAATCATCACAACCCAGATTTGCTTCTGAAAAACTGCACAATGTCGACCAAACGCAATATTATGACTATTATCAATCAAACACTCCCTACTACCCTTATGAAAATAACATGCTCCACCAAGATAACGTTTACGACCAAAATTGTATTCCTCCCTATGAATTTAATGACTATGTAGACACCACAAATTCAATATCTGACAATCCAGAAACACAAAGCAGCGACGAACAAAATTTTCAAGACGCTCCCGAACCAACAAATCAGACTCAATCTCTCGTTCCCGAAGTAGATTCAAATGACGATCAAACAATACACACTAGTTTAGAAAACCCAATACTTGGAATCGAAATAACCGAGAAACTATTAAATGTATTTTTAAATCAAATAGTAGTAATCAAAGCTGATGAAAATCCTCATCGAGAAATTAAAAAATTATTCTATAACCCTGCAAGAACCAGATGGATATTGCACGTGAGTGAAAATTCTTTTATAAATCAAATTATTCAATTCTTAAAAGAATATGCTATTCCGAAGAAACGGTACGCCTTTTATTTTCAGAACGATATCGATGAAATTATTTTTAAAACCATGTGTAGAATAGTTTCTCAGAACTTTAAAAGCTCTACATTTATCTTAATCAAATCAAATATTATACTACATGACGTTAAAATCGAATCCCAACAACAAAAACTTATAATCTACTACAGCCGCAAAATTTGCACATACAATTTAACAGTGTATGAAGTATCCATACCCAATAATGCATATTGCTTCTCATGAACTGAACTAAATGGAAAAAGGGGAAGCCTCGAAATTGGTATGTGTCTCTTGAGGTATGTAGGTAAACTCCCTTCGGCTGGAACAGAACTCTCTTTCTTCTCTGATCCCAACAACAAAAACTTATAAAACAACAATGCGAAGGAATGGAATTATCTAGAAACAGTTAGTTTCATTTAAAACAGTAATATGAGTATATTCCACAAAGTATGGGTCGAGACAGTAAATTTCAGAAAATTACGTGTTAGGAGTCAAAATATTTACATATTTGGTGGTTGTATTGGAGGAGAAAGGGAAGACGAATTATAAATAGAAGCACAAATAGCCTAAGAATGACCATAAATATGAAAATATAAGGTTGACGAGATTCAGGGAAACAAAGGCTAGGTACCTACAGCTATATAAGCCTGTTAAACTTAGATATAACAAACAGAAGAAAGATGATAAAGAAAAATATTGAGAGCAATTCATGGAAAATACTCACATGCTGGGAACGAAAAAAAACTGAAATTGTATAAATGACAACAAATAAAGAGCTGGGAGAACTACAGGAAATCAATAATAATCTATGAATATATTAAAAAATAAAGAATAAAATAAAGTAGTAAAGAGGATGGTAATCAATTAGCAGTCGGGAGACAGGAGACTTCACAATTATGCCCTTCCAGCGAGGATACTTCTAGAGACCATGTGCAGCACTGTTTAGAGATGATGTCCAATAAAATCGTTATAGACAAAGTGTGTATTGGAAGAAAATGTTTGCATCAAACCTGCTGAAAGACCGAAAGATGTAGTAGTTGCTGTGATGTATATAAAGGAGTAACTACTGCTGCTTACTACTTTAATAAATCTACTTGCTAAAAATGAGAAAATTAGGCAAATTCATCGACAATTTTATATCTGTAAGATACTCCCTGTATATATATTTCTGTATATTTACTTTTATTTAATTACATGTTTTTATATGATACATACCTTATCGATATATGGACGAGTTTTGCAAAAGCAGTATACGAATAAATACGTTTCACAATAAACGTTGTTTTATTTGAAATTAGTGATTATATTCAAATTAATATTTTCATATATTGAGATAATAGTATCTTTTATTTATTTAATAGTTTATATTTTTTATATTATTTATATTAGGTTTATATTATTTATTATAATTTTAGTTGTTGAGCGCCAGATGAAATTAATGAAATAATAAATGAATGTCTGTTTAGTTTAAAAAGTAAAAAAGCCAGCTAACTTTAGTCCTCAAGATGAAACTCTTAATTATTTGTAGGGAATTATCGTGAGTAAGGATACGTTTGTATTTAAATTTAAACTTCAAAATATTTAAGATGTTATATAATTTATAAGGAAAAGAAATATTTACACTAACTGTTACTTATTATTTTCCAATAATTTTTAAATAGATCTAAATAGTACTCAATACGTTTCTCTACTACTAATAAATACCTTGGCCAATGGTTTTAACTATCTTACTGAATAATATTTAAAGGTTATGAGAAATTATATTGAAATTATCGGAAAGTTCCTTCTTTTTGTTTATATTAGTTATAAATCTATTCAGTAAAATTTGTTATAATATTTTTATCTAAAATTTGTTGAGTAACTTTTTATCTGGTCGTTGAATTTTATGTGAAATATATCAAAAAAATTATCATTTGAATTGACACAAGTCCGATCAGATAAAAAGGTTATGTACTAAGTTTTGACAGTTCCTTTGTGAAAAATAGAAATGATATAAATTTAGTTTTCGTAAATTTACCTTACAGTTTGTAATTATGCACTGGATTCTTCTTCGATGTTTCTTAATTTAATTAGGTGTAGTAATGAACTGAACCAAAATTCAGTTCTATGTCCTTGCTGGATACCGAAGACTGCTTCTCCGTAGTTCCAGTAAGTAATGCTTTATTATATTTACTTGTGTTGTGATCAAATACCTTTTCTCCTCTTTATTTAATTTATATTTGAGAATAATTTCTTCTACAGCTTTTCTTATATTTCAACATGTATCTTCTTTTTTTAGTTTTCTTATTATAATTTTATTTTATTCTTCTGAATGTCTCTATTTTAATAATCTCTTTAGAAATCTCTCTTAATTTTCTTCCCTTCTTTTCAATCAAAATTCAATCAACAAACTCCGTCGATTCCCGCTTAGCAACCATCAACATTTTTTTATCTTCATCCTAGATGAAACTTTTAATTTTTTTCTTTTGACTAAATGACCTAGCACACTTCACTTGCACACTTCGTAGTTTCTTATCTAATAGTTTTATAATAGATTGAAATTAAAATCGTTATAACAAATTATTGGATTAATAATAAGTATAGAATTAGATTAATTTGAGAATTAAAATTTTAGTTCAATATATAACAGTTGGCGATGAGGTGTTTTTCGCTTTGAATTCACTTGTGCATAATCGGAAAGTATAGTTTATCAGTTAGTGCTGAAATTTTTGTTTTCAACTAAGTGCTAGTGGTGAAAAAAATGCCGGCTGATAAAGATAATCAACAATGTTTTGGGTTATTAGGAACCTTAAATACTTTTGATCATGATATATCGGATTTTTCGGTATTTAAAGAAAGACTATTCCAGTTTTTTATTGCAAATGAAATAAATGACGTTAACCGAAAAAAAAGCCATACTTTTAAATACTTTATCGGAGAATTGTTATAAATTGGTGCGGAATTTATGTGTACCAGATCTTCCGAATGCAAAAACTTTCGATGAATTAATTAAATTATTGGACGAACATTTAAATCCAGTAAAGTCGTACTTCGCAGAAAGATTACAATTGTACTCTGCACGGAGGAAACCTAGTGAAAGTGTTGGCGATTGGGAAGCACGTGTAAAAAGTTTAGCTTCGAAGTGTAATTTTGGCACTGAATTAGGTGTCATAATGCGTGATATTTTTGTTATCGGCATTAGTGGAGAAAGGATAATGGATCGGCTTGTTGAAGAAGATGCTTCCACCGCTGAAATCAGTAGTTAGATCAGCCATTTCCAAGGAATCTTCTTTGAAGGAACACGCGTTGAGAGAAAGCTTGGGTGCGGTGGTGAAACGAGAACCGACCGACTCGATGAATTTCCATCGTCAAAGGAAGAATAAGGGCCAGATCACACGCAATTCTTCTAGCCAGCCGTTTCAGCGATATCAAAAAGACCAAGGCAGCAGCGGTTTAGCTGGTAAGAATAGTGTCAGAAATCCTACGGTAAGAAATCATAAATATTCTATAAAATGTACTGTTTGCGGTCGTAGTAATCACATGGTAAATGATTGTGCATATAAAAATTGTAATTGCCATAAATGTGGTGTGAGAGGCCATTTAGCTACTCAGTGCAAAAAAGTTTCACATAAATATTTGGAAGTAGATAATGAAGTCGATACTGACCAATCAATTTATAATTTATCGGATTTAAATAAACCGGTTGCGGAGAATTTTGATGAATTTTATAATTATTTGTTAAATTTTGGGAATTTAAGCGACAATGTTGATAAGAATGGAAATATTAAACCTGTTTTTGTAAATATGCTTGTTGAAAATATACCAATGAGTTTTGAGGCGGATTCTGGTTTTGCTCATGCCGCAATATCTGAAAAATTATACCAAAAACATTTTTCAAATAAAAAATTAGAAAAGAATTATTTATCATTGAAGGATTATGTGGGTGTTACTTTTAAACCTTTGGTATTTGTTAATTTCAATTTGGTTTTTGAAAACAAAAATTATGTATTAAAAACTTATGTAATTAAAGACGGGGGTCCATCACTATATGGTAGAAATGGTTTAAATATGCTTAAATTGGGTATCTGCAAAATTCAGAAAGCCAAAAGTTTGAATGATATATCTGATACAAATTTATTAGAAAGCTGTAAAAATATAGATGCTTCTATCCAGGTTACTTCTTTGATTAAAAAATATGGTGCTATATTTGATAACAGATTGGGAACATTTAACAAATTTAAAATTTCATTAAAGCTAAAGGAAGGCGCTGTGGAGAAATTTTGCAAGCCTAGACCAGTACCGTTCGCTTTAAAACCTAAAGTGGAGCAGGAAATCGAAAGGTTAGTAAAAATTAATGTTTTAGTACCAACAGAGTTTTCAAAATGGGCTACTCCTATCGTTCCAGTTTTTAAAAACAATGGAGGTATAAGAATATGCGGAGATTTTAAAGTTACGTTAAACCCAAATTTGTTAATTCAACATTTTCCTTTGCCGAGAATAGAGTATCTTTTTTCGCACTTGCAAGGTGGTGATAAGATTTCAAAAATCGACCTCTCGGAAGCTTATCAACAGGTGGAGTTGACAGAAGCTTCTAGAGAACTTGTTACTATAACTACACATAAGGGACTTTACTCTTATAAACGTTTACCTTACTAGTGCCCCAGCTATATTTCAAAATATAATGGAACAAATGTTTGTTTTTCCGGGTGTTGTCTGTTTCCTTGATGATATTTTAGTAACAGGTAAAGATGACCGTGAGCATCTGGAGCGTTTAGAAAAAGTGTTTAAACGTCTTCATGAATGTGGACTTAAAGTAAAAAAGACAAATGTACATTTTTCAAAATTCGGTAAAATATTTAGGTTATGTAATTGACAAATTTGGATTACATACGCTAGACGAGCGAGTTACTGCTATTAAAAAAGCCAAGGTTCCGGAAACAGTTACGGAACTCAAATCCTTCTTAGGAATGGTAAATTTTTATTGTAAATTTATTAAGAATGCATCACAAATTTTGAAACCTCTCTATTGTTTGTTAAAAAAAGACTCAGCTGGGAATTGGACGCCTGAGTAAACGAAAAGTTTCGAAGAAGCTAAGGCTATGTTGACATCTTCTTCGGTGTTGGGCAGAACAATGCGCACCAGATTTGATTTGTTATTGCCATCGACAAAATCGGTTGTCGAAAATAAACAATTCATACAAAAACAATATTTTAAAGGGAAAAGGCAAACATATTTTAAAATTAATGATAAGGTGTTGTTAGTACGCGATTTTAGGGCTAATACTCCAAATTGGTGCTAAGGTGTGGTCAAAGAAGTTCTTGGAGAAAGAACCTATATTATAGAAACAGATCATGGATTGATTTGGAAACGTCATATTGACCAGTTAAAAGTAAATAATTGTAATGAAACTGAAACTGTAGACTCAAAATATTAAAAAGAGGAAGAATCGGTCACGATCATTCCAAGATCTGATTTTAATGTAAATAGTGTACTTAATGATAGTTTAGTATGTAATGATTCTGTAGCAAGGGATAATTTAGTTGAGAACAATTCGAATCAGGAAGTGTCGGTTTCACCTAGCGTTGATAGTTCGCGACAGTTAAGACGGCGGAGCTTAATAAATAAGCCTAACCGACTAGTTTATTAATTTAACCGAAAGTGTTATTTATTTTTTATTAGTTTAACTTGTATATATTTTTTGAAGGGGGAGAAAGTGTAAGATACTCCCTGTATATATATTCACTTTTATTTAATTACATGTTTTTATATGATACATACCTTATCGATATGTGGACGAGTTTTGCAAAAGCAGTATACGAATAAATACGTTTCACATTAAACGTTGTTTTATTTGTAATTAGTGATTATATTCAAATTAATATTTTCATATATAGAACAATATCACTTGATGAATATTTTAAACCGAATCAACTCTTTTGGCATACAGTGTATATAACTTCATATAATATGTCTTATTCTCCAGTATCGATATGTGAAGTCAAATAATTTTATTACAATTATGATTTATGCCGCCGGATCAATAAAATTTTTAGATATAATTAAAGTAATTTCATGTCCATCGATCAGCTTACAAGTTATATAGTAATAAAAAGTGTCATTCGGGTATAAAAACAGGCAATCATCGCCATCGGATATATATACCACGAAGCAGCTGTATTGCGACCAATAATTTAATGTAGGTAATGAATATTTTTTTAAATCCGTAAAGTGAGTAATAATTTAATTAAAAATTAATACACAGCAGATGAAAATGGTTACTAGTTTACTTAGCGCCAGGTGAAGCGGGAGTGAAAGTCTTACAGATTTTTGAAATTCTTGCAAGGCTTTTAATAATATAGATAATGTTAAACAAGGTAATTGAAATGACGATATATCGCATAATTTATTTCCACGATTTTGGATTAATTTCGTTATGTAATTTTCTGATCAAGCTGTGACGTTTGAAGACTTGAGGTGTGTAGTTTTGGGATACGAATATGTCCAACATTAGTATTCAAACTGCACTTTTTTAATTTAATACAGGGTGTCCCAAATAAGAGTGACTGATTTTAAACATAAATGCCCAGCTTATTAATTGCTCCAAAGAGATGGGGTTTTCACTAGTTTCACAAGTTTATCAAAGAGATTTTTTTAGGCTTGGCTGACATTTCATCTCATCAACACAGGATGTTTTACTAATGTTGGTCAAATTCAAAGCGGAAAATATGTATTATTTTAAATGGAACACCCTATAATTTTTAATCTCATTCGAAAGAACAATCATTCTCCTTTCCAAAAATGTATAGTTTTCTATCTTTTGTTTCATTAACAACAAAGATATTTGAGGTTTCATGTAGTAGTACATTTTTAATTAGTAGTTTTATATGAACGTATTTTGATGCCTAAAATCAACTCATGCTGTGACCGTTTAACGCATAACAATTATGTTTGTTACACATGCCATTAATGTGAAACGTTGCTTCATCAGACATAATTAATAATGAATTGGGTTCGTTTCTTAATAAGTCAAGTAAAGTCTCACATACCATTACACGTTTTTCGTAATCTGACTGGTACAATTTTTGATATGTATGAATTTTGTATGGAGTTAGTTTTAAAATTTTTAGACATCTTTGAACGTCACTCTTGCTAAGCTCTAAAATTCCAGCAATTTTTCTAATTGAAATTTTATGATCGTTATCATGTAGCACATCATTAATTGACATCAACTTGTTTAAAAGACCATCATTATTTCTTAGTTTTTTTAAGTGTGCAATGCAACCAGTTTCGATAAATTGTACATAAATTTCCTTCTGAATATCCTCCTTGTTTGAATTATTGATTTCGTTTCTGCATAAATTATTACAGTTTGAGCTTTTTCACTCACTGTATAGATCATTTCGAAGCCGACTTATGACTTAACAAAATTACTATTGTCAAAATTGCTGATTTTGTTGTTATGCGTCAAACGGTCACAGCATGAGTTGATTTTAGGCATCAAAATACGTTCATATAAAACTACTAATTAAAAATGTACTACTACATGAAACCTCAAATATCTTTGTTGTTAATGAAACAAAAGATAGAAAACTATACATTTTTGGAAAGGAGAATGATTGTTCTTTCGAACGAGATTAAAAATTATAGGGTGTTCCATTTAAAATAATACATATTTTCCCCTTTGAATTTGACCAACATTAGTAAAACACCCTGTGTTGATGAGCTGAAATGCCAGCCCAGCCTAAAAAAATCTCTTTGATAAGCTAGTGAAATTAGTGAAAACCTCATCTCTTTGGAGCAATTAATAAGCTGGGCATTTATGTTTAAAATCAGTCACTCTTATTTGGGACACCCTGTATTCATGTAAATAAACCTATTAAGTTTTATGTTGTATTTAAGTTGATTTCGTTTTTAGATGGCTTGAACGTCATTCAGATATAATATGTCATTGTAAAATCTTTTGAAAGATCGTGTCATTTAGTTTTATGAAATTTTAACTTTAAATGTTGTTTTTCTATTAATTTCAGAACAACACATGAGCTTTTATTTCGTCACCCTTATAATACCACATTATATTCATAATTAGCGGTCTCCGAAACATTTAAGAACAAATTTTCAAGAGCTGCTTCAAAGAGTATATAAAATATGATTCAACAGTGATCAATAAATTTGAAAAAATAGATGAAATTTCGCATTTGATCACCTAATTAACGTAAGACTTTTTTGTTTCATAAGAATAAGTTCATTTTTAACAAAATTTCTTTATCTAGACCATAGGTTCTCAACCGGTGGTACGCGGGGACATTTCAGGTGGTACGCAATCATATATTAATAATAACAATAAAAACTGTTGAATGCGAATAACATTAATTCACAGTTACGATGCAACATTTCCTCGTTAAGAATACAATTCCTCCATCTGTGTTTTACATAGAATAGTGGCAGTTTGACGCTGACCTTGAGGCTACGCAAACAACCCGAGTGAATCCCACACCGACAGTTTTGTTTTGACAGTGGCATGAGCTGTGTTACTTTCTCACCCAGTAGTTTCATTCAGATGCCAATGTTAGCTGTTTTTTTATTGTATTCCATGAAGTGAAGTTCAGTTTTAGTTTTTAGTAGTAATTCAGCATTAGTTTTTAGTGGACATAATGAAGCGATATTTGACTAACCCCTCCACCTCTAAGGACAGTCAAAAGAAGATTAAACCTCAGCCAAATCGTAAGTACGATGCAACTTATTCACAGTTAGGATTTATAGTAAAACCTGGCACAGAAAATAACGATAATCCTATTCCACAATGTGTTGTATGCTCAGAAACACTTTCAAATCAGAGCATGAAGCCTTCCTTACTAAAGCGGCACCAGACTACTAAGCATCCCGATTTGGTTGACAAACCTATTGAATTTTTTCAAAGAAAATCTGAATTGTGTAAGAGAGAAAATCAGTGCATGGCAAAATTTGTAAATATAGACAAAAAACTAGTCAAAGCATCGTACCTTGCCAGTTATAGAATAGCTAAAGAAGGGAAGCCTCATACAATTGGCGAGACACTTTTACTTCCGGTCGCTAAGGATATGGTCGAGGCAGTATTAGGCGAAAAGGCAGCAAAGGAGATCGAGAAAATTCCATTGTCGAATGACACAGTAAAGAGGCGAATTGTGGAGATGTCCTCGAGTATTGAAGAACAGCTTTTACTTCAACTGCGCGAATGTAAATATTTTGCACTGCAAGTAGACGAGAGCACAGACATAACAAATATGGCGCAGCTTCTTGTATTTATACGTTTTGATTATCAAAGTGAAGTAAAGGAAGAATTTTTATTTTGCAAACCTCTTGAATCAAACACTAAAGCTGAGGACATATTTAATGTCATAAATGAGTACATTATAAAAGCGAGAATATCATGGTCTAAATGTGTTGGTTTGTGCACGGACGACGGAGCAAAAGCTATGTCGGGTCATTTAAGTGGATTAGGAGCAAGAATAAAAAAAGTAGCTCCAGAATGCCAAAGTACTCACTGCGTTATTCACCGAGAAGCTTTGGCTTCTAAGGTTATGCCTGCCAACCTTAAGTCTGTTTTAATGGATAGCGTAAAGATCATTAATTTTATTAAGGCCAGGGCTCTTAATTCACGGCTTTTCTCTTTAATGTCTGAAGATATGGGTGCAAAATATCAAACTCTCCTCCTACATACCGAGGTTAGATGGTTGTCGCGAGGCAAGACCCTAACTCGTCTATTTGAACTGAAGTCAGAAGTCTTTAGGTTTTTAAGTGAACAAAATCATGACATGAGACACTTGTTCAATGATGAAGAATGGCTATCACGATTGGCGTATTTGGCTGATATTTTTGATAGGCTTAATACCTTGAACATGGGACTTCAAGGGCCAAGTACAACAGTGTTTACTACCAACGATAAAATATCATCCTTCAAGAAAAAGTTGGTTCTGTTTCGCTCTCAAGCACAGGACAAGGATTTCTCTGCATTCCCTACTCTTGCTGCATTTTTGGAAGAAAATGATATTTCTCTGGAGCCAGAAGTGACTGATGATATCACTAGTCATATGGAAGCCCTTCAAACGAGTTTTAATAAATATTTTAATCAAGATTTTTCTAAATATGAGTGGATTAGAAATCCATTTTCAGGGAAATTTCCTAGTGGTCCTAGTCACTCAAAAGAGTGTTTCATCGACCTTATAAGTGACAGCTCAATGAAAGATGCGTTTAAAGAAAAATCTTTAATAGAATTTTGGATGGGGACAAAAACTGAATATCCATCAGTGTTCGAACAAGCGATAATCTTTTTAATTCCATTCGTAACCTCGTACTTACGTGAATCGGGCTTTTCAGAGCTGCTGTTCATCAAAAATAAATACCGAAACCGCATTAGTGTTGAAGAGGACTTGAGAATCAAGTTAAGTTCAATCCACCCAGATATTGAAAATTTGATCAAGAACAAACAACAACAACAAGCTCATTAGGATCTGTTTATATTCAAATGACTGTGTTCAATTAACTAATTCAAGATTGTTTTTAATGTATGATACATTTTATTTTGTAAATACATACATACAGTTGTAGAATGCATTTTTATTTTCCTAAACCTGACCAAATTTAAATTATATATAACTATATATTATATATAAATAAATAAATAAAAATATATATAAATATAAGGTGGTACGTCAAAATCTCTGAAAATTTCAAGTGGTACGTGGTTACTAAAAGGTTGAGAACCCCTGATCTAGACTAAACAATAATAACAAAAATGAGAGATGTGTCGTTTATATCAAATAAAAAGGTATTTTTATAAAATTTTGTGGAATGGAATTTTTTTCTATAAACAGTTGCATGTTTGAGTTATCTGATTCATTGGATATTCAAATTTTATTAGAAATTATCAAAATATTCGTTGAAAAAAAATATATCCCGAGGTTTGTATTTCGAGTCTACCTTTAATAATCGGAGATCTTTAACAGATGATTCAAATAATTTGGGTTACGGAAATATATAATTTAGATGATGATGGAATCGGCAACAATCTTCTTCTTCTTTTTCTATATATATAAATCTATGATATTTTTTTCACTCCATTGATTGGTGACCTAATAAAAAATTTTTTAAAAAAATTAACTGGAGACGCACGCGATACAGAATAGTCACGAAAGTGTATAGAAAAATGTTCATATTTGTATAATTTCGGAGTGCCCCTGAAGATAAATTATAAGGTGAAAGACAGTGGCTGGCTGAGCAACCATCCAAACCCTCAAATTATTACCAAAAAGATCGATTCGAGTAAAATGTATCCTTTCAAAGAATCCGAAGTTGTTAGTGGGCGATTCAAAGAAACGTTTTGCCTAATTCGACATCCTACCTATAATTCACTACTAAACAGTGGCAAATATTTTACATATTTTCTATACAGAGTGTTTCCTCACAAAGAAATAGTTAAAGTATTGGCTTTGAATCAACTGACATCGCAATGACATCAATTCTTGGGGGGAGATGGACAGTAGAGAGGGAGAGAGAGAGAGAGAGAGAGACATAAGCTTTATTGTCATGAAAATTTTTACAATTTTATGGACAAAGTGAAATAATCTAAAAATAGCTAAATATAAAAAAGTATATAAAAAATAATATGAAGATATAAAAAATACTGACAATACTAACGATACAAAACATAATATATGAAAATACAAATTTAAAATAATAATTATGATACAATGTTACCATCGTACATCATACCAAATATTGATCTACGCCGATGTAACTCAAAAGTCTAGGGTAGAATGCAGAATTCTGCCACTGAATAGTAAGGTCTCTCAAGCAGAAACGCCCTTGTCAATCCCCGGAACCTATTAAATGTATTTGCCACTTTTAATTCTAAAGGTAGCTGATTGAATAGTTTTTTGGCATTGAAGATGATGGAATTTTTTACCAGATCAGAGGTGGGTATTGTTAAGTAGATATCGAAATTTTTTCTTCTAGTAGGGTAACTATGAATTGGCCTCTCAGTTAAATTGTGAAAGTGTTTGTGAATCAAACACACGGATTCTAAAATGAATAGAGCAGGAAGAGTTAAAATTTTGTATTTTTTAAAATAGAATTCGCAATGCGTCCTACGACTCAAACCATAAAGATAACGAATAGCTCTTTTTTGTAGTTTGAAAATTGATGTGAAGAGGTATAAACTACAAGACCCCCAGAAAGGCAAACCATAGCGAAGGTGCGATTCGAACAAAGAGTAGTAAGTTGTTAAAGCAGTACAAGAATCAAGCTGTTTAGATACAGATTTAATAGCAAAACAAGCAGAGGATAATTTTTTCGCTAAAATGGCTATATGTACAGACCATTTAAGGGCACTGTCAATATAGAGACCAAGAAACTTAATCGAATTTGAAGATCTTATTACGGTCATTGTTAAGTTTGAGAGGTTGCAAAACTCCTTTGTAAGATAAAACTAAAGTTTTCTCAGTGTTAAAACAAAGCCCGTTCACATCAGACCAGGATTTAATAGTAATGAGATCTTTGCCTATGGTAGAATGTAAAGTTCGTATATCTGAACTGCTCCAGGTTACACTAGTGTTATCGGCAAATAAAATGAATTTACCATTAATTCGTAAGTCTGTGACATCGTTAATGAATACCAAGAAGAGAATTGGGCCCAAAACTGAGCCCTGGGGTACACCACTGCTAACTGGTAAATCATTCGAAACTTTTCCATTTGCTCGTACCAGTTGGTTTCTACATTCCAGGTAAGATTCAAACCATTTTTAAGGAATACCACGGATGCCATAATATTCCAGTTTGTCTATCAAAATGTCATGATCAACACAATCGAAGGCCTTTGCGAAGTCGCAAAAAATCGAAGCCGTGAAAAGTTTATTATTAAGAGAGGTATATATTTTATTAAGAACAGAAAACATTGAGTCATTAGTACATTTATTAGGTAGGAAACCGAATTGTTGGGATTTCAAGATTTTATATTTGAAAAGAAAAGGCAGTAGACGGTTTTTCATTAGTCTTTCGATTATCTTTGATAAGATTGGTAATAAGGCAATAGTACGATAGTTACTAGTATTCTGTTTTTCGCCACCCTTGTGGAGGGGAACAATTATAGCTGTTTTTAGACAGTTAGACCTTTTCAAAGGATTCATTTATTAGAGAACATAAAACGTTAATCACCGCATCTGGAATATTCAAAAACATCTTAGCTGATAACCCATCAATGCCACAGGAAGTCTTGTTTTGAATACTGAGTATGGTTTGCACTAGCTCAAATTTATCTATTGGTCTAAGGAAGAAACTACCAGTGATTCTTTTAAAAGGAACGAGGAAAGAAAGAGCATCACGACTTGGAGATATTTTAGAGCTAATATTTTTACTGACGTTTATGAAATAATTGTTAAGTTCGTCTGGGTCGAGTTCAATAAAATTTGAGGAACGAGTTTTGTTCCTCAAATCATTGATAACAGACAAAGTTTCTCTCGTGGAATTTTCAGCTCTTGAGATGCGATTGTTATAATAGTTTTGTTTAATAGCTTTTATAGTTTTCCGGTACAATATTTTATAGTTATTGATATAATTGATATAATATTAAAATATAATAATAAAAGAGGCAAGTATACTCCCTTATATTACTTTCTAAACGTTCCGTCTCTTGCTCTAAGCCCAGCAGAATATCAGTCTGAAACAAGCATTCTGCGCCTTATGGTACATCAAGACCCAGCAGCTGTACAGAGAGCACAACCAAAAGAAGAGTCAAGAAACCATGAACGACACCGTCACGAGATGATTTTAAAAGCTGAGGACCCACCCCAACATCCAGATGAGGGAGCTATGGACTATACTAAAAATACTACGCAGAAATTTGAGAAAACAGCTAAACCACGACCATAGTCTATTTTTCTTAATATTTTTTATAAACAGTTTAGTTGAACCAGAAAACTAAGAAGGTCGTAAATCAATATTAGCCGACGACCCTTTTGTTCGAAATATAGCTAAGCAATAAAAACGTGTGTTCCTAAAAACATTCCCAGCTCCGAAGGGATCGATACTTTTGAGGGTCAGTATGAATCCATCAGCGATTACAAATATATTGGAACTTGGCCTATTTTGATTCACTATCATCTTCGAACACTACTTGTGACTCGAGACTATAAAGCAGTACAGAAACTTGACTTGACTGTAAGTGATTCGGCCAGAGCTTGTAGATTTTACCAAGGGGCCCAAAGGAGTAACAAGAAAATTAGGCCGCGATTAATTTTTCCGAATTTTACTAAATGGCGAAAAAATTATGAGAACATTGATGGCTTATTCTTCTCTTAAGGAATCATTGTTCTGTTACTGCTGCCGTTCATTTGGGGTCGCCAGCGATAAACATCAATTCAACAGTATTAATGGTTTCATAAAATGGCGGAAACTAAATCCCAAAATTTCAGAACATGAATCTAGCCCAGTGCATAACGATAACATAAATAAATGGAAACCTTTGGAGATAAGACATCAAGTTGGTGCAACGATCGACAAGAAATAACAAAATTGTTTAAGAAGAACAAAAGTGGAGACCAGCACTGATCAGGATACTGGACATCATCAGATTTCTTGTTAAACAAAATCTGGCTTCGCGAGGTCATAGATAATTCGAGAAAGAAAATGACAGTGAAAATAGAAGCAACTTTCTAGGACTCGTGCATCTTCTTGGCAAGTATGACCCGGTTCCTTGTGAACACGTCACAAAGCTAAAGCTGCAGAAGAATGTTAATGTATCTTACCTTTCACCTAAAATCAAAATGAATTGTTTCAATGTTTGAGAATCATGTTGGAACAAAAATACTTACTGAAGTGAAAAAAGCCAGGTATTTCATTATTGTGTTCGACAGTAACACCAGATTTCTCACACAAGGACCAGATGAGCCAAATACTGCGTAATGTGAAACTTGACCCAAGGTTCACGTGATTGAATCATTCATTGACTATCTTGAAACTAATGGCAAATACGCTGAGGATATGTCTAAAATCATTTTGGACAAAATTGAAAGCGATGGACTGTATATCCAAAATTGCCGTGGACAGGCATATAATAACGCAGCTGTCATGTCAGGAACATATTCTGTGTACAAATGTATATCAAGGCAGTTAATCTAAATTCCCAATGCATTGCATGCAATAATGATTCATTAAATCAAGTCGGTGTATACGCAGCATCAATCGCAGTGGACTGAGTGACGTTCTTTGGTGCTATGGAGAGGATTTTCAATTACTTTTCATCTTCAATTCACGGCTGAACAAATCTTGCCTTTGTTTTGTAGTGACCCCGTATCTAGCTTTCCCGGTACATCCGTATGCGACCATGAATTCTTCAAAGGCTGGGTGAGACTCTTGTTGTAGATGGTTCACCCCTTCCTCTTTGTCATGGTCTCCTTCGAATGGCGCTAGTCGGTTTTGGTGGATTACTCTCGGTTTTCCATTGGAGATATTGCTTATATGATAGATGATGTCGTTGATCCTCTTCTTGATTAAGTATGGACCTTCCCATGATTTCTGTAATTTTGGAGAAAATCCTTTTCTCCTTTTCGGGTTGTGTTACCATACTTTGTCCTCTTCTTTGAAACTGCCTTCCGTGGCCTGTGTATCAAACCATTTTTTCACTGGCAACTTGAAGATTTGTTCGAATTCGTGCACAGCTGCCAACACCGTGCAGCCTTCATATGGATGAAGGAATACCTCCTCGGAACCCACTTTAATGGTTCTGTTTCTGAAGTCCAATTGGAAACCATGTACATTCATTACGCCCATTCCCAGAATCACGTCTTCTTCAATGTCAGCTAAAATTACTGTATGCGTGAACTTTTCTGCGCCAATTCCCAATTGGGTTTGTGTCTCCCTGTAAACGTTGGCACTCTCACCTGTGGTGGTCCGCAGTCGCAGTCTTGTTGGTAAAAGCTTCATCTTCGAATTTATTATCTCTGGTTGTATAATGGTTCTAGTTGCTCCAGTGACTACCAACAGAGTATATATCTTGCCATTCACTTTGCCATCTACATATAGTTACTTACTTACTTACTGGTGGTTACTTAGTAAGGGTCCTAACAAAGAAAATCTTGAATAAATTAAAGATACACCAAAGATCAATAGAACGAAAAATGATAGGAATAACGCTTAAAGACCATAAAACCAATGGGTGGATAAGAAATAGAACCAAGGTAGAGGACATAGTGAGGCGAATAGGCAGTCTTAAATGGAACTGGGCCGGATATGTTGCCCGAAATAAAAACAACTGGAGCGGAAAAATAACAAGATGTAGACATTGGGAGGAGACCACAGCAAAGATGGTATGATGACATCAAAAGAACAGCCGGACTTAACTGGAACCAAGTGGCACAGAACAGGGAAAACTGGAAAAATATGAGAGAGGCCTATATCCAAAGGATAGAAAACGGCTAGAAGAGAGAGAGACTTAGTAAGGGTCCCTTGTATACTCGACGCTTACCATAAAGGCATTATATCTTGGAGGAAACCACTTACCTAGCAACCTCTATGCGGGAATAAAATAAACAACATCACTTCTGTAAATATCACTGGGATGACGTTTAATACATTAAAAATACATAAATATAAAACCACTCGTCTTATTCAAAGTATTAATAACAACTCTTCTATCCTGGTTCGTTAACTCTAAATTTATAGGAAATATAATACAAAATAGATATGATTTTCTACATGCCTGACCTTCCGTCTATAAGTTGTACATGCTTGTATATAAACACGAACGTGCTTCCATCAATAACTGACATTGACCGTGGCCGACCAATGCTCCTTAAATACTATCATTAATATTTACCTAAATTTAAATATTATTTCTAAGTTAATGTCATTTTGTCTTTAATGTCTTTTTAGGGATCACTACACACTGTCGTTGCGACATCTGAGAGAAGCTATCAGTATGAGAGGATCTTTGAAACGAGCATGGATCGGTGCTGCGCCCTCGTATCTCATTATAGTTTTCCTGTGACTGGGGTTCATCGTTTGCAGGAGTCCTGGGGTGCTTACACGAACTGCGTACATGCCATAGCTTTCCACAATTCCAGCATCTCCGCTTCTTGTCCATCATAATTTTTATCCAACTGACTCATTTTTTAAAGCTTTTAGGGCTGCAATGGCACCCTTATTCTGATTGCTTTTCATATCAGTGTAGGGCAAGTGAAAATCCAAATTTTACAAAAAGAACTGTTCTTTCTGATATTAGTAAACATTTTGACCCTTTAGGATTGCTTTATCCTATCATACTTTCTGCAAAATACATTATGCAACAAATATGGATGGCTCAAATTGATTGGGACACGCTCTTGTCCCCTCCTATTTCAGATTGCTGGCAAGAATAAAAGTGAGAACTGCCTAAACTTTCATAAATTTCATTACCTAGATATGTTCTTGCATATCAGGGTCACGTAAGCCATTAATAAAGACCTGGATGCCCAGACATTCTATCATGTTCTCTGGTGCTGATGGATAAGCAAATCGAACTTGTCGGGCAATATCCACTTCATACTCTTGAAGGGTTTCATCACGTCACTGCCTTCGGTTCTTCAGCTGGGATTGGTACAAATGTTCTAAATGTTCACTTCTTCAACTGCTCAAAGTCATCCATTTTTTCCAGAGATATCGTCTGAAGTACATATAAGGCAAATCCCCGAAGCGCGATGGTTAAATTTACTGCGTTCTCCCTGTCGGAACAGTGCCTTTTTTGGGATCCCTATATATTACGGCTCACAAAAACAATGGACGTTACTGAAAATGTCTATATAAGAAAAGTCAGCAGTTCGTAGAAATAATACTTCTCCAACTTCAACTGTGGGTTAGCTTATATCCAAACATAAACTGCAAAAATTCCTGATAGCAGCTGGGCAAAGTGTGTTTCCCATATATTAAAAAGGTGGATAAGTTATATGATATAAAAAGATTCCCAAAGAAGATTTTATTATTAATTTGGGTGTGACGATTCACGACAGCGAAAGTGAAGCGAATCTTCGTGAGTAATTTTCTTTGTGAATACCTTTAACTTATATACATATACTTATATACAAAAAACTGCAACTTCATAAGTGTATGTATATTAAACTTAATTCTAAACAACTTTCTGAGCTATAATCGCATTTATTATCGCGATGTTTATAAATGTTTTTGTGCTATATATTATCATATATTATATGTAGATAACCAATTCTCAATTATATTCAAGCGATCCGTTGCTCATAACTAAAGTGGTTGGTAATTTACGACCTTCTTAGATTTCTAATCGCATTTTAACTGTCCCTTGCTTTATTCCTGTGTATATTATAAACTTCTTTGTTGGCTGCCCTTCAATTTGTATTCTCGCCCTTACTATTTTATCGGTGCTTCTTATTTGAGCTCCCCTATTAGATATTTTCGTTATTAAATATTAATAAATAGTCTAAAACATCACACAAACAAAGTAAATATTTTATTAGGTAATCCATGTTAATTGGTTTAAGCCTAATTTGCGTTTAGTTGTCAGCTGTCATTGTTTCGAGACATAAATGAACACTATTTAGGTCAATTTGTTTTAAAAATACTCAAAATTTGAAACATTTTAGTATGTTTTGCTTCCTATTGTATTTGTGACGATAATGTTCATAAAGGGCTGTTAATTTAAACTGACTGACCTCCTAGTTTTTACTTTCAACAAAGAACTAGAACTTATGCGGTTATTTGCAGGTACACAACAAGCCGTTTTGTTTCAATTATATCACAATTTGAGGTTGACCAACTTCTGTATCCGACTATATTAAGAATTTTTTATTTCATTAACATATAATTAACTTCTTAACATAACTGAACCGCTAACTACATTGGTCATACTGTTTTCAGATTTTTACTTTCCTTAAGGGCACTACGTGTTCATACAACTGGTTTTTTTCGCATGCAAATTACTTGCTGTAAGGTGTACGACGTGTGAAACGATATTTAGTCCTTATAAACAAAAGAGAAAAATTTAAATTACGAAAGAATGTCCAACTTTTATTATTGTTTAAACGCATACTAGTTTCAAAATTATTAATAAATGCAGTTTAAATTATTATAAGAATAAACAAAAACTCTACAAACTGATACGATGCTTTCTTTAATGAACTGTAATTCTAGAATTCAGATTGATCAGGTAGCAGCTCTACCTTTTTACCATTCAGGTAGATAAAAACATTAACCCAGATGGTATTTCTTTTATTGAATGGTCTGTGATCCTTCTTTATCTTTTCATCTGTAATTCATCAAGAGGTGTTAAGATTGAAGTAGTGGTACTTATTTATGTCATCAATTAAAGATATTTAAACAGAGAAAAATTACTTTTGTTTATTAGTAGACGCCTTAGAGTAAATAAGGAAACATCTAAACCAGATTTTAGCGTATTTTTTTCGAAAAATTGAAACATTTTGGTATTCTTCAGAATAGAAAAAAAGGTTATATTTGGAACAAAAAAAATACAGTTCCGCCGATTTTTGAAAAAAATCCATACTCGATCAAAAACCCCCAAAAAACAGTTTTTTCCATTTTTTTTTAGAAATTTTAAGTTTAGGTGAAAAACACAAATAACATAAGTTGTAGTTTTTTCAATTCCCTACAACTTTTAGTTGTCAAATTTTTTTATACAAAGTCTGGTTTTACCGTAATTCTCGAACATCAAAAACCCAGATTTTTCCTTAGTACTGCTATTTCCCGTATTCTTTTTCATCTGAAGCGTATACTAACTACTATCGAAAGATTATTATTTACAACTCGTATTTTTTTCCAACAATTAAACTGGTTAAAAACGATAATGGCAATAAAAACGAATTATAGGCGCCTCTGTAACAAACACATTCATTCGAATACCAGCTATTTTTCGCGTTGAAATAAATCTGTTGCGATTCCCAAATGATAAACGGGCTTAAGGGATTAGAGTCAACTTTCTCTGAGTTATTACAAAACGCAAATCTTTATGTAGAAGTTCATGTCGATTCGTTTCTGCATAATAAACTCATACAGGTTCTTAATATACCGGCTTAAGTCAGTAGGTGCTGTTAAAATATGGGTTAAAAGTTAGAAAAAGAAGAAGAATTGTTCGAAAAGAAGAATAAAGTACGTAATATATAGGGTGTACCAAGTAAAATGTGCACCAATCTTTGATTGGATTTGGAAAAAATGCCAAAATATATCAATTTTAACCTATAGTCTGTTTCTTATTGTCTGACAGCACGCGATAAGGTCACAGATGCTAGTCAGGTACTAAACCATAGGCGTCACCGTTCATCTAAGGAATTTATTTACTATTTAATTTTATACCCGATCTGATATATAAAGGTAATATAAATGTAAATTCGGTTAGTTAACAATATTGGTGTTCCGCAAGGTAGTGTTCTTGGGCCCCTACTTTTCATATTATATATAAATGACTTGGGAAATGTACTAGAGAAATGTAAAATCCATCTTTTTGCGGATGACACCCTCATTTACTATTACGGGGATAATTTTGTTGAAGTAGTACAAACAGTCAATTCTGAATTGAAAAAAAATTTCTGACATATTCAAGATCAATAAACTAAAAGTAAATGAATCCAAATCTAAATTTATGTTCATTGGTGGTCCTGTTTTGCGAGCTAAATTTTTCAACCTTGATTTGAGTGTTAAGATAAATGATCAGGACCTAGAGAGTGTACATGAAATAAAATATTTAGGTTTTATGATGGATCATGAACTAAAATTTAATAGTCACATAGATTACATATGTAGAAAGATTGGGAAAAAAATTGGTTTTTTGAGAAGAATTTCACCATTTCTGTCAATGCACACTAAGCTTATGGATTACAATACATTAATTCTACCACATTTTTATTACTGTTGTTCACTAATTTATACAGGTTGTTATAGAGCTAGTTATGAACGATTGCAAATTATTCAAAACAAGGCGATGAGAGTAATTCTGGGATGCAATAGGTATACTAGTGTGGAATTGATGACTAACTGTTTAAATTGGTTAAAAGTTGAGAAGTTTCTGTATGTACAAACAATGATTTTCATCTTCAAAACTATCAATAATCTCTTACCGCAATATTTACATGGTAAGCTAGTTCCAATCTCGCAAATACATGATAAAAACACAAGATCAGCAAATTCAATTAATTTTTATGTGAAAACAACCATTAAAGGAAGTTCGATGAAGAATTTATTCCACAAAGGTGTTGTACAATTTAATGATCTACCGCAGTACATAAAAGTTAGTGAAAGCGTAAAAATGTTTAAACTGAAATCTAGTGGTTCATATTCACATTTATTTATTGGCATGTATATAATATACATTTTTTGTAATATTTTATATTGTTAACCCTAATTTTATATTTTATTTTGTGCATGTTTTATTTTATATTTTATTCATATTATATATTACTTCATTTCATGGTTGCTTTATACATGTTTCTGTTTAATTTTGGTACAGTTTGTTTGTTTATTTGCTTATACTATTTTATTGATATAACTAATTGTACATTTCTATTTCTATTTATGTTTTGTGCTTACATCCTGGATATTTTTATGCTTGTATCTTGTAGCTTGCAGATTTATTTTTCGTTTTATTCTTTTTGTCTAGCTGTTTTTTGATCATCTGGCTTATTAAGTATGTACTTCGTTGTTTTTATTGTTTATTGTTAACATTATCTATGATAAATAAAGCATAATAATAAAGTTAAAACAACTAACTGACCTTCATACATTTGTAGAGTACATACAGTTAAAACAATAAATTATTTTTGAAATAATCTTGTAACGCAACTATTCTGACTGTATATTTCATTAATTATCTTGAGAATTTGGAGCAGGTCATTTCTTGGGAGACATATTAACAAACCATTTATCAATTCATTCTCCAGATAATTACTTTCTGATTTTCGAAATGTTGATAATAACATTTCCAAGAAACATTACAATAGGGTCCTACTAGGGATTGTCCCAATGACTACTTAGAAATTTTGCAGGTATATACGGTGAAACTTGGTCTCGCCCAAATTTGTATAATTTGTTTTGCTTAGAGTCACTTATGTTCCATAAGTGTTAACTGTGTTGTGAAAAATGTCTTCAAGTTTCACCCCAGTAAAGTGTAAGAGCGTGCTTAGCTTACAAACTAAGACTGTAGTGTTAAATGTACATGATGCTGTTGTACATTAAATGCCGGCTGCTACTGTTAGAAATATAGTTTCGACATGTTCCAATATGACAGGAGTTAATGAATCTACTATTTACAGGCTTATAAGAGAGAGGAAAAATAGAAATATATCTCCACCTAAAAAGTCAACTGGAAGAAAACCATTTGACCTTGATGAACATATGCAAAATACAATAAGACGAAGAGTACATGAATTATATTTTAAAAAAGAGATCCCAACCCTTGACATAATTCTAAGAATGGTGCAGGAGGACGAGAATTTGCCTGACATAGGGAGAAAAACTCTGTGGAAAATATTACACAAATCAAATTTTACTTGGGAGAAGAAAAGTCACAAATCAGTGCTAATCGACAACGAAGAAATAATATGTTGGAGACGCCAGTATTTACGAGATATCCGAAAATACAGACAGGAGGGAAGACAAATCCATTATCTAGATGAGACATGGCTCAATGAAGGACATGCAGTAAAAAAATATGGCAGGACAAAAGTATTCAAACCAGTCGTCAAGCTTTCATAGAAGGTTTATCTACTGGACTGAAAACTCCTACCGGTAAAGCTCGCCGACTAATAATAACGCATATTAGATGCAATCAAGGGTTCGTTGAAGGTGGTTTACTGGAGTTTCAGTCAACATCAACCAAAGACTATCATGAAGAAATGACTGCAGATGTTTTTGAAGAGTATTTTACACAAATGGTCGAATTAATTCCAAATAATGCTGTAATCGTTATGGACAATGCCACTTATCAATCGCGATTAACAGAAAATCTTCCATCTACCTCTTGGAGAAAAGCTGATATTAGAAACTGGTTAATCGTAAAAGATATACCATTTGAAGATGATATGTTTAAAAAAGAACTTTTAAAGGTTGCTTCAGATCACAAGCTACCATTTAAAAAGTATGTTATTGATGAAATAGCCAAGAATCGTCGGATAACAGTGCTTCGTTTTTCCGCCATACCATTGTGAATTAAATGCGATAGAGTTAATATGGACCCAAATGAAAGGTTATGTAGCTATACATAATAAAACATTTAAAATGAAAGATGTTCGTGAACTCATGAAGTACTCATTGACAACAATGACTGAAGAGAACTGGAGAGATGCTGTGATTCATGCAATTAAAGAGAAAGAGAAAATGTGGGTTTTATATAACCTCTTAGAACAAACTATAGAACCGATAGTGATCTCTCTCGACGAGTCTTCGGATGATTTTTGTATGGCCAGCGAAGAGGATGATACTATAGATTGAATTTTATATTTCCTTTAAATGGTATGTTTACTTTACTTAATATACATTAATTCATTGTCAATAAATTTGAATTATGAGAATTAAACTATATTTTCTTTAATTAATTTAATTCAATAAAAATGTAACTTGTTAATAGGCCTAAACGAATGAATTTTATTTCAACTGTAATGTTGACCGAATCTAATTAAATAAGCAAAATGAACTAATATCGTAATCTCCGCCACTGCCGTACTGTTTATCCTTTTGCTGGCATTGTTCAGTTTTATTACCATATTGTATTTTGAGCTGAAACAGGGATGTACAGATAACCAATACAGACACCTACTTATTTTGTATTAGAATTTTAGTATTTACTTGTAAAATTCTTAGGATCACTCTGTGAGAGATAATTTTCTATTTGAATATTTAATGAGGCTACTGTGCTGTCAGACATTAAGAAATATACTATATCGCCGAGAACCATCCTTTGAAAAACCTTAAATGGCAAGGGGTGTGTTAACTAACACATCATTTTGATGATATTTTCATTATCTACGCAACCCTGTTCTCAAATATTTCTCTAACTCAGCCATTCTCTAAGTGTGTTCTGCGTAACCCTATGGTTCTGCTATACCCCTGTGAAGGTTCCGCAAGAATTTAGAAAAAAAATCAAAACACCTCTTTCTGGTCGAACGTTTTGACGCAGGCGTATCACGAGGCGTAGCCGAACTTAGTCGCCACCCACAACACCGCCGATATCTACTTGTGCGCGCTCAAAAAGTCGAAATTGTTTACACCGCATATTTTCTATTTCTATATTTATTTCCGCTTTCTATTTATCAAAGGCGTTGTGAGCCCGCAGCCCCTTTGATGAAAGCCGCCTCTGAGATAAGACACTATAGTTGTGAACAAGCGACTTTCGGGTCTAACTTCAAAACATAAAGTCGAAATTGTTTACACCGCATTTTTAGAATTTCTATTTTTATTTCGGCTTTTTATTTATCAAAGGCACCGACTCTAGTATTTTTGAGAATGTTAGAGATCGAGGTTAGGACTATAAAAGTGACGATCGCGCCTCAATACTAATATGTCGACGATTAGCGTTCGGAGCGATAAATACCTACCTACCTGTGTAGGTACTGTTCTACTGTTGTATTCTGATTGTACCACTTTTGTATATTTCTTCTTTGGACTAAACTCTTCTATGCAGTTTCATTATTAATAAAGAAGAATGGAACATTGGCTTAAAGGCGCTAAACGTGTTGCAACAACATCTTCTAACGAAGCAGTACGCGCGGAGTATACAGCAATTACTGTAATAACCTGGCGTTTATTAAAGACTGCATCGATTGCTATCACCAGTGCAGTGCAGTAGGGCACGAGAGAGCAGGATTCTCACCCCTTTTAGAACCTTGAGAGAGGGTAGGTTCCTGGCTCGAGCGGAAGGTTGCCCTGGGCCATCTTGGGCTTAAACAATATGCCAAGCCTGAGCTCTGAGGTCTGCCATATCGTCCAGACCCCGTACGTCAACGAGTCCAGTCCACCTTGTGCCTAGGGGGATTTCTCGGGAGTAAGGAAAACAGATTAGATAGATAACAAATAAATATATAAGCATATTTATTTGTTATCTTCCTGTACAAATCAGGTAAATAACAAAAATACAACAGCAAACAATAAAACGAAAAAATAATTTGAGATACGCTTTCGACACCTACGGTATACAATGACGGCGCAAAAAAATTCGTATCGGTAAATGGAAATCGCTAGGATTCCTTTATGTATTTATTCTCTTTCTCAGTTAGTATCTGGTTAGTTCAACGAAGTTCACTACATCAGCGAAAAGCGCCCGGGGTTCTACTTTTCAAAAAAAGGAATGGTCTTCTTACTGGAGTATAAACATGAGGCCGTGACCTAGCTAATGGTTACTTTATCGACTCCCTCGACATGGAATTACCTACTAGCAGTTCGTCTACACTGCAGAAAACTGAGTTCGTAACCGGACGTTTTCTGCTGACATGGGTGACCTTCGATGTCCGATAAATTCTAAATAAATAATGAAATCTTAGTTTTTGAAGCGAACACAATTAAATCGATGAATATAATTTCGTTAGCACCCCTATATATAAGATGTATAAACAGGTATTGAGTATACAATGCCTGTGCACTATTTTTGAAAAGAACATACAAAATCGAAAGTAATATAAATATATATATATCTCAAGTTTAATTGGCGTACCCCTTGTAAATATCCCTAAACAAAATTGTATAATAACTAAAGCGAAAATTTTTATAGTGTTTGATATTTTCTAATTACAGTAATATACGACTCAAGTTTCAGTATAGCACTGGCTGGACGTATAATTAGATACAAGAAAATAATATCGTTTTTCTCAAAAATAAAAAAGATTTTCGGATTCAAAAACTTGCGGTTTGGTAATCTGGATCTAACGTCTCATCACAAAAAAATCGGCGTATGGATTTTTAGGATCGGTCGACGGGAGATGAGCTCTGATCTCTGATTCCAGCACTCCACGAAAATCACTGAACGCGCACTGTCAAAACACGTACCGTTGTACATCAACAACCGCTGGAAAAACCGTACTGCTCCTTTGCCTCGTGTTTTTGCTGTATTCATCACGGGGTCTCTGGGACTGGTTGTTTTACCATCTCAGCATATGATGCTGTTTTCGATGTGTTATATAACTCCCCCTGTTTCTCTATGTATATCAATGTTGTGTTTTTGATTGTTGAAGGTTGTCCTTAATTGCTGTTCTAATTTCTCTGCAATAATTGCATAATTCGTCTGTATTTTATGGTGTTCATAAACATCGATGTTTTGGTATTCGACATATATGCGTGACAAAATTGGGACTATTTGTTGATTGTTTTCATAATTAATTGTTTAATTGTAACTGCCTACAATAACAGAAAACTGGGTCGCTTTAAACATTTGTATCGTTTTTTCTTTGGTTTGAGATATATTTGATTATAATTTTTATTTATAGGGTGTCCCTAAATTCCTTGCCATATTTGTGCTTATAACATTACCGATCCAGACGATAACGCACCGACGTCAAGCTCCACCGTTTCAATGGCGAAAAAAAAAGGAAGTATGATGAATCATATATCAGTTTAGGATTTGTTGATTCCAACGGTTCACCTCTCTGCATGTTATTTATTTATTTATTTATTTATTTATTTATTTATTTATTTATTTATTTATTTATTTATTTATTTATTTATTTATTTATTTATTTATTTATTTATTTATTTATTTATTTATTTATTTATTTATTTATTTATTTATTTATTTATTTATTTATTTATTTATTTATTTATTTATTTATTTATTTATTTATTTATTTATTTATTTATTTATTTATTTATTTATTTATTTATTTATTTATTTATTTATTCATTTATTTATTTATTTATTTATTTATTTATTTATTTATTTATTTATTTATTTATTTACTTACTTACTTACTTACTTACTTATTTATTTATTTAGTTATTTATTTATTTATGTATTTATTCATTCATTTATTTATTTATTTATTCATTTATTTATTTATTTATTTATTCATTTATTTATTTATTTATTTATTTATTTATTTATTTATTTATTTATTTATTTATTTATTTATTTATTTATTTATTTATTTATTTATTTACTTATTTATTTACCTATTTATTTATTTAATTATTCATTTATTTATTTATTTATTCACTTATTTATTTATATAGATACACTGCTCTACGGGCAAACCCAACTACAGAGCAGGGAAATACAGTGGCATTAACAAATTTCAATTATTTTACAATTACAAAATTATGATACATTTTACTAGGTAAAGAAATGAGACTTAATATAAGATATACAGCTAAGAAATATGTCTATATCACAATTCATGGAATTAACTATGCTGCACGTGGTGTGAAGTGTGGAATTCTTCAAGACGTTAGTGCGTGTCGTACTTAAATAAAAAGTATTTAGGTTTCTGGACTCTAATCGTTGTAATGCAAAAATGATGTAATTATAATCTCGTCTTGTATTCAAAGTAAAAAAATTATGCAGCTGTAACAAAACACCATCCGCCTCAAAATTTAGTAGCCTTTAAAATCGCCTTTGAACTGCTTCAATACGGTTAACATGACATTGATAAAACTGACTCCACACATTGGACGCATATTCTAATTTAGATCTTTTAAAAGCGTAATATAAAGTTTTTAATCTGGACACGTTCTTGAAATCACGAGAGGTTCTTACAATGAAACCATACAAGCGATTAGCAGAAGCAATTATGAGGTCAATGTGATTGTTAAGAGGAAGGGAAGAATCAAATATAACTCCAAGGTCTGTTAGTGTTTTAGGCCGATGTTGAAAATTTTGTGTTGTATGTAATGTATATAGTCGATAAGACGAATAACGACCGTAATTTCAAGATGATTCGATGAATTAAAGTAATTGTAGACTTACCCCAATCCAGATTATAGGATGGAAATAAACCATCTTGACAAGTATCGCTGTGCTTTATTTACAGACTAAATAACATTTAAATTATACTAATACATGGCCTGTAATATAGTATAGTTAATTTTTATGTACAAGAGAGTAATAAAACCTAATTTCTAATGCATTTTACATATTATTACAAAGTAATCTAAATATTTCCTAAAAATTTTCTGTGCTTATAGAAGTTTTTGGTTTTTTATTGGTCTTTCATATCCATAAGCTGTACAGAACAATACAAAAAGGTTTGGGTATGCCAAAAGCCCTGTGTATTAAATATTACATAGCCGTATCATAAGATTATTTTCAATAAGTACCTAATTGCCAATAAAGGTTTGAAATTTTGTTTAATTTTATTTCCAATAATCTCTTACGGTAATTGAATTATAAGTAGATAGATACCTTAGAGCTTTTTGCGCGGTGTGATAGCGATATAGAACAAGTTTATTGATGAAATCGAACAACTGGAATCTCCTTGTGTCGAACGATATACTTAAGACAGGGACAAACGTGAAATTTTCTAATATTGAGGCGATTAAATAAAAATAGAAAGAATGAGTGATAATGAATATGGCAAAAAGAGGAAGAGCGACAGAGAGGAAGACTACGATACGGATGAAGATATTTCCAGAAAAGGTAAGAAAATAGGGAGATCGCCGACAAAAATAGGAAGTGATATAGAAAAAATTATGAATATGATGGAAAAAATAGGAGACAAATTGGAGGAAATGAGCATGGAACAAGAGAGGAGCAAAAGGAGTACAGAGAAGAAATGAAACAACTGAGGGAAGAAAATGAAAAACTGATGAAAGAAAATGAAAAAATGAAGAAAACAATAACCAATATGGACCACAGATTGGAACGACTGGAAAGCGAAAAAAGAAAAAACAATATAGTGGTTCAGGGAGTAGGAATAAAGACAAATAATCCAGAAGAACTACGAAATAAAATGGAGAAATTCCTAGAAAAATAATTACAAATAAAGACAGCGGTAGAAAGCTCAGTAAAGTTAGGAGAAAAAACATGCTTAGTAAGACTGGTAAACCAAGAAGAGAAAAGGAAGGTGATGCTCAATAAACAAAAATTGAGATTTAAAACTGAAAAGAGATTGTCCATCCAGGATGACTTGTCGAAGAAGGATAGACAAATTCAAAAAAAGATCAGAATTAAGGCTATACAAGAAAGGGATAAAGGAAAACGAGTGAAAATTGGGCCCAGAAAAATGTACATAGAAACAGAGGAATAGAGATGGAACACGGAGGAAGAGAAGTTGATAAAAATTAAACAGAACATATCGACAAAAAACCAATGGCTACAAGCATAAGCTCAGATGCAGAGGAAAATAAAGTAGACCAGGCAATGGAAATGGACAAGGAAATACAAAAGATTAAGAATAGTACAAATAAAATGATTACAGAAAAGCAACAACTTAAGGTAAACTCCGGCGTTAAACGAAAACAAAAAGAGAAACAATATGGAATGAGAATAGGAACATGGAACGTGAGGGGTACATTTGAGGAGGGGGTCATAAAACATTTGATCAATGAAATGCGAAAATACAAATTAGATGTGTTAGCAATACAAGAAACTAAACAAAAAGGGAAAGTACAGAGATAGACGATTATATGTTCTTTAATAGTGGAGTAGATAATAGAATGCTGGGTACAGGGTTTATAGTAAGCAGTCAACTTAAAGCAAATATTATAGATTTTGAGGGAGTATAAGATAAAATTGACTGTCTCGACCCTTACTTCGTGGAATATGCTCATATTAGTGTTTTTAAATGAAACTCACGGTCTCTAGTTAATTCCACAATATAATAAAAGTTATTGAAAATTCTAAAAAATTGACAATTGTTTTGATAAATCAATATCATTGATTTATCGAAACAATTGTCAATTTTTTAGAATTTTCAATAACTTTTATTATATTGTGGAATTAACTAGAGACCGTGAGTTTCATTTAAAAACACTAATATGAGTATAAGATAGACTATGTAGAATAAGAATCAAAGGAAAACGACATTAGTTAATGCGCATGCCTTTTCTGAGGACAAAGATGAAGACACGAAAGCAAAGTTCTATGAAGAACTGGAACAAGCAGTCAATAAAATACCGAAATTTGATGTTAAATGTGTAATAGGGGATATGAATGCAGAAGTCGGATAAGAAGAAGAGTATATAAAAGTAACGGGAGGAAAAAGTAGACACGCACTCAGTAATGATAATGGCAAGCGACTCATAGAATTTGCTTTAGAAAATAAAATGAAAATCGTAAGCACGTCATTTGACCATAAGAACATCCACAAGGAAACCTGGTTATCACTAAATGACATAACAAAAAACCAAATAGATCACGTCTTAATAGAAACGAAGCACTTAAAAAGGGTAACAGATGTACGAAGTTATAGAGGAGCTGATGCGGATAGTGACCACTTTTTAGTAATTACAAAACTGAAACAAGATAAGCCACCTAGAATTGAAGATAATAAAAAACGGAAAAAAACGATTTAGAAAAATTGATGGACGAGACCAAAGTAAATCACTTCCGACAAGAAATCAATAGAGAATTGAATTTAAGACCTTGCGTCGAGCAACTAGAAGAAGAATGGTCACAGATAGAAACTGTAATGAGAGATGTAACAAATAGGATACTAGGAAGACCAAAGGGAAGAAAAAAAGATAAGTGGTTTGATGAACAATGTAAACAGGCGTTGGAAAAAAGAAATAAAATGAGACGAAGACTATTAAAAGAAAACAGTGAAGAAAATAGACTAGAGTATAAAAAAGCAAGGAAAGAAATTAAACAAATATGCAGAGAGAACAAAAGAAATTACTTTGAAAGGGAATTATTAAAAATCGAAGGAGCTTATAAAAATAAAGGAGTGAGAGATTTTTATAATGAAATAAAAGAAAAGAAATGCCACAACCGGTAAGCACCTTATTTTTTGAAATGCAAAGAGGGATATCTAATAGAGGATAGGGAAGAAAAAATAAATATATTTGCACAGTATTTTGAGTAGTTACTAAATGATGGTGAGGAAGAACTAGGCGAAAATGATAATGAATCGGAGGAAGAAAATTGTGATGAGGAAGATCTAGCCATAACAGCCCCAAAAAAACTGGAGGTGACAGAATGCTTAAAACATATGAAGAATAATAAGAGTGCAGGAGAAAACAATATTCCAATAGAAATTTTAAAATATGGAGGCGAACAATTAACGGAGAGAATATGGCAGTTGTTGAAACAAGTATGGCGAGAAGAAAAAATCCCTAAAAATTGGAACAAGGCATTAATAATTACAATCCACAAAAAAGGTTCCAAGGAAGAATGCGATAACTACCGCGGAATAGCACTTTTAGATGTAACATACAAAGTTCTGGCAAAAATACTTAAAAATCGATTAGACAAATATTACAATGAAAATGTAGGAGAATACCAAGTAGGTTTTAAAGCAGGTAGATCGACAATAGACCAAATTTTCATTATGAAACAACTTCAGGAGAATGCTTACGAACAAAATTTAAGTCTGCATATGCTATTCATCGATTACAGACAGGCCTATGATACTATCAAAAGAAAAAAATGTATGAGGCAATGAGAAAGTTAAAAATACCAATTAAATTGAGAAGACTAGTGGAAATGACCATACGAAAAACCGAGAGCAAAGTAATTTTGGAGGGCAGTACAATTATACTAAGAGAAAGTGGTATAAAAATTCGAGGTTTAATTTATGGGAATAAACATCAGTGTCTAGCATATGCGGACGACATAGTACTTATGGCAAGATCCAGAAAAGAACTGCTAAGCGTGTTTAAGCTACTGGAAGAGGAGGCAAGAGAATATGGTCTAGTGATCAACGAGAAAAAAACAAAATACATGGTAATGAAGGATAATGAAAAAACCGATATTATTATAAATTGTAATGGAAACAAAAGCTACAAAATAGAAAAAGTGGAACAAATCGAATATTTGGGAGTCATTATCACAAATAAAGGAGACGAAGAAGGGGAAATAGAAAAAAGGTTAACAAAAGGCAGTAAAGCAGCAGGAATGGTATGACAGATGTTTAACTCAAAAGACATATCACGAACAGCTAAAATAAGAATGTACCAAACAATAATAAGACCGTCAGTTACCTACGCTTGTGAAACCTGGACAATGAACAAAAAAGAGCAGAATAAACTAGAGATATGGGAACGTAAAATGCTCAGAAAGATTTATAGTGGAATAAAAGAAAATGGAATATACAGAAGAAGAACAAACAGAGAATTATCAGATTTGTATAATCACCCAAGTATAACCCATATAATTAAAGCACAGAGAGCGAGATGGATATGACATATAGGTAGAATGGCAGAAGATAGATGGGTAAAACGAGTGCTGAGAGGGGGAGAAGGTGGTAAAAAGAGAAAAGGAAGATCAAGGAAGAAATGGTTGGAGGAGGTTAGGAGAGACCTGAGATCAGTGGGACTAAAAGACTGGCAAAACGAGGCGAGGAATAGAGAAAAATGGAAAAAGAGAGAGTGAAAGATCTCGAAGCCGAAGTCCAGATAGGCCTGTAGTGCTGATATATATATATATATATATATATATATATATATATATATATATATATATATATATATATATATATATATATATATATATATATATAGATACCTTCCCAATAAATTTCACGGAAATAGCGATTGTAGGTTTTTTCATTTAGTAACGATGTCCTAGTTGTGTATTCTTAACAGATTACTAAAAGTCGTTTTAGAGGCATAAAAGCCAAGTTTGTAACTACGAAAAAAAATCAGTTCCCTTGTAGTTTAAAATAGACCCGTCTGTCTTTCTGCTTCTTACTTTTAATTTTCTTAACTTTAGCTTTTAAAATATCCATCCACCTTTCATTTTCTGTTATTCATTCCTTACGATTATATAAACGACAAATTTTACTTTCTGTTGAAAATTTCAGAAGCCAGAAAGCTCAATTATCTAAATTTGAAGAAGTCTCTCGTAGGCGATAGCAAACTGAGAAAGAAAAAAGGTATAAGCACCAAAAGGGCCTCTGCCAACAATGTTATTGCAAGTCAGTGTATTCCTATTATTCCTGATGATGATTACAAACACAGCGGGGGCACGGCTTGTCACTCTTGAACCAAATTATACATAATTACTACCATGATGTAGTCCCGATTCACCAGTATAAATATTTACAGGGTGTTATATTATAATTTATATAAAACAATCGCCCTTTTTTTCATTCAACTCAAAAAACATTTATTCTAGAGGATAGGATTTTAGCGTGGGCAACATAATAATGATATTAGAACCAGAAAACAGAGCAAATAGTATTACTTCTTTGACAACAATGTTTCTCAAGTAATACGAAGCATTCCTGTACTTTTTACTCATAACTATTCATCAAAATTATCTTTAATCTAATTGCTGCTGAGGGCCAGGATGCTTTTAGGGAATAATCAGATTTTATTAGTACACCTTTTATTTTTTTCTTCATAGACAGTTTTTTTTAAGATTTTATTGAGTTTATCTAGCTCGGGAACCATCTGTCTATGAATTAAACTATTACTCGTTCAGTTCGGGCATAACACGAATGTCAGAAATATATGATACACTAATAAAAATAATTTTGAACGGTTATTGGAACAGTTTGTTAACGTAGTTAACTATTACATACATAATAGTGTATTTATAAAATGACACTTCTAAATATTTTTACATACCCTTTCACCCATGCATTTATTCACAATAACTAATGGATCTCATACATCCATCGCTGGGTCTAATAAATCAATTAGAGATGAATAAGGTAAGTTGACAGGATACCACCGTCGGTACCATCATGGTTACAGGAGTAATAACACGGTTTTTGAAAAATGAACGGACTTAAGTCACTCGATGAAATTATCAGGAATGTTGTTGGTATATTACAACGGTAGGTGGTGCCCAGTGGTGTACCTAGAATATAATTTGTTATAAGATGAGTATATGTGGAAACTTCGAACCCGGTTAAATTCCAAAAAAGTAGTTTAAAATGTGAAAATTTAGAAAAGTGGTTAATATTATGCTCAAAGTTGTAGTAGTGAGTGAGTAACAAAAGAAAGGAAAACAAATAATAAAGTAGAAACATAAACTAGTTGTCTAATAAAAATAGTTGTGACAATATACTAATTACTCGTTAAAGGGGAGCTAATACAACGAAACCAGTGTGACAAGACAGGATCGTAATCTTAAAAATAAGTTCACTACAATAGGAATATACAACAATTGAATTAAGAAACAAAACTAATTATATGCTCTAGGTAAAGATAGGGTACAACCAGCATAGGCACCGGGCTAATATTTGAATTAAGTAGGATATTGGTAAATAAAAACTAGGTCTGTGCTGGGGTACCTGTCAATTCCAAAAAGGAAGTAATTTGAAAGATGGGGAAAGCACTGGGAACAATATTGGGAAAACTAGGAAAAATATGAAAGGATGGAGAAAAAATTGAATCGCATTCCGAGCGAAAGGGCGGAAATAAAAAGAGAAATAAACGGTTTTAAAGATTAAAACTAACTTTTCCGCATCTGTGGCCCTGAACAATATTCTATCATAAAATTGTTACGTGTATACACTTCGGGGGTTGTATCGTGCTAACAAACCGAAATTTCTCCAAAAATTTAGTATATCTAGTTTTATAGGACCCGCTGTACTCGCTCTAGTCAACTGGAAATCAATAGGGTACATCTGTGAGACACCTTGAACAATACTTATTCATAAAATTGATCAATCGTATACTCTCTGGAGGCTGTATCGTGCTAACAAACTGAAAATTCTCCAAAAATGACAAAAATTTGATACTTCAAGTACCACAGCACCCGTTGTACTGGCTTTAGTGAGCTCAATATCAATAGGGTTCATCTTTAAGACGATCTGAATAATATCCAATCATAAAATTAATCACTTGTTTTTACTCCGGAGGCTGTATCGTGCTAACAAACTGAAACTTCTCCAAAAATATCGTACTTAAAGTACTGTAGCACATGTTGTATTGGCTCTGAAGAGCTGAAAATCAATAGGGTTCATCAGTGAGATGTCCTGAATAATATTCAATCATAAAATGGGTGACTTCTTGAACTCCGGAGGCTGTATCTTGCTAACAAACTGAAATTTCTCAAAAAATGACAAATTGTCGTCCTTCAAGTACCATAGCACCTGTTGTACTGGCTCTGGTGTGCTGAAAATCAGTAAGGTTCATCGTACTTTTTCCTGAATATGGTAGGTGAGGGGCTCAAATGTCAATAGTGCACTTAATATGACCAGGAAAATGTATCTTCGGACACCAAGACAAATGAAATAAATGTCAATACGATATTTGTTCAGAAAAAAATATAATGACAGGTTAAAAAAACTTACGGTTTGAAATATCACAAATCACAACAAAACAATATCACTGTTCACATACGGGCCGTCGAAGATGGGGGAGTACCAGGCCATACGGTACCTGATTACTCTATGAGGTTTTTTTACTCACTGCCCTCTGTTCCAAATTTCCTTCTATTTATTTCTAAAGATTTGGGACGAGGATTGTTATTCAAAACATCAACTGTAGTAGTGTTATTTAATTACCTTCGGTTGCCCTTGTCTCATATTTTATTATTTTCGTAATTGAAGGTTAATTTTTAATTAATTTCTCTCTGCTTAGTTGCAAAATTGGTTCGTATTGTTTTTATAATGAAAACATCGTTGTGTATTTGCTTGTCGTCGATCTTGTCGAATATGTAAATTGTTCGTTTACTTTTCTGCTCTAGGTCGGTCGTTTGTTTTTATATTAATTGAATTCGACTTATTTTATTATAAATAAAATTTATATCTATATAGGGTGTCCCTAAATTTCCTTTGCCATATTTCGTGCTAATTACATTGTCTTTGTGGGTTTCATGCAGTTTTGTCACTTTCCTAGCGTCACTTTTCTGGCATATTTCATACCAGGGGAAATAGACTACGCCCCAAGGAGGTACCAAAATTTTGTTTCATTAATATTTAATGTTATATAAAGCTTCATTCCGTTTATTTGTTTGGGAAGAGAGGCTAGAAAATAAACGGTTTCAAAGATTAAAACTAACCAGCCAGAGTTATAGAAAAGGTTAGAGAAACACAAAATTTTAAAAATCATTGCTACATTTTTCAGTGTAAATTATGTAGAAAAACTTCTCTCAAGAATATTCTCCTCTCATATCTCTACCTATGGTTGAGCTGGTTGGGTTCTTGAAGATCTGGTACGTTTAATTTTCCTTTCTGGTTCCTCCATTGATCCTTTATCAATGATGACGTGAAAGCGCTGTTATAGGTTTCCCTATGGTCAGCGGTTTTGCATTGTGTTTCATCCGCATCTGTGGCCCTGAACAATATTCTATCATAAAATTGTTACTTGTATACACTTCGGGGGAGGTATCGTGCTAACAAACCGAAATTTCCTCAAAAATAACCAAAAATTTAGTATATCTAGTTTTATAGGGCCCGCTGTACTCGCTCTAGTCAACTTAAAATCAATAGGGTACATCTGTGAGACACCTTAAACAATACTTATTCATAAAGTTGATCAATCGTATACTCTCTGGAGGCTGTATCGTGCTAACAAACTGAAAATTCTCCAAAAATGACAAAAATTTGGTACTTCAAGTACCACAGCACCCGTTGTACTGGCTTTAGTGAGCTTAATATCAATAGGGTTCATCTTTAAGACGCTCTGAGTAATATCCAATCATAAAATTCATCACTTGTATATACTCCGGAGGCTGTATCGTGATAACAAACTGAAACTTCTCCAAAAATGACAAAAATATCGTACTTAAAGTATTGTAGTACCGGTTGTATTGGCTCTGGTGAGCTGAAAATGAATAGGGTTCATCAGTGAGATGTCCCGAATAATATTCAATCATAAAATTGGTGACTTGTTGAACTCCGGAGGCTGTATCGTGCTAACAATCTGAAATTTCTCGAAAAACGACAAAATGTCGTACTTCAAGTACCATAGCACCCGTTGTACTGGCTCTGGTGAGCTGAAAATCAATAGGGTTCATCTGTGAAATGTCCTTAACAATATTCCATCATAAAATTGGTGACTTATTGCACTCCGGAGGCTGTATCGTGCTAACAAGACTTGCAAGGAAAAATGGCCGACGACAACGACGACGACGACTACATACACACAGGATTTTTTTTCTAAAAACCGTTTTTTCGTGTTGTTGTTGATGGATAACGTAAAAATAACTCAAAAAAAAATTTCAAATTTCCAACTTTTTTGTGGGTAAACCAATACTTTTCTCGCATATAGATAGGTTGGCGGAAAAGTAAAAATCGGAGAACCAAGAATTACAAGAGGATTTAGGCAGGCATGAAAAGAAGATAAAAATTAGAGCATGAAGCGAGGAACAAAAATCTCATAATATAGGGAGCAAGAGAAACGGTAAACGAAAACTGGTTGCAACTAAAGAATGTCTTACGTAATGGAGAAGCTGGATCTGGAACTTAAAAGCGATGAATTTATAGAGGCTAGAAGAATAAGGAAACAAAATCTTAACCCAAGTACGCCAAAACCGATTTTGTTACAATTGAAGGAATGGAAGATGAAAGTAGAAATATTAAAACAAACAAACAAATTAAAAAATACAACAATATACATTAATGAAGACTTTACTATGTAGCATTTTCTTTTCTCTCACTGTATATTAGATTCAAAAAATAAAATGCTGTTTATTTTGATCATTTTTACATAGCATGGTGTATGCCTTATATAGCACAATTACAATTTTATTTTCATCATCGGTGATCAATATGATTATTTTTTCGCGTAATCGATGAAGTGTTGAAATTAAGTTGGGTATCAGTTTTCACAAACTGTATATTTATTTTCATCATCACCTGATCGTTCATCAATCAAGGTTTCCTATCAAAATTATGCTATGCTATTTGATTAGTATCACAGTCCTAGACTAAACAATTACATTACACTGAGATTGAATTTATTTACTCATCGTTCATTTATAATATAGTCATCGAAATGAATATTATTGTACGTACCTAATTGTTATTTTTCTATTTCCGTTATTGTATTACTATTTATTTCTTTTTAATTGATAATATGTATAATTTCAGAGCCATTCGATCATAATTCATGGTGGTAATATTTTGTTTTCATTTGCTAAAGTATAGATTACTGACAGTAAACAATTATCAGCTGTTGTAGCGAACACAATACCAAAAAGTATTCTAGTTCCTTGTTGTACACTACTTATTTGCTCAGGGTGGACTCTGGATTGTTCCAATATTTATTTCTTGTTCCGTACCTGTTCTATCCTCGGGTGAATGAGAGAGTTTCATTTTGATTTCCGAATATTGGTAGCTCTGATTGTCATACGATTTGCGGGTATTGGAAATAAGCAACTGAGACGGGAGGTGGTCTCTCAATATCTTCATAGTTTGGGGATCTGCCCCATTCAGTCATTTAGTGTTTTGAAATTAATGACTTTTAAATTTTTGTGAACCCTCTGTATTTTTTGTAATTCTATTCCAGTTTTATTTCTTCACTATTTTTTTACCTCACTCAATACGTGCTGGAATAAGTTGTCATTCTACCTACTTCACAGGGTTCAAGTAGAGGCTAACGTTCAGAGAAGAGGCCTACTTTTAAAGCCAGGACAACGTTCAAAGCGAGGCCGAATTTCAAGCCGAGACCTACTTCTACCTGGGGGCCCATTTTCAAAGCGAGTACAAATTGCGGTTCATTTAGATCTGAGAGCTTCTTCCATCTTGGGGCCCACCTTTTTGCGAGACTCATTCCAACCCTTACTTCGAACCCTACTACGTTATTATGGTTTACCACGGAGATGTCTAGCTGTCTGGAATCTGAATATTCATACCAGTAACATTATTGTTCACCTTTTGATATCTACATGCAAGAATTACTATCAACGAAGAATGATCTGAGGGCAGATAACTGTTTGGTTTTCTTATACAACAATACGTGTAATTATTTTTTTCTGTCATGCAGATTCTGAATCTGATTTCAAATTTGCTCCATCACGTTAGGATCTTGAGAAATTACATAGGTTTTTCAAAAAACGCATTAAATTTTACATAATTTCAAAGTTACTTTTATATAAGAAAGGATACTGCAACAAATGTTGTTCAGCCAAACATTGAGTGGTCGTGTCTGAACATGTCCTTACACCACGCCCATTTTTATCCTGGAACCAATCAAATTAAGAAACGGGGTCTGTTTGTACCCCATGACGAATGTTTTTGCTGTATCTTTGCAAACGCAAATTTTTAAACATTGATCTTTCATCTAGCTGCAGTTTATGAATTATTTTGATAAAATATGATGTATTTAGTAGTTTTTATTGGCTGGTATAAACAAAAAATAGTTTTATATTCCAGGGGTCTCTTCAGACCCCGGTCAGCCTTTCACGTCCGATAAAATAATCCCGGTAACTGTTAGTAATTTACCCATATAATTGTAACATGTAAATTACCAGTTCAAATGGGGGATTCCCTGCAATGCGATATAATTTTTAGACTTGAATATTCGGGTTAGTCTCTTGTGATATTGCGAGTAGGGTACATCGTTTTGAAAATGAGTCAGTTTTTATTTAGAATTAATCGCAAGGGGCTTACTGACGATGAGATGTTACGTATACTTGAAAGTGATGATCCAGAGTTTGATAGTGTTATCAATGAGGAAACATCGAGTGACTTAGAAGATGAAGACATTGTCACAGAAGTAGAGGAAGAAAATGATGTAATAGTTGTTGATCAAAGTATAGAGAAAACGAACCCAGTGGAACCAACAGTTAGCAACAGCCAGGGCATTCCAGTATATAAATCTAAAGATGCAACTGAGTGGTCAAAAATTCCAAGAAACACAAAAGTTAGACGTTCGAAAGCTAATATTCGGAGACATGCTCTAGGCCTTACAAATTATAGTTCTGATATCTCAAGTATAAAAAACGCTTTTCTTCTTTTCCTATCTCCGGATATTCTGAACATAATAGTGACCGAAACAAACAGAAAGGCACAAACATATTATTATAAATGGAATATAGAAAATCCGAATAAAATTAAAGTTTTTGTACCTGTTGATTCTACAGAGATTGAAGCTTATATTGGACTGTTGCTTATTCTTGGCGCTGTTCACGAATCGAAAGAGGCTATCGATATGCTCTGGTGTCAAGATATTTTTTACTGTCATCCTATAATTCCTGCTGTAATGTCAAGAGACAGATTCAAACAAATTACTTCATTTTTACGCTTTGATAATTTTCAAACAAGACAAGAACGAAAATTAGTAGATAAGCTAGCTCCGATAAGAGATATATTCGATATTTTCACTTCTAATTGTAAAAAATCACCTAATCCTGGCGGCCACCTATGTGCAGATGAGCAGCTTGTACCATTTAGGGGTAAGGCACCATTCCAAAATATGGGCTCTTGTGGACTGCACCACTTCTTATATTGCAAACATGCGAGTTTATTTGGGTAAGTCATTTGAAAAGCAATATAGGCAAACTTTATATTCCTATGTATCTATTAATTTTTAGGAAAACAAGGTAACAAAGCGGAAAAGGGTCAAGGTCAAAGGGTTGTCCTAGATTTGACAGACGATTTGGAATAACGACCGATAACTTTTTTACAAGTTTAGAACTTGCTGACAAGTTGTGGAAAAACATATTACTTTATGTGGAACCCCCCGGAAAAATGAAACATTTATTCCCAGGGAACTTCTACAGCATCGTACAAGAAAGAGTTTTCAAGTATGTTTGCTTTTAGATATCAAAGAACGCTAGTATCCTATGTTCCAAAACAAAAACATGCTCTCATCTTACTTTCAAGTGAGCATACTGATAGTAAAGTAACTGGAGAAGAACAGCACTATAAACCAGAAATTATTCTTCATTACAACAAAACAAAAGGTGCTGTCGACACTTCAGATAAGTTGGTCAAAGAATATACAGTGCAGAGAAAGTCAAACCGCTGGCCAATGGCAATATTTTCGCATCTTATAGATATCGCAGGAATAAATGCTTATAAATTGTGGTTACTGCAAAACCCGGATTGGCGAAAAAACAGTTTGGATAAACGTAAAATGTATATTTTGGGACTAGGAAAAGAACTCATAAAGAAAAACGTTTTCCGGCGATATAATAATAAATACATTCAGACGAATAGAAAACGGCATATGACAGACGTTTTTCCCAAACTACTGGATGCAACAGAACATAGAGTTGAACAACAAAACATCACCAGGGGGCGCTGCCATATGTGTCAAAGAGGAAAAGACAGAAAATCCAGAAAAATATGTATTAGGTGTAATAACTTTGTGTGCCTAGAACATTCAAAATCGGAGATAGTTTGTAAAAAATGTTAAAATGATATGTAGCTAGTAGTATTAGTGATTAGGGTATTTTATATTTTTTCGTGATGATTTTTGACTAATAAACGGTTAATAGTAAAATTTTAAAAAAAATTCTTTTCTATATATTTAATTTAAAGAAAAATACAGCATTTCCGCAATTTTACGCATGGGGTCTTCTCGGACCCCAGTTAGTCCTTTTCGTAAAATTTTGATGTCCGTCCCATGAAGGTTAAAAGAATCCCTTCACATTTGGGTCATATTGATAGTACGTTTGTTCTTTCTTGATACTATATGGAATAAATTTCCTTATAAAATATCGATGTTGTCCTTCACTGTTTGTAACTAATGCCTCTCGCATCCTAATGCAGCGTATTTGTCATACGTCAGGAATCCTTCATCCGAAATTCCCCACACGAGAATTATAATAATAAAGAATCAGGGATAAATCATACTACATCGGGCATTGATGGGTTGAATATTAAGATGAATAAAGAACGATTTTCAAAGATGTATAGCTGATACTCTTTTTTTTTAAAGTAAGATCCTTGTATGATCAATTTCTCATATGAGTAATTTATCGAGTGGAATTATTTTCGGTGTCAAAATGACGAGGTATGAATACTGACAGATTTTATGGTGATTTAAGATATAGGATTGGTATGAGTATTGATCCTTAGAATAGCGAGTTGTTTGAATTTTTCATTTTTATGTCATATGCGGCATAAATTGTTGATAATTTGATTTTATATTATGAAAAATGTCGTGATTAATTATTAAAAAATTTCAGACATACGATACAGTACATAGTAGCTAACAAATTAGGACACTAACTAGAATGTTAAAAGTAGGTTAATTTTGGGACAGTTATTATTATACGTAAGTTGGCGGCATATGGGAAACTTTTTTATTATTAATTTTACGAAAAAAAGTTATTCCTTATAAAAAGTTCTGCATGGTCCAAAACCTAAAATTCAATCATGAGATGTTAAATTTTTTCAGTCGTATACGAGGTTTGTCAAAAAATGTGATTTTTGCTCTAGAGTAAAGTACCTTTCTTTTTGACAATATCGAAAATTGTTACAAAGAAAAGATGTTTAGAATTAAAAATAACTTTCAAATATCCAACATTGTTTATTAACATTGAAAAAATATGTTTTCTACATTTTCTCTGCGATTACGTTGGAATTTTAAGTTTGCACATTAATGAATTGCATTTATTAATTATAAATTTGATTAAACAATTCTAAATAAACTTTTAAAAACAATTATCTCTTAATTTTTATCGAACACACTGATAACCTTTAAGTTACTTAATCACTAGTTTGTAACATTCTAACGATGCATTTAAATGAATAACAAGTTGTATGCATAATTCACTTATTTACAATAAATACTAATGAATAATCACTATCTTCAATTTACTAATTCCTCCACATATCCTCCATTTCTGTTTATACTCGTACATGTAACAGTTCTATTACAAAATTCTCTTAACACATTTCTAACCATAAGGGGAGTTATATTACGAACCGCTTCTGCAATTATTCTCTCTAAATGGTCAATATCTTGAAATAGCTTTTGAAGGTAAACTTTTGGCTTTAAGTAAATAACCCCACAAGAAAAAATCGAGTGGGGTTTAATCTGGAGACCGCGGAGGCCAAGGAATTTCCGAAAAACGATGAGAAACCCTTCCATTAAAAATATTTTCGATGTATCGACGTACATCTAATCTGCTGTGACATGGGGCACCATCCTGCTGGAACCATATCTGCTGACGTTGAAGTAAGAGAAGGTTGTCAAGAAAATCATTTATTTTATTGTTTAAAAAGCACAAATAACGATCAGCATTCAAGGTTTCTCGGATAAAAAAAGGTCCAATTATTTGATTTTTATACATTCCGCACCACACGTTTGTTTTGAACGAATATTGGTCCCGAGTTTCCAACGTAAAATGTGGATTTGTATCACTCCACCAACGACAGTTTCAGCTAGAAACTGTACCATTTGATGAGAATGTTGCTTCATTCGTAAAAATAATACACTTTGACATAAATAGGTTATCTCCTGTATGTCACAACATAATTCAAATCGTCTATCATTATCGCCTGGTCTTAAAGTATGAATTTTTTGAGGTTTGTAAGGGTGATATTTGTATTTATTTAGAATCTTTGAACCTGTACTTTTTTTTATATCCATTGGCAATGAAGATGCCCTTTTTCGCAAAGGATATTCAGGATGCTCAGTTGGAGAGAGCATTACTCGCAACGCAACGTCATTATTTTCTACCATGCTTTGGCGTTTTTTGTTAAATTAATTATGTACATCTCCATAAGCCTTACATTTATTAAATATTTTTCTAAGAGTTTAATTGTGGATATTTTTATCTGGATGTCGGAAATTAAAAATGTCTGTTGTTTCTCGAAATGTTTTATACTTATCACCCACTATTAGCACAATCTCAATTTTCTCTTCCAGACTTAATGTTGGTGGCATGTCTAACTTTTCGTAAACAAATACGTCTGTCAAACATAAAACTGTACAATACAGATCTCTAAAAACAATGAAAAACACTGTTAGACTGCCTAAAAAAAGTGTTTATACCGTGGCACTTTTTGAAATACGATTGTTGACGTTTTTCGAATGTTCGATATTTAGACATTTCACAAAGCCTACTTTAATTATCAGTTTTAAAAATGCCAGTGCATCCCAGATTAACTATGCATGCAAACATGAATTTCCATCGTAATCGCAGAGAAAATGTAGAAAAAATATTTTTTTAATGTAAATAAACAATGTTGAATATTTGAAAGCTATTCTAAACATCTTTTCTTTGTAACAATTTTCGATATTGTCAAAAAGAAAGGTACTTTACTCTAGAACAAAAATCACATTTTTTGACAAACCTCGTATACGACTGAAAAAATTTAACATCTGATGATTGAATTTTAGGTTTTGGACCATGCAGAACTTTTTATAAAGAATAACTTTTTTTCGTAAAATTAATAATAAAAAAGTTTCCCATATGCCGCCAACTTACGTGGACACACTGTATAAATGCAAGTGGCGAATTGTCATGTCTGACAAATATGTATAAGATTTGTACTAGTCAGTTATATTTTATCCGAAATTATTTTTATACACGGCCTGACGAGTTTATTTCCACAAGCAACGATTTACTTCAATAGTTTTCACATTAGAAATTCAAATTTGTGATGCTTGTAACAGTATCATCCCAAAAATGTTGCAAAATTGTGTAATCCATCAATAATAAATGAAACGAAAATTAACAGCAAAAGAGTGTAAAAATTAAATTTTATAAAACGTATTTGCTAACAGTTGAAACTTATTTTCCTTTACAGTTTCGTATCAAAACAGTATTTTAACATTCCTCTGTTATGATTAAATGGTATGAATCACATGACGCAGTATATTAGAGTTGTACATATTCCTTTAATAGAAATCTTTATAAATAGGGTGTCCCTCAATGTTGACCGCGTTACAATTGTTTCAATAATTGTTCAAAGGGTCATTAGAAATCTGTTATTTAAAATAAGCAAATCGTCTCCAATTTGAGACATTCTGTATATGGGTGAATATTACAGTATTTGATTTTTTGTGTCACTAAAGGAAATGTTATCAGTTTAATACAATATCAAAAATATCATAATTTACCATATTCTTACACTTATTATAATAAAGGCTAGAACATTTTTAGTACCAGGATAAAATGTCTTTACAGGGGAGTAACACTATAGGTAAAGACAAGGAGTATCTAAATATTTCTAAATGAAACAAAAACATAAACTTCGGTTATAAAAACAAAACAATATTAGGTAACACCTAATGATACACCTCATGAGTATCGATGCTATCTAAACAATTAAAATTAATGAAATTGATTGTCTCGACCCTTACTTCGTGGAATATGCTCATATTAGTGTTTTTAAATGAAACTCACGGTCTCTAGATAATTCCACAATATAATAAAAGTTATTGAAAATTCTAGAAAATTGACAATTGTTTCGATAAATCAATATCTTCGTCAGAATGACAGACGTTACATTTCATTTTATGCCTATCTGATGTTTAGTAGTTATTTTTGACTAGACCAAGAAGTAACCTAACTTGTGATTGGCTTAATATATGTTTATAGAAAAAAGAAGAAGATTTGATATTACAAATATTGAAGCTTAGATATTATTAGCCCTATGGTGATATCCTGGATATCATTTTTCCAATTAAGATCAGTATAATTGTGCAATGATATAGAAAACCAGGAAAACTATATCTGCTGATCTTTACAATTATCACTTAAGAAGACAGTTTATTAGTGGAGAATTCCCTAGATTTAACTGTTCATTGACAACTTCATATTGTGGGTTTCTTAAATGTCTTCTAATTTCCAGTTCTTCAAGGAAATCCAGTTCTTGTTTCTTTTCACAAATATGCAGCACTTCTAGTTCTGTGTTAGGTGTCAATGAATGATTGGTGTCAAGTAGATGTTTTGCGTAGTGGGATTTATCTGGTTGTTTTAATCTGTATGCTCGTAAGTGCTCACTGTATCGTATTTCAGAATTCCTAAGGGTCTGACCCAAATAGACAGCATTACATTCTGGACATTTGAGTTTATATATACCTGACTTCTTAAATAGTGGTATTTTTGTTTCTACATTTAACAATTTTGTACTAACGTTACTTTCTGTTTTAAAAGAAATTGTTGTATTCGTTGCTGAAGATATTATCTTTGAAATATTATTAGATATATTTCCTGCATTTGTGATGGTTTTATAAGTTTTAATTTCATCAGCTTGTTTAGGATATATTAGTTGTAATGCCACTTTGTCTTCTTTTTTACTAATTAGCTTATTTATCATATCTAATGGATAACCGTTAGATGTTGCTATTTGTCTAATTGTATTAATCTCTCTATCAAAATTACATTTGTTCATAGGAACTGAAAAAGCTCTATGTATCATTGAATTATATGCTGCTAGTCTGTGTGACATAGGGTGGTTAGAACTAAATGGAATTGTCACATCAGTCTGTGTTGTTTTTCGGTAAATTGAATAATCAAGTACATTATTAACTCTTTGAATTTTTAAATCAAGGAAATTGATTGAGCTATTTTCTTCAATTTCTAATGTAAATTTAATTTTCGGGTGTAAATTATTGATGAGGTTGAAAAATACATCTAATTGTCGTTCACTACCCATAAAACAAGCTAATATGTCATCTACATATCAATACCAAAATAAAATATTTTTCTAAATATTACTTTCAAAGATCTTTCTTTCTAAATTGTCCATAAAAATGTTTGATAAAATAGGTGATATAGGGCTTCCCATTGGTAAACCTTCATTTTGAATATATATCTTATTGTCAAAAGTGAAATAATTCTGATTAATGCATACATCAAATAAATTAAGTATATCTGATATTATTCCTGGATTAATATTTTCATCTTCTAGTAATTTTCTTACAAGTATTAGACATTCTTTAGGAGGAATTTTAGTAAACATATTATTTACATCGAACGAAATGAGTTTATAGTTATCTTGCAAGTGGATTGCTTTCAACTTTTTGATTAGTTCTATTGAATTACTAATTGAGTACTGAGAGTCATATCCGTAAGTATTGAGAATATTGTTGAGCTTCTTTGCCAATATATTATTAGGAGCATTAACATAAGAGACTACAGGTCTAATTGGTTTCGTTATTTTATGCAATTTAACTGTTCCATATAATTGTGGACAATGAGGATTCTTATGTATGATAGACCTCTTTTCGTAATCATTTAAAAGATAATTTGAATTAATAACAATATCCCTTACATTATTAGAAAACTTTTTTGTTGGGTCTGCTTTAAGAACTTTTACATCGCTGGATTCTAAGAAGTTATATACTTTGGAATTGTAATTTTCAGTCGTCTAAATGACAGTAGCGTTCCCCTTATCAGATTTTGTTACTGTTAGGTTATTATTCTCTATCTTCTTTTTCATTGCATTCAAAACTGTAATATCATTTTTTGTTTGACGTTTAACTTTTGAAGGTTCAATATTTTTGATTAAATTGGCAATTTTTAATTTCTCATAAAGAAAATTATTTGAATTAGATTTTAAAGCTATTTCTGACTCTGTAGCTATAATTTGTTTAATATTATTCGTAAATTTAGGTGGTATGCTGTACTTTAAACTTTTATTTAAAAATTCTATTTCACTATCTGTGAAATTAGTGTCTGAAAGGTTTTCAAATCGTGGTGCAAAGTGTGTTGGTATGTAGGTACTTACAGTTTCATGACGTTTTGAGTAATGAATTTTATGTTGTGTGTGTTCAAGATTCTGTAGCTTCTTTTCTTGTTTCTTAAATTTCATATGCTTCATCGTTCTGACATTTTCTCTAATTTTGTCATCCAAACAGTCAAATTCTACTGGATGTAATTGGAATGTGAGTTCTGAATGTACAACTTTTATGTAGTTGTCCAAGGAGTCTCTAATAGTAATACCAAATTATGTGAATATAAAATGTCACACCAAAACACCACAAGCACAAAAAGCTATAAAATGTGCTCACCGAGTTTGGATGAAATCAGAATGTAAGAAATGGTTCAAAGTTAGAGACTCCTTGACAACTAGAACAATTAGACCTGTAGTCCCTTATGTTAATGCTCCTAATAATATATTGGCAAAGAAGCTCAACAATATTCTCAATACTTACGGATATGAATCTCAGTACTCAATTAGAAATTCAATAGAACTAATCAAAAAGTTGAAAGCAATCCACTTGCAAGATAACTATAAACTCATTTCGTTCGATGTAACTAATATGTTCACTAAAATTCCTCCTAAAGAATGTCTAATACTTGTAAGAAAATTACTAGAAGATAAAAATATTAATCAAGGAATAATATCAGATATACTTAATTTATTTGATGTATGCATTAATCAGAATTATTTCACTTTTGACAATAAGATATATATTCAAAATGAAGGTTTACCAATGGGAAGCCCTATATCACCTATTTTAGCAAACATTTTTATGGACAATTTAGAAAGAAAGATCTTTGAAAGTAATATTTCGAAAAATATTTTATTTTGGTATAGATATGTAGATGACATATTAGATTGTTTTATGGGTAGTGAACGACAATTAGATGTATTTTTCAACCACATCAATAATTTACACCCGAAAATTAAATTTACATTAGAAATTGAAGAAAATAGCTCAATCAATTTTCTTGATTTAAAAATTCAAAGAGTTTATAATGTACTTGATTATTCAATTTACCGAAAACCAACACAGACTGATGTGACAATTCCATTCAATTCTCATCACCCTATGTCACACAGACTAGCAGCATATAATTCAATGATACATAGAGCTTTTTCAGTTCCTATGAACAAATGTAATTTTGATAGAGAGATTAATACAATTAGACAAATAGCAACATCTAACGGTTATCCATTAGATATGATAAATAAGTAATTAGTAAAAAATAAGAAAAAGTGGCATTACAACTAATATATCCTAAACAAGCTGATGAAATTAAAACTTATAAAACCATCGTATATCCAGGAAATATTTCTAATAATATTTCAAAGATAATATCTTCAGCAACGAATACAACAATTTCTTTTAAAACAGAAAGTAACGTTAGTACAAAATTGTTAAATGTAGAAACAAAAATACCTCTATTAAAGAAGTCAGGTATATATAAACTCAAATGTCCAGAATGTAATGCTGTCTATTTGGGTCAGACCCTTAGGAATTTTAAAACACGATACAGTGAGCACTTACGAGCATACAGATTAAAACAACCAGATAAATCCCACTACGCAAAACATCTACTTGACACCAATCATTCATTGACACCTAACACAGAACTAGAAGTGCTGCATATTTGTGAAAAGAAACAAGAACTGGATTTCCTTGAAGAACTGGAAATTAGAAGACATTTAAGAAACCCACAATATGAAGTTGTCAATGAACAGTTAAATCTAGGGAATTCTCCACTAATAAACTGTCTTCTTAAGTGATAATTGTAAAGATCAGCAGATATAGTTTTCCTGGTTTTCTATATCATTGCACAGTTATACTGATCTTAATTGGAAAAATGATATCCAGGATATCACCATAGGGCTAATAATATCTAAGCTTCAATATTTGTAATATCACATCTTTTTCTTTTTTCTATAAACATATATTAAGCCAATCACAAGTTAGGTTACTTCTTGGTCTAGTCAAAAATAACTACTAAACATCAGATAGGCATAAAATGAAATGTAACTTCTGTCATTCTGACGATGATATTGATTTATCGAAACAATTGTCAATTTTTTATAATTTTCAATAACTTTTATTATATTGTGGAATTAACTAGAGACCGTGAGTTTCATTTAAAAACAATAATTAAAATTAAAATTATCATTGTACGGTGAAAGCTTTCGTTTTATTTTTCCGCCCAACCTATCTAATATTCGAAAAAAGTATTGGTTTACCCCAAAAAAAGTTGGAATTTTGAGTTATTTTCACTTTTTTCATCAAGAACAACACAAAAAAACGGTATTTAGAAAAAAATCCTGTGTTTGTCGTCGTCGTTGTCGTCGGCCACTTTTCGTTACATGTCTTGTTAGCACGATACAGCCTCCGCAGTGCAACAAGTCACCAATTTTATGATTGACTATTGTTCAAGACATCTTATATATGAACTCTATTGATTTTTAGCTCATCACAGCCAGTACAACGGGTGTTATGGTACTTGAAGTACGACATTTTGGTCATTTTTTGAGAAATTTCAGTTTGTTAGCACGATACAGCCTACGGAGTGCAACAAGTCACCAATTTTATGATTGAATATTATCCAGGACCTCTCACAGATGAACCCTATTAATTTTCAGCTCACCAGAACCAGTAAAACAGGTGCTATAGTACTTTAAATACGACATTTTTGTCATTTTTGGATAAATTTCAGTTAGTAAGCAAGATACAGCCTCCGCAGTATATACAAATGACCAATTTTATGATTAGATATTATTCAGAGCATCTCAATGATGAACCCTATCAATATTCAGCTCACTAAAGCCAGTACAACGAGTGATATGGTACTTGAAGTACCATTTTTTTGTCATTTTTGGAGAATGTTCAGTTTTAACAGCCTCCAGAGTGCATATAAGTGACCAATTTTAGGATTGAATATTGCTCAGCGCATCTTATATATGAACCTTATTGATTTTTAGCTCACCAGAGCTAGTAGAACGGGTGCTATGGCACCTGAAGTGCCACAAGTTTGCTCCTTTGGGGAGAAATTTGGGGTTCAGTCTCCGTAGTGTATACAAGTGACCAATTTTATAATTGGATATTTTTCAAGGTGTCTCACAGATGTATCCTATTGATTTTCAGCGGACTAGAACGAATATAGCGGGTCCTATAAATCCAGATGTACTACATTTTTGGTTGTTTTTGGAGATATTTCGGTTTGTTAGCATCTCACAGATGCGGAAAAGTTAGTTTTAATCTTTAAACCCGTTTATTTTATTATGTGATTTATGATTTTTGGTGCATTTGATGTTGTGAGGAAGTTTGCTACAAAAGCAGCTGTGTACAATGTATTGCTCATAAAATTTCCTCGGGTTTGATGTACTTTTAGTGTACCAGCAAAAGATTTCATGTTTAGTCGATTATCTTTTAATCAATTTCATCATCGGGTATTAATAGTAGCGATGTCAAATCCTAAAGCGACAATTTTATCAGCGGTTATCAATACCATCTCGGATTCCTTTACCATAGCCACATTCAAGATAGTTCCAGATAAAATCACAAATATTTCTATATGTAGGTTGGTCTTCATTAAAAGATGTAGTTGGTGTCACTGGATAGTTTATGGTAGATTGTAGCTTCAAGCGATCTCTATGCTTTTTAGTCTTCTATCTCCACCTTTTTCTAGCAGCTTTTTTTGATTCTCAGTCATATCATTGATACTCTTAACTTGTCCCTTCTTTATATTTTTGCTTTTTCTTTTCTTTTTATTCGGAATTTTTAACCAGATCATTTTTAATTCTTTGGTAACGTAATTTTTCAGCTTGACACATTTTTTCTAGCCTCTCTTCCCAAACAAACAAACCAAATAAACAGAATGAAGCTTTATATAACATTAAATATTAATGAAACACAATTTTGGTACCTCTGTTCTAATTAACCATTTTTACGTGGGCTATTAGATGGAAAGAAGGTTCGTGTTCTTATAAGATGTACTCGAAGGACCAATACGGTTGTTTTTCACTGATGTAATGATGAAATGTATGATGAAATTAAACACATGTCACTTTCGGTTTTATATTTGCATGAATTTATAGTTTTATTTATTTTTGCGTAGACAATTAAGACTTCACTTGTACATACGCGATAACTGGGAGTATTTTGCACATACTATGATGATTTATTAGATGAATAAAGATTAAGTACACATGTTTGTTCCCGGTATAAAAACGCCGGGTGCTCTTATAAATTGAGTACCTTTGTGTACCACGTTAAAGGATGAAAGAGAGAGATCGAAGGATGAATTAAAAGTCTATGAATGCCGGCTGGGAAGTCTAAAATGACGAATGAGAAGTTCACGAGTGATGACTGGGAAGTGAGTAAAATTGAGGTTGTATTCGTATTTATACATAGAGGGTAACGTAGTTGCGAGGAAGGAGAAAAATATTAGGATCTGGCCAATGGGATGGAAGAATTTGAAACGTAACGGTGTCAGATAAAGCGAGTGCAAAATTGCAGTTGGGGTGATTTTTTTATGGACTGAAAAGGTTTCGTAGATACAGATAACAGAGTTTGGAAGAGAGTTTTTATGAAGCGATAATATGTCGGGTACTTTGAAATATTCATTGGAATTTCAGAAAACGATATTTATCTGTATTTCTTATGTGTTAGTATAGTTAAAATGACTTTTTTGTTGATGTAAGGAAATATTAAATGTTGAGAAGAAGGATATATTTAGTTATATGCTTTGAGCAGAATATTCGAATTGTAGTATACAGGGGAAGTTGAAATAAAATCACGGGAGAATTTGGTAATTAAAAACAAATTCGAACAACCTCCTTGGGGCGTAGTCTATTTCCCCTAGTATGAAATATGCCAGAAAAGTAACGCTAGGAAAGTGACAAAACTGCATGAAACCCACAAAGACAATGTAATAAGCACGAAATATGGCAAAGGATATATATATATATATATATATATATATATATATATATATATATATATATATATATATTGAACCAGATATCTTAGATAATAAGAGAAGTAGTATTATAAAATTAAGTTTGCTAGTATGAAATATATATGAAAATAACATAATTTAAGAAAACAAGTAAAAAGGAAACACTTTTCTTAATTTAAACAACATATCAAATAAAGATATATTAAATAACAGCCAATAACAATATAATAAAAAAGGAATTACCTAAATGATAACATAAAATATAGATATTGCCTAACCAATGTAATGGTGTAAATAAAGTTGCCTAAGACGAAGAATAATTTCCATATCATAACAGCTGTTCATCTGAAATGAAAACAAATATTACTATAGTTAATTCATTATAATCATTAATTTAAGAATAAGAACAAATATAAATATTGAATAGAATATAATCCAATAGATTTCATTGATAAACAAATAATGACATATAGACAAATAACATAAGAGAATTTATATTTATAATTGATATGAATGTAACAAGAATATACTATCAATAATAATATTGAATGTTGTACTATGTAAGTGTATCTAAGTATAACCAATTTTAATGTATTTGTATGTATGAAATTGTTTTGATAAGTGATTGAAGTTTCAATTATCTGATCTGATTACAAAAGACAATATCTTATTGGTTGTAAAAGATGACATAACAAATTGTTAATCAATAAATAAACTTGAGAATAGTGACCTGGAAAATAACAAAAGACTGTTTGTTTAAAAAAAGGGAAAATCGAGGGGACGCTTAAGGAGAACGGAAGCTGGTGTTAAGAAGCGAGGTGTGTGTGGGATAGTGTTCCTAAAAATTTAAAGATATTCCCGGTATAAGACATTTAAACTCCTAAAGTACTGTTAAATATAATATTAGAAATACTTACAGTTAATTGTAACAAGTTTTCCGACAAGAATCTGTGAAATTTTCAACAACTTTGGTTTTTTGGAGATTCAGTGAGTGTTCCTGGGATCCAGAGACTTTCTTCCAAATTCAAGATCAACAGGTCAGTGTATTTAAATCATTTATTGGCCAATAAATAGTGTAAAAACTCAAAATCCCAATTAAATACTTAATTTTATAAATTGACAAACTTTTGAAAATATGATCGATCTAAAAAAGAAAGAAACAGACTCTATATAGTGTATTCATTGCATAAATCGTTAAATTTAATAAAAGGCCGAACTTTATATAAATTAAAATATGTACTTACGCTAATCACGCCATCTTGTAATCACATAAATCTGGTGCTTGAAATTTTACAATGAAATAACTATGTCCATCTGTATATAATTTCTATTGTTCTATCCATGTATATAATTAATTTCTTCCCACAGCTATGTGTATCATATATAACTATGATATATATAAATTCTTTTATGTTTATTGTTGAACCATTCAATTGTTTGCATCGTTAACAAACTGTGTTGTATAATATAGATGCTTCTTACATATCATAATTGTTCGTTTCATGTTAAAGCGCATGACTAGTTTTTTTTCACGCATGCGCATTTATGATATTATTAAAATCAATAAATAGGTACAATATATCCATTGGCGTCGCATATTATTTTATCAAATAAATATTGCATTGATAATTAAATTGATTTCAAATAATGTGTTTTCTTTTTATTTCAACTATTACATCAGTATAAATTGCCAGGACTCAAAGGGAAAAAGGATTTCATGCTCCCGAATAATCTAATTAACATAAATTATTAAACAAATATTAAAAACAAACTGAGCTAGCCAAACTAAAAACTAAAATTCTAAATTATAAACATATACATTTAAATCTACTATAAAAGTAAGTAAGTATTATATCAATTGTTAATAATATATATATATATATATATATATATATATATATATATATATATATTATATAGATATAAATTTTCTTTATAATGAAATAAGTCGAATTCAATTAATATAAAAACAAACGACCGACCTAGAGCAGAAAAGTAAACAAACAATTTACATATTCGACAAGATCGACGACAAGCAAATACACAACGATGTTTTGATTATAAAAACAATACGAACCAATTTTGCAACTTAGCAGAGAGAAATTAATTAAAAATTAACCTTCAATTACGAAAATAATAAAATATGAGACAAGGGCAACCGAAGATAATTAAATAACACTACTACAGTTGATGTTTTGAATAACAATCCACGTCCCAAATCTTCTGAAATAAATAGAATGAAATTTGGAACAGAGGGCAGTGAGGAAAAAAACCTCATAGAGTAATCAGGTACCGTATGGCATGGTACTCCCCCATCTTTGACGGCCCGTATGCGAACAGTGATACTGTTTTGTTGTGATGTGATATTTCAAACCGTAAGTTTTTTTTACCTGTCATTATATTTTTTTTAACAAATATCGTATTGACATTTATTTCATTTGTCTTGGTGTCCGAGGATACATTTTCCTGGTCATATTAAGTGCACTATTGACATTTGAGCCCCTCACCTACCATATTCAGGAAAAAGTACGATTTACAATTGATTTATTAATTCAGTGGAGCGCTAGATTTTAGTCAAGAGAGTTTAAATCCTGTTAACCTTTCTCGTATATTAACCAGGGTTATTCATATGCAAGAAAATCCTTTATTTTATATCATATTCAGGAAAAACTACTTTCAGACTATGAAAGACGTTTTCCCCTAGTCTTGCTAATTTTTTTCTCATATATTATACAAGGATATTCATATGTAAGAAATCTTCTATTTATAGCTTAATCAGGACAGACTACTTTCAGAATACGAAAGACTTTTTACTAGTCTTGTTAATTTTTTTCATATATTTTACAGGGATATTCATATGTAAGAAATCTTCTATTTATAGCATAATCAGGACATACTACTTTTAGACTACGAAAGACTTTTTACTAGTCTTGTTAATTTTTCTCATATATTATACAGGGACATTCACATGCAAGAAATCTTTTATTTATGTCATAATCAGGAAAGACTACTTCCAGACTATGAAAGACGCTTTTCCCTAAGTTTTTTCTAATGTATTATACAGGGACATTCACTTACGAGTAACTTTTATTTTTGTCCCAACCAGGGTTGAATTATTATACTTATTTATTTTGTGTTTGTAATATATATATACATATTAACCACCCAGTCTGCTTCCTTCACCAACAAACCCCTCCCCTCGAACCAGCGGGATTGAACTGGTTGACGCGACCTGCATTCGAACTCAGGCTTGGCACATTGTATAAGCCCAAGAGGCCCCACGGAGATCTTGTCAGCTCGTCCAGGAAACCACCTCCCCCGAGGTTACCCACAAGGGAATTCCTGGCTGTAATTGTGCCCTACGGAACGCTGCAAAATTCAAGAAAATAGGGATCCAGAGGTTGTCATACACTGGTAACAGAGGGCTGTAAATTCAAAAGGGCAACTGAGGTTATTACAGTGACAACAGCATTTATTACAGTGGTGACAGCGGGTCTACAGTTATTACAACAACATCACTTGTTTTTCTGACCATAGTTTAACGTGATACCTCCACACAATAACCATGGTATTGTGCAAATTCTGAAAATTGATTAATCTTATTCTCTTCAAAATATCTGTCAAATTTTGAATCCACGTCAGTAGTCAATATATCATTGAATTTACTCTACAAAAGTACTAAAAGAATATTGAAAATTTAAACAAGAGTCTTCATTATTGGGACACACGGTACACAATTTATTTGGCAACTCATTACATAAATTAGTGAATCCCGCCTAGAAGCGAGTAACATAAAGACATCAATATTGACAGAATTCACGAGGCCCTTATTTTGTTAAAAATGTAAATACACCAACAATTTCCTTTATTCCGCACATGGCACACAAGAAAGCTCATTGTTAGTTTCTGAAAACATAATGGGACGGGACGGCACTTCCGAATCGTAAATTAGACGGTACTTGATATATGTAGGTACCACCAACTAATTAGGAGTTTATTTATTTGAACAAGTAGCAGCAGAATGGTTTTACTGAATTCTAGATAAGATCTTTGTCCACTTGAGTTTGTAAAAAAAACAAATTGTGCAAATTATAATATAAAATAAAAATTAAAATTAGTTGTTTAGAAAATTCTAGCACGTCAATATTTTACGGAAAACATTTTTTCAACTTGCTAGTGCTTCTAATTTTTAAAATAAATAAAACAAACCTTCCTTATTAATCAAGCCTCTCTTTTGTTTGCTTTGTTACTCTTCTTAGCTATTTGAAAAGAGAGGGGGCAAAAAGCAAGTAGAAATGGTTGGAGGCATTCATAACGGATTTGAAGAAGAAAGGAGGGAAGGAATGGAAAGAGATTGCTGACGATTGACTAAGATGAAGGCTAATAGTAGGAAAACGTATAGAAGAAGGCATAGACCTTTAAGGCAGTACGGTAAAATATCCCTTTAGTTACTTCATTGAAAACTTCGTAAGTTTCATTCAAATTTTTGTCTTGTACCTACTTGTGACATTTTCAAGCTTTTTGATGCCATAAATATATATGCAATTTATCACATTTATTATTCTGTTTCTTCACCAAATTACTAGAGAAAAACTCAGATAAAATTTTGAAAATGACTTTATTACAAACTATCAAATTTATTGCTTTCGTATAATTTTTTATCTCGGAAATTAAATACTCAACCAGCAGTGAATTTATTATCTAATAAATCTTGTCGATCTTCGGGTAGCTTATTACCCAACCCATTATTACTCATTTGTTACCTTCATTTCCTCTACGTATAGGAAAAATATGAACGACTTCATTACATTGTAACATGTCTACCGAGATGTGGTAATCAGTCAATATTCACCATCGAATGTTTTACATGAAGACTATAAATCAATCTGTTTTGAAAAATATTTGTAATACACCTATTTTTAACTTCAGTAATTGCACAAACACAATAATTATTAATTAATACAATAAATAACTTGTTTCGTTCAGATTTAATTGAATTTTGATTCAAACTTTCTGGTGGATAAAATATACTATAAAATTAACTGTCTCGACCCTGACTTCGTGGAATCTACGCATATTAGTGTTTTAAATGAAACTCAATGGTTCTAGCTAATTCCACAATATAATGAAAAATGTTGAAAATTATAAAAAATTGACAATTGTTTCGATAACTGAATATCATCGTCAGATAGACAGAAGTTACATTTCATTTGATGCCTACCTGATGTTTAGTAGTTATTTTTGGCTAGACCAAGAAGTAACCTAACTTGTGATTGACTTAATATATGTTAATAGAAAAAAAAAGATGATGTGATATTACAAATATTGAAGCTTTGATATTATTAGCCCTATGGTGATATCCTGGATATAATTAATCCAATTAAGATCAGTATAACTGTACAATGATATAGAAAACCAGGAAAACTATATCTGCTGATATATTCAATTATCATTTAAGAAGACAGTTTAATAGTGGATAACTCCCTAGATTTATCTGTTCATTGACGACATTGCGTGTTTCTTAAGTGTCTTCTAATTTCCAACTCTTCAAGGAAATCCATTGCTTGTTTCTTATCACAAATATGTAGTACTTCTAGTTCTTTGTTAGGTGTCAATTAATGGTTGGTGTCAAGTAGATGTTTTGCATAATGGGATTTATCTGGTTGTTTTAATCTGTATGCTCGTAAGTGTTCACTGTATCTGATTACAAAATTTCTAAGGGTCTGACCCAAATAGCATTACATTCTAGACATTTGAGTTTATATATACCTGATTTCTTTGTATTTTTGTTTTAATATTTAACAATTATGTACTTACGTTACTTTCTGTTTTAAGAGAAATTGTTGTATTCGTTGCTAAAGATTATCATCTTTGAAATATTATTAGAAATATTTCCTGCATATGTGATGGTTTTATAAGTTTTAATTTCTTCAGTTTGTTTAGGAAATATTAGTTGTAATGCCAATTTTTCCTCTTTTTTATTAATTAGCTTATTCATCATATGTAATGGATAACCGTTGGATGTTGCTATTTGTCTAATTGTATTAATCTCTACATCAAAAATTACATTTTTTCATAGAAACTGAAAATGTTTCATTGAATTATATGCCGCTAGTTGATGTGACATGGGGTGATTGGAACTATATGGAATTGTCACATTAGTGTGTGTTGGTTTTCGGTAAATTGTATAATCAAGTACATTATTAACTCTTTGAATTTTCAAATCATGAAAATTGATTGAGTAATTTTCTTCAACTTCTAATGTATAGTTAATTTTTGGGTGTAAATTATTAATGTGGTTGAAAAATATATCTAATTGTCGTTCACTACCTATAAAACAAGCTAATATGCCATCTACATATCTATACCAAAATAAAACATTTTTTGAAATATTACTTTCAAAGATTTTTCCTTCTAAACTGTCCATAAAAATGTGGGCCAAAATAGGTGATATAGGGCTTCCTATTCGTAAACCTTCATTTTGAATATATATGTTATTGTCGAAAGTGAAATCATTCTGAATAATACATACATCAAATAAATTAAGTATATCTGATATTATTCCTGTATTAATATTTTTATCTTCTAGTATTTTTCTTATAAGTATTAGACATTCTTTAGGAGGAATTTTAGTGAACATATTAGTAACGTCAAATGAAATGAGCTTAGAGTTATCTTGTAATTTGAATGCTTTTAATTTTTTGATTAGTTCTATTGAATTCCTAATTGAGTATTTAGATGTATATCCGTAACTATTAAGTATATTGTTAAGCTTATTTGCCAATATATTATTAGGAGTATTAACATAAGAAACTACAGGTCTAATTGGTTTCGTTATTTTATGTAATTTAACGGTTCCATATAATTCTGAACAATGAGAATTCTTATTTATCATGGACCTCTTTTCGTAATCACTTAAAAGATAATTTGAATTATTAACAATATCCTTTACATTATTAGAAAACTTCTTTGTTGAGTCTGCTCTAAGAACTTTCACATCGCTAGATTCTATAAAGTTATATATTTTTCAACTATAATTTTCAGATGTCAATATGACTGTTGTGTTCCCCTTATCAGATTTTGTAACTGTTAGGTTATTATCTTCTATTTTCTTTTTGATTGCATTTGAAACTGTAACGTCATTTTTTGTTTGACGTTTAACTTTTGAAACTTTATAGAATCTAGCGATGTAAAAGTTCTTAGAGCAGACCCAACAAAGAAGTTTTCTAATAATGTAAGGGATATTGTTAATAATTCAAATTATCTTTTAAGTGATTACGAAAAGAGGTCCATGATAAAAAAGAATCCTCATCGTCCACAATTATATGGAACTGTTAAATTACATAAAATACCGAAACCAATTAGACCTGTAGTTTCTTATGTTAATACTCCTAATAATATATTGGCAAAGAAGCTTAACAATATACTTAATAGTTACGGATATGCATCTCAGTACTCAATTTGAAAATCAATAGAACTGATCAAAAAATTTAAAGCATTCAAATTACAAGATAACTCTAAGCTTATTTCATTTGACGTCACTAAAACTCCTCCTAAAGAATGTCTAATACTTATAAGAAAATTACTAGAAGATAAAAATATTAATCCAGGATTAATATCAGGTATACTTAATTTATTTGATCTATGTATTAATCAGAATTATTTCACTTTTGACAATAACATATATATTCAAAATTAAGGTTTACCAATGGGAAGCCCTATATCATCTATTTTGGCAAACATTTTTATGGACAGTTTAGGAAGAAAAATCTTTGAAAGTAATATTTCAAAAAATGTTTTATTTTGGTATAGATATGTAGATGACATATTAGCTTGTTTTATAGGTAGTGAACGACAATTAGATATATTTTACAACCACATTAATAATTTACACCGAAAAATTAAATTTTCATTAGAATTTAAAGAAAATACCACAATCAATTTTCTTGATTTGAAAATTTAAAGAGTTAATATTGTACTTGATTATTCAATTTACCGAAAAACAACACACACTGATGTGACAATTCCATACAGTTTCAATCACCCCATGTCACATAAAATACCGGCATATGATTCAATGCTACATAGAGAATTTTCAGTTCCTATGAACAAATGTAATTTTGATAGAGAGATTAATACAATTAGACAAATAGCAGCATCCAACGGTTATCCATTACATATGATAAATAAGCTAATTAATAAAAAAGAGGAAATAGTGGCATTACAACTAATATTTCCTAAACAAACTGAAGAAATAAAAACTTATAAAACAATCACATATGCAGGAAACATTTCTAATAATCTTTAGCAACGAATACAACAATTTCTTTTAAAACAGAAAGTAACGTAAGTATATAATTGTTAAATGTTAAAACAAAAATACCAACATTAAAGAAATCAGGTATATATAAACTCAGATGTCCAGAATGTAATGCTATTTGGGTCAGACCCTTAGAAATTTTTAAATCCGATACAGTGAACACTTACGAGCATACAGATTAAAACAACCAGATAAATCCCATTACGCAAAACAACTACTTGACACCAACAATTCATTGACAGCTAACAAAGAACTAGAAGTACTACATATTTGTGATAAGAAACAAGAACTGGATTTCCTTGAAGAGTTGGAAATTGGAAGACACTTAAAAAACCCACAATATGAAGTCGTCAATGAACAGATAAATCTAGGGAGTTCTCCACTATTAAACTGTCTTCTTAAGTGATAATTGTAAAGATCAGCAGATATAGTTTTCCTGGTTTTCTATATCATTGCACAGTTATACTGATCGTAATTGGAAAAATGATATCCAGGATATCACCATAGGGTTAATAATATCTAAGCTCCAATATTTGTAATATCACATCTTCTTCTTTTTTCTATTAACATATATTAAGTCAATCACTTCTTGGTCTTGCCAAAAATAACAACCAAACATCAGGTAGGCATCAAATGAAATGTAACTTCTGTCATTCTGACGATGATATTCAGTTATCGAAACAATTGTCATTTTTTTAGAATTTTCAACATTTTTCTTTATATTGTGGAATTAGCTAGAAACATTGTGTTTCATTTAAAACACTAAAATATACTATGTTACTCGGTAATAAAAAACCTAATTTTTTTTTCAAATTCAATGATTTTATTTCCACAGACAAAGCAATCAATTCGAATTCAGATTATTTAGGTAGGTAACTAATACTTTTCACACACCAACTGACTGAACAGAAATAAAGATAAAAAAGTTTCAAAAAGGATACAGGACCGGTTTTAGTATCATTTACAACATTAGCCACATATATTTTTGTAAAAATAACCCAAATTTATGTCAAAATTAATTACGTATATTCAGCCATTACTGATGAATTAATTATACAAATGATTCTAAAATAAATTAATTTTAAAAGTATAATTGAACTATATTAATTAGAAAATAGATTTTTCAAATCAACGAAGAATTTCGTTTTAGTTCGTATCATTTTTTTATATTTTTGTTCGAATACGGCCCTTGTACATCCCAGCGATTTATATTACGATAAGCTTAACAAACTGAATGGTAGTCAAATTATATTTTGTGTACGGAACGGTTGAAGCATACCCACCAAATGGGTATAGTAGTATCAGCTTACCAAAAATCAAATGTTAACATTCCAGCGTGACGTAGCAGAAAATGATTCTTTAATAGGTTTTGATACTCACAGCTTCTTCATGATTAGCTGGGAGGTCTCCTAATGTATTGTTAGACTGTTCTATATATTTTTTTTGTATATATATAAACTGACTGAAGTTTTGGCTTAAGAAAAACGATACTTTTATTGGAAAACAAAAGGCGATGTTAATTTTTTTTACGTTAAGATTCAATCTAACGATGCGAAAAATAATATCTGCAAAGATAATAAAATACAAGAAAAAGTGAGAAATATATAAAAAGAAGAATTCATGACAATAATAAAAGAACTGAGAATTAATAAAAGTCCAGGATAAAACGGTATATCTGCAGAAATTTGGAAAGAAGGGAAGGAATAACTAAAAGTTACAATTATTATAAAATATAATATATTCAATACTCAAGTTAGATGAAAAATATTTGCCATAATCACAAAGGGATGGCATTTCTGAGTGTAGCATATAAAGTCCTGGCCAAACTTATTTATAACAAATTAAAAACGTGTAATAAAGAAGTAATCGGATATTACCAAGGAGGAATTAGATCCGGCAGCTCAAGAATAGACCATATCTTTGCAATAAAAAGTATTCAAAACAATAGAGATGAAGAAAATCTTGACTTCTCATAAATTTTGAACATACAATTATAATAGAAAAAGGATAGTTTGCTCTAGCATTAATGGCTATTCAAATTAGTATTAGACAAATAATAGAAGTAGAATCCAAGGAACCGGATGAACTTACCACAATCAAGAACTATGTATTGCATACGCTAGCGAAGTCATAGGTACTCCTGACAAGATCAAGAAAGCAATTAAAAACAGCGTTAAGAAGATTTGGGCAAAAGGTAAAAAGATTCTATGAATAAATGAAGCCAAAACCAAATATATGAAAATGCAAACATATGAAACCCGAGAAAAACACGAAACTAATAAATCAGTGTTTAAAGGGAATAAAGTAATACCTGAAAACTTAATCGTAGAAGAAATCCTACCAAAACTGCCATATAAATGTCAGTAAAAATTTGCGCAATGTACACGTCTCAAGTGACGCTAGAGATAAAATTTCCATTTAATAAGCAATTAAAGTAATGAAATTTAAATGACAAAACTTTTTGAAATCACGTTTGTTAAATTTTTCCAAATTTTTCTATTTTCAATTGATATTCTTCGAAATAATCCTCAATTTATTCAGATAAAATTTTAAAATATTCGTAGTTACTTTTCAACTAATTTTAAGCTTATCTAAAAAATCATTAGGTGCGGAGAAAAACCATTAGGTACGGAATAGTAATTTTTCTACTTCCGTTACTAAAACCGCACTTTGAACACGGGATTGACATGCACAAAACGACTCTTTAAACACTAGTGTTTAAAATGCGAAAAGTCACATCTCGTTTATCTTTTGTATGTTAAATTTCATGCTCCTTGATAATTTTGTTATTCTGCGTCATTTAATTTGTCAGTCAGCTGTGAGCCATCGTCCGTCATGTAATGAATATAATTCAAATATAATATAATTTTTTCCTTCCCGCGGGCGAAGAAAAAGTATAGTAAGCACCTCGTGTTAAAAACGTTTTTAGTCACTCGTTTCACAAGGAACTCGTTCCGCTTCGCTCTACTCGTGCCTAGTAAAACTCGTGAGTAAAGTAACCTTTTTAACACTTGGTACTTAATATACTATTATGCAACAAGTGCATAAAGTGGTACTTTTTTTCACGAATGGATAAAGTTGACCGCACGAGCCGTGAGGCGAGTGCGGCAATTCCATGAGTGAAAAAAAGACACTTTATGCACATGTTGCATACATTATTTTTTCTACAGCCCTATACAAAAAAATAAAATTTAAATAGAAATTTGGGATATTTTAATTAAGCTCCTTCGGAAAATTACAATTATACGTATTCCAAGTTTCATGAAAGTCCATCCTCGATGCCCAGCCAAGATTCATTGTGTTAGCTTATGAGAAGCGTGAACGTTATGGCACTTTTTTTAACGCTTTTTTACTTTTTTTTACTCTAACCATAAACAACCAGTTTAAGCGCTGCAAACCGATGAAATACAAGGTACTTTAAAGATAGGGCGCTCAATGTTCAAGGAGTTTAAGAAAAAATGTTATTCAGAGCAATCGTATACTAAAATTGTAGGTGGAACAATCTTGAGATTCGTTTTGAAGCTTAGATATTATTAGCCCTATGGTGATATCCTGGACATCATTTTTCCAATTAAGATCAGTATAACTGTGCAATGATATAGAAAACCAGGAAAACTATATCTGCTGATATTTACAATTAATACTTAAGAAAACAGTTTATTAGTGGAGAACTCCCTAGATTTATCTGTCCATTGACGACTTCATATTGTGGGTTTTTTAAGTGTCTTCCAATTTCCAACTCTTCAAGGAAATCCAGTTCTTGTTTCTTATCACAAATATGTAGTACTTCTAATTCTGTGTTAGGTGTCAATGAATGATTGGTGTCAAGTAGATGTTTTGCATAATGTAATTTATACGGTTGTTTCAATCTGTATGCTCCTAAGTGTTCACTGAATCCGATTTCAAAATTTCTAAGGGTCTGATCCAAATAGACAGCATAACATTCTGGACATTTGAGTTTATATATACCTGATTTCTTTTATGATGGTATTTTTGTTTTTACATTTAACAATTTTGTACTTACGTTACTTTCTGTTTTAAAACAAATTGTTGTATTCGTTGCTAAAGATATTATCTTTGAAATAGTATTAGAAATATTTCCTGCATATGTGATGGTTTTATAAGTTTTTATTTCTTCAGTTTGTTTAGGAAATATTAGTTGTAATGCTACTTCTTCCTCTTTTTTATTAATTAGCTTATTTATCATATGTAATGGATAACCGTTGGATGTTGCTATTTGTCTAATTGTATTAATATCTCTATCAAAATTACATTTGTTCAAAGGAACTGAAAATGCTCTATGTATCATTGAATTATATGCCGCTAGTTTATGTGACATGTGGTGATCGGAACTATATGGAATTGTTACATCAGTGTGTGTTGGTTTTCGGTAAATTGAATAATCCAGTACATTATTAACTCTTTGAATTTTCAAATCAAGAAAATTGATTGAGTTATTTACTTCAACTTCTAATGTAAATTTTATTTTGGGTGTAAATTATTAATGTGGTTGAAAAATGTATCTAATTGTCTTTCACTGCCTATAAAACAAGCTAATATGTCATCTACATATTATACCAAAATAAAACATTTTTTGAAATATTACTTTCAAAGATTTTTCTTTCAAAACTGTCCATAAAAATGGTTGCCAAAATAGGTGATATAGGGTTTCCCTTTGGTAAACCTTCATTTTGAATATATATTTTATTGTCAAAAGTAAAATAATTCTGATTAATACATACATCAAATAAATTAAGTATATCTGATATTATTCTAGTAATTTTCTTATAAGTATTAGACATTCTTTGGGAGGAATTTTAGTGAACATATTAGTAACGGCTAATGAAATAAGCTTAAGTTTGTAAGTTGTATGTTTTTAATTTTTTGATTAGTTCTATTGAATTTCTAATTGAGTATTTAGATGCATATCCGTAACTATTAAGTATATTGTTAAGATTCTTTGCCAATATATTATTAGGAGTATTAACATAAGGAAGTACATGTCTAATTGTTTTCGTTATTTCATGTAATTTTACGGTTCCTTATAATTGTGGGCAATGAGGATTCTTATTTATGATGAACCTCTTTTCGTAATCACTTAAAATATAGTTTGAATTATTAACAATATCCCTTACATCATTAGAAAATTTCTTTGTTGGGTCTGCTTTAAGAACTTTTACATCCCTAGATTATATAAAATTTTATATTTTTGAATTATAATTTTCAGTTGTCAATATGACAGTTGTGTTCCTCTTATCAGATTTTGTAACTGTTAGGTTATTATCTTCTACTTTCTTTTTGATTGCATTTAAAACTGTCATGTCATTTTTTGTTTGACGTTTAACTTTACACAATAGTTACGGATATGCATCTAAATACTCAATTAGAAATTCAATAGAACTAATCAGAAAATTTAAAGCATTCAACTTACAAGATAACTCTAAGCTTATTTCATTTGACGTTGCTAATATGTTCACTAAAATTCCTCCTAAAGGATGTCTAATATTTGTAAGAAAATTACTAGAAGATAAAAATATTAATCCAGGAATAATATGAGATATACTTAATTTATTTAATGTATGTATTAATCAGAACTATTTCACTTTTGACAATAACATATGTATTCAAAATGAAGGTTTACCAATGGGAAGCCCTATATCACCTATTTTGGCAAACATTTTTATGGACAGTTTAGAAAGAAAAATCTTTGAAAGTAATATTTCAAAAAATGTTTTATTTTGGTATAGATATGTAGATGACATATTAACTTGTTTTATAGGTAGTGAAATACAAATAGATCTATTTTTCAACCACATTAATAATTTACACCCGAAAATAAATATACATTATAAGTTGAAGAAAATAACTCAATCAATTTTCTTGATTTGCAAATTCAAAGAGTTAATAATGTACTTGATTATTCAATTTACCGAAAACCAACACACACTGATGTGAGAATTCCATATAGTTCTAATCACCCCATGTCACATAAACTAGCGGAATACAATTCAATGATACATAGAGCATTTTCAGTTCCTATGAACCAATGTAATTTTGATAGAGATATTAATACAATTAGACAAATAGCAACATCCAACGGTTATCCATTACATATGATAAATAAGCTAATTAATAAAAAAGAGGAAAAAGTGGCATTACAACTAATATTTCCTAATTAAACTTAGGAAATAAAAACTTATAAAACCATCACATATGCAGGAAATATTTCTAATAATATTTCAAAGATAATATCTTTAGCAACGAATACAACAATTTCTTTTAAAACAGAAAGTAACGTGAGTACAAAATTGTTAAATGTAAAAACAAAAATACCACCATTAAAGAAATCGGACCCTTAGAAATTTTGAAATCCGATACAGTGAACACTTACGAGCATACAGATTGAAACAACCAGATAAATCACATTACGCAAAACATCTACTTGACACCAATCATTCATTAGCACCTAGCACAGAACTAGAAGTGCTGCATATTTGTGAAAAGAAACAAGAACTGGATTTCCTTGAAGAATTGGAAATTAGAAGACATTTAAGAAGCCCACAACATGAAGTTGTCAATGAACAGATAAATCTAGGGAGTTCTCCACTTTCAAATTGTCTTCTTAAGTGATAATTGTAAAGATCAGCAGATATAGTTTTCCTGGTTTTCTATATAATTGCACAGTTATACTGATCTTAATTGGCAAAATGATATCCAGGATATCACCATAGGGCTAATGATATCTAAGCTTCAAAATTTGTTATATCACATCTCCTTCTTTTTGCTATTAACATATATCAAGTCAATCACAAGGTCAGTTCTTGGTCTAGCCAAAAATAACTACTAAACATCAGGTAGGCATCAAATGAAATGTAACTTCTGTCATTCTGACGATGATATTGATTTATCGAAACAATTGTTAATTTTTTAGAATTTTCAACATTTTTCATTATATTGTGGAATTAGCTAGAAACATTGAGTTTCATTTAAAACACTAATATGAGTAGATTCCACGAGTTAAGGGTCGAGACAGTTAATATCGATAAAATAATATAACTCAAACAACTAAAAAGTCGGCGAGGACGATATCTGTTTGATGTTGGTTGTAGATATTGATGTCAATTGTCAAATTCTTCTAGTCGACTTCCACTGTATTAATCAACGTGGATAGTCAAGTAGGATTTGTCAACAGAACGTACTTTCAATCTGACAACATGGGCTTCTCCCTTACAGAGGTTTATTTAAATCTAATAAAAAATTTAAATCCAATTTTATTTATAACTTTTTGAGATTAATATCGTTATCATAGAACAATATATATTCTCAATCCTTCTGATATGATTTCACTTGTTAATTCATACCCATGGAACTAGCCCATTTAATACAAACGTGTGTCTCTATTTTCTAAATTTCCACAATATATCCTAAATATTCACTGTTATCAAACAAGGTTTGATAAAATCAGTCATCTAAATTTTGATTTGTTTATAATTATTCAATATTAATCCATTTTATCTAAGTCCATCTTCCTCCCTTCAATTATCTATTTTTTCCTGATACCCTCATATTTTTTTGGTTGGAAACGCATACAAATACCAGTTTTTAATTCAATTGACGTCATTAAAATGATATAAAGAGGAAATTAACCATCTAATCCAAATCATCACGAACTCTTCTCATTTACTTAGACCGAATTTCATGACATTAACATTTATTTTAACGATAGATAATATACAGAATGTCCACCTGCTACTTAACAATCTACTGATGTCTGAATCGACGTCGACCTACAAAAAAAATTGAGGAAAAAAATATGAGTACCACCGGGAGACGTAATTTGGTTATTTAAATTAAGGCATGTGTAGAATCTTAGATGAATATTCAAATAGGCAAATAGGTATTAAACTTTTTTTAATTAATCATTTTTTGTTATATTGGTTTGTTAACGGAAGCATTTAAATTGTTTTGGAAAGACAAGAAAGTGATGTACGGGGGTAAATTAGTATTTTATATATCCAATTCATCTAAAATATTCGAATCCTCGTATCATTTGAAGAATACAGGCTTACGCTGGTCAAGTCCCATAAGTGAAGTGAAGTGAAAATATCGTCACAATATTTGTTCTTAGATAATTGAGGCACTGCATCTATAGTGCTATTATGGAAACGGTACTATTTTCATCAGCTATTTGATATACGGTGTTGTACTTTGGGACAATGCAACTTTTCCCTGGAAGGTCTTCCGTTTTAAGAAAGCTGAAGTATGATTGAGTGACACCGCAGAGTACAACAGACAGTGTCTGCCTCTGTTCAGGAAGTATGGGACATTTGTTGCTATCCATAAAAAAGTTCTTTCATTGGACACTCACCACATAGCTATGATACGAGGACTGAGGGGAGTCTAATACTTCCTAGATAAAGGTAGCATATTCTAAGTAGGCTAGATATTCTGTACTATGCATATATTTGAGATATATTGTGGAAATTCAGTATGACAATAAATAAACGATACCGAAACTGAAAAATTAATTTATTAATAAAATATCATACTATGTATAAACAAAAGTAATGAAATTAACTGTCTCGACCCTTACTTCTTGGAATATGCTCATATTAGTGTTTTTAAATAAAACTCACGGTCTCTAGTTAATTCCACAATATAATAAAAGTTATTGAAAATTCTAAAAAATTGACAAATGTTTCGAAACAGGTGCTTTGGCAGAGTCGGATTTAGGGACTATACCAGTGTGCTGTTTCGTAACATTACCTCCTCCTTAAATCGAAGTTCCCCTGGAACTTTTGTGTAGCCGAGACTGGATGTTTACAGAGCACCGTCTTCATCGGATACTGATAACGGGGGTTGTAGCTGCAAATTAATATCTGGACACCGGTAACTCTAAAGATAACCTCTACCATGTTCCTGATGACTCGCTAATCCAACTGTTTACTCGCTATCTTAGGCATAGCCAGTTTCTTCACGCTGGATTCTAACACATGGTGTCGGAGGTTTCGAAGTGCTTCTACCACGTAGAAGACGTACCGCGAATGATGTTTCAGTTTCAGTGTCTTGACAGGGGCTGGAATCTGGTCTTCAAGTTTTTCTAATTGCTCGAACTTCTTTCGAAAGACGAATGCCAACCCTCTTGCGTTCTTGAGACGATGGGGATGTTGTATGCCAGTGAATAATCTTCCGGGAGAGTGAACAAATCTTGTTGTTGTTCCGAAGTGACTCCATATCTAGCTTTCCCGGTACCTCCATACGCGCCCATAAATTCATCGAAGGTAGGGTCAGACACATCTCGAATATGGTTCACTCCTATCTCTAGATGATGGTCTCCTTCGAATGGCGCTAGTCGGTTTTGGTGAACTACTTTTGGTTTTCCGTTGGGGATCTTGCTTATGCGATATATAACATCATTGATCCTTTTCTTGATTAAGTATGGACCTTCCCAGGATTTTTGTAATTTTGCAGAAAATCCTTTTCTCCTCGTCGGGTTGTGTAACCATAATTTGTCCCCTTCTTTAAAACCACCTTCTGTGGCCTGCGTTTCGTACCGACTTTTCATTCTGTCGTTGGCAACTTGAAGATTTGTTAGAACTAATTCATGAATACCGTCCAGCCTTCTTCTCAATTGGATCACGTAGTCTTCTCCTGCTAGATCTTCTCCAGGCCGACAGCCAAATTCCAGGTCACACGGTAGCCTCATTTCACGTCCAAACAGGATTTTCGCAGGTACTTCGCCCGTGGACTCATTGACGGCAGACCGATAAGCCAATGCGAATAGGGGAAGATACGGGTCCCAATCTCTCTGATGGCTGGAAACTACTTTGGACAGGTATTTTCCAATAGTTCTGTTCATTCTCTCGACCATTCCATTTGACTGTTGATGTAATGTTGCTGTCTTGGTCTTCTTCATTCTCAACTTCTCGCAAATCTCCTGGAATAGGTGGCTTCCGAAATTTCTTCCCTGGTCACTGTGGACTTCCAATGGCACTCCATATCGGCTGATAAATTCTTTCACCAATACATCCGCGACAGTTATGGCCTCTTGGTTCGGGATAGCGTAAATTTCTACCCACTTTGTAAAATAATCCATTACAACCAGTATGTATTTGCTACCATTTTCTGTCGCCGAAAATGGTCCAGCGATATCTAAAGCAATCCTTTCGAAAGGGCTTCCAACATTATACTGTTTCATAGATGCCTTTCTCTTGCGATGTGGTCCATTACTCGTAATACAAGTCGTACATTTCTTACACCAGTCCTTCACATCGTCGGAGCTGTTCATCGAATAAAACCTTTCACGGACTCGCTGGAGGGTTTTCTTCACTCCCAGATGACCTCCCGATGGACTGTCGCGTAACTTCTTCAATACCTCAGCTACTCTCGTTCTAGGGATAACTAGTCTCCTCATCTCGGAACCATCATCGTTTTCTAGGACTCTTTTCAACAGCCCTTCTTCCAAGACAAGGAATTCCCACTGAGCCCAATACGCCTTGAGTTTCGGTGAAAATCTTGACACTTCTTGCCAGGTAGGTCGCCGATTTTTTTCCTTCCATTACCTGATTATCTTCAGCTGAGGATCATTCTCCTGATCTTCTCTGATCCTGATGGGTGACCATTCCTCGTTGATTACAGTAGTTCTTGAAACTGTAACTTCCTTAGATTTCGACTTGTTGCATTGTGAATAGTCTACAGGGCATGACCGTCTAGACAAAGAGTTGGCTTTTCGGTAATTCGCATCTGCTGAATGTTCACCCCTGTCTGATTTCCTCTGTGAATGGAGTTCTTGGATTACAAGAGTCTTAGGGCGCTTAGACGGACTGCGTACGTGCTTTAGCTCGCCACACTCCCGGCATTTGATTTTCTTCGGCTTCTTGTCTGCCATATCTTTCAACAAGTTGATGATCTGGTCAAGTCTGTCATCGTCCCCTTCTTCCTGTATGGTCCTATCATTGTTGTATCCGGAAGCCATCGTGGCTGCTTCATATTCAAGAGCAGCAGTCAATGCGTCGACTAATGTTTTTGGATGGGCTAAACGAAGCGTCCTCTGCATATCGGGGTCACTTAAGCCATCAATAAAGGCCTGGATGTCCAGACATTCCATCATGTTCACTGGTGCTGATGGATAAACGAATCGAACTAATCGAGCAATATCCAGTTCATACTATGGAGGGTTTCGTCACGTTTCCGCCTTCGGTTCTTCAGCTGGAATTTGTACAAATGTTCTAGATGTTCGTGACCATATCGCATGTCCAACCTCTTCCTCAGCTGCTCGAAGTCATCCGTTTCTTCAAGCGGTATCGTCTGAAGTACATTTAAGGCATCTCCCCGAAGCGCTATAGTTAGGTTCACAGCTTTCTCCTTACCGGACCAATTATTCACTCTAGCGGCTGCTTCAAACTTCTTCTTCTTCTTCATCTTCTTTTAAATAGACCTATTGGTCTGTTGCTTGCTGAAGCCGTCTCTGGATGGTTTCTTGCGAGGTGGACTGCCAGCTTTCCTGCCACCTTTTTGGGGGTCTTCCTGGTGGGCGATTTCCGTGTGGCTTGTTTCACATAATTGGTCCACGACATTTTTCCATCGAACGTTGGCGCCTTGACTCGAGTAAAACTGCCAATGTCTTCAAACTTAGGTAGTGTTTTTGGCTTGCAAGGTTTCGTTTGCTCGGTCTCCTTTTCTTCCTCTGGCGTGCCTCGCGTTCTTGAATCGACAATCTTTTCCTCTAACTCCTTGATTTTCTCGTCTATCGTTGTAATCTTATTCTCGATTTTCTCGTCCATCGTTGACATTTTATTCTCGATTTTCTCGTCCATCGTTGACATATTATTCTCGATTTCAGAGTTTAGAGACGAAATTTCATTTTCAACGTCAGTGGCTGTTTTATTAACCCTTTTTTGCACTTGGAATAATAAATGGAACGGAAGGTTGTAGTTTACTTAGCTCGAAGGACCTTTTAGTTATATGTAGTCCACTGTAGTATACATAGGATTATGGCGGTTTTAAAAATTAAACAATTACTTTACTTTCATTTAAATATATTGATCGAAGATATAAATTGTTCTTTTGCTTGAACAATCAAGAATTTCACTGATGCAGACTCGTTTTACACTTTTGGTTATTTATCACATTATGTTAATTGTAAAAATGATTCACCGGTCTCAAGCCGGTGTGTTCTTATGAAAATAGTACCATTATGTCTGGATAAGATAGTCACAACCGTAAACAATTCTAAGAAATCTCTGCGCGTCCGCCATAATTTTAACTTTCATACCTGGCTTTGGCAGAGTCGGATTTAGGGACTATACCAGTGTGCTGTTTCGTAACAATATCAATAAGCTGTACATTTCCGAAGAAATTTAAGCTGTTCAAAAGAACTAAATGGTGGATTTGTCCATATTGTACATATTATATCAAATGTTAATAAGTAAAAATATTCCCTTTGACGACCTTTTTAAAGCACTAAAATTTGAAGTTTATCAAATGTCAATTAAAAGTTATAACTGGGTGTTCCGATCTTAACTGGGCCACATCATATATAAGGTGAAGTAAAAATGCAATAATTGAGAAGTTTATTGAAAAGGCAATTAAAAGTGGAACAATAATTAGTGTACATTGTTAGGGAAAACTTCATTCTGCGTCTCTGATGTAAAAGCAAAAACCTATAAACAGATCATTTGCTTAAAAAGATACAGATCATTGATAGAACTTCAGACGTAAAAAAATGTGTGATAACGAACCGACAATTTGTGGAATTTCAGTTACATATCGACGCTCACAAGGCAAAATGACTTAAGCGCCATTATTGCACAAACTCAGGTCCATGTATCATATTGAAGGACTAAGCGCCAATTTTTATATAACAAAATAAACCTCGTAAAATATGCAATATTTCCAGAGATAATTTGATTTAAAACTGCGCAAGCGCCAAAACTTCGTGAACAGATTCATATAGAAGCAAACGAGGTGGCACAACCACCAATACTGTATGATAAAACAATTTTAAAATCCTATTTAAGCAATTTCGAAAGGTGAAATAGTTTGTTGATTGGTTATATCGAAGTGAGGTAAGTAAATTCAATTTACTTAGATGATATTTTTCTTAAAGGAGGTCGTATTTATATAAAAAACTAGGTATAAATGTATGTCGGTTATGCCAAAATGCATTTTATATATATTATTCAATCATAAACGCCATTTAACATAGTAATTTACTATCCTGATACTGGTTAATTATTTTCGTGTGCTTTCTTGTTTTTGTCTAACAATTAACAAATTTATGAAATTTTATTTATAAAATTAAACTACAATTTCATCTTTCTTTTTATTTTAGTTATTTATAATCGGCGCTTATGACTGCATAAACATGACTTCAAGGGGACACAAAATTTTGGCAATGTTAAAAAATCCGCCAGAAATTCACGAAGAAGCAGCTTTAAACAACAATAATTTTCTGCAGGAAGCATTAAATTACGATGTATTATTTGATTCATCTCCTTCAGTTAACGACTGCTTTCCTATACAACTGGATTATGTGACGCAATGTACCATTGAGAATGCCAACTTGGAAGACAATACCTTTCCTGCCATGGAAGATAATACCTTTCCTGTTACGATTCAAGTAGCAAACGAAGAAACAATTTGCTTTCCAGAAAATAATAATTTAATTTCTACCAACTCCTGTGAAGTGACGCAAATTTCTAAATCCAGCATAGTGGACTATTCTTTTGGAAGTAGTTCTAACGATACTTCGATTGAGAATTCTGTCAAGAAAAACTCCGTGTCTCACAACAATTTTATCCATAAAGATGAGAATTCTTCAATTCAAGATTTTTCAATAACGAATAATTCTCCAGAATTCTCGGAAAATCTAAGAAACAACGATTCAGATATGGAATATCGCAATTCCTCAGAGGACGGGTCTAATAACTCCAATGAAAATGACTCAACGGATAGTGAAGCAAAAGAAAACCAACCTCAGAAAGTAAACCAAAGATTAAGCAACCAAAGAAATAGATTCAGTGGTAAAATATATAGAAATCGGCGTGGTGAAGAACAGCCGGAAAAGGAAATGTTAATTAATCCATGTTTAGGAAAAAAGTGCAATAATAAATTTTCGAAAGAGGAAAGGAATTCATTTTTTCAAAATTTTTATAGATTGAGCGATCATAAAAAACAAAAGTTATTTTTGAGTGAGTGCATACATACTGTAGAAGTTAAAAAAAGGACCTCGAAAAAAAATTTTAAACGTCAGTTAACACATGAATATTATCTTCTCAGAAGCAATAAGAAAGAAAGAGTATGTCAGCAGTTCTTAATCAACACTTTCGCAAAGATGCCTTAGAACTGTTATTGCTAATAAGACGCGAGAAATATTTCCAGATGGAATTGATAGAAGAGGTGAACATCCACCAGCAAATAAATGTACACAGATGCAAGTACAACTGTTCAAAGAATTTGTCGAATCTCTTCAAGTAGAAAATATCTTTCAGCAGATATAAAATCCTATAACAACCTATATAGAATGTACCAAGCGAAAATGGAAAAAAAATCAATCCCAGCTTTGAAAAGAACTACTTTTTTAAGTAAATTCAGAGAGCTGTACGGCTATCGCATCCATGTGCCGAGGAAAGACAAATGTGGTCAATGTGAATTTTATAAGAATATTAATGAAAGTCAAAGAACAGCTGAACAAACTGAGATATACCAAAAACACATCGAGGAAAAAGAAATATTTTTAAACAAACAAAAAGAAGCTGAGAGAAATTATGAGAAACGCATTGTCAGTTTTGACTTACAGAAGGTGCTGACTACTCCTCATATCAATAGTATGTTGACTGGCTACTATAGGAAGTATGCTGTATATAACTTTACTATTTGCGAATCTTTCACAAGGGAAGGAGTTTGTTATTTAAGGGAGGAAAAGAACGGTAAACGTGGCTCGAATGAAATATGTAGTAACTCGTTTCGATATCTTAAGGATACAGAATCCAATAGTAATATTAAAACCGTTGAGTTATTTTGCGATAATTGTGGGGGACAAAATAAAAATAAAATATTACTATTCATGTTTTATTATTTTGTCAATAACTGTTCAAATAACATACAAGAAATATCACTGACTTTTTTACTGCCTGGGCATACATACATGCCGGTTGATTCTATGCATGCAGTAGTGGAAAAATCTCTTAAAAGAATATCCGTAATAGCTCCATCAGAATGGACTACAGTTTTGAGAAATGCAAGGTTAAAACCCAAACGATGAAATAAAACAATATAGTTTGTTTAAATCTTCATTTATTTGAACTAATGTTCAATTTAAACTTGTTGACGCGTTTCACTAACACAGTAGCTTTGTCAAAACGAATGAAGGTAAAATATAAAAATGTCTTAATATATACAGTGCTAAATCTATTTACTAAGGTTAACAATGGTATTGAAAGAAATTATCTGGAAATTCATTCACTACAAACATTCCTAAGCTATCTTCTAGGTAAAGAGGTTCAATAAAGGAGACTGATTGATATCTATTTGGTCGTTAAGGAGATTACCTGAATATTTATTCTTGTTAATCTCTAGGGCCTCTAATAAATTTAAACTAAAGGATTTACCGACTACATGGAGAATTTCAAAATTTGGATCGAAAATGTGTTGGTTTTCTAATAAATGATTTGAATAGATAGAATCTAATTTTTTGTTGCCATAGCTACGTTTGTGTTCCGAAATTCTAGTTTTAAAATTTCTAAAAGTTCTACCGATATAAATTTTATCACAATTGTCATTACCACATTTTAATTTATAAACTCCTGATTTGTTTAATTTTGAAGATTTAGATTTATTATTTTTGATGAATTTGGATAAATTGTGATCAGTTTTAAAGGAAATATTCATGTCTAAAGTTTCTAAAAATGATTTAATTTTTAAGGATGGTGTTCCAAAGTATGTTAAGCTTTTAAATTGTTTACTATTTTTATCTGAAGGGAATACTTGTTCTAAAGTCTGTTTTTTATCTTTTTATTTATGATATTGTCAATTAAATTTGGATCGTAATTATTATTAACTGCTATTTGTTTTATGATATTTAATTCTTTGGTAAAATTATTAATATTTAATGGGACTGTTAAGAGTCTGTGTATCATACTATTGAAAGCTGTTAGTTTATGACTGAATGGGTGGACCAAACTATTATGAATTGTAATATCTGTATGTGATGGTTTATGAAATATAGAAAAATCATGTTTATTATTTATATTTGAAATTGTAAGGTCTAGAAAGTTTATAGACTTATTTTGTTCAAGTTCTACGGTAAATTTGATATTATTGTGAATCGAGTTTATGTAAGTAATGAAGCTCTCTAATTGTCTATTTGTACCGATGAAGCTAGCTAAAATGTCGTCCACATATCGGTGCCAGTACATAAATTTTTTACTAAGGGGGTGTTCATGAATTATTTTTTCTATATTATCCATGAATATTTCTGCTAGTAGGGGGCTGAGAGGGTTGCCCATAATCAAACCATCTTTACTGCTATAAACCTCTCCATTGAAATGAAAATAATTTTGATTCAAACACACTTTTAATAAAGTAATGATATCAGAGTGAATTATAGGATTATCATTATTGTATGTGAGCAAGTTATCAACAAGAGTTATAGTTTCTTTAGGAGGTATACTAGGGAATAGATTTGTTACATCGAATGATATGAATTTAGAATTATGGGGTAGTATTATATCTTCAATATTATTAATTAATTCCGTTGAGTTTTTAACTGAAAATCGAGGTATGAATGAACAATATTTAGAAATGACATCTATGAGAATCTTTGAAATTTTGAATGAAGGTTCTGTGAAATAAGAAACAACTGGCCTGATTGGGTACCCCTCTTTATGGAGTTTAATTAATGAATAAAGTTCAGGGTGTTGCGGATTGGGTAAAAATAATTTATATTTTTCTTTATCGTTAATTATTGATTTAACGTTATCTACTGCTAATTTTATTTCTCTCTGAAATTTATTAGTTGGGCCTTTTTAAGGGTCTCAAAATTGCTTGCCTGAATAAAATTGTTGGTTTTTAATATATAATCTTCTTTAGGTAATGCTATTACCGTATTTCCTTTATCTGCTTTTGTGAAAATAAGACTATTTGACTTTGATTTTTGTTGAATTGATTTGGCGACTGATAATTCAAAATTGGGTTTGTTAAACTCGACGAATTCTTTTTTAATAATTTCTGAAGCTTTATGTTTTATATTAGAATTATTTGGAAAGTTAGACAAATTAATTTCTGTTTTTAAATGAAACTCAAGGTCTCTAGTTAATTCCACAATATAATATTATATTGTGGAATTAACTAGAGACCTTGAGTTTCATTTAAAAACACTAATATGAGCATATCCCACGAAGTAAGGGTCGAGACAGTCAATTAAATTAATTTCTGTTTCTATACCTAGTTTGTTGAAGTTATCCAATGAACATGTGGGTTGAATATTATGTTTAAAACCTTTTTGTAATAATTGAATTACTTTATCTGAAAAAATTGTATTTGAAAGATTGACGAATCTATTAAAAAATTTATGTTCTGAGAATTTGGTTTGTGGGTTTCTTGATATTGGTTTGTTGGTTAATAATGACTTCAATTTACGTTTTTGTCCTTGGTACTTTTTGTGAATAATTACTTTAATTTTATCTCTTATGTCCCTATCTAAAATGTCAAACTCTATGGGATGTAGTATATGTGATAGTTGTGAATGAATTACCTTAACATAAATACTAAAAATATATCTCTTACTATACTGAATATTCTTTTCTTCTTTTAACCATTTTTCTTTGCCATAGATACTGGCTTTGTTGGCTGGACTGCTCTTGTTGTCTGTTTTTAATTTCATGTATCTAGGGAATACATGATTTCTGGAACACTGCCCGAAGAACCACAAATTTTGCGTACACACTGCATTTTTTAAAAGTAATTTAAAATACCATATAGCCAAATAGCTGATATCAGCTTTCTTCAAAAAAAATTTTTTTATTTTTTTTTTTATATTTTTTTTATATTTTACCTTCATTCGTTTTGACAAAACTACTGTGTTAGTGAAACGCGTCAACAAGTTTAAATTGAACATTAGTTCAAATAAATGAAAATTTAAACAAACTATATTGTTTTATTTCATCGTTCAGTATGGATCTTCATCAAGTAAAAGCCTCATCTATTCAATTTTTAAAACCCAAACCCTACAAAGTGCAAAATTGATGAAAATATCAGGAGAGGAAGGTATTTTAAAAATAAAAGAATTGAAGACTATTATATTTACAAAGGGTTTGTCGCAGTTTATTTATAGATACAAATATAATGAAGAAGAAAGAATGGGTACTATATTGTTAGGAAAATCTAAAGGAACTGAGACAGAACAAGAACTTCTCGTAAAACCAGCATATTCTTGTGAACTTTCAATTTCAAAAAAGAAATACGATAATTTACAAACAATGTGTAAATTAAATGCAATTCCACCAGAATATCACTAGGAATACTTATCACTAAAGTACAGTGCCAACATACCTGATGTGCTAGAAGACACGGATATTGAAGATGTCCAATTATAATGGACAGGAAGATGCCATAGAAATGTCAAATAAGGAATAAATTCAGTTTGTATTTAAAGAAAGGTTTTTCTGTTTTGTTAATATTATAATACCTTCATAAAAATCATTTTTTTCTTACCTTTGCAAAGTTTTTTTTATTTCGCAAATACAACTATAATAACCGACTGTTATAAATATATTTTAAAAAATTTGGTTAGACTTAAGTGGTCATTAGCGACTATAAATGCCGTTGCTGTTTTGTCATAAGTGACTTAGACTTTTGACTTAACCTCCACATCGAAGAAAACGTTTGACACAAGCAACATTACTTGCAAGAAAAATGAAAATAGCATATTTTGTTCTTTTAATTTTACATTTGTACGAAATTATAGATTATCTTTAGTAACTCATAAAAAAATTGCAACCAAAATATGTAGTATAGAGAAGTGAACAGTTTTTTCCATTTATTGAGAGTTTATCGTCTAGGCGTTTACGTCATGTTGCCTTTTAAGCGTCGATATATTACAAATGAACATGATAAAAAAATCATGAAATGCGTGGGGTTTATTTTATTATCCAATTTTTAAGGCAGGTGATTGTTCTTTTAAGAAAAAAATGTCACCTGTTTTATGACTGATTACATTAAGACGAATGATATTGCGTCATATATATTTTTAAAAAATACGAGTGGGGATTGAAAATTTCAAAAAAAAGATTATGGATATCGAGATAGAAACAGAAAGTATGTTGTCAAGTGGGGATAGATAGTTATTACTTCATTTTCAAATCAAAATAACCCGAAAACATTATACGGTATTGTGTTTTACTCATAGTACTTTTCAGACGTACAATTAAATGATGTTTGAGTTCTAATTTGGGAAAATTTCACCTCAAAAAAGTTATGCTACTTAGTACGAACCATGTAACTAGCGCCCTCTATAAAAGACGGATATAATGATAATAATAATAATACCTAGAATCCAACTTAAAACTCATGCACCAGTGGAGCACAGATGTCGGAATGTCGTTTGGTATGGAAAAATGCCAAACTGTATCGGTTGAAAAGGGAAAGCTGAAAGAAGGAGAACCTATAGAACTAGAGCCAGGCAAATATATTGAAGCCATGACAGACAAACCCTACAAGTACTTAGGAATCCTTCAGACACACAAGATAGAACATAAAGAAATAAAAGCCATATTAACCACCGAATTCGAAAAACGCCTTTACAACCTCTTAAAAAGTAAGCTAAATTCAAGAAACCTTACCACGGCCATAAATAGCTACGCCATCTCCGCTCTTCAGTACTCCTTCGGAATAATTAAATGGACTCAAACGGACCTGGAAGCAGTAAACAGAAAGATTAGAACCGAGCTAACAAAACATAGAAAACACCATCCAAAAGCGTCCGTCGAAAGGGTAAATTTACCTAGACAAAAAGGAGGTAGAGGAATAAAAGATGTTGTGGAAGCTTGCACTCAGCAAATTGCAGGCTTGAGGAGTTTTTTCCGCCACCAAAATAGTCAACTTCATAAAGCCATAGTGAAAACAGATACGGGTTATACACCTTTAAACCTAAGCATGGAAAACTTTACGCCCTTTAATACACGAAATGAGGAAGCAAATACGCCGAGCTAAGGACCGAAATAAAAGAATTGTGGAATCTTAAAGAAGTCAAGATCATTCCAGTTGTTTTATCCTGTATGGGGCTAATTCCCAAGAAACTAAGTACTTCCCTCAAAGACATTGATATTCCTGAGTCAACCTACCGATTAATGCAAAAATCTGTAATCCTGGATGCGACAAACATTGTTAGGTCATTTCTAGAATAGTGACACCCAACGAAAGTCTTGCTGTTGAGGCCGACTGTCGTTGAAACACGCCGGGTGTAAATCCGGTAACACAAAAAGGAAAATAATAATAATAATAATAATAATAATTTATTCAATTATTTTCAAAAAAAAGAATACATACACTATGATAACAATAACAATAAATCAATCACAAAATATGAGAGAGAAACGTATAACATATAGCGTAGTACATAAATGTACAGCTAATCATGAATAAATTAACTCGAAGGGTTCCGAGAGGTGTAATAATAACACCTGTTTCGGCATGTTACTAAAACATATCAATAAAACTTTGCTTATTATAAGACTAAACTAAAAAATTAAAATTAAAATCAGCCTAACACAAAAGAACAATTCTATTTCCATTACTATTACTATGGACCAGTAGACAAACATTAAACCTTTCAAATTATATCCGACTGTGTTTTTGATTTAAGGTTCATACAAACTATAAAAATGTATATTCGGATATCTCTAGTACATACCCACTGGTAAGGACAGTACTATAGAAGTCTCTTGCCCTTTCTAAGAGAAAAAATTTAACTTTTTTTTTAATAAGTTAATATTTGGAATGCCTTGCAATTCTACAGGAATGCAATTGTATATCATTGGTGCTAAAAACATAAATGATCTCTGACATAAAGAACTAGTCATTCTAGGAGCAGTAAAATTATGTCTCCGTCTAGTTTCGTATCTATGCTCAGGTAAGTCAAATTTATTATTCGTGGTGTGAAATTTTGTGCTCACGCATAAGAAATATAGTTGATGCAGATCTAATATCTTGGCTTCTTTGTATAAAAGGTCTGATGAATAGGTGTAATGCTTGTGTAGCATTATCTTAAGAAATCTCTTTTGAAGAACTTCTAAAGGGTGCATGTGCGTTTTTAAGGCACTACCCGAAACAAGTATGCCATAACGAAGGTGACTTTCTACTAAACCGTAGTATAAAGTCTTGAGATACTTAAACGGTATAAATTTTTTTAAATACTTAAATCTATAAAGAATAAATTTAATGTGGTAGTCCCATTTTAAGTTTTTATCTATAATTACTCCCAAGTATTTGATGTTAGTTACAGGATTTATGATGACGTTTTGGTTGTCTTGCTGTATTACCAGAGGTTAAAAATGGTCACTGGTAGAGTTACTTTTAAGGAATGGTAAGTAGAAGGTTTTTTTGAAGTTTATTGTTAGTATTTTTTTATTAAACCACTTCATTACTATTTTTAAGTGATTTTCCACTTTCTTTTTTAGGTCGAACCAGTTGTCTTCATCGTAAATGATAAATGTGTCATCAGCAAAACCAATCATATGTCATGTACTATCTATTGAAAACAATTCGTTTATATATAAATTGAACAACAAAGGGCCCAGAACTGTTCCTTGCGGTACACCATATGTAATATTGCACTGATCACTTGTCTCTCCACCAACCCGTACAAGCTGTTGTCTATCCGAAAAGTAACTAGCAAATAATTTCAGACAGTTGTCTCGTATACCAATATTTTCTAAAGTCTGTAGCAGATTGCTGTGGCTAACAGTGTAGAATGCTTTGGCTAGGTCTAAAAATACGGCTAGGCATACCCTATCACTATTTTACATCAAATATTTTAGATGTTAAATTTATCAAGGCATCCTGTGTGGAGTTATTCTGTTTGAAACCATACTGATTAGGTGAAATTAGATTGTATTTGTTTATGTAAGATGTCAATCTATTTTTTAATAGCTTTTCAAAAACTTTGGATACAGTTGAGATTAATGATATAGGTCTATAATTGGTAGTATCGGTTTTGTCTCCATTTTTATAAATCGGTATTACTAATGACTGTTTAAAAGCCTTAGGCCAAATACCCTTATCAATACACATATTTATAATATGTTTAAGAGGTTCTAAGATGCAAGGTGACCGTCAATTCCCGCTGCCTTTTTTGGTTTTAAGTCTGTTATTATATCTTGGATTTCCTGATTATTTGTTGGTAGTAAAACAATTGAGTTAGGTAGTCGAATAGAAGTATTACTAACAATAGAGTCTACAATGATTTTTGTGGCCAAAGTTTTACCCATTTCTGAAAATGTTTTATTAAATGCATTTGCGATTTGAAATGGTTGAGTTATTATATGTCCTTTATGGCTTTTAATACCTTCTATACAAGTTCTTAATTTTTTTTCCACATACATCTTGAACAATATTCCATAGGTGTTTGTTACTATTTGAATTTTGTGTAATTTGTTCTTCGTAATATTTTTGTTTTGTTCGTTTTATTAATGAAATTAACTTATTTCTGTAGGTTCTGTACCGCAATATTAGGTCGCGATCATTAGGCAATAACTTTGTTTGACGCTAAAGTCTATTTTTTTCACTAATTGATTGTATAAGAGCATTAGTAATCCAAGGCGTTAATTTAGTATTTTTTCTTGTTGCTTTCTTCACATAAGTGCAATTGTTAATATTTGCTTGTAAAATTGAAATCAATTTATCTGTTGCAGAGTCAGCATCGATGCAATCAAATATGGTGTTCCAGGACACTTTATTTATATCGTTACTAAGTTTTTTGTAGTTTATACCTTTAATAAAATTTTTGTTAACTTTTTTAGGTATCTTAGTGTCAAGAATTATCTGTAGCGCTATAGAATAATGATCAGTTATATCACTTTCTATGACTAGTGGAATAATATAATCTATTGCATTACGTTTAGAGTATAAAAATAAGTGATCCAGGCATGCTGTACCTCTAGTTGGATTGTTAATAGTTGATATGAAACCGTGTTCACTTAAAGTATTTATATATTCTAATGTATCGTGATTTAGATCTAATATATCGATATTTATATCACCAATGAATACGCAATAATTCTCTGAATTCACGTTATTTTCTCTTAGGAAGTTTTGGAGGTTATTTGTGAATTCTGAAATATTAGGATTATAGGTTTCTCTGGATGGTGATCTATAGCAAGCTAAAATAAGTATATTGTTACCTTTACTTATATTAATGGTATAAAAATAATTTCGTGCTATGTCAGTTTCCAAAAATATTCGTACAAAATTTGATTACAATGCTACCAGTAGTTTCGACATAATCGTAAAAAATGATTATACAATTTTTTAAAACAATACCGTTACGGAAAAATGTTTACTAAGCAAACTTAACTTAACTTACAGTGTTCTATCTATCCTAGAAACGAGGATATCTTTTTTTGAAACACTCTGTATATTTAAGGTTCTGGTTGTGTTTATGTGGTTTTATACTCGTATATACACTGTGTTATTTATAAAGTGCAGCATGAGGATTCTTATACAATACTGTCAAAAGTAAACTAACTAAAAATTAGTCCAAATGCATTTTTAATTTTCTTAAATTCTTCCTGGTTTAATAAAAAAATTAATATTTATGTTTAAAGCCGTCAGTGGCGTAACTGCCTATGGGCTAGGCGGGGCAGTGCCCCGGGGCCCTCAAGCTCAGGGGGCCTTACCAGATGACAGTTTGCAACCCCACTTTAATCATGAGAACTCAGTTGAGAGAAATTCAAAAGTTATGCCTAGGGAATTCCCCTAAATTCTTTCTGTAGGTTGGCAGTGTTGTCAATTTGACGGATAGTGATATGTGCGTTTTATTGTGAATTCGAAAGATTTTTTTTCGAGAACGGTTAAAAAATGAATGCTGTATCAAGAGTAAGTAAGCTAATGTCAATAAACTTTTTTGTACTGGTCAATATAGAATATAGTGGTTCAATTTTATTTGATTTTACCACTCATATTGATGTCCGTTAAGTCAATAACTCGTGTCAAATCTATAGATTTCGGCTAAACTGGCAACAGTGGTAACACTAACGGTGATAATTTTTTTCCGGGGATTCCCCAACAACACTTGTAGCTTGTAGTGTATCATTTTGTTTCTCTTTCCTTTTATTTTACTTTTAACTTCGTCAGTGAACAGTGACTACAGTGAGTTGAGTACCTACCTCGAGCACCATCTAATATTGTATTGTTTCAATAAATAAGAAAACTAAAATTATGGATAAAAAGAAGAAACCCAGTGGTGCATTTAAACGCAAACAACGCCAAGAAAGAGAAGATAGTAAACAAAAATTGCCCAAAATTGACAAGTTTTTTAGTCAGCCTTCTGTAAGTACATCTGGCCAAAATATTTCTATTGATAGTGACTCAAATAATGTGGTAACTGCAGTGTTGGTTGAGAAGCCTACTGAAGAAGATTCGACAATTATTGCAGTTGGAGATACCTCCGCCGCCGATCATGTGAACGTGGATGATGTTTGTATGACACACATAAGAGCGGGTTTGGAGGAACCACAGACCTCTACATTTTTCGAAAATGTGTACGACAAATCTTCTTATGACTTGGGAAACTTCACGAACAAAATATTAAGTGATAACGAAAAACGTCAAATTCTTGATATGGGGTCTTTACAGCCTTCAGGACCTTTTCCAACAGACATCAACCAGAACAATAGGTGTTTTTCAAAATCGTACTACGTTTCTTGTTCTAAATAAGGGCCAGTATTTCGTTTTTGGTTGTGTTATTCCAAAATACTAGACGCTGCCTATTGTCAACCCTTTTGGTTATTTGCTTCACAAAGGAATAATGTTTGGTGTACGGGATTTCGAGATTGGAAGCATTTATCAGAAAGAATTAAACAACACAGTTGTTCGAGTGGCCATTCGGAAGCATGTGCTGTGTATGAATTTTGGAAAAAAAACGATACTAATACTATCGACAAGGAACTTGAAAATAAAATTCGCAAAGAAGCATCATTTTGGGAAATGGTTCTTCAAAGGTTATTCGATATCATACTTACCCTAGCAAAGAGTTCTTTGGCTTTGGGAGGACATCAAGAAGACTCAAGTCAGGAAGGAAACCACGGAAATTTTCTGTCCTTTGTAGAGCTTGTCGCCCGATATGATCACATTTTGCGGCAAGTTTTGGATATGCCCAAAGGTAATAATAATTATTTCTAAGTTTTTTTATTGTTTTATTTTGTTTATAATTATTAACTGTTTAATATCAGGACTTTTTTGAAATTGTGTTTTCTTATGTTTTTAGGATCTACAAGATATCTGAGTGCAACAATTCAAAATGAAATGATTGAGAGCTTGGGGACCAAACTCGAAGCCCATCTACTAGAACAAATTAGAGCGTCACCGTTTTTTGCCATCATAATGGATACGACACAGGACATATCGAAGGTAGATCAGCTAAGCATTGTTGTGAGCTATGCAGTAATAACCAGATCGGAAAATGGACAGCCAATAGATACAGAAGTAGAAGAAGTGTTTCTAGGCTTTTATGCAGCCTTCAAACATGGCGCAGTAGATTTAGTCAACCAAGTGACAACATTATTTATCGACAAAAATATTGATTTAAAAAAATGTGTGAGGCGAGGCTATGATGGAGCCAGTGTGATGAGTGGTGTGTATAATGGTGTACAAAAACATATTAAGGATATCCAGCCTAACGCAGAGTACGAACATTGTGCCACTCATAATTTAAATTTGGTGATAAATGATGCCGTTAGAATTTTTATGGAAATACAGAATTTTTTTGCAACGTTGCAAAATTTGTATAACTTTTTCGGAAACGGCATCAAACGTTGGGATCTACTGTCAAAATTCACTGGCGAATCGGACACCACTCTAAAAAAACTAAATCCGACTAGATGGTCCAGTAGGGTCAATACGATATCTGCAATAAAACTTCGTTATTTTGATATTATCAAAGCATTATCAGAAATAGTTCTAAAGAGTCCTAATAAAGATGAGCGTAGTGAAGCAGAGACTATTAAAACAAAAATGCTAAATTTCGAGTTCGTGTTGCTTTGCGAATTCATGCACAGTGTATTGAACGACATCAATTATGCATCCAAAACTTTACAAAAATGCGTCATCAATTTGGGCGGGGCGAGTAAAGTTTTAGCAGAGACCAAAGCAAAGTTGCAAATTTATAGAAATGATTTCGAATTATTCAAGTGCAAAGCCAGTGAAACTGCAAGAAAATATGGTATTGATGCCCATTTTCAAGAAAAAGGGCAAAGAAAAGTTAAAAAACAATTTGATGAATTAGCTGCTGATCACCGATTTCCAAACCGAGAAAAAATATTTAAAATTAAGATTTTCAATAATGTATTAGACACAGTAATATCTCAATTAGAAACACGTTTTATTGGTATGAGTGCAGTCTGTCATAAATTCGATTTTCTAACACCAACATTTTTATTACATGTTGATGAAGCAACTTTATTACAAAAGTGTGACGAATTCCAAAGAAAATATTCAGATATAATAGGCCCTAGTTTTTCACTTCAATTTATTAATATTTCCCACCTAGTTTTACCTCAACTAACTCAAGCATGGACTGCTCACCAATTATGTAAGGTAATAATGAGCAACTATGGAGTGCTAGAATGCGACCTAACGGAAGTATTTACAGCAATGTTATTATTCTTTACAATTCCTGTCACTCCTGCATCAGCTGAAAGGTCATTTAGCAAATTAAAAATAATAGAAAATTATTTAAGAAATAATATGGGCCAAACTCGACTCAGACATTTATCGCTAATAGCAATTGAAAACAAAACTGCTTCAAGCCTGGATTTAAACGAAGTCATTGATACTTTTGCGAAAACTAAAGCTAGGAAAAAATTGTAAATATAATTGTTATTTAGTCAGTTGGTAGGCCCGACCTTTACATAATAAACCCTTGAATCTTATCTATTTCGTTTTATTAGCCAAACCTACACCAAGTATTAATTGTAATTTATGTTGTTACTGTTTAATATTTTTATTACCTACTCTGCAGTGCACAAAAAAGAAGTTAAGTAGCTTAGCATTTTTAAAGTATTTGTATATTTCATATTTTTATTTGATAAAACCTAATCAGTTTACATAGCAGTGGGGCCCCATTTTTAATTTGCCCCAGCCCCCTTGGTTCCTAGCTACGCCACTGAAAGCCGTACGCCATTTTATAACACTTTCGAAAAGTAATAAAAGGTGCGGGAGCTAGCAACAATTTTTTATTTTAGTTTGCAGTTCTTTTTTGATAATTTTTGTTTAAAAAAAATAAATATAAAATAAAACAAGGATATTTCAAAATGATTATATCAAACAATTTTCGCACAATATTTTTTATAACGAAATAATAGTTTTTACTGTGAAATTTTAATCATGGTCTGCGTTCCTGTGTATTTTGTCTTTTTTTGGTATTACTAGAAACAATTATTGAGTATTACAACACGCAAATACATATATACGAACGACTGACCCTTCAATAATTTATTTGATCAGAAAACTGGAAGTCGTTGTATAATTGCTAGTTAACAAAACCAATTTGAATTATTTTAATTGCAAGCGAGCTACCGAGAGAAGTTAGTAGAATATAGTTGTGCTTGTTCCCATGAGATTTTCTAATGTTGTAATTACTAGATTGTGAAAATCGTCAATGGTGTGTCTGGCATTTTAGAAAATATACATTTTCTCATGCAATTTATTGACCGTTAACGCGGAAATACATGTACAAAATGACCAAATGAAAAAATTTCATATTTTTAAACATGGTTAACAGATTAAGTTTTTGCTGAACATGGAAGATTTTTAATTCATTAATTGTGATAAACAATAGCAAATAAATGTAAAATAACAAAAATTTGTTGAAGTTATCTTATGTTCGTATGGTCTTTCTCGTATTAAACTCTAAATGCAATCTTCCCTTGTTGCTATTTGGCGAGCAGTATATATCAATCTGTAAATTATCAGACAAGTGTATGGAACCCAAAGAGAAATCCACTCAACAGGAACCAGGCACTTCAAAATTTAACTAGTTCTAAAAATCTATTCATAAGAAAGGCCTTTCTAAAAACATTTAAAATCACATACCGTAATTTCGGGTGACTTAGTCCCACCAGGGTGACTTTGGCTGATTCCAGGAAAAAGTTATTTTTAGCGGAGAACCTTACAAACATAGCATTATCAACAAATGTAATAAGGTGCCACATTTGGCATATGTAAACTAGGAAAATTGCCCTTATTGACGGTGATAACCGTTTAACTTCTTTGAAAAAATTAAATTTCTGTATGGGAGTCATTTCACTTGAATATTTGTTGACAAAAAAATTGTAGGCAACCAATAATACGATCGATAGTAATGTACGTTGCGTATTTACATGATTGAAACCTACCTTTGCTTGCGCTTTATGTTATTTAAATATAAACCATAGACAAATAATAATATAAGAGACAGTTTGATGCATAGGCGGTGTTAGTATACAGAGTCTATATGCCATTCAGACTAACTTTTATTTTATTGATAGTTGTGAGCATTGCTCTACGGGGGATGACAGATGTAAATATTAAATTAGTTAGGGAATTGCCAAATAAAAGAAATCGAAGAAGTATGAACCTACAAGATACTCAACCTTCAGGCTCAAGTTCAAGTAATACAACTACAGTAATTCAAAATACATTTCAAATTGAACCTTATGATGCTAAAAAATCACAATGGACTCGATGGGTACAACGATTCAACGGCGCTTGTGAAATTTATGGAATTGTTGAAACTAGAGTAAGGTCTCTTATTATTTACATTTTATGGGCTCAGAAACATACGACATACTTTGTGACAAATTAACACCACAAAATCCAAAATCAAAGGATTTTCAAGAATTGGTACAAACTCTCCAAGATTACTTCAATCCTACTCCACTGGAAATTGCAGAAATTTTCCGACTACATCAACGGAAACAACAGGAGGGTGAATCTATACAACAGTACATCACAGCTTTACAGAAAATGTCAATTTTTTGCAATTTTGGCGATTATTTGAAGATAGCATTACGCAATCAATTTGTTTGGGGTCTACGTAATGATAAAATTCAAAGTCGGTTATTAGAAAAGAAAGATTTGACATTAGATAAGGCTGTAGAAATAGCTGTAGGTATGGAACTCTCCGCAAAAGACACTGCTGAATTACATACTAATAAAAATTTCAATCAAATCAACTTTAAAGCTAAAACAAACATACCTGCAGGTATTTCAAATAAAATTTTGTTTTTGATGCGATGATCAAAAGCATTTAGCTACAGGTTGTCCTGATAAAGATAATTTAATTTGTACTTTTTGTAACAGGAAAGGTCACCTTCAGAACGTGTGTAGGAAGAAATCTTCAAATACTTATCAAATTGATTTTCACAATAATGAATTAAATCTGATCAAAATATTTATTGAGAAAAGTTTTATGAAACCTTGGTTCTTAATGACAAAGAAATCACTTTTGAAGTAGACAATGGTGCTGCAGTATCAGTTATAAGTAAGCGTACATTTGATTTACTTTATTCAAATACTGTAACGCGAAAACTTGCCGAGCCGTCGGAGACTTAATATTGGCTAACCTGTCGACTGAGAGAAGTCACAGCGCTGTCGGTACGAAGTTAAAAATTCAGTCCTCCATTTGCCGTCAAGGTGTAAACACACATCGTTCAACTTAAAATTTTCGCATGTGCTCTGGGAGTCATAAGCCTTTTATTGGAAAACCCGACAATTCCGACATAGGGGAAGAGAAATACGGCTGAAACCAACAACTGGCGGCTCCGACCCGATAGGTTTCTGGTCCAAAATCGGTCGATGACTGTGGGTACCATAAGAGTTTAGAGGAATTGCGTTTTTGAGGTAAATTTCCGTAGACGGCGTTAGTTAGAAGGATTCATTATAAAGGTAAATGGTTGAAAATACTTTCTCGGAATTAACAGTTTTATAGGTATTCTAACGTAGAAATTTTAGCTTTGATTCGTAGTTTATTGGAGTATGTAATCTGGATTTCACGAGATAGTTTCGATGCATTTCATAAATTCTTATTAGTTCATATTCTTCATTGCTTATTATTTTGTTGAAATAAGAATATATCACGGGGGTTGTATAAATATTCAGGGATGTGTCCAACGACATAGTCTTTTTATTATGGGTTTTTTGGTATTGTAGTTTTTTTGCTAAGCGGAAAAAAACCAGTCATATAGTTTTTATCCTCAGTGTAGGTGGCTTTTATACAGTTAAAAGTCATGATGTATGATTATTTGCGAATTTCGGGTGTTGTTAATATAGTCAGTATGATGGGATATTACGGGGGGTACGTCGAAAATTTGACCGGGGTAAAATGTAAACCCTATGTAGAGGCTAATTCGTTTCTCTATTTTAGGGGGGTTTTTGTATATGGACATTAAAAAAAATCACTGATTGGAATTTAATGGGTCAGTGAGACCAGTTCCAGGAGAGCTGGAATATTCTGGAGCAACTTCAGTTCCTGTTCTGGTTCCGGAAAAGGATAAGTGAACAGTTTTCCCTTTCTTTATTCTTCAACTTCATTAGTAAACTCACATTTATGCTTCACATATTACCGTTTTTCATATAAAGTTTTATTTCTTTTTTTTGCGGCAATTACTATAATTTCGCTTACACTTGTACTTGATATTTAAAAAATTTGAAATCTTTGCTCATAGTTTAAGATACGCTAAGACACTACGGTACGTACCTGGTATTGCGTTATTTAGTGGTTTTTTTTTGCCTATTTCTGATGATGTTATGTATATAACTTGCACCGTACATAATTTTGAGTTGTATTTTATCTAGCAACGCTAAACTCGTTGCTATTTAAATTTTTGGCTTATGCAATTATTTATATTTATATTGATACTGGTATAAATTGCGACCGTCATGATCAACATTAATGTGGTTTCATAAACAAAATCAAATATTTTTTCATAAAGAACCACGGAAACATACTTTCCTTTTTCATGTTTGCCTTTTTTAATTACTATTTTTCCTTCTGCCACTTCCAACATGTCATATAAAGATTAAATGTGATACTGTCTTCTCGTTTTTTTCCTAGTAGTTTTTTTAGCCTGCAGAATTTATGTAGCAACCTAAAATAAAATGTAATACTAGTTTTATAATTAATATCTACATATACTCAAAAACGTGACAACAGTGTGCGAATTTCAATTGATTTTGTAGGTTGTGGTAATTTGAGGTTTTGTTTGAAATCCTAATGAATTTACTTACCTTCGTCAGTTCCGCAATGTTCCAAGGTTTTTTCTTGCTTCGATTGGAGTGATAGCCATCAAACATCTTATAAAACAACTCTGAATGAATCGACATTTCAGTTTTCACAAAAAAAAACACAACACAACAATTAGTAGCGTTCGACTGAACCCGGCAAGCAGGGTAACTTAAATCATTTAGCTAGTTACATCGTTTGACTGAAATAATTCCGTCATTACAGGTAATGCCTGAAACTATTAGGCAAACGGTGTACCAAAAGTTGAGTTACACTGTTTGCCGGCAATACGTGAAATGACTAGGCATTCAGGGAACTACGGATTTCACTGATTGACGCCGACATATACACAGATGAAAAAGTAGGCGCCGCTCATCACACAAAAACATCAGAAAACAGTTTCAGCCTCCATAAATCAACTAAAATACTTACAGCAGAACTATTTACAATACATAAAGCAATAGATTTCATCAGAACTACTGATTATCGCAAATGGCTGATAGCAACAGCCTCCATGAGCTCACTTGACTCCATTAAAGCATACAACCCAGGTCACCCTCTCGCCAAGGAAATAAAATATCAGTTAGAGAAAGCAAAAATTAAAAAAAAACAAATCCTATTCCTTTGGATCCCTAGTCATATAGGTATTAAAGGCAATGATAGGGCAGACTTCCTGGCGAATGAACAAATGCATACCACAAACATGATAAATGTACTAAACCTAAAAGATCTGAACAATCATTCAGTTAAACTAACGCTCCAGGTAGTTATAATCCTACATACAATAAATAATAAAATAAATGTTAATAACAATTTTATACAAATACATATATATATATACAAGCCGCGAGGCAGTCGAAATTCTCAGTTAATCCAGATGCTTTATGCAAAGAAAGAAATACCGGCTTCCGCTTCAGGAAAGATTCTGCTTTTGTCAAATTCGACTTTTGCTTGAATCAAACCTGGCTTTTGCTTCGGTAAAACCAACAATATATATATATATATATATATATATATATATATATATATATATATATATATCCAAACCAACCCCATTTACCGATTATTTCACCCAATTAGCAGGTAATTGAAGCAAACTTGACAAACAGGTAGCTCAAAAATGGTTTTATTATTGTGAAATATAGTCTTTTCAGTTTTAAGAAAATGCCCCCATAATACAATGTACTTACTAGAACTTTTCCGCTATAAAAGTAGCGGAAAGGTTGAATATTTTCAATTTACAGTTCATCTGTTCTGGAGAAACTGCTGTGTTGATTGATTTCCCCATTATTACTGTTATTTGTTATTATTTTTTACCGTTATTGTTAACTGGTGTTTATTTTTGTTCATCTATACAAGTTCTCTTCTCATCAAACGAGACAATCACCTAACTACACCTTCCAACCATATAGTGTTCCAACCAAATTCGACCAGATATGGGGAATTTATCACCATCTAACCGACCTAAAGTTGGCCCATTGTCGCTGAACGAAAAAAATCTGATATTAAATTGCTATTCCTCGTTGAAGAACGAAGAAATTAGAAGAAAAATCATGAATTTGACAGGACATGTTGATGAAACTGTGGAGATTACTGCAACAATGATGAGTGTTTCAAAAACAACCATTTATAATTTAATGAAGGAGAAAAAAATGGAAACATCACAGCCCCAGCAAAGTCCCCAGGCCGACCCAAACTGGAAATGGATGACGACTTGAAGAATGGAATAAGGCGTAAGGTGCATGCTTTTTTCTTTAGAAAAGAGATCCCAACTCTCTCCAAAATTATGGCTTCGGTTCAAGAAGATTCAGATTTTCCGAAAATGTTTCGTAGTACATTATTTAAAATTTTGAAGGAACTTGGATTTGAATATAACAAAAATTATCGGAACGCAATGTTGATTGATAGAGACGACATTGTCATTTGGAGGAGGAGTTATTTGCGCAATATTCGGAAAGCAAGACTAGATCAAAAACGAAATTATTATTTGGATGAGACTTGGTTAAATGAAGGTCATACTGTTTCAATGTTTTGGCAAGACACGAATGTCAAAAGTCGGAGGCAGGCAGCTCTTGAAGGGTGGTCAACAGGCCTCAATCCACCAGTAGGAAAAGGACGTCGACTCATCATTACTCATATCGGAAGTGCCGAAGGTTTTGTTAAAGGTGGATTGTTGTGCTTTGAGTCGAAGCAAACCGGAGATTATCATGAAGATATGGATGCAGACGTTTTCGAAGAATATTTCTCACAAATGTTAGATCTAATTCCAACGGGCTCAGTCATTGTTATGGATAACGCAAGTTATCACTCCAGGTTAGTGGAGAAATTACCTTCAACTGCATGGTGTAAACAAGATATCCACGATTGGCTAACTTCGAAAAATATTGAATGCCTGCTCAACAGAATCGTCTGATTCTGATATATAGACTAGTTTTTGTGTTAGTTATTACTATTATTTGTTACACTTTTTTTATAAATATTACATTAATTCGTACTTTATTCCTGCATTTTTCTTTTTTCCTCTCCTATTGTAAACGGTATATTAGTAGTAAAGTTGATACCTACTGCAAAAAAATTTGCTATTTTTTATATAATATTTTATGTTTATTGTTTATTCATAGGAACACAAAAAAATGTGTTTTTATTGAATCGATATTGTGAACTCTTTTGAATAGTTTTCGTAATTATAATTTCATAGTGCCTTCATATTCATATACCAAGTTTGTTTTGTCCTGATTGCACGCCTCTGAGGATTAAATTGTTTATTCGTTCATTCAAATACAATAGAGCGACCCTTTCAATACAATAGGCGACCCAACCGAATACAGAGTTACGGGGTGTCTACCTGAAAGTCGTAACAAATGAGAAATTTTAGTACAAAATTAGATAAACTTCGGAGATATTTTATTATACACCCTGTATCGGTTTTGCATACCTAATGAGCTTTTATTACTCCATGCCTTTTAAAAACGGACTATAGGAACCTAATGCAGGTTGAGTGGGACCTTCAAGAAGGAGACAATAAACTCTACGAACTCAAAGACACTCACTTCAACAAAAGGCAAATACATAACCTATCAAGAAAATATAAGATAGTCCTCACAAGACTAAGAATTGGAGACACAAAGTTAACTCATGAATGTTTACTATCAGCGGAAGAACCACCAATATGTGAGACCTGTAACTCTACAATTACCGTTAAACATATAATTATGCATTGCAGGAAATATATACCAGATAGAATCAAATATAATCTACATACGAATATCAAATTACTTTTCTCAGAAAAACACTTAGAACCACTACTGGGATACTTAAAAGATACCAACTTATACAGGTTAATATAAATTAAGAAAACACTCATATATTATTACATAGAGTAAAGACACTAAAAGGTCATAGATACCGATGCGTCGATAATCCATATCTATGTCTCTATCTAAAGCATTATTAAAATTCAAAAAATCAAAAAATGAGAATCATTGGAATTACTATAAATCAATTCGTAATGAAGTCAATCATGCAATTAAGCACGAGAAAAAGGCATATTTTGAATTTCAACTGAAACGAAAGAAAAATATCTGAAAAGAAATGAAAAAGCATAACATCATTCATAACAAAAAAACAGTTATTCCTGATCACTTACAAGATCCCGACTCAATAAATAATCATTTCATCAATGGCATTGGTGGTGACAATAACCCAGATGCTGATATTCAAAGCCACTATCTTTCAACTAAACTACCGAATGTTGATAATTTTAAATTTAGGGAAATTGATGAGTTAAAAGTTTATGAAAAAATACTTTCAATAAATTCAAATGCAGCTGGACCTGATAATATTAATATCACTATGATTCTCTATTGTTGTCCACATATTTTATCATTTATTACTCACATATATAATTATTGTCTAAAAAATTCCGTTTTTCTTTTAATTCGGAGATAATCTAAAGTTCTACCCGTACCTAAGACGGATAATCCTACTGATTTCAATTAACTTCGTCCCATAAGTATTCAGTGTATCTTTTCTAAAATCCTAGAAAAAGTGATGGATGAACAGATTCGTCAACACATCACCAAATTCGACCTTCTACCTGAACACCAGTCGGGGTTTCGTCCAGGATACAGCTGCACTACTGCACTCCTCAAAGTTTTGGATGACATTTATTCTTATATTGATTCCAACTATCTATGCATTTGAATCTAACTAGATTACTCAAAGGCAGTCGATAAAATTAATCACCCTCTGCTTTTGTCATTATTTAACTATATGTGTTTTGATAAACAAGCGCAAAAAATGATGCAATCCTATTTAATGAAATTGACTGTCTCGACCCTTACTTCGTGGAATATGCTCATATTAGTGTTTTTAAATGAAACTCAAGGTCTCTAGTTAATTCCACAATATAATACAAGTTATTGAAAATTCTAAAAAAATGACAATTGTTTCGATAATTCAATATCATCGTCAGAATGGCAGAAGTTACATTTCATTTTATGCCTACCTGATGTTTAGTAGTTACTTTTGGCTAGACCAAGAAGTAACCTAACTTGTGATTGGCTTAATATATGTTTATAGAAAAAAGAAGATGTGATATTACAAATATTGAAGCTTAGATATTATTAGCCCTATGGTGATATCCTGGATATCATTTTTCCAATTAAGATCAGTATAACTGTGCAATGATATAGAAAACCAGGAAAACTATATCTGCTGATCTTCACAATTATCACTTAAGAAGACAGTTTATTAGTGGAGAATTCCCTAGATTTAACTGTTCATTGACAACTTCATATTGTGGGTTTCTTAAATGTCTTCTAATTTCCAGTTCTTCAAGGAAATCCAGTTCTTGTTTCTTTTCACAAATATGCAGTACTTCTAGTTCTGTGTTAGGTGTCAATGAATGATTGGTGTCAAGTAGATGTTTTGCGTAGTGGGATTTATCTGGTTGTTTTAATCTGTATGCTCGTAAGTGCTCACTGTATCGTATTTCAAAATTCCTAAGAGTCTGACCCAAATAGACAGCATTACATTCTGGACATTTGAGTTTATATATACCTGACTTATTTAATAGTGGTATTTTTGTTTTTACATTTAACAATTTTGTACTAACGTTACTTTCTGTTTTAAAAGAAATTGTTGTATTCGTTGCTGAAGATATTCTTTGAAATATTATTAGAAATATTTCCTGCATATGTGATGGTTTTATAAGGATATATTAGTTGTAATGCCACTTTTTCTTTTTTTTACTACTTAGCTTATTTATCATATCTAATGGATAACCGTTAGATGTTGCTATTTGTCTAATTGTATTAATCTCTCTATCAAAATTACATTTGTTCATAGGAACTGAAAAAGCTCTATGTATCATTGAATTATATGCTGCTAGTCTGTGTGACACAGGGTGGTTAGAATTGAATGAAATTGTCACATCAGTCTGTGTTGGTTTTCGGTAAATTGAATAATCAAGTACATTATTAACTCTTTGAATTTTCAAATCAAGAAAATTGATTGAGCTATTTTCTTCAATTTCTAATGTAAATTTAATTTTCGGGTGTAAATTATTGATGTGGTTGAAAAATACATCTAATTGTCGTTCACTACCCATAAAACAAGCTAATATGTCATCTACATATCTATACCAAAATAAAATATTTTTCAAAATATTACTTTCAAAGATCTTTCTTTCTAAATTGTCCATAAAAATGTTTGCTAAAATAGGACAATTTAGAAAGAAAGATCTTTGAAAGTAATATTTCGAAAAATATTTTATTTTGGTATAGATATGTAGATGACATATTAGCTTGTTTTATGAGTAGTGAACGACAATTAGATGTATTTTTCAACCACATCAATAATTTACACCCGAAAATTAAATTTACATTAGAAATTGAAGAAAATAGCTCAATCAATTTTCTTGATATAAAAATTCAAAGAGTTAATAATGTACTTGATTATTCAATTTACCGAAAACCAACACAGACTGATGTGACAATTTCATTCAATTCTCACCACCCTGTGTCATACAGACTAGCAGCCTATAATTCAATGATACATAGAGCTTTTTCAGTTCCTATGAACAAATGTAATTTTGATAGAGAGATTAATACAATTAGACAAATAGCAACATCTAACGTTTATCCATTAGATATGATAAATAAGCTAATTAGTAAAAAAGAGGAAAAAGTGGCATTACAACTAATATATCCTAAACAAGCTGATGAAATTAAAACTTATAAAACCATCACATATGCAGGAAATATTTCTAATAATATTTCAAAGATAATATCTTCAGCAACGAATACAACAATTTCTTTTAAACAGAAAGTAACGTTAGTACAAAATTGTTAAATGTAAAAACAAAAATACCACTATTAAAGAAGTCAGGTATATATAAACTCAAATGTCCAGAATGTAATGCTGTCTATTTGGGTCAGATCCTTAGGAATTTTGAAATACGATACAGTGAGCACTTACGAGCATACAGATTAAAACAACCAGATAAATCCCACTACGCAAAACATCTACTTGACACCAATCATTCATTGACACCTAACACAGAACTAGAAGTACTGCATATTTGTGAAAAGAAACAAGAACTGGATTTCCTTGAAGAACTGGAAATTAGAAGACATTTGAGAAACCCACAATATGAAGTTGTCAATGAACAGTTAAATCTAGGGAATTCTCCACTAATAAACTGTCTTCTTAAGTGATAATTGTGAAGATCAGCAGATATAGTTTTCCTGGTTTTCTATATCATTGTACAGTTATACTGATCTTAATTGGAAAAATGATATCCAGGATATCACCATAGGGCTAATAATATGTATGCTTCAATATTTGTAATATCACATCTTCTTCTTTTTTCTATAAACATATATTAAGCCAATCACAAGTTAGGTTACTTCTTGGTCTAGCCAAAAATTACTACTAAACATCGGGTAGGTATAAAATGAAATGTAACTTCTGTCATTCTGACGATGATATTGAATTATCGACACAATTGTCAATTTTTTAGAATTTTCAATAACTTGTATTATATTGTGGAATTAACTAGAGACCTTGAGTTTCATTTAAAAAGACCAATCCTATTTAGATCATAGATCTCAAAGAGTATTTATAAATAAAAAATTGTCTAGGAAAATTTACCTATGGCGAGGAGTTCCGCAAGGTTCCATCTTAGGACCCTTGCTATTTACCTTATACACCTCCCAATTTTCAAATTACTTTAACTATAGGCTCACTATTATGCTGACGATACACAATTGTACGTGGATTTTAAAGAATCAGAAGTTGTAAATGCTTGTATGAAAATTAATGAAGAATTAGAGACTATTGTAGATATTTCTAATAAATTTTACCTAAGCATAAATCCTTCAAAATCAAATGTTATGCTATTTGGACGTAGAATTGAGAAAAATAAAGTCAAAAGTAAAATACATTTGAAAATTAATAATGATAATTTAATTTTATCTAATTGTGAAAAAAACCTAGGTCTCGTTTTAAATGATTCCTTAACATTCTCCAATCATATCTCATCAATTATTCAGAAAGCATTTTGCAACTTAAAACTTCTATTCTCACATAGACAATTATTTAATAAAGCAACCAAAATTATGCTCTGTGATAGTCTCGTGCTTTCACAGTTTAACTATTGTGATGTAATATATGGACCAGCCTTAACACAACTAGATCGATTTATTTGTGGTATCAGACGTCGCAATCCAACCTCTAAGCATCTTGCAGACCTTGGCTGGCTGAACATAAAAAATAGACGTATTCTTCATGGATCAGTACTATTTCATAAAATTATGTTTACCAAAATTCCTTTTTACCTATCGAAAAAAATTAAAAAGAGATCAGAAGTTCACAATATTAATGTAAGATTTAAAAATAAAATTAGTATGCCGATCTAGCTTCTCATATAATATTGCAAATCTGTACAACATAATCCCCGAAGATTACAAAGCGTTACCCATTTCTCGATTTAAACTTAACATCAAAAAGTCTCTATTTAATAATAGTATAACGTTGAAATTCTAATTTTAAGCAGGTAAAATTGGCCTTATTTATTTTAATATTTACAGAATTATGTTACATAACTTTTGTTATCTTAGCATGTAAGATATTATACGAAAGGATATTTGATATTTAGTTTTGCGTTTTTTGTTTTCTTAGCATGTAAGATATTGTAGGGAAGGATATTTGATATTTAGTTTTGTGTTTTGCGGTTAAGTGGAAGAGCGCTACTTAGCTGGTACTTCTAGTACGAAAACATCATCTAAGAGCGAACGTCGCCTTTGCTTGTACTTGTATTCTTATAACAAAGCAATAAAGTCATTATTATTATTATTATTTTCCGTTTCCTCCCTTGCGGGGTTGCTCCACAACATGGGATTCATGATCATTCACGTTGCTTGAAACTTGCGATTCTTCTAGCAGGATTTCGCAGTCACATATTTTCAGGTAAGTTAAGAGTTTTCCTGACAATTCTACACGTTTCCAGTACGACAGATTTCTGCATTTCGGGGAACACTTCTTTATGATCTATTTCCAACGTTCTTTGTTACTAATCCGGTTGCAGAGATGACTATCGGTAGAACTTCGACTTTTTTTAAGTTATTAATAACTTTGAATTCTTCTGCCAGTTCGAAATATTTATTAACCTTTTCTCTTTCTTTTTTATTCAGGTTGTGATCGTTCGGATGGGCAATATCTACGAAGTATCCAATCTTGTCTTGTTTATTAATAAGCACGATATCTGGTCGATTGCTCGCCACAGTTTTGTCCGTTTGTATTGTTGTGTCCCAGTATAGACGGAAAGTATTATTTTCAAGGACGGGAAAAGGGACATATTTGTAATACCGTTCTTTTTGTTCTCTCAGTTTGCAGAGTATTGCCATTTCTTGATGGATTATATTCGCCGTCAAATTATGACGTTGGAGATATTCCGTTGGAGCAAGGTAACTGCATCCTGAGATAATGTGCTCTATTGTTGTATGTTGTATTATTATTATTATTATTATTATTATTATTATTATTATTATCTATCTGTCTTTAAATTGATCCAGTTGAGAATGTAGAATATGAAGTTTCTATAGCCCATAAAGCTTTCAAACATAGTTTCAATCAACTCTTCATAATTATCTGCTTATTGTTACCAAGAAAACCATTGAATACTGCTTTAAGTTTCTTCCGGGCTTGTATTTCATGAGCTTAGAGTAAATAACTGTTCATTATTTGTGGTCTGAGGAAAATATCCCCTATAACTTCAGATAATTTTGGAAAAAATCCCTTTGAATATTCAAAAGCTTCATTATTCGTATTCAGAGTTTTCATAAATTGGTCCATTAGGCCCAATTTAAATGTAACGACGGCATCAATATATTTTTAAGCTCTACAATTGACAATGATTGCTCCAATAAATCAATTATTTCGTGCAACGTGTGGCAAGTGGCGCCGTTGTTGAAACTTTTTGTGAAGCCATTTTGTTCTATTTAACAAGTAATAAAAGTTTAGTTACTTCAAATTAATAGTGTTTTACACTTCACTAACTATTCGCCAAACCATTAAATACCGTCCTCTGGAAACTACATGTCGTACAGATCTATACTCTTCATTTTCTTTATCTTTTATTAGTGTCTATCTCACAAACTAGGTATTTTGAATATTACTTAACGGTATACTTATTCACGTAACACCCTTTATATTATAATCATTAAGTGAAAAATGAAACAATGTATCACAAATAACTGTTTTGAAAAATAATCAACGGCATTATTCACGTCCAACGTTTAGATCAACAAAAAACTACCATGAAGCCAGTCTCTGAATATTGAAAATTATTTTCCATTTCATCCAAATTACATGGTATAATATGGTATGGCATCTATTAACAAAATTATCACTGATGTACTGGTTTCATTAATTTTATAAGGCAATTCCTTTTAGTAGCCTCAGCATCATCTATCGTGATGTAGCAGTATGAGTGGCACGTTTGAATAAAGAAACAAAAAAAAACAATATTTAAACACCGTAACGACAAAAGCTATCAATTATAATGAAAAAAGCCTCTGGTATTATTGCTTTCTTTTGTGAATATCCAGTGGCGTACTAAACATATATTTTTAGACAACGAAAGGGTTTTGTTCAGATAAGTAGATTTTTATTTATGGTGGCAAGTGGACAGGCTAATTTTTGAAAGGCTTCTTTTATTTCAAAAATTTAACACAACCAAGAACATTTTGGAATGAATGTAATCATGGACTCGATTCATAGCAAAAAAAGTTTGGTTTTATCACTATACAACCACTAGCGGCACGGCGTTACCCTTATCTCCGACAACAGAGAAACACCACATATATATATTAATACACATCCTCTATTTGAAATTTAAAGAATAAGTAAAACATAAGGAAATTTATTTAATTTTAGTTGTCATACTCTCGATACACACTGTACTCTACGTAAATTCCTAAATTTTGAAAGATTCAGTAGAAATATCAAACATGACATTTCATAATTTTGATGACATTTGAGTAGAATATATCTAATGATAGATAGAACATAATAGGATTTGGAGAAAATATTTGAAATTGTAAAATATAGAGGTCTCTGCTAGCAAGATTACAAATGTAATAAAAGAATTTCAAAATCTCACTTGGTTATTGAAAATTATAGATTAGTAATTTTTTCAGAAACAAGAAAAATCGGTAACCAACAGAAAGGAGAATTATTTATTTTGTACAAATTTTGTGAGTAGCTTTTTATCCTTTGAAGAGACAACATCAGAATAAGAGTTGTCTCGAATTTTTTGGTAGATTGCATAAATTGCATATCATACAATCAGATAAATAACCCATATAATAAATTCAGTGCGTACATAATTCGGATAAGAATTGTATCGTAAAAGTGTATGTGGTTCCAGTTTTTCTAAATCGTATATATTTAGAAAGTTGCAGTATTCTAAATACGTTAGAATAAGTACGAGATTTCCTGATCCATTGGGTGAGTCCTCTCCAGTTTTAAATTTATTTCTCGAGAAATATCAGGCCTTAAATTCAATACAGTTAAAAGATGCATCTATATATAAAAAATTTGAAATATACCAAATTTATTGATACATATCATTTACAACATCAAGTGAATAGACCATTTTGAGCAGAAGTTTCGGTATTTGACATTGATACACGTCAAGTGTAAATTATTATTTGAACGTTTGATAATAATTCATTAGGTTGAATTTTAGCATAGTTGTATTCTAATTTAAATTTTTTTGTAGAGGTTACGACTGTTGTTCTTTTATCATATTTTTTGGGAATAACAATTTTGTTAATTTTGCGTATCTGATAGTATAATATATAATTTTGATTCTAACTACCTGTAGTATTCATTCAGTATCCAATCTCATTGAACTTATCATTTTACATTCATAAAATTTTCAATTTAATCAGTGACATTTGGTTGAAATTTTTAGTGACAATAAATTAGTAAATGTCATAAAATAATTAAAGGGCCTTTTATTATATTGAATTAACAGTTATTTGAGAGTTTGATAATAGTGAAACATTTAATTTGGAAATATCTTGAAAAACAAATAAATTAGAAGAATTAATTTTGAACAATTTTGATCTCACCCTGAGATAGGAGTAATAAGTTGATTGTACATAAATTCATCTTTATATTGATATTTATTGGCGCCAGGCATGTTTAATTTGACAATTACTGTCAAATTTGAAATTCAATACGTACTTAAGTGGTATGCACAATAATTGTCGCTGCGACAATATAGTATAATTTATTTCCATATCGTAGGGCAATTATATCTAAAGAATTGAAATATTACAAATTGTCTCCAAACGTGGGCAATTATATTCAAAGGTTTGAAAATATAACAATATATATATATATATATATATATATATACAAAAACAGAATTAGCGGGCATATCACGCAAAAGAGGTTACAGAGAATGAGTGGTAACCGTAGACATGCATGTTTCTGGCTCATTAGCCTTCATCGGTACGGCATAACCAAGAAGAGGTGTACAACTTGGGAGCAAGGATGTTAATTGAAACATGAAGGCACATATGTGCGTTAGGTTATCTTGTTGAAATCCGTTGTTTGTGTTGATTTTAGCCTTGACGTCTAGAATGTATGAAGCCCTCGATAACACCAAACCAGCATTATGTATTTTTCTTGACCTTGCTAAGGTATTTGACACCGTAGACAATGCACAATTATTGGGGGCCTTGCAAAATATGGGTTGTAGAGGTCGTGTTCATGAGCTTTTTAGAAATTGTATCTCAAACCGCCAACAAATTGTCAAAATCAATAACAATATCAGTAATGTTAAGGACGTGTAATGTGGTACCATTTTAGGTCCACTAATATTTATAATCTACATAAATAGCTTGTTTAATATCAATACCAGCGGAAAAATCTTCAGTTGTGCTGACGATACTGCAGTGCTTTATACCGCTGACACATGGAATGATCTGAAACGGAATGCTGAGAATGATTTCACTAAATTCATAAACTGGTTCAATCACAAGTTGTTGACGATCAATTTCAAAAAAAAAACCATGGCACTTCCACTTTCAAGCTACGTGAATGGATTACCTGACTTCGATACACTAGATATTCCATATGACAATCAAATATTCACATTGAACAAGTCAGTAATACGCTTCGGACAATGATATATAAATTCAAATATCTTGCTAACGTAATGAAAGTACCTCAATTGAAAATGGTCTATCCGAAGAGGATCAATGTACCGCAAAATTATTTTGAAAAAGGACCGTAACTTTTCAAGTGATGCTCTCTAGGAAGAAAGCAGAATACTTGACCCACGTCAGATTTATTTTTATAAAATAGCATTGTGTTGTTAAAAAACAAGAATAAGTTCTTGTTTGTTTCCCATTTTCATGAGACCAGGAATATAACCAATAAAATATTTGTCCTATCAATTTCAAATAAAACTGTTGGTCAAAAATGTTACACCTTTCTTGTCCCTAGAGTATTCAACTACCTTCCCCAGCAATTGAAAAGTATAGTTAATTATCATTTATTCAAATCGAAGCTTAAGCAGTTTATTTTGACAGAATATATAAGAAAAATACACCATACAATAGAGAATAAACTGAAAGTATAGAGTAGCACTTAAAATTTCACATTTGCTTTCTGCTTATGTTTAGTAGTCCCGTCTTCTGTCATTCTGATGAAGATAGTAATATTGAATCAATTGTCAATTTTTTAGAATTAATACCATTTTTTAATATACTTTGGAATTATTTAGAAACAGTTAGTTTCATTTGAAAAAATACATTTATAGTCATTTTTTGGAGAAATTTCGGTATGTTAGTACGATACAAACGGAGTATGAATAAAGTATCTACGCCACTGGGAGTGATTAGTAATATTGGAAGATTAAATCAGTTCATTTTAAAACAGATTATGTGAAATAACAAGCTTGCGTTTAGTCAAAATTACTCGATATAAAGTTTTTGTTGAAAAGCTGTGATTATTTAGACCATAAAATTAGATTTTATTCATTTGATGTACCTTAAAAAGAAAACTAACAACTAATTCGCGTTCGTTAGCCCACCCACAAATAGAATTGTACTCAAATTCACAAAAATACAGTTTATTTATTTACAGCCAATTTCATAATGAATAACTAAAGTCCCTTTACTGGAAGGAGACTTTACAATAAAGTCCCCTTTAAAGTAGCTATTAGCGTCTTTTGATTTCTTAACTAATATTAGTGTCCTTTGCAAAAAGTACCTTTAAAGTAATTTTACGATGTTGGTTAACCTGGAATTTAGGGATTTTGACGTAAAATATAGAAAGATATGTCCTATCTAACCTAATATTTATTGTTTACTTTTGTTAATACCAAGTTTTTTCATTATAAAGTTTTCATTGTTTAGAAAATATTAAAAAAGCGAGGTCGTCAAATTTCAGTAAAGAAGAAGAATTATTATTGTTTTACATGAAACTCGCGGTTTCTAGTTAATTCCACAATATAATAAAAGTTATTGAAAATTCTAAAAAATTGACAATTGTTTCGATAAATCAATATCATCGTCAGAATGACAGAAGTTACACTTCATTTGATGCCTACCTGATGTTCAGTAGTTAGTTTTGGCTAGACCAAGAAGTGACCTAAGTTGTGATTGACTTAATATATGTTTATAGAAAAAAGAAGAAGATGTGATATTACAAATATTGAAGCTTAGATATTAGCCCTATGGTGATATCCTAGATATCATTTTTCCAATTAAGATCAGTATAACTGTGCAATAATATAGAAAACCAGGAAAACTATATCTGCTGATCTTTACCATTATCACTTAAGAAGAAAGACACTTTATTAGTGGAGAACTCCCTAGATTTAACTGTTCATTGATAACTTCATATTGTGGGTTTCTTAAATGTCTTCTAATTTCCAATTATTCAAGGAAATCCAGTTCTTGTTTCTTTTCACAAATATGCAGCACTTCTAGTTTTGTGTTAGGTGTCAATGAATGATTGGTGTCAAGTAGATGTTATGCGTAGTGGTATTTATCTGGTTGTTTTAATCTGTATGCTCGTAAGTGTTCACTGTATCGGATTTCAAAATTCCTAAGGGTCTGACCCAAATAGACAGCATTACATTCTGGACATTTGAGTTTATATATACCTGACTTCTTTAATAGTGGTATTTTTGTTTTTACATTTAACAATTTTGTACTAACGTTAGTTTCTGTTTTAAAAGAAATTGTTGTATTCGTTGCTGAAGATATTATCTTTGAAATATTATTAGAAATATTTCCTGCATATGTGATGGTTTTATAAGTTTTTATTTCATCAGCTTGTTTAGGAAATATTAGTTGTAATGCCACTTTTTCCTCTTTTTTACTAATTAGCTTATTTATCATATCTAATGGATGACCGTTGGATGTTGCTATTTGTCTAATTGTATTAATCTGTCTATCAAAATTACATTTTTTCATAGGAACTGAAAAAGCTCTATGTATCATTGAATTATATGCCGGTAGTCTGTGTGACATAGGGTGATTGGAATTGAATGGAATTGTCACATCAGTCTGTGTTGGTTTTCGGTAAATTGAATAATCAAGTACATTATTAACTCTTTGAATTTTTAAATCAAGAAAATTGATTGAGCTATTTTCTTCAATTTCTAATGTAAATTTAATTTTTGGGTGTAAATTATTGATGTGGTTGAAAAATACATCTAATTGTCGTTCACTACCCATAAAACAAGCTAATATGTCATCCTATGAAAAAATGTAATTTTGATAGAGAGATTAATACAATTAGACAAATAGCAACATCCAACGGTTATCGATTAGATATGATAAATAAGCTAATTAGTAAAAAAGAGGAAAAAGTGGCATTACAACTAATGTTTCCTAAACAAGCTGATGAAATAAAAACTTATAACACCATCACATATGCAGGAAATATTTCTAATAATATTTCAAAGATAATATCTTCAGCAACGAATACAACAATTTCTTTTAAAGCAGAAACTAACGTTAGTACAAAATTGTTAAATGTAATAACAAAAATGCCACTATTAAAGAAGTCAGGTATATATAACCTCAAATGTCCAGAATGTAATGCTGCCTATTTGGGTCAGACCCTTAGAAATTTTGAAATCCGATACAGTGAACACTTACGAGCATACAGATCAAAACAACCAGATAAATCCCACTACGCAAAACATCTACTTGACACCAATCATTCATTGACACCTAACACAAAACTAGAAGTGCTGCATATTTGTGAAAAGAAACAAGAACTGGATTTCCTTGAAGAATTGGAAATTAGAAGACTTTTAAGAAACCCACAATATGAAGTTGTCAATGAACAGTTAAATCTAGGGAGTTCTCCACTAATAAACTGTCTTCTTAAGTGATAATTGTAAAGATCAGCAGATATAGTTTTCCTGGTTTTCTGTATCATTGCACAGTTATACTGATCTTAATTGGAAAAATGATATCCAGGATATCACCATAGGAGTAATAATATCTAAGCTTCAATATTTGTAATATCATATCTTCTTCTTTTTTCTATTAACATATATTAAGTCAATCACAAGTTAGGTCACTTCTTGGTCTAGCCAAAACTAACTACTAAACATCAGGTAGGCATTAAATGAAATGTAACTTCTATCATTCTGACGATGACATTGATTTATCGAAACAATTGTCAATTTTTTAGAATTTTCAATAACTTTTATTATATTGTGGAATTAACTAGAAACCGTGAGTTTCATTTAAAATACTAATATGAGCAGATTCCACGAAGTAAGGGTCGAGACAGTTAATTTCATTAAGAAGAATTATCTTTATTGCTAGAAATTGCTAAATTTAAAAATATTATTGAGTGTAAAACCACCAACAAATTTAATAACAAAGAAAAGGTAAGAGTATATCGAAATTTTTGGATAATAGTTTATTTATTTATGGTGTTGTTTCATATTTGTTTTGTAGGACGAAGCTTGACAAAAGATTTTGAATGCTTTTTATTCAAAAAGTATGGAGACGAGAAGTTTAGTTCAGATTAAATCCAAATACGATAATTTAAAAACTAGGAGCAAGAAAGAGGTAGCCAAAGAAAAGGCATATCTGAAGGGAACTGGTGGTGGCCCGTCAATAATAGAGGAAGTAGATCCCATCGTTGAAGCAACTTTAAATATTGTCAATATGTTCCCAATAATTTAAGGAAGGAAACAAATAAAAAACTACCCCCCACAGTTAAAAACCCAAGAATTATATTATAAAACCAAAACGAAACTGCTTAAAAAAACTTTAGAATGCGAAGGAAATGATAGAATAAGAAGAATCGAAAGAGAGGAGGAGGAACATAAGAAAAAAATGATTCTATTAGATTTAGAAATAGAAATAAAAAGAAAACAATTAAATCATTAAAAAAAACTAAAACAGTATTTTTATTGTCAATACAATAATTATTTACAATTTAGCAAAATGTTCATTAATTAATAATGTTCTTATATTTTCAGGAATATTTCCATTAATTTCAATAGGTAATAAATCATCATTTTCTTCTGGAAAATTGTCCTTTAAACCAATGGCAACATTATGCAGTACTGCTGTAGCTACTATAACTGCCATAGTGCTCTCAATTTTAATCTCATTCCTAATCGTAGTATGGGAAATCTTCTTTTCCATAACCCATATTGGCGTTCTACGACATTACGAGGTCTTATTATTGATTCGTTGTAAAGATTTTCAGCTTCTGTTGCAGTTCGAAGTAATTTTGTTAACAGATATGGCTTTAAGGAGTATCCACTGTCTCCAATCAACATGCAATGACCAAATTCATCATTTTCAAATCATTGTTTTAAGCGACTATTATTGGAAATCGTTTGGTCGTGTACAGATCCTGGCCACCTTGCAACAATATTCCTTATTTTTAATTTTGCGTCAGTAAATGTTTGAACGTTTAATGCAAAAAATGACTTTCTCGATCTGAATATCTCTGTATCATCTCCACCAGGAGAGTCTATTTTAATGAAAGTACAATCAATTGCTCCAATCGTTCTTGGCAATGAAGCAATTTTATAAAAGTCCTCAACAGCTCTTTGCATCTCATGATGATCCTCATACATATTGATATATTCAAGTCTCAGAGATGCAATTGCTACAGACTCTCTTTTAACAATCCTACAGGCTGAAACTCTGGATACTCCTATGAAATCTGCTGCTGTTATTTGAAAACTTCTAGATGCATAAAATAATAATGTCAACAAAAGTTGTTGCATTGGTGTAATATATCCACCTCTGAAAAAATAGTACCTATATAGTAGGTATTTATAGTTAATAATTCTATATTCAACTTACCTATTAGTGGGCAATACAATTCGCCCTTCTATTTTATTTAAAAGATATATCACCGTCTGCTTTCTCAATCTAAATATCTGAAAAAAATCCAATTCATCATATTTAATAAAACAATCGACTCTGGGTCTGTAAATTTTTGGTCTTCTTATATAAATATATTCTTCCTCAGATGAGTCTGAACTATCACTAGATGTTTTAAACGTATCCATAATTTTATAAACAAACTCACAAACTAAAAATTTGAGGTTATATCAGTGTCAAAGTAAAGGAAGCTTTTATGTATTAAAGCGCCAAAATCTTCACTTTTTCTTTAAAGTCGACTTTTGGCCAAAAGGGTACTTTAATATTGATTTTGAAACCAAACTTTTCTGTTAAAGGTCGCTTTAAAATTAAAGTAACCTTCAAATTTATTATGAAATTGACCGTTATACACTTACATAGTTGTTTAGTTGCTTTATAAAAGTGTGTAAATGTTTTATAATTATTACGATTATTAGAGTATCAATCAAACTTAACAATGCAATTTTAATTTTAGATTGTTTAGGTAATGTTCAAGATTTATATAATAATTTAATATACTTATATTTTAAATGTTTTATTCTATTCCACGCACAAGGGCTTGCCACCTGTGGTTTTTCTAAATTTTATGAGATTTTTATGTATGTATATATTTTGTAATTGTGAATTTATACATGGTGAATAAATATTATTATTATTACCGTCATGGGCAACCATTTACTGCTTTATTTGAAATAATAAGGAATTAAGAGATAGGATCAGTTAATATTTATTGATAGAAGAATATAATAATAGGTAATACTAATCACTTTCGAATTGAATTAAGCCCATTTAAAAACCCTTTAAATTTTCTGAAATAAATGAGAGTTTCTCCTGAATGTTTTGTCCACTAATAGCTTCAGTTCTCAATACACATAGAATAAATATGGTAGCAAATAAAATGGTTTGTATTGGGACTTATAAAATAAGAGACGTTTAAAAGCTCGTTTCATATGTTGGTTAATACTGTTACGAAACAGCACACTGGTATAGTCCCTAAAACCGACCCTGTCTAAGCCATGTATAATAGTTAAAATTATGGCGGATACGCAGTTATAAAAAAACTGTTTACGATTGAGACTATCTTATCTAGAACTGGTTTTTGTGACCAGAGTTATCTAGAAAAGGCCAGAAAAATTATTTGTGTGTATAAGCCGCAGCCCGGAATTCTCTAGTACAAAAGGCACTAGTATATAAGGGGACTGATCAGGAAGAGTTAGTTAGTTGATAATTTGACATCGAGAGATAAACAAATAAATAAGTGAATTAGTGAACTGTTTATATAAATTAGTTTAAGTGAATATACGGAGTATATATAAATTAAGTATTAGTGATTAGTTTGGTGTTTAAATAAACTAAGTGAGTGAGCCACCCGTTTACTGTTTAAATAAATAATAAAAACATTACATTGGTGTCAGAAGTGGGATAATACAAATAAATATCTACGTAAAAATGGCCAAGAGATTAAGGGATCTGAAAGTGGCGGAATTAAGAGCAGAATTGGAAGATCGTGAGTTGTAAACGTCCGGTAAGAAAAGTGAATTAGTAGAAAGACTTAAAGTAGCACTGGAAAATGACGGCTTTGATCCAGAAACAGTTTTATTTAATGACGAGGCTTCCACCTTAATCTCGTCAATTTCTGCTAATATTTCTGCTAACATGGACGAGAAGATTTCTGCCATGGAAGAGAACATGGATGAGAAGATTTCGGCTATAAAGAACGATATTTCTATTTTGAAGAACGATATGTCTGCCGATATCTTATTAATAAAAAACGACATTGCCGCTGACGTTGAAAATGAAATTTCGTCCCTAAAATCTGAAATCGAGGATAAGATGTCAACGATGGACGAGAAAATCGAGAATAAGATTACAACGATAGACGAGAAAATCAAGGAGTTAGAGGAAAAGTTTGCCGATTCAAGAACGCGAGGCACGCCAGTGGAAGAAAAGAAGACCGAGCAAACGAAACCTTGCAAGTCTGAAACACTACCTAAGTTTGCAGACATTGGCAGTTTTACCCGAGTCAAGGCCCCAACGTTCGATGGAAAAATGTCGTGGACCAATTATGTGAAACAATTTGAAGCAGCCGCTAGAGTGAATGATTGGTCCGATAGAGAGAAGGCAGTGAACTTAACCATCGCGCTTCGCGGAGATACCTTTGGAAGAAATGGATGACTTCGAGCTGCTGAAGAAGAGGTTGGACATGCGATATGGTCACGAACATTTGGAACAGTTGTACAGATTCCAGCTGAAGTGCCGAAGGCGGAAACGTGACGAACCCCTTCAAGAGTATAAAATGGATATTGCCCGACTAGTTCGATTTACTTATCCGTCAGCACCAGAGAACATGATGGAATGTTTAGGCATCCAGGCCTTTATTGACGGCTTGTGTGACCACGATATGGGCAAGACGCTTCGATTAGCCCATCCTAGAGCATTGGCCGATGCATTGACTGCTGCTCTTGAATATGAATTGTGGCGAGCTAGAGCATGCACGCAGTTCGTGTAAGCGTACTACGACTCCTGCAAACCAAGAACCTCTTAAATGCAAAGCAGCCACGGAGGGGTCGTGGTACAACAAAGGTAGGACTATGCAGGGAGAAGATGACGATGACAAACCTGACCAGATCGTCAACTTGTTGAAAGGTATGGCAGACAAGAAGCAGAAGAAGATCATATGCCGGAAGTGTGGCGAGCTACAGCACGTACGCAGTCCGTCTAAGCGCCCCAAGTCTCCTGTAACCCAAGAACGCCAGTCACAGGGGAAATCAGACGGGGTTGAACATCCAGCTGATGTGAGTCACCGAAAAGCCAACCCTTTGCCTAGACGGTCATGCCCTGTAGACTATTCACAATGCAACAAGTCGAAATCTAAGGAAGTTGCAGTGTCAAGAATTACAGTAGTCAACGAGGAATGGTCACCCACCAGGCTCAGAGAAGATCAGGAGAATGATCCTCACCTGAAGATGATCCGGCAATGGAAGGAAGAAAATCGGCGACCTACCTGGCAAGAAGTGTCAAGATTTTCATCGACACTCAAGGCATATTGGGCTTAGTGGGACTCTCTTGTCCTGGAAGAAGGGCTGTTGAAAAGAGTCCTTGAAAACGATGATGGTTCTGAGATGAGGAGACAGCTAGTTATCCCGAGAACAAGAGTAGCTGAGGTACTGAAGAAGTTACACGACAGTCCATTGGGAGGTCATCTGGGAGTGAAGAAAACCCTTCAACGAGTTCGAGAAAGGTTTTATTGGATGAACAGCTCCGACGATGTGAAGGACTGGTGTAAGAAATGTACGACTTGTGCCACGAGTAATGGACCACATCGCAAGAGAAAGGCACAATGTTGGAAGCCCTTTCGAAAGGATTGCTTTAGATATCGCTGGACCATTTCCGACGACAGAAAATGGTAGCAAATACTTACTGGTTGCAATGAATTATTTCACAAAATGGGTGGAAATTTACGCTATTCCCAACCAAGAGGCCACAACTGTAGCAGATGTATTGGTGAAAGAATTTATCAGCCGATATGAAGTGCCCTTGGAAGTCCACAGTGACCAGGGGAGAAGTTTTGAAAGCCATCTATTCCAGGAGATTTGCGACAAGCTGGGAATGAAGAAGACCAGAACAACAGCTTTACATCCACAGTCAGATGGAATGGTCGAGAGAATTAACAGGACTATTGGAAAATACCTGTCCAAAGTAGTATCCAGCCATCAAAGAGATTGGGACCAGTATCTTTCCCTATTCGCATTGGCTTATCGATGTGCTGTCAATTAGTCCACGGGTGAAACACCGGCGAAAATCCTGTTTGGACGTGAAATGAGGCTTCCTTGTGACCTGAAATTTGGCTGCTGGCCTGGAGAAGATCTAGCAGGCGAAGACTACGCAATCCAATTGAGAAGAAGGCTGGATGATATTCATGAATTAGTTCGAACAAATCTTCAAGTTGCCGGCGACAGAATGAAAAGTCGGTATGACACGCAGGCCACAGAAGGCGGTTTTAAAGAAGGGGACAAAAATTACAAAAATCCTGGGAAGGTCCATACTTAATCAAGAAAAGGATCAATGATGTTATATATCGCATAAGCAAGATACCCAACGGAAAACCAAAAGTAGTTCACCAAAACCGACTAGCGCCATTCGAAGGAGACCATGACCTGGGGGAAGGAGTAAACCTTATTCGAGATGTATCTGATCCTACCTTCGAGAAATTTATGGGCACGTATGGAGGTACCGGGAAAGCTAGATATGGAGTCACTTCGGAACAACAACAAGATCTGTTCACTCTCCCGGAAGATTATTCACTGGCATACATCCTCGCCCGTATCAAGAACGCACGAGGGTTGGCAAAAGTTTGGGCAATTAGAAAAACTTGAAGACCATATTCCAGCCCCTGGCAAGACACTGAAACTGAAACATAATTCGCCGTACGTCTTCTACGTGGTAACTAAAAATGAATTCCAAGATCGATCTACCTACCGCGATGTGTGGGAAGCACTTCGAAACCTCCGAGACCATGTGTTGGAATCCAACGTGAAGAAACTGGCTATGCCTAAGATAGCGAGTAACCAGTTGGATTGGTGAATCATCAGGAACATGGTAGAGATTATCTTTCAAGATGCCGGTGTCTAGATATTAATTTGCAGCTACAACCCCCGTTATCAGTATCCGATGAAGACGGTGCCCTGCTATTTCCATAAGATCGGAAAGTGTAGAAATGGGGCCAGTTGTCGATTCAAACATCCAGTCTCGGCTACACAAAAGTTCCAGGAGGAACTTCCATTTAAGGAGGGGGTAATGTTACGAAACAGCACACTGGTATAGTCCCTAAAACCGACCCTGTCTAAGCCAGGTATAATAGTTAAAATTATGGCGGATACGCAGTTATAAAAAACTGTTTACGATTGAGACTATCTTATCTAGAACTGGTTTTTGTGACCAGAGTTATCTAGAAAAGGCCAGAAAAATTATTTGTGTGTATAAGCCGCAGCCCGGAATTCTCTAGTACAAAAGGCACTAGTATATAAGGGGACTGATCAGGAAGAGTTAGTTAGTTGATAATTTGACATCGAGAGATAAACAAATAAATAAGTGAATTAGTGAACTGTTTATATAAATTAGTTTAAGTGAATATACTGTATATATAAATTAAGTATTAGTGATTAGCTTAGTGTTTAAATAAATTAGTAAGTAGTCATACCGAGTGTCTAAAATTTATCCCACCCGTTTACTGTTTAACTAAATAACAAAAACATTACAATACGTTCACTTAGGTGTCTGGTAATTTATCACCGTGTAAATGTGTAAAAATTAATTTCTTCACTTGTAAACATCAGGTGTTGTTATAAGTTTTAATGAGACTCTGCCTCCTGATTTAATGACTTTTTTTAATATTATACAACACACCGTACAAGATTCACCCGATAAAAGTTACGTAAGGAATATAAGTGCGTTGCGATTTTTCCACCACATGCAACATAAAATTAAGCAAATGACTGCACAGGTGGACGTACTCGTCAAAAAAATGTTGTTCATGTGACATCGATCAGTACCGGGAATTAATTGTACTACTTAAAAAATGAAAACGAGAACAAGTTCGATATTAAATTGTTACTTAGTATTTCGAGACAGATCGAACATTCTTTACGATACGTGGTTTGAAAGAATATGACTCTACCCCTGATATGACGAAAACCAATTAACTTTTATATTACTTTAAGATCAGAAGATGGAATCCCAATAGAGAGACTTTTGGATTGTTACCAATTTATTCACACATAATAATTATTAGAAAATAAAGTTATAAAATATTGGGTCTGGATATTTGCTACAATGCAAGAAATATGACTGGTAAATATTTGTATATTTTGTGTCTTCGACGAGGAATTAATACACAATTATTCAATTAATAAACTAAGATTTATTATTACTGTTATAAATGAAACTAACTGTTTCTAGATGATTCCACAATATATTGAAAAAATGTTTAAAATTCTTAGAAATTTGATAATTGTTTCTTCCTCTTTAGAAGGCGAAATCGCCTGTTTAATTCCGGCTTCCTCCTCGTCTAAGCAACTCTTGCGAGGTTGACTGCCAACTATCTCGCCAACGTTTAGGTGGACGTCCAGTTGGTCTTCTGCGATGGGGTACATTGTTGCGGATTATTATGGCCATTCTGTCGGGGCCCATTCTATTGACATGCTGGTTCCATTTTCTTCTTCTCTGCCGTATCCATCTGACAACGTCGTTTGTTTGGCACTTTTCTCTTATGTCTACATTTCTCTGTCTGTCCCTCAATGTGTATCCAGTTATCATTCTTCAGGTCTTCATTTCAGTAGTTCGTAGGATTCTCTTTGTTACCGATGTTTCAGCTCTGGTTTCCGCACCATAATGAGATAATTGTTGCGATATTAAATATCACCGTCAGAATGACAGAAGTTCCATTTCATTTGATGCCTACCTGATGTTTTATTAATATTTTTGGCTAGACCAAGAAGTGACCTACCTTGTGATTGACTTAATATATTGTAATGTTTTTCTAACTTATTAAAAGTATTTATTACGGGTGGGATAAATTTCAAACACAGATTTTTAATATCGAATAAAACAACTAATGACACACAGATAAGAAAATTGCATGTATCCTATCAGGTGCCGAAATACAAAATCGAAAACATGGTGTTTTCAGATATCAATCCTCATATTTAAACCAATCAAAGGCGCGTATTTTGTATTGAGTGAAATAATTATAATAATACATTGAAGAATATACTATCATAATGATTTATAGATCTGAATAAGGTATATCTTCACTAAGAAAATCCGAACAAAAGGTGTTTCACAGTGCAACATCAATTTATTATATTAAGTATCAACATAATCTCATTATTTTACATTTTCTCGATCTCCATATTATTTTCAAAGTTTGGCTAGGTATTACTTCATACGCACTCTATAACTTGCATCATTTTTTATAGTCTAAGACTTATAATATCGCTGTTTTGAATGAAATATTCTATTTGTGTAGTAACATAAGCTTGCGCCACTGTCCTAATTATGAAAAGTTCGTCCTACATCAAAATCCGGCGGCACTGGAGTCGAAATAAGAGTCATCCTATACAATAAACCGTCACTATATCACTGTCGAACACTATCGCTTATGTGATTACAAGTATGTTATTTTGTTTGAATTGAAAAGCTCACAGTTATAATGAGTGAGGATCTTCACAACGGACTTAATTGCTGGTCTTTGGAGATTTTGATTGCACACTATGAGTAGTTTTAAATATAAGCAATACAATGGTCATTGTGATGTGTAACATTGAGAAGACATTTTCAGTTTGAAAGATAGATTGTATAAAATAGACTAGATTCAAGTCGTTATGTAATGAAAGCTTCAACTATACCGGTTTATATACAGTATGTTCAGGAAGTTAGTATAAAAAATGTCATACCAGTCTTCGTATTTTAGATATCAAGAGTGCCTGCTTGTCACTCGCGCCATGTCACATCTCAACTTTGCCCTCTAATTTTGTCAATATCTTCCTTTCTCTCCGTTATAATGCGCTGGATGACAGACACTATTATAGACAAAATTTCCTCCTTTTCCTTACCTCGTAATTCTACTTTCTTTATTTCATTCATATATCATTTACGGGCAAAGTTTGCATACATTTGCCATATAATTCATATATGATCTTCCATTTGCAGCATTAGTGGTAATTTTCCATGCATTCATTTAAAAGATATTTAGTTCTAAAATATAAATGTTGAAATTTTTGTAGAAAATTGTTGAACGTTTGGCTTATGTTGTGCGATATAAAGGTAACAAAACCACTGTAGCCACCGGTGATTCACTTCTTGCAGATGTAGTGATCGGTGATTTAGTTTCGTCCGTCCTGATTCTCGAACCGGGGCACTATTCTTGACATCGTTCGCAACGTCACGTATACGCAAGCGTCCAATTGCGAATACTTCCTAAAAATGATATTCTCGACCACCGTTCCCAAAATCGTATGAATGGTACATTTTCATTCTTAAATACCTTTGACAACAGCGCAATTCAGCGTCGGTTGACGAAAAAAATATCATTTTGTTCATAGAAAACCTTTAATGTTGTTATAATATCGATTGTAAACAGTATTACGTTAACTTATTAATTAATTTAAATTAGTACAGTAAGAGTATTAAAGCGTTATTTACATGAAGAGGTTCTACGGATTCGTCACTACAAGTCCAAACTAATTAAGAAGAAAAATATGTTGCCGTTTGATGATATTGGCACAAATTTGTAAAAGTATTTTAAAGTTGTTTCTTGCAACTGGGAACACTTCACATGTGTTCGGGTTGATAGAAAATTTAGTATTCAATGTGTACGCCCTCTCTGTTCTTGTTTCATAACTGTTTTTAGTTGTAACGGAACGGGACCGTACAAAACCTATGTCATGTTTGATGTATATAGTATAATAAAAAAATAGTCATCAATTAACAAAAAGAAAAGTTGTAGTTATTTCTAAATGGTTATGGGCCCAGATTCTTGACGTCTCTAGCGATACAGAGAGAAGAAAAACGAGCTGAAATCAGTGAAAAGAAAACATTATTGTTACGAAACAGCATACTGGTATAGTCCCTGAAACCGACTCTGTCTAAGCCAGGTATAATAGTTAAAATTATGGCGGATACGCAGTTATAAAAACTGTTTACGATTGAGACTATCTTATCTAGAACTGGTTTTTGTGACCAGAGTTATCTAGAAAAGGGCAGAAAAATTATTTGTGTGTATAAGCCGCAGCCTGGAATTTACTAGTAAAAATGGCTTTAATATAAATAAGGACCGATCAGCGGAAGAGTTAGTTGATAAAAGTGATCTCGTGAAATAAATACACCGAAATAGCAAACAGTAAATATAAATTAGTTAAGTGTTCATATAAATTAGTTTAAGTGAATATACTGAGTATATATAAATTAAGTGTTAGTGATTAGTTTAGTGTTTTAAATAAATTAGTAAGTAGCCATACCGAGTGTTTGAAATTTATCCCACCCGTAATAAAAACTTTTAATAAATAAAAAAAACATTACATTATTATTATCATCACGGAAAATATCAAAAAAAATGTCGGGACTGTTAAGCTTCTCTGTTCCAATTTTAGAGGCAAACAATTTTAATAATTGGTGGTTAAGAATTCAAACAACTTTGAGACGAGAACTATGCGAGGATATTTTAGAAACAGAACTAAGTGAAATGACAACAGAAGCAGAAAATAACTACTGGCGCAAGAAAGACACCAAAGCGCAATCAATCATAGTTCAGGGACTATCTGATAAACATTTGGACATTGTCAAAGATTGCAAAAGTGCAAAACAACAAGTTGAAGCTCTAGAAACTGTATTTGCCCGGTCGAGCTCTTTTACCAAATTATCAACTTGGAGAAGGCTAATAAATCTGAAGTCAGAATGTGGGGAAAAATTAGAAGACCATTTTGCGAAGTTTGACTCAGTCATCCGAGAACTGAAAGAACGTGGAACTGTTTTAGATGAAAGTGATAGAGTATGCCATTTATTTTTGACATTACCACCCAAATAGGACACAATAGTAACAGCTCTAGAAACAGTAGATAAGTGAACTATGGATTTTGCAAAAGCTAGATTATAAGATGAAGAACAAAAGTTACTGTCACAGGAGTGTTAAAAGTATGAAAATGAGATAAGTTTCAAGGCAACCGATAATAGAAGATCCTACAGATGTGGAAGTACAGATCATTTTATTGGGAAATGTCCTAAAAATACTAGAAGCCGAGGTAGAGGAAGACGAGGATATCGAGGTACGAAAAGTAGAGGATACAGTCAATATAATCAACAGCAGACAAATAACGCTGATGAGAAACAAAATGAAACTGAAATACAGTTGTACGCAGACAATTTATGTGATGTCAAAGACAAGTTATACTTTGTCGTCCTTGATTCAGGAGCGAGTAACCACTTTGTAAAAGAAGATATTTAGAAACACATGACCAATATAATATCTCTACCGGAGTATGTAACAATCCAGATAGCAAATGGTGAAAATCTGAAAACTAATAAGAATGGAACCTTGAAGTTTGAATGCCAAGTGCGAAAGGTATCTTTTGAAGCCTTATTAGTACCTAATATGCAGCATAATCTATTTTGTGCATCAAAAATGACAGAAAGGGGATGCAAGATAATCATGGAGAAACATAAAATGGAGATAAAAGGAGAAAATTTCCTTCTGAATTGTAAATACTTAAAAAGATTGTATATTTTAACAGATGACAAAGTTGCCAATGAGGAAACACTTGGAATTAAGGGTGAATATGGTACAATAGCCAGTGATCTGTGGCACAGAAGACTTAGTCGCATCAACGCCTGCGAACTGTTGGGAAAGTGGTGCGACAGTTTGTATCGGGATGCGGTTTTCTGCATTCTCTTCCAAAAACCATTATCACGGAATGTGGGGTGGTAGATTTTGCCTCCCACCGAAAATTGCATTGCTGCAGGCCAAAGTGCACGCGAAAAATGCATTATCTGGGAGGCCTTTTGGAAGATTTTCAAATTTGATAAATAAGGGTCAGAACTGGCCCGGATCGGGTACTCGGGGGTTTTCGAGGCCGCTGATTACGAATATAATGTTCAAATTGACCTCCGAACACCTGGTGCACCAGAACCTGACCCTAAACGTCATCTCCGGGGGTTTTCCAGAGACAATCAAAGAAGGTCAACCAAAAATTATTTTGGGGGTTTTTTTGGCCCGCTGAATCCAAATCTGGCATCGGCGAGCACCCCACTGGCACCTGGTGCACCGAAACCCGGGCTAGAACGTCACCTCCGAGAGTTTTCTTGAGAAGAGTGCCAAAAACCACCCGAAAATCATAAGAGGGCAGTTGTGTGAGGCGGTGGTCCCGAATTTCACGTTGGAAACAACCCCCCGAACACCTGGTGCACCACAACCTGACCCTAAACGTCATCCCCGGGGGTTTTCCCGACACAATCAAAGAAGGTCAACCAAAAATCATTTTGGGGGCAGCTGCTCGATCTACGCTTCGTGAGAAAGTGAAAGGCCCGCTCTGCATGCTTTGGAGATCTGGGGGGAAATTATTCTCGTTGTTCCTGCAGCACTGTAACAACTTTTTCGAGGGCCCTAAGCGAGAGTTACACATTGATAAATGTGTCAAATTATGAGACGGGTTTTGGTGAGTTTGTTGGGGTCGTATCTGTACAACTCTCGGAGATGACGTTCTAGCCCGGGTTTCGGTGCACCAGGTGCCAGTGGGGTGCTCGCCGATGCCAGATTTGGATTCAACGGGCCAAAAAAAAACCCAAAATGATTTTTGGTTGACCTTTTTTGATAGTGTCAGGAAAACCCCCGGAGATGACGGATAGGGTCAGGTTCTGGTGCACCAGGTGTTCGGAGGTCAATTTTAACATTATATTCGTGATCAGCGGCCTCGAAAGCCCTCCAGTTCTGACCCTTATTTATCAAATTTGAAAATCTTCCAAAAGGCCTCCCAGATAATATATTTTTCGCGTGCACTTTGGCCTGCAGCAATGCAATTTTCGGTGGGAGGGAAAATCTACCGCCCCACATTCCGTGATAATCGTTTTTGGAAGAGAATGCAGAAAACCGCATTCCGATCCGTCCTGTCGCACCACTTTCCCAGGTTCATCCCTATTTCCGCAGGCGTTGACGCAACTAACTAGGCCATCCCAGTAGATAAGTATTAACACAGATTGGCTTACCAAATTTGGACAAAATGTGTTCAACATGTATCGAAGGCAAGGGTACCAGATTACCATTCAAATAGTCTGAGATAAAAACCAAAATATTGGTGATTTAATACATAGTTATGTATGTGGGCCATTTAATCCAGTAGCCTTTGATGGGTCGGATTATTTTCAAACAATAATTGATGACTTCACACATTTTGTTATTATAAAAACGTTAAAAACAAAGGACGAGGCTTTAAATTGAGAAGGGGTGATGGAAAATTTAGTATTCAATATTTACGCCCTCTGTTTTCTTGTTTCATAACTGTTTTTAGTTGTAACGGAACGCGACCGTACAAAAACATGTTTGATGTATATAGTATTAAAAACTGTGCTGCCACTGTTTGGTACAATAAAAAAATAGTCATCAATTAAGAAAAAGAAAAGTTGTAGTTATTTTAAAAGAATATTTCTAAAACGGGTATCAATAGTCAACAATTTATGGAGACCCCTTTTAGTACTAGAAAGTGTACCTACACAATTTATATTCAGTAAGTAGATCTTAGGTTATAATAAGCTAAGTTTAATATACTGTTACGAAACAGCACACTGGTATAGTCCCTAAAACCGACCCTGTCTAAGCCAGGTATAATAGGCGGATACGCAGTTATAAAAAACTGTTTACGATTGAGACTATCTTATCTAGAACTGGTTTTTGTGACCAGAGTTCTCTAGAAAAGGCCAGAAAAATTATTTGTGTGTATAAGCCGCAGCCCGGAATTCTCTAGTACAAAAGGCACTAGTATATAAGGGGACTGATCAGGAAGAGCCAGTTAGTTTATAATTTGACATTGTGAGTTAAACAGTCAATAAGTGAATATAAAGTGTTTATATAAATTAGTTTGAGTGAATATACAGTTAATATAAATTAATAATTAAGTGATTAGTTGAGTATATATAAATTAAGTGTTAGTGAGTTAATGTTTCAATAAATTAAGTAACTGAACCTACCGTGTGTTTAAAATTTATCCCACCCGTTTATTGTTTAAATAAATAACAAAAACATTACAATACCTTAAATTATTGTGAATAACTAAAAATATTCATCGAAAGTGTATTACAAGTAGAATTCTTTATGAGTACCTCTATTCCGATTATCATAACTCTATAAACTTTAATTATTTTATTATGTTTTAGTAGGATATGATTGCACAACACTATGAAGATCTTGCAAGGGATACGTTTAAAAAGAAAGAATTTTCTTACTTCTTACTAATTAGAGGAAAGAGCAGACCAACAATAATAATTTTATAATCATAATGAAAGGAAGTCATATAAAGTAATGTTAGAAGAAATTCAAAAAGTAGAAAGAAATAGGAGAGATTTGATTAAATCAGGTAGTAATAATTTTCACGAAAGGAAAAGGAGTAGTAGTTGTACATTACAGCCTAAAGGCACAATCTAGTGATGAATTGAGACCAAATACGGTACTTAAAAATATAGAGCTACCAGCAGGGGTAATAAATAAGGATACAAATATCACTTGCTCAGGTAGAGTAATAAAGCAGCCAGGATATTTAAAAGATTATGTTAAAACTTTGGACATATGTTAGTAATAGTTATCTTAAAAATAATAAACTTTAAAAATGTATAAGGACGATACTCATTAATTTAAAATATTTTATAGTATAGACCTGCAAGTTTAAAAGTAGAAAAATCAAACCGATAAACATTAAGAATTATAAAAAAACTGAATTATTTATTATTTTATTGATAATTTAATATTGTGGTATTATGTAGGTATACTTCTTATGGCTTTGTATAGTCGGCGAAGAGATATAATGCGAACTTTAAGGTTTCGGTTTTTCGTTTGACTTGAATACCGTCATAGTACAGTCAATATTATAATTTTAAATGCTTATTTGCCGATATATTCATTTAATATTATAATTTCAACTTCTAGTCGTTAAAATGTTTATAATAATTTTATAATTATTAAATACATTTATTATCGACTGTCCAAAGATTATTCTTAACCCGCAATTATGGAACGCCATCCTACTTTTGAAGATAGTTAGCGTTAATGTATAGAACAAAATGCATTCCTTTGAACAATATTAGGCTATCCATATTTAAAAACATATTAAACATAACACCAGACAATCAACACTACCTTATATCTCGTTCAGTTCTATTATTATTTAGGAAATAGGTTATAACCAAGTAGGCTGCCATCAATTATTTGTCATATGCATTTTAGTTTAAAAAATGTAGTTTTATCAAGTAGGAAGCGGTCAATTTATTTGCCATACTCTGAGTTAAATAAGAATATTTTAATTATTTCTGTATTGTTTGAAATGGCAAAATATACGTTCATTGAATATGGAGATATGCATTTAATATATTGAAAGGCATTTGGAAATTATCGCGAAGCAAGGAGACTTTATTCTGAGCATTTTTCTCAATAAAGTTTTACCAGACAGAAAAACTTTTGATCGTGTTGACAGAAATTTAGGAGAGAAAGGTATGATTTTATAAATATTGCATTTTAAAAGGTAATACATTTTATTGTTAGGTACATTTATACGGTGGTATGGGTCCCGTAAGAAATATCCGTACTATTGTTGTAGAGCAGGATGAAGTAGATAACAACCCTATATCAAGTGTTAGAAAACTTGGGATCCAACATAATGTTTCAAAAACCAGCACGCATAGAATACTTCGAGAAAATCTTTTACGTCCGTACCTTCTTCAAAAAGTACAGAGTTTGGATCCAGGCAGTCCTGGATCATCATAAGGGGCCCGTGGGGCAAAATTTGAGGGGCGGCAAATGCTTCTCGGTAAAAAAATTAAAGTTATTAGAAAAACCATAAAAACAGTTTTGTAAGTATTTCCTTATAGAATTTACTGTCAGACCGTTTATATTTCCCGCGTCAACAAGTGATCTAAACTTGGTGAATTACGTAGATGGCGCCAACTCAGATAAGCCTGTCATACAACGCATGCTCGCTAGGAATGCTACCGCCTACGAGTGCACAAGTCCACAAGTGTGCCGGAACGGAAAGCACTGTGGTATTAACATTTTGCCTCGCACGGACACACGTAACGAAAACCAAATAGTTTTGAACTAGGTTTTGAATGTGCATTTATTAAGGAGTTTTAGCAAGACGTACGTTTAGTTTGTCGTAACGTTATTGCACGACTGTACTTCTAATACTTCTTTTAGGAAATAACGTTATCGTAATATATTAAACGTCTCTATTGAGTGAGTATACAGTGTCTAAATTTTCAGTAAAATCGAGTGTCGACAATTATGGATGGAAGAAAAAGACTCAGTGGACATCAATATGTAAAACTAAGGGCAAAAAAAGTAGAGGAACAGAGTGATGTGCTAAACAAAACTATAAAAATAGACAGTTTTTTTGCTTCTACTTCTAATCAGGGTCCAAGTGAGAGTGACAATGACATTATTAACGCCACTTGTCATGAAAACAAAGTTTCTAATAAATGTTCTGTAAATGACAATGTTGTCCGTAGTGATTTTAGTGAATTCAATAATAGTGAATGTGAAACCTCTCAACCAGCAAGGATATTAGTTCCAGTACCAATTGCGTGATTAGCTGTGACCCTTCTGAATGGGTAATTAATGACTTCACTATAGACATGTTATTAAAAAACCCAATAAACGAAAATCTGGATTCGGACTTTTGTAAGTCAAAACGTGTTTATACTGATAAGTCACGTTTTCTTTCAAAATCCCTGTTCGTAAGAACTATGGCGAATGGAGAGAAAAGAAATCGTTTATATTTGATATATTCTCCTCGAACTGGAAATTTGTACTGTGCTCCCTGTTGTCTCTTCAGCAAAGAAAATAATCAATTTTCTAAAGGTTTTTCGGACTGAAAACATGCCGAGCGAAGAATTCAACTACATTAAAATTCACAAATTCACAGTGTGAAATTTTGATGTTGAAACGTGGAGAATCAGTAGGAATCGACAAATCTTTAAAAATACATTTAGAAGCACAAGCAAAATACTGGAAAGGTGTTCTTCATAGAGTTGTTGCTGTCATCAAGAAGTTGTCCAGTCGAGGTTTGCCTTTTCGAGGGAATGAAGAGAAGTTTGGATCATTATCAAATGGCAACTTTATGATGTCTTTGGAATTGATTGCCGAATTCGATCCATTCTTAGCTAACCATATTGCAGAATATGGTAATCCAGGATGAGGGCATGTTTCTTATTTGTCGTCTACAATATGTGATGAATTTATTCAAATAATGGCGAAAAAAGTGATAAACATCATTGTATCAGAAATAAAAGGAAATCAGCATTACTCAATCAGTGTAGATTCGTCCCCCGACGTTTCTCATGTTGATCAATTATCCTTCATTATTCGGAGTGTCAACAATGATGGCAAACCGGTTGAACGTTTTCTTGGTTTTAAACACAACGTTGGACATAAGGCCCAGCAATTAATTGAAGCTCTAATGGAGAATTTGAAGACTTGGGATATTGATATAAAAGACTGCAGAGGACAGAGTTTTGATAACGCTAGTAATATGTCTGGCCCATTGCCCATACAGTGGGTTGCAAGTGCGTGTGAAACAATTGAATAATTTAATATTATACGTACCATGTTCTGCACATTCGCTCAACTTAATTGGAGTGCATGCTGCAGAATGTTGTTCTGAAGCGCGTAAATTTTTTGACATCGTCCAAAAAGTTTACAATTTTTTCTCTGTATCTACACATGCTTGAAAAGTCGAAAGGTAATTCTGTTGTAAAAAGTCTTTCTGTAACAAGATGGGCTGCTAGAGCTGATGCATGTCGTAGTTTGCAGAAAAATTATAAAAATATTTATCAAGTCTTAACCACCATCGCTGATGACATTTCTAAAAAACCTGTCACTCGTACTGAGGCTGAAGGTATTATTCGTTATCTAGACCGATTTGAAGCCGCGTTTTTGACAGCTATGTGGGCAACATTGATGGAAAGATTTTATGCAGTGCAGATCAGACTGCAGTCTACAGATATCTGTTTAAATGAAGTTATCGATCTCTATGACTCTCTTTCTAAATTTGTATCCTCATTAAGAGATATGTTTGATTATTACGAGAGTGAAGCCGCCAAAATATCATTGACATCCGACATAGAATATGACACAAGCTCTAAACGAAAACGTTTTAGAAAATTACAGCCTGGCGAAACTAGAGAAGGGGAAGTTTTGTTGCAAGGAACGGATAAGTTTCGAGTAGAAACATATTTAACGATTCTCGATAAGATTGCCGTTGAATTCACAAAGAGATATAAGGAAACATTTGAAAGATTTAAAATATTAGAGTGCCTTTATCAAAAAAATATATCTCAAATAGAATTTGATAAGTATGCGAAAAACCTTATAACTTCTTATCCCGAAGATTTAGAAGACTCATTTATTTCTGAGTGTATGCATTTTAATCGATATATACAAGAAAAATTACATTCATTTACTTTAGAAAATAAAAGTGGTAGAAGCCAATTTTGGTGTTTATGTGAACAGAAGAATACAACAAACATTATTCGCAGTAAAGATGGTATTATTATACAAATGTCAAATTTAATAAGGACAAAGAGTCTGCAGAATAGTTTCCCCAATTTGGACATTGCATTTAGGATGTACCTCCGTTTGTTTGTGACGAATTGTTCGGCCGAAACGTCTTTTTCGGTGATGAAACGAATTAAAAGTTTTCTGAGGTCAACAATGTCAAATGAAAAACTGAATCATTTAGCAATTCTACACATTGAAGCACACCTAGTGAATACTATAGATTTCAACGACATAGTTTCTGATTTTGCTTCCGCCAAAGCTCGCAAAAAACTTTTTAATTAAAGAAAAATAATGTGGTCACTTACCTAATTATTGTTTCTATAAATCATTATCTACGTTTGTTTATTAATAGATGTATTTCATTTAGTTGTTTTTTTTTCCTGTACAAATTGCCCTATTACCAGTATTAATTGCAAAAATAAGATCCATCTAGTTCTATTCATTTATACTTTTAACACAATTTCGAGTTTCGGTAAAGCTTAATTCTTTTGTTGCAATTGCAAAAAATAGTAAGTAAGGCTTAACAGTTGTTTGTTTAATATTAAAACTACGTGGCCCTAAAAGGCCCTCAATGTTTTTCTGCTTTTTAGCACCATTAATTTATTTATAACATGTGTGTAGTGTAACATTGTAGTGCAATGACATGGGATAGGGGCGGCAAAAATTTGGGGCCCACAGCGGCATTGCACTTTAATCCGGCCCTGGATCCAGGAGACTATTCAGCACGCCCTCAATATGCGCGCTGGTTTTTAGAAAAACAAAGACATAATCGAGGTTTTATTAAATCAGTATTGTTTACTGATGAAGCGGAATTTACGAGAAATGGCGTTGACAACTCTTATAATTTACATTTGTGAGCCGATGAGAATCCACACGCCATAATTCAGACACGGTATCAACAAAGGTTTATGGTAAATGTTTGGGCTGGAATAATTGGAAACCACTTAGTTGGTCCATATAATTGATAGTCGTTTAGATGGACAGTTGTATTTAAACTTTTTGGATAATCATTTAAATTACCTATTGGAAGATGTACCTATACAAACCAGAATTAATATGTGGTACGTGATCACTTAAACGTTGCATACCCCCCCCCCCCAAATGGATTGGAAGGAGGGGTCCATTTGCGTAGTCCGGGTCTAAATGCAAAGGAATCATTCCTCTGGTACCTGAAAAGTTTGGTATATGCAACACCCATACAAACAAGAAATTAATTGTTGGATCGAATTCATTTCCATTGCGATGCTGTAAGGAACAATCCAGGAATGTTGTTTCAAGTACAACAAAACATTATTCGTAGGCTCAATAAATGTGTAGAGGTAGGAGGTGAACATTAGATTAAAATTCTTGTTTGTATTTTTTTATTATGTTACTCTGGATAATTCTTACTTTTAATATACGTTTTTATGAAAATTATGAGTTCTGCTGAACATTACTTAAAGAATGGTTGAGGCATATGATACATACATTGTCAGCTTCCTACTTCATAAAATAACATTTTTTAAAGGATGGTTAATGGATATGATAAATAATTTACGGCAGACTACTTGGTTATAACCCATTTCCTAAATAATAATAGCATCTGAATGTGCTCTGCGTTGTCTTACGAAATTCCATATTTCTCGAAAACCACTGATATTATCGATTTGGACAAATGGTACCTTTTTTTCAAAGAAATAGTTGGAGAATCATCTGACAGTATTTTAAAGTTTGTTGCCTTGTCACTTTAAAAGTTCTGACCTTTTATCCGGTGAGCCAAGTCCGATCCTGACTTTCTGCAACATTAGTATACTTACTGATATGGACAAATAAATGAATTAATGTACTTGACAATCCATCAAATTTTCATCAAGTTCGAAATTATAGTTTTGGAGTTATGAATAAAAATAAATTTTTTATTTATAACTTTAAAGCCCTATAACTCAACAAAGGAGGCATGTAGAAAAAAATTATATGAAGCAGTGATATTATTTTAACACCACCTACTCATTCTCAAGTTTTTGCCTCTCACTCTTGGGGGTATATACATAGCTATTTTCCAACTAATTTTAAGCTCATTTAAAAAATCATTTGGCAAAAAAAAAATGTATAAGACTTGGCCCAATGTTTGCACCTTTATACCAAAAATAATAAAATAACATCACGAACAAGCTTATTCTACTTTGAATACTGTCATGGTACTTACTTGAAGCAAAAGGTCCGCATCCAGCTTGTGCACGTCATCGCAATACAATCCCGAAGGACATCGGTCCACGTAGGGATAACCATCAACGCACTGGAAGAAATAAAGAATATATTTCCTATAAAAACATGTTTTTACTTCAACTTAAGTATAATATATTAATACAGTTACTTTATTTAAAATTTAAAAACAAAATTCGTTTATTTATTTATTTATATGCAATACGTTTGGAGTACCCAGTAGTGTATACGAGATCAAAATGGTTGAATGACCCTGTATATGTCAAATATTTCATTATTTAATTTTATATGACATTTACATAGAACATATTAAATATTAGATAAGTCTTGTCATATTATAAAAAAATATTTAAAACTAAAAACAGAAAACAAATTTGTTGATTGGGAAAAAGTAGTTCTGTTGAATTTGAGATCCCTTACAGATAACATCATATTCGAGATTTTTACAAATATTTGTAAAAATAGTGTAATCAATAGTATAAAGCTTCATTCGATACCCATTTTAAATTCTGTGCGTGTGTGTTTTGGAAGATTTGATCATATTTCGAAAAAAATGAAAGTTCCAGAATTCTAAATTGTATTTAGAATAGTACGCTGTTCCTGTCCAGAGTACTGGTGAGTCCGTTTCAATTTATTGATAATTAATTAATGCATTATTTCATCGAAAACATCAGGCCTTTAACAAAATTAAGATGGATGCATCTAAATTTTAAAAATATAAATTTGAATTCAAATTAAAAACTGAATACGTATTGTACAATTAAACAATTCGAAGAATGTATTAAAACATTTTAGGACTATGATCGGGTATTTAACATTTGCCGATTCAAGTGACAATTCAAAATTTTTTGAACATTTAGAAAAATTCATAAACTTTCGTAAAGAGATATTAGATATTCTAGTTTGTAATTTATTCAATTTTAATTTGTATTTGGGTAGACAAAATTTTGTTATTTGTTATATAAAGAAAAGGAAACCTAAGATTTGATTTTATGATTTGATAACTGTAGAAAAACGAATTTTAACTTACACTGGAAGTTGTTTATAATATTTGGAAACGTTTATAGAAATTACATTTATTAAACTCAATAAAAATTTTATTTTTTGTCAGTGACATTTGGTTGATTATGATGACAGACTATTCATTGAATTGTAACGATTGGTCGACGAGGTCTGCGACAGCAGAAATAGAACAGCAGCAGAGATTGTCATTTTTGACATAGATATAAAAAGTTTGTCATTTTGTTACTTCATATTATTCTTTATTCCTGCGTAATTATTTAATGTTAATATATGATTTCGTTAGTTAAAATGTTCCTTTCAAAATATGTGTGTGTAAGACAACCCGCAATTAAACACTGATCACTCGACCTCTCCTCTGGTCGGCAAAAATAACCCGGTGCATAACATCTTCGCATCAGAATTATATTAAATGTCAGAAACTATTAAATAACCTATATAATCTTGAATAAAAAGTCACATGATATTATTGGGTAAATAATATAGAAAAAAATTAACAATTAATATTTAATTTGGAAAATACTTTAAAATTTGAAAAAAAATTATTTGATAACGAATTGAACCCACCTGAGATAAGAGTAAAAATAATTCAAAAGTAAATAAATTCATCATTCGATATAATAAAAAAAAATTATTTTGCTAGCCGGAAATTATTTGACATTAAGTGTCAATTTGAAGTACATTTGTATGCTAAGGACTGAAAGTGCTACTTTTTTGGACGAGTCTGACAATTGTGAGACGAGCGAAGAGAGGCGAGCAACAGACGATTCCAACAAAGTAGTATTTCAGCCGCGGCGTACACAACATTTTTTATACGACTCATAAGATCCAAAACTTTTTCAGTTACACTGAGGGTAGAAAATAAATAATAGAGAATTATAAACATTTAATTTATTGAACAATATATTGTACTTAATGATATTTGCAATGTCAATATTAATTATTTGCAAAAAGTAATGTTGATTGTGCCTCCAGGACAATTATTAATATTTATTGGATTGGATGCAAATGGAATATGTATATATCTACTAGATGTCAACTGTCAACATTGAAGTGACTAGAGTCACATTTAAGGAAGTTAAAGTTGTCTACTCCAGAGCGTCCCGAAAGTGTTTTGCAGTACGGAACTGTCACTTTCACTACATGGAACACTAAAAACGCAACTTTCGGTATGTAAATGAATACAGAACGAGCAACTTTCAGATAGCGTCGTCTAAAAAATACGTGTGGTTAAGCCGTGTGTACAATATGTAATATATGTACCTATGAAAGGGACGTATTATATTTTTATTAATGGTTTATTATAGTCTGTTTCTTATTGACTGACAGCACGCGCAAAGGTCACAGATGCTAGTCAGGTAGTAAAGCATAAGCGTCACAGTTCATCTAAGGAATTTATTTACTATTTAATTTTATACCCGATCTGATATATAAAGGTAGTATAAATGTAAATTCGGTTAGTTGAAACAACTAAATGACCTTCATACATTTGTAGAGTACATACTGTAAAAACAATAAATTATTTTTGAAATAATCTTGTAACGCAACTATTCTGACTGAATATTTCATTAATTATCTTGAGAATTTGGAGCAGGTCAATTCATGGGAGATATATTAACAAACCATTTATCAATTCATTCTCCAGATAATTACTTTCTGATTTTCGAAATGTTGATAATAACATTTCCAAGAAACATTACAATAGGGTTCTACTAGGGATTGTCCCAATGACTACTTAGAAATGTTGCAGGTATATACGGCGAAACTTGGTCTCACCCAAATTTGTATAATTTGTTTTGCTTAGTCTTCAAGTTTTACTCCAGTAAAGTGTAAGAGCGTGATTAGCTTACAAACGAAGACTGTAGTGTTAAATGTGCATGATGCTATTGTACATCAAATGCCGGCTGCTACTATTAGAAATATAGCTTAGACATGTTCCGATATGACAGGAGTTAGTGAATCTACTATTTACAGGCTTCTAAGAGAGAGGAAAAATGGAAATATATCTCCACCTAAAAAGTCAACTGGAAGAAAACCATTTGACCTTGATGAACATATGCAAAATACAATAAGACGAAAACTACATGAATTATATTTTAAAAAAGAGATCCTAACCTTTGACAGAATTCTAAGAATGGAGGACGAGAATTTGCCTGACATAGGGCGAAAAACTTTGTGGAAAATATTATACAAATTAAATTTTACTTGGGAGTCGCAAATCAGTGCTAATCGACAACGAAGAAATAATATGTTGGTGACGCCAGTATTTACGAGATATCCGAAAATACAGACAGGAGGGAAGACAAATCTATTATCTAGATGAGACATGGCTTAATGAAGGACATTAAGTGAAAAAATATGGCAGGACATAAGTATTCAAACCAGTCGTCAAGTTTTCATAGAAGGTTTATCTACTAGACTGAAAACTCCAATCGGTAAAGGTCGCCGACTAATAATAACGCATATTGGATGCAATCAAGGGTTCGTTGAAGGTGGTTTATTGTAGTTTCAGTCAACATCAACCATGAAGAAATGACTGCAGATGTATTTTACACAAATGGTCGAATTAATTCCAAATAATGCTGTAATCGTTATGGACAATGCCAGTTATTATTCGCGTTTAACAGAAAATTTTCCATCTACCTCTTGGAGAAAAGCTGATATTATAAACTGGTTAATCGTAAAAGATATACCATTTGAAGATGATATGTTGAAAAAAGAACTTTTAAAGGTTGCTTCAGATCACAAGCTACAATTTAAAAAGTTTGTGATTGATGAAATAGCCAAGAATCGTGGGATAACAGTGCTTCGTTTGCCGCCATACCATTGTGAATTAAATGCGATAGAGTTAATATGGGCCCAAATGAAAGGTTATGTAGCTAGACATAATAAAACATTTAAAATGAAAGATGTTCCTGAACTCATGAAGTACTCATTGACAACAATAACTGAAGAGAACTAGAGAGATGCTGTGAATCATGTAATTAAAGAGAAAGAGAAAATGTGGGTTTTAGATAACCTGATAGAACAAACTATAGAACCGATAGTGATCTCTCTCGACGAGTCTTCGGATGATTCTTGTATGGCCAGCGAAGAGGATGATACTAAAGATTGAATTTTATATTTCCTATAAATGGTATGTTTACTTTACTTAATATACATTAATTCATTGTCAATAAATTTGAATTATGAGAATTGAACTATATTTTATTTAATTAATTTAATTCAATAAAAATGTAACTTGTTAATAGGCCTAAACAAATGAATTTTATTTCAACTGTAATGTTGACCGAATCTAATTAAATAAGCAAAATGAACTAATATCGTAATCTCCGCCACTGCCGCACTGTTTATCCTTTTGCTGGCATTGTTCAGTCTATTACCATATTGTGTTTTGAGTTGAAACAGGGATGTACAGATAACCAATACAGACACCTACTTGTTTTGCATTAGAATTTTAGTATTTACTTGTAAAATTCTTAGGATCACTCTGTAGGAGATAATTTTTTATTTGAATATTTAATGAGGCTACTGTGCTGTCAGACATTAAGAAATAGACTATAATATGAGTTCACGGATTATTAGCTTAATTAGGGACATTTTAATTAATTGACAGTATTATTACCAACGTCATAGATATATTTGTATTAAAATATTTGAATGGCATCGAATTGGACGTTTAAAATACAATAATCACTAGTGATTTTGACAATTGAACATATTTTTGATCAAAAATATCCAGCAACACTTGTAAAACCAATAAAGGTCGCGTATCAGGTAGCATAGTTGTGTGACAAGATACCGAAGAGATGCTTTCAAAAGAATTATTCGAATGGGCGATCGGAAAACCAACTGAGCAAAGCGTAATCGATGTGAAAAGTAGAATTCAAATACGGAATTCGTCTATGACGCTCGGTAAGAAAATTCGGATACGTAAAAAACTCAGCTACCATATTAAATAATAAGAAAGTAAAGATGGTTTTAAATATCAAGAAGCAAATTAACATAATCTTTATGAGAAATGGTTTTATTTAACGTTTCTGATATTTTATATCGTGAATAATATCAATCAACACTTTTTTTAATCTTCCTTTGATGTACGAGGATTGTATGAATGGTTTACGCCGTCTACTGTAAAATACACGGTGTCTCATACAGTTGGACTAAAATTTTTAGTAAAGAATTACCTTAAAAAAATTTTTAGTAACTACGTCTATGTAATGGAAAGACTGAAATTGGTAAAAATCGAAAGAAGAATATTCACACTGTTATAAAAAAAATTGCAGCAATTTTCCACCTATAATACAAACCGAGTTATAAATCATACTTTTTTATATTCCCTTTGAATTGAAAATCGAAAAATTATTTTTTATTCCGATTTTAATGGAATTTTGCTTAGGGGGTTTTTTGATAGGAGGAATCCAAAAACATAGTCAGTTTTTTATCAATGGAATATCTTATAAAAGTTTCATTTATTTCAATGTGTTTCGATTTTGAACTAATAATTGGATTCGTAATAAGTTTCTGTGCTGCTTGGTTATCATTTCAAATCGGTATCTGCTCTTGCTCAATTCCTGTTTCATTTATTAAAAGTTTTAGGTGAACGGCTTCTTTAAAAGCTTAGGTTATTGACGTGAATGTCGCTTGTGCAGTAGATAAGACAACAGTCCTTTGTTTTCTTGATTTCTAGCTTAATAGTGCTCCTCAGTAATGTATTTTACCATGGCAAGTATTAAATTGGCTTAAATGGCTAACTGCGTAAGATATATCAGGACGTGTTGCTACGGCCATATACATTAAAGAATATATCATATTTTGATATGGTGAAGTAAAAGTCCGATGATCCGGCACGTTCGGGACCGGCTCGGAGCCGGACTACCCATAATTCCGGTCTATCGGGCGGTGCCCCTTCCTTTTAGTCAGTGGCGCAGCGAGGGGGGGTTTTACGGGTTAAACCCTCCCCCGAGATGGATGTCTAACACAAATGAAAAATGTTAATCTTGGTAAAAAAAATATTCTTGGCAACACTGCGCCACGCCCACAGGCGCTCAGTCATCCATTATAATGAATAAATTGTCAATATGGTGGTCACATACACATAGTTCAGTCATAACGAAAATTATAGATACACTGGATGATGGACAAATTTGTAATAAAAAAGCCGAAATTGGACTCTTCTGCTACACAGAGCAACAGTATAACTGTAAGTATGTCATTCACAAGCAACTCGTCAGAATCTACGCCAGAAATGCTGTTGATGGGCTTTTTATTCTTTTTCAAATTTGTTAATTGTTGCACCACGTTCCATAAGTTTTTTGTGGTGCTCGAATTTTTATTAATTAGTTGTTGATAATATTTTGATTTTGCTTTAACAATTAGTGTATTCAGCTTATTTCTAAATAACTTGTAATCATTTTTCATAATAATGTTATTTATATTTTTTTGACACACTTTATACATTTCATTCTTTTTATTTATCGAATTAAGTAGGGCCGTAGTTAAGCAAAGAGCTAATTTATCGCATTTTCTGAACAGTTGTCTTCGTTCAGTGCATTGGTTTAACACGTTTGTAACAATAGTTATAAATTCGTTTATTGCATTATCTGGATTATCAGCAGCGTACACTGAATCCCAACAAAGATGCTGTAATGAATTTATTAATTTATTTTCATTGATAAAATTGATATAAGGTAATTGGGTTGAAGACGCGTAACATTTTTTTAAAAATCAAAAAAAAATAATTAACTTTATTCAAAACTTACAAAACTGTGTATTCTATTACAAATACAATAAACAAATGATTAAACACAAAAAAAGTTTTTATTTTCTTAAAAATAAACGAAAAAGTTGGATAAACATTGACAGCTGTCATTTCGGCAACTTACCTCAACTACGGGGTAAGATGCCGACAGACTTGGGGTGAGATGACAAATTTGGGGGTGTGATGCCATAGACAGAAAACATTGTATTGGCCATCATACTCCAGCTAAAGTGCCATCTTACACCAAGTCTAAAGTTTTGAATGTTTTATTTAGTGACTTTTGCGCAGGGATCGCACATATTCGTCCCCGAAGCACAGGTTTCGTGTAGCCACTTGTTGCATACCACACAGCAAATCCAGTCAACTTTGGGACCCTTTTTGTCAAAGTAAAAGCCATCGCAAATTGCACAGAAGTCGTCCTTGTCACTGTCAGGTTCATCAGAGCTATGGTCGGAGACAATATTTTCATCTCCACTGACTTCTTCACTACTGCTATCGTGTGCTACATTCTCCTTTTTTTTGTTACCTTTTTTTACGAAGTTTCTTCTCTAACTTAGCTGCCTTCCCTTGTTGCTTCTTTTGTTTGTCTTCAATTTTTTGCGTTTCTTTTGGCGGTAGTCAGGAGAAGTAAGGAGTTCTGCATGTTGTTTTCTAACGTTTGGCCTACTAGGACCAGCTACGGATGGAATTGGCGCAATATCATCAAAATGTACAACAGCTACGTCGCCGGTATGTTCGTCAGAGTTTTCTGCATCGACATGTTTCACTTCTTCCTGTGAATTTCCAGTTTGGTGCTCAGCTAAAGCATATGCATGGTCAGGAATTGCATATTTGGAGCAGGGATAAACTCCACAAGCCCGAAATCCAGAAACACCATTCTGAACCGTTGCGGCTTGAGTCCACGCTTGGTTTAATAGTTCCCCAAACTGATACCTGTAAAGCACAAGAAACAAAGAAATCTCTTTCAAACTTATTTATTTAAATCAAATTACCTAGTTATTCGACGCCCTGGATGATTTCTTATCCACTGATTACAAGTGCTATTCCAGAAGGTCTTTAAAGGTTTAAAAAATGAAGGGTCGAGAGGCTGTAGCCAGTGAGTCGTATGACTTGGTAAGCAAACCACATGAATTTCATTTTCAGCCAAAAAGTCCAAAAGTTCCACGTCATTACAATGGGAAGCATGGCCATCTAATATTAGTACTGCAGGCCCTGGTCCCTTACGAGGCAAAAAATGGTATTTAGTCCATGATGAGAAGATACTGGTTTTCACATAGACGGACTCTGGAGACATCACTACTACCGATCCAGGGGGCATGTTCTCTTCAAACTCCTTTTTTTTGTTTTTGCCTTTAAATATCACGTAGGGAGGCAAAAAGCTACCTTCTGCATTACAGCAAGCGATGACGCTAACTGTTTCTCCTTTTTCTGAGCTTGTGACCGACTGAACATCTCTAGCTCCTTTTGTGGCTACGACTTTGGTAGGTTTATTGCATAATTGCAAGCCAGTCTCGTCCATATTAAAAATGTTTGCCGGTTTATCAAACAAATTGAGCGTCGTAAATGTATCGTTCAACATTTGGAAGTATGGATCTACTTCTGCGGCAGACATACCAAGTGAACGAGCAATTGAACGACCTTGAGCTACTCTCATAGTTAGGGTTGGGTGTCGTTTTAAAAAAAGTTTAAACCAATCGTAGCCTGCTAATTCTTTTTCTTGGTTAAGTCTAGATTTTAACCCATTCCTTTGCGAAAAGGTAAAAGCAAGGTGTCTTACGTCTCTTGAAGTTGGAGCATAGCTAAATTTTTGTAACCGTTTTATATAAGACACCAGTTTAAGTTCATTTTCAATACCTAAGGACGCGGTTGGCCCAAGACTGCTCTTTTCAAGATTATTCTTAACGCGTCTCGTCAAGGTTCGTAGAGGGATTCTATATTCTTTAGCAATCGCATTTGCACTCAGGGTTGGCTGCTGACGTAAAGCATTTGCAGCTGCTCTAAGGTCTTCTTCAGTCCATTCGCCTCTAGTTGATTTTCTGACGTACGTTCGTGGCATTTTACCTAAAACAAACAAGATAAATTAAGAAACTATTCAATTAGACGTACTGAAAGGAAACCACTTACCAAAATAGACGCAAACCTGAGAAAAAACAAGAGTTACAAAGTTTACAGTGCAATTAAGATAAGGCATCTTACCCCACACGGATCTTGGCGTTTTACCCCAACCCTTAGGTATAAGATGCCAAACCCACGAATCAAAATAACAAAACCCTTTTTCTCATTCAAAATAGGACAGGAGTATTGTAATGAATGCCAAAACCCTACATAAATTATATTAGCACAAACAAAAAACAGTTAACACTGTATATCACATAATTAATTTCTATCGTAAAAAACTTACCGGCATAAAAAAACACAACATCACCTCAAGGAACAGTTGCATGCACTTAAGCGCTTCGAAAAATATGATGTTCTCTAATAATAAACACAATAACAACGTAGCCGTGTATGTGGCGCGATCTATTGAGTATTGTCCAAAATACTTAGATTAGGCATCTTCCCCCCAATTACCTTATCTACTGTTACTTATTTCATGTACAGCTTTATTTTCATAACCAATTTGCAAGATGGTTGCAAAATGGTCAGTTATAGTTGTTTTTAACACCAAGGATATGATGTTATCGTTATTGTTTACATTCGTCTTTAGGAATATGTGATCTAAACAGCTTTCACTATTACCTTGGACCCGTGTTGAGTCATGGACAGTAGATATATACCCAAATTCATTCAGAATATTGAGGTACTCGGCTGTATGTCTATCATGTGGCTTTAGTAAATTAATATTTAAGTCACCCAAAAAATGCTTTATCTCGTTTTCATTATTTTCGTGCATTCAGGCTCGCATTGAATTCTTTTATGTTTATAGTTGGTGACTTATAAAATGCCGTAACAACAACGGATCCATTGATATTTGATGTAATATTAATCTTTAATGCATTGATATTGTAATGTTTTTCTAATTTATTTAAACAATAAACGGGCGGGTTAAATTTTAACACACGGTAGGTTCACTTACTTAATGTATTTAAACATTAAACTAATCACTAACACTTAATTTATATGTACTCAGTATATTCACTTAAACTAATTTATATAATCACTTCATGTTCACATATTCACTGGATGTTTGAATCGGCAACATTTCTACACTTTCCGATCTTATGGAAATAGCAGGGCACCGTCTTCATCGGATACTGATAACGGGGGATGTAGCTGCAAATTAATATCTGGACACCGGTATCTCTAAAGATAACCTCTACCATGTTCCTGATAACTCGCCAATCCAACTGGTTACTCGCTATCTTAGGCATAGCCAGTTTCTTCACGCTGGATTGTAACACATGGTCTCGGAGGTTACATCGCGGTAGGTAGATCGATCTTTAAATTCATCTTTAGTTACCACGTAGAAGACGTACCGCCAATTATGTTTCAGTTTCAGTGTCTTGCCAGAGGCTGGAATCTGGTTTTCAAGTTTTTCTAATTGCCCGAACTTCTTTCGAAAGACGGTTGCCAACCCTCGTGCGTTCTTGATACGGGCGGGGATGTTGTATGCCAGTGAATAATCTTCTAGGAGAGTGAACAAATCTTGTTGTTGTTCCGAAGTGACTACATATCTAGCTTTCCCGGTACCTCCATACGCGCCCATAAATTCATCGAAGGTAGGATCAGATACATCTTGAATAAGGTTTACTCCTTCCTCTAGGTCATGGTTTCCCTTCGAATGGGGCTAGTCGGTTTTGGTGAACTACTTTTGGTTTTCCGTTGGAGATCTTGCTTATGCGATATATAACATCATTGATCCTTTTCTTGATTAAGTATGGACCTTCCCAGGATTTTTGTAATTTTGGAGAAAATCCTTTTCTCCTCGTCGGGTTGTGTAACCATACTTTGTCCCCTTCTTTAAAACCGCCTTCTGTGGCCTGCGTGTCGTACCGACTTTTCATTCTGTCGCTGGCAACTTGAAGATTGGTTCGAACTAATTCATGAATATCGTCCAGCCTTCTTCTCAATTGGATCACATAGTCTTCGCCTGCTAGATCTTCTCCAGGCCGACAGCCAAATTCCAGGTCACAAGGAAGCCTCATTTCACGTCCAAACAGGATTTTCGCAGTTGTTTCACCCGTGGACTCATTGACGGCAGATCGATAAGCCAATGCGAATAGGGAGAGATACTGGTCCCAATCTCTCTGATCTGGGAACTACTTTGGCCAGGTATTTTCCAATAGTCCTATTCATTCTCTCGACCATTCCATCTGACTGTGGATGTAAAGCTGTTGTCCTGGTCATCTTCATTCCCAGCTTGTCGCAAATCTCCTGGAATAAATGGCTTTCGAAATTTCTTCCCTGGTCACTGTGGACTTCCATGGGCACTCCATATCGGCTGATGAATCCTTTCACCAATACATCCGCGACAGTTGTGGCCTCTTGGTTCGGGATAGCGTACATTTCCACCCACTTTGTGAAATAATCCATTACAACCAGTATGTACTTGCTACCATTTTCTGTCGTCGGAAATGGTCCAGCGATATCTAAAGCAATTCTTACGAAAGGGCTTCCAACATTGTACTGTTTCATGGGTGCCTTTCTCTTGCGATGTGGTCCATTACTCGTAGCACAATTCGTACATTTCTTACACCAGTCCTTCACATCGTTGGAGCTGTTCATCCAATAAAACCTTTCACGGACTCGCTGAAGGGTTTTCGTCACTTCCAGATGACCTCCCGATGGACTGCCGTGTAACTTCTTCAGTACCTCAGCTACTCTTGTTCTCGGGATAACTAGCTGTCACCTCATCTCAGAACCATCATCGATTTCAAGGACTCTTTTCAACAGCCCTTCTTCGAGAACAAGAGAGTTCCACTGAGCCCAATACGCCTTGAGTTTCGGTGAAAATTTTAACACTTCTTGCCAGGTAGGTCACCGATTTTCTTTCTTCCATTGCCGGATCATCTTCAGATGAGGATCATTCTCATAATCTTCTCTGATCCGGGTGGGTGACCATTCTTCATTGACTACAGTAGTTCTTGAAACTGTAGCTTTCTTAGATTTCGACTTGTTGCATTGTGATTAGTCTACAGGGCATGGCCGTCTAGGCAAGGAGTTGGCTTTTTGGTGATTCACATCAACTGGATGTTCACTCCTGTTTGATTTCCCCTGTGTCTGGAGTTCTTGGGTTACAGGAGTCTTGGGGCGCTTAGACGGACTGTGTACGTGCTCTAGCTCGCCACACTTCCGGCATTTGATCTTCTTCGGCCTCTTGTCTGCCATACCTTTGAACAAGTTGACGATCTGGTCAAGTCTGTCATCGTCATCTTCTTCCTGCATGGTCTTACCTTTGTTGTACCGCGAGCCCTTCGTGGCTGCTTTGCATTTAAAAGATTTTTGGTTTGCAGGAGTCGTAGGATGCTTGCACGAACTGCGTGCATGCTCTAGCTCGCCACAATTATAACACCTGATTTTATTTGGCTTCTTGTCTACCATTCCTTTCAACAAGTTGACGATCTGGTCAAGTCTGTCATCGTCACCTTATTTCTGTATGGTCCTACCTTTGTTGTATCCCGAAGCCATCGTGGCTGCTTCATATTCAAGAGCAGCAGTCAATGCATCCACCAATGTTTTAGGATGAGCTAATCTAAGCGTCTTTTCCATATCGTGGTCACATAAGCCGTCAATAAAGGCCTGGATGCCTAAACATTCCATCATGTTATCTGGTGCTGATGGATAAGCAAATCGAACTAGTCGGGCAATGTCCAGTTCATACTCTTGAAGGGTTTCGTCACGTTTCCGCCTTCGGTTCTTCAGCTGGAATCTGTACAAATTTTCCAAATGTTCGTGACCATATCGCATGTCCAACCTCTTCTTCAGCTACTCGAAGTCATCCATTTCTTCGAGCGGTATCGTCTGAAGTACATCTAAGGCATCTCCGCGAAGCGCGATGGTTAAATTCACTGCCTTCTCTCTATCGGACCAATTATTCACTCTAGCGGATGCTTCAAATTGTTTCACATAATTGGTCCACGACATTTTTCCATCGAACGTTGGGGCCTTGACTCGGGTAAAACTGCCAATGTCTTCAAACTTAGGTAGTGTTTCTGGCTTGCAAGGTTTCGTTTGCTCGGTCTTCATTTCTTCCTCTGGCGTGCCTCGCGTTCTTGAATCGGCAATCTTTTCCTCTAACTCCTTGATTTTCTCGTCCATGTTCTCTTCCATGGCAGAAATCTTCTCGTCCATGTTAGCAGAAATATTAGCAGAAATCTTCTCTTCCATGGCAGAAATCTTCTCGTCCATGTTCTCTTCCATGACAGAAATCTTCTCGTCCATGTTAGCAGAAATATTAGCAGAAATTGACGAGATTAGGGTGGAAGCCTCGTCATTAAATAAAACTGTTTTTGGATCAAAGCCGTCATTTTCCAGTGCTACTTTAAGTCTTTCTACTAATTCACTTTTCTTACCGGACGTTTCCAACTTACGATCTTCCAATTCTGCTCTTAATTCCGCCACTTTCAGATCCCTTAATCTCTTGACCGCTGATCGGTCCTTATTTATATTAATGCCTTTCTTACTAGAAAATTCCGGGCTGCGGCTTACACAGACACAAATAATTGGTTCTAGATAAGTCTGGTCACAAAAACAATGCTTTGATAAGATAGTCCCAAACAGTTATAAAAACACTGCGTATCCGCCATAATTTTAATTATCATACCTGGCTTAGACAGAGTCGGATTTAGGGTCTATACCAGTGTGCTGTTTCGTAACAATATTATTGTGCAATGGTAATACATCAAACGTGAAATTAAGAGAAGAATTAACATAAACAATTACTCCATCATTTTGGTTAGAATGACTTTCATTATAGATCAATTCATACCCATTTATGTCAAAAATGCTCGGTTCTATTATTTTCCAAGTCTCACTTAAAACCATACAACCAAATTCTCTGTTTAAATTTTGTAGTAGTACCAAAAATTCATGAAAATTTTTATTGATACTACGTATATTCATATGCAGGATTTTAAAAGTGCTACTTTTATTATTAATATTTAGTATTTGTGAACATTCATCAGCAGTATTTATAATAAAAGTTGGAATTGAATTTATTTGAAAATGCTGAATATAAGGATCCATTTAGACACTCACCAATTAATAATAAACAATTGAACATTGTTAAAATAATTATACATTGTTAATAATTTCTAAGAAAAAAATAAAATAAAATAAATGTGAATAAAAAATATGAAACAATTAGGTATTAGTCATTTAAACACAAGACTATCAAACGATGTAAAAAGTAGTACAATGGGAAAAAGGTAATTATTATGCTAACTAATTTCTTTTTTGGACTGAGAACGCGAACGTGTTTTCGGACCACTTTTAGTAATTCTATTTTCGTTTACAGCAGTTAAAGTGGCTACATCTGGATTTGCTGAGTTCTGATCACTAATTCCAAGTCGTGGAGGTTGATTCGAGGTTACCATATCATTTTTAGGTTGCAACTCTTCAAGCGATAAATTTAGTAATTTGTCCAGGGTATAGCTGTTACCATCTAAAATTAGTTTATTATTGCTGATAAAGCAGTTTTTATACTTGTTACTTGCACGGAATTGTACCAGGTATGGTTTTATGTTTCTATAGTTTTCTCTTTGTTGAGGGGTTGCGTCATTAGCTATAAATACTCCAGATTCCTTCAGCAATTTTACTTGCTTTAGGACTGCCTGCTTCGCAAAGAACGAAACTAATTCTATCTTTATTGGTGCTGCGTCGCTTTTCCCGAGAAAGTATAGATTTTTTATTTCTGTTTCCTTTAAATCCGAATTCAATCTACCATTAATTTCGTCGCATATGAACCCCGGTGTCAATAACCCGTTTCGAGGTTTTTCTAGTCCAGAGATAACTAAATTGTTGATACGATTTTTCTTTTCTAGATCCTTTACCTTTTGTTTCAGATCTTTATTGTCTTCTTCAATCGTTTTAATTTTTATGTTTAGTTCGGTAATTTTTTGCAGCAAATTTTCTTCAGAAAAATCAATAGTTTAGTTCTACTTTTGACTTTTCAAGTTCCGCAAGAATTTTTTTAGTCTTGTCTTCAAGTAATCGTTTAATAACTACCTCAGTCATAGTTTTCGTGATTAAATCCATTTGTTCAATAACCCCGCTTTTGTTATTTTTTAGTTGTATAATTACATCTTTCTATTTCGACTTACATCGTATATTAATCTTTGTATTTAACACCTGCTACATTTTTTTACCTATGTTTCATATGCACGAAATACCTTTTTAAGTAAATATTAATAAACACTTATAATATAAACAAATAAAAAGTAGATTTAAAATTGTTACATAGTACATTTTTGAAATTTGGAAATCACTTCTAATAAGGGTAATTCCAAAAATATCAGCCACTCCTTCTTTGATTTTATCTCCATATAGCCACAGTAATTATTTTGTTAAGGCATGAAGCATAGGCGTAGCCATAATAAATAAATTTGCAAAAGAATTATGTTTCAACACTTAATTATCTTCAAACCTTCTGTAGGAATCTATTCTTTACGCACTTTTAAAAGGGGTAAAGAGTATCTATACCAATAAATTTTGTTACAAACTTAAATTTAAATTTCAAAATTATTCATACATTTGAATATTTTAAAAAATGAAATCGACGCCTCTGATTTTTCAAAATAGGGTGTGATTTATAGAAGATCCAAACATGCCGAAAATTCTCTATCATTAAACCATTTAGCATCACTAATAACGTGTAATATACGCTAGAGGCGAATCGCGAGATCGACATCGGTCGAACGTTCCTATCACCTGTCGATATTTGCCGATTATTCCAAATATCGTTCACCTGCTTCGACTGCTTTTGTATTCCTAGATACATCTCGCATTTTTTCGCCAAAAAAACACACTCTCGATCTTATAGGGTTGGACTGGATCATTACGTTAACAAAATATAACGAAAATTACGTTCGACAGTTCATAACTAGTGACTTATATATCTATTTATTTACAATATCCCATGGGATATACTCCATTTACAGGATAAGGCTAGTAGTAGTTAGATAAATCACATACAACAATATATAAGAAAACATTACAATCGTGTACACTCAAAACAGACATATATCATAAATTAAACTAGCACCAGTTAAAAACAAAATATACATTAAAACAAAACAAAAATATAAAAACTGTTTTGCATGTAAAATATATTGATTTAAATAAAAATGTCTAATTGACGATGGGCTGCAGTTTAAAATATCAACAAATTTTTCGTTATCAGAATAATTTTTAATTAGAAAGTGTAGAGGTGAAGATTTGTATATATTAGTTGGGTAAGTTCGTTGATGAAATAGTTGATTATGGTGGGAATTGAACCTAGGAACATGATAATCTAACATGGCAATTAGATCATTACAATCTAATTGTATACTTATACATTTAAAAAAAGTTAAAGCTTCTAAAATTATCTCATTTCCGAAAATAACCGTTTTGTAATATTATTTAAAATGAAATTTCAAATTATCAATAATATAATAAACTGTGGATTATATCACTGACATCAATTTTCCAGAAAATTTATTATTATGTATAAAAGGGCGTAGACGAGTCCCTCCACTAAGCTCCAGGTAGTTATAATCCTACATAAATGTTAATAACAATTTTATACAAATACATATATATATATATATATATAATTTTTTTTTCAGTTTTTATCACCTGTATGTCTACATTCAATTTTAATCGTTTAAACTTGTTCATTTTATTGTAAAACATCGATATGTGAAGTTTTTGAAAATGCTCCAAATTGAGGGAGCGAAACGTCAAATTAAAACATAAACTGATACTGTGTTTACTATTAACCTGATGCCCACGAAAAATGGAAAAAAAATTTAGATATAAAGGTTAAAGAAAATCAAATAGTTTATATATATATATATATATATATATATATATATATATATATATATCCAAACCAACCCCATTTGCCGATTATTTCACCCAATTAGCAGGTAATTGAAGAAACTTGACAAACAGGTAGCTCAAAAATGGTTTTATTATTGTGAAATATAGTCTTTTCAGTTCTAAGAAAATGCCTCCATAATACAATGTACTTACTAGAACTTTTCAACTATAAAAGTAGCGGAAAGGTTGAATATTTTCAATTTACAGTTCATCTGTTCTGGAGAAACTGCTGTGTTGATTGATTTCCCCATTATTACTGCCATTTGTTATTATTTTTTACCGTTATTGTTAACTGGTGTTTATTTTTGTTCATCTATACAAGTTCTCTTCTCATCACACGAGACAAACACCTAACTACACCTTCCAACTATATAGTGTTCCAACCAAATTCGACCAGATATGGAGGATTTATCACCATCTAAGCATCCTAAAGTTGGCCCATTGTCGCTGAACGAAAAAAATCTGATATTAAATTGCTATTCCTCGTTGAAGAACGAAGAAATTAGAAGAAAAATCATGAATTTGACAGGAAGTGTTGATGAAACTGTGGAGATTACTGCAACAATGATGGGTGTTTCAAAAACAACAATTTATAATTTAATGATGGAGAAAAAAAATGGAAACATGACAGCCCCAGCAAAGTCCCCAGGCCGACCCAAACTTGAAATGGATGATGACTTGAAGAATGGAATAAGGCGTAAGGTGCATGCTTTTTTCTTTAGAAAAGAGATCCCAACTCTCTCCAAAATTATGGCTTCGGTTCAAGAAGATTCAGATTTTCCGAAAATGTCTCGAAGTACATTATGGAAAATTTTGAAGGAACTTGGATTTGAATATAAAAAAAATTATCGGAGCGCAATGTTGATTGATAGAGACGACATTGTCATTTGGAGGAGGAGTTATTTGCGCAATATTCGGAAAGCAAGACTAGATCAAAAACGAATTTATTATTTGGATGAGACTTGGTTAAATGAAGGTCATACTGTTTCAATGTTTTGGCAAGACACGAATGTCAAAAGTCGGAGGCAGGCAGCTCTTGAAGGGGGGTCAACAGGCCTCAATCCACCAGCAGGAAAAGGACGTCGGCTCATCATTACTCATATCGGAAGTGCCGAAGGTTTTGTTAATGGTGGGTTGTTGTGCTTTGAGTCGAAGCAAATCGGAGATTATCATGACGATATGAATGCAGACGTTTTCGAAGAATATTTCTCACAAATGTTAGATCTAATTCCAACGGGCTCAGTCATTGTTAGGGATAACGCAAGTTATCACTCCAGGTTAGTGGAGAAATTACCTTCAACTGCATGGCGTAAACAAGATATCCACGATTGGCTAACCTTGAAAAATGTTGAATGCCCAGATAACCCGCTGAAAAATGAGCTCTTGCAACTGGCCAATTCACATAAACACAAATATAGTAGATACGTTTTAGATCAGCGCGTGGTAAAACGGTTCTGAGGCTTCCTCCTTATCACTGTCAACTCAATCCCATAGAATTAATATGGGCCCAAGTGAAACGGGAAGTTTCAAGAAAGAATACGACATTCAAAATGAGTGACGTAAAAGTTTTATTCGAAAACGCGTTAGGTAACGTAACCAAAGAAAACTGGAAGAAATGTGTTGAACACGTGATACAAGAAGAACTAAAAATGTGGGAAATGGATTATATAAGTGAACACATGATTGATCCGTTTATAATCAATGTTAATAATGGAAGCTCAACAGAATCGTCTGATTCTGATATATAGACTAGTTTTTGTGTTCGTTATTACTATTATTTGTTAGACTTTTTTTATAAATGTTACATTAATTCGTACTTTCTCCGGCATTTTTCTTTTTTCCTCTCCTATTGTAAACGGTATATTAGTAGTAAAGTTGATACCTACTGCAAAAAAATTTGCTATTTTTTATATAATATTTAATGTTTATTGTTTATTCATAGGAACACAAAAAAATGTGTTTTTATTGAATCGATATTGTGAACTCTTTTGAATAGTTTTCGTAATTATAATTTCATAGTACCTTCATATTCATATACCAAGTTTGTTTTGTCCTGATTGCACGCTTCTGAGGATTAAATTGTTTATTTGTCCATTAAAATACAATAGAGCGACCCTTTCAATACAATAGGCGACCCAACCGAATACAGAGTTACGGGGTGTCTGCCTGAAATTCGTAACAAATGAGAAATTTTAGTACAAAATTAGATAAACTTCGGAGATATTTTATTATACACCCTGTATCGGTTTTGCATACCTAATGAGCTTTTATTACTCCATGCCTTTTAAAAACGGACTATAAATTTCTAGCACGCACATCCTTTTTGTTCCACGCTGCTACCAACGTAGTATCAAACAGAAGTTTCATTCTGAATTCCCAATTTCCGAATCCCTTACCATCAAATGGTTTTACTGTGACGATACTGCTGTTTTTTAAAGCCAATTTATAACCATACCTCTTTGACTATAACCTAATAAATATAAAATTTATATTTTTAAACCTCAAGTCCGATCCTGTCGTATATTTGGGGTATAATGTTCATAATGAGCTCTTTGTGTGTGGCGTTTTCTAATAGGGTATATCTGCTATATAGTTATTTTTATTTGCTTTGTTTTTTTACTTGATATTGTCTTTCAGGTGTTTCGTAATTACTTATATAAACTCTTTGATGTTTTTTTTTTTAAATTATAAGAACCATTTATTTAATTTATCGCAGATGACACGCATAGAAAAAGATAAATGTCGTGGAACGACGTCAAAGATATTTCATCCTACAATGTCGCCACCTGGCAGTTCAGGTAAGAAACAAAATAATTTATTTAAAAGTCTGATCATCAAGTATATGTCTTCCATTATTTTCAGTAATCTGAATTGCCAGTTATTAGATAATATTTTTTTTATAATTAATCCTTCATGTAAAATTGTAAAAGGATCAGTTCCTGTAAATTCTGTTAACTGCCCTATTGTGATACTGATGTTCAGCTATCGTAACATTTTGGAACTCTCCCACTACTACTAGTTATAATGTATTTTTGCAATTCCGAGACTAAAGTGGTCACTTTAGTCTCACATGTTAGAAACTAAAGGGTCACTTTTAGACCCAAGGGATATAAAGTGACAGTTAAAATCCCGAAGGAATTAAAGTACAAATAAAAAGGTAACATAGTAACATTAATCTTTATTTGTTGAATTAAAATGACAAGTAATGCTCACATTATTGCAGTTAACCAAACTAAATACACGATTATTAATATCAGAAATAGATGAACTAGTTGAACTTGAACAACAGACAGAAGTGAATAATGGGTCAGAATTTCGATTCAAGGAAGATGATGAAATCCCATCGGCCAGCGGTGATACTGATCTATTTTTATGCCCAAGAACTGTATCTTCTATTGATTTTTTGTTGATGGAGCTCTCAACGTACCCTTCGGCAACTGTTGCACTTTTCCATCCACTGTGGTGCTTTAAAATATCTACAGGAGCCCCAGAATTCGTTCGGCAACTTCAAAAAAGCAACTATATCTTGAGGCAATTTCCCAAATGTGTTTTTGTCAACAGGTTGTACAGTACACTTTGCATCCTTATAATAAACAAAAAACTTGAATGCGATGTTTCTGATTTTCGCAGAGCTATATACTTTCTGCATATTTCTACGTGCTTAAGAGAATTACTGTCTTCGCCATTTTTGATAACGAAAGTTCGATCGATTTTATTTTTTTATATATGAAATAATGTCGTTTGTTTGTCCTTTCCAATATAGAAGCTCTATAGCTCGAGATAAGCAACTTTGAATGCCTAAATCCCCTAAGTGTATATTTTTCAATATTTTATTTACTTGAGAATTTGGTACTAGTACTTTATGTCCTTTGAATACCATACAATTAACGCAAGTTCTTCTCGGTCATTAAAATAATGTTGTACTGTTTCCGGAAGTTCATGTTTTTCGTCGGGAAATCCATTTTGAATATATTTTATCAATGTTTGAAGCTCATTAGCATGTTCAGTTGCTAAATCAAATTCTTCTCTAACAGTCCTGGACATAGATAACACGATTTGTACCTGAAGTTCTTCTTCGTCTGTGACAGGTTGTTGTTGGCAATGACGACTAATTGGTATGTCTGTACCTTTTTTGTATATGACTTTTGGAGAATACTGTGTTATATCAAAAAGTATTCTTTCAAGTCTTGGAGCCTGCTTCTATAGGCTTCTTAAATATTACCTCTAGAGGCTTATGGATAGTCTCTATAATTATAGTTTATTTACGATAAAAAAACGATGATGTCATTTTTAGTTACTTTCCTGCTTATCAGAATAAGTATTAATTTACCAAACGTGAATACAATTTATCCTCAACAGCCAGGGCAATTTACAGATAACGGGTTGGCAAAACTTCAAGACATTGTCAAATCAACTGGTAAAATTCCCCAGTTTGTTTTGACGTTTATTGACATGCGATCATCGTCTAATATTTACAAGTTTTTTTGGTGCTTTTAAATTCATTGCTTCTTTAAGATTAAAAAAACAGTTATTTTCATGACTAATTATTTAGGCAAATCTGCAGTGTATGGTTAATAAAATGCCGAAGCAGCTCAACAAAAAATGTCAAGAGATGGATCATCTTTGTTGAGCTATTTTCAACGAGAATGCCGAAATAGGGGCCCGCTTCTCCCGCTTACTACTGTAAGAGATAAGTAATAGTATTCACTAGTTGTATTCATCGTTATTAATATTATTGTTACATATTTAAATGTAAATGATTAAATGTTTTTAATGTTAGGTTAGATTAATTAAACTTGATTATATATTATTCTTTCATAAATTGAAGTAATTATATTGTAGAGAGTTGCAGAAGCTTTAAAACTTAGCGTTACCACAGTTAACCGTATTGCCGCCAAGCATAATAGAGGTGAACAGCCTAAAAGCCCATCTAAAAAGAGACAACGCATAAAACCCACTGTTGAAATTGATAACTTTGATTAAAATGCTTTCCAAAATGTTATATACGAAATGTATGGAAACAGTGAGTATACTGAATTTACTGTTTTATTTTATTCACAATTAACTAACACAATATTTTTTCAGAATAACACATAACCTTGAAAACTTTAAGAGACAAACTCCAGGAGCGTGAACTCTTTAATGGTTGTTTAACATCACTCTGGAAGATTGTGAAAAATATTGGATTCAAATACCAAAAAGATGATCCTCGTCGTGGTTTAATGGAGTTGCCACATATTGCATTAAAACGTGTACATTTTCTACATGAATATGTCAAGATAAAAAGGGAAGGTTTATATCAATTTGTGTTTTTGGATGAGACCTGGATATTTAAAGATGGTACTGTTGGTTGGACGTTCTTGGCAAGATTCTAATCATAGAAGCGTGAAAAAAGCCAAAATTGGTGGTTTAAGGTAATTGAATAATAAAATTTAGCAATTAATTTATAATGTACTAACATTCCTGCCATTTTAAGACCTTTTCAAATATTTACTAGTCACACTATTTTATTTAAATATATATAATTATTAGTTGTTTTGAGCTATGCCGTCTATCTAAGTAACCTAGTAGTAATTTGTTATTTCGTTTTTGTAGATATAGAGTATTGCATGCTGGTTCCTCTTCAGGATTTATTCCTGGAGCAGGGTGGTTTTTTCTTCCAAAAAACAAGATGGTGGTTACCACGGTGAAAGGAACCGAGAAAATTTTTTGCATTGGTTTCAATACCAGCTTTTAGTGAACTTGGAAGAACCTGCCACAATTGTAATGAATAATGCAAGTTATCACAGTACAATGATCACTAAAATACTAACAACAGCTACCAAAAAGGCTGATATACAGAACTGGTTGATACAAAATGATATTCCTTTTGAAAATACTTTCCTCAAAACCCAATTATTGAATTTAGTACAACGGTAAGTTGATATAAACATTTTTCAATATATTATGGTAATACTTAGATAACTTATTTTGTTTAAATATATGCATTTTTGTAGGAATAAACCACCAACAGTATATGAAGCTGACATATTATCTGAAAAATATGATCTCAAAGTGCTTCGACTTCCCCCTTACCACTGTATGTTCATCCCAATTGAACATATTTGGGACATAGTTAAAAAAATTTATAGAGATCATGTGGTTACTGATGGTTCTTCAACAGAACAAGCAATAGGTGTATGGAAAAAGTCTTTAGAAAAAGTGACTCCTGATATTTGGTCAAAGACAGTAGAGCACACTGAAAAAATTATACAAGATGGATGGGAAAGAGAAGTAGTATTTGATAGACAGGATGTGCCTCCACTTATTATTAATTTTGACAGATGAAGATAGTGATGATTTTGTAGTGGAGTAGTGGAAATCTTGTGTTTTATTTTTTGTATATTTTTTTTCCAATTTGCTTTATTTCCACCTTTTCAAAATCTCTAATAACTATTATTAAATTAATTAGGTACAGTTATTTTATAATACACAAATTAAAACAACGACCACAGTATCTCTACATAAATAATAGTGATAAAATGGGAGATTTTTTATTTTTACACCTTGTAACAAAATTTTATTTTGTATATCTATAATTTTTCTTATCCATTTTATTTTTATTATAATAAATATAATAGATATTGTATAAAGAAACAATATTTAAATTTGCATGAAGATGATTACAGCTTGTATTGATTCCTTTTAGCGTAAACCCTTGCAGTGCTCTTGAAGATGGTTCTATAGAGCATAGAATAAGGTATAAGAACCTACAGTTCGTCATTTAACCCTCTTCTATGTAAAATAATTAAATGTTATTTCGAATATAGAACGATCGGTTACTATTTCTTGTATCTTATCCATAGTTTTTCATAAATAAATATTTATATTAAATTAATCAAGCCTATCATACAAGCCTTTTATTTTTAAATAAATATTTTTGACTTACGCTCTAGAAGGCACGGAACAATTAAAAAGAAGAACTGTCAATCTAACATCAGATTGACTTTTCAAGTTTTCGTTAAGTAAAGGAAAAAACTACAGCTTGGGAACATCACAATATTTTGTTTTGCAACGTCATCGTCTTTTTATCGTAAATAAACTATAGGAATCGATTTTCTGTTGTTGACGATTTAATTAGTAATGTCAAAAAAATATTTCGAAAAGACCCTTTGACGGACCAATTTTATAAGGAATGACTTCCAAACTTTCAATTGCCTCCTGAACCAATAATTACCAAATCGGATATGTGGGGGGTTGTAATATTCTTCTTGCCGCCATCTACCAAGAGATCTATCAAATACAAACTACTGATAAGTTTGCGAATTATTTGTACCTCTTTATCATAAATTGTAATAATAAAAAAATCATGATTTCCAAATTCATTAGCATCTTACTACATTTGCTTACACTTGTCAGCAATGACGAATTGTAAAGAATTAATAAGAACAAAAAAAATATATATGTTTGTGGCAGGTGGAGGGTGTAGAGCCGTATAAAAAAGATTGATACGTTCGATACGTGACCAGCATATAACGGCCGTTATTGTTTTAATAACAGGGTTAATTAATATATACTAGTACCTACTTTTACGTAACGCCTTATGCCGTGAAATATTTTAAGATTGTACCGTTGATTACTTTTTATTCAGTCGTTTTAATACAAAAAAAGAAGAATATTATACGAGGCCCGCTATTTTTGTATTGAGAACTGGCAACATTGGTTTTGGCATCTTGAAGTTTGACAGTTGTGACAGTACACGTAACGGGAACATTTTGAGCCACACAGTGGAATTAATTCGGGAAAACTATGGATTTCTTTAAACTAGGATTTGTTGAATCAAATTAAACAGTTTGCATTTGTTAAAAAACAAAATTAATGCAAAATGAAGATTTCAACTTAGTTCTTTTATATAACTACTGTTAATTTCAGTTTCCTCGTATGATAAATATTCCGAAAACGATATTAGTATCTCGCAAGTAAAAAAAAATTAAGACCGCCACCAAAAGATAATAAATAATATTCCCTATCGAGCAGTGTTGACTTTGAATTTCTCGGTATATAATCTGGCCCTTTGTAATCTTTTAGATCGAACTTGTAGATATGATAATCTCTCTGTTATTTTCACCTACTCGAAAATTAGCGGTTGTGTATAGTATTCACTGCTGCCGACGATAAAACTCACCTGGGGCTCGAAATCTTTGTTACACCTGCTGGCTCTAATCGGCGGTACCTTCGTACTAAAAGAGCGCTACCTTTTCCGTTTAATCCCATGATGTACATAGTAGTGTATATTCAGTCTCAAATATTTATACTTTCATCCGAAGACTAAAACCAAGACAACCCGGTCTTGGTCTTGCATTTACTCATCACTAGTAGAATCCAAAAAATATATACGTTTTTGATTTTGATATATAATTTTCTCGAAAATCCCATTTTCATAAATGTTTCTCAATTATTTACCCGAAATATTTTTTGCTCGAGCAACTGACAATTTTTTTGGAATCCTCGTATAAAAAAACCTCCCTTTGCAAAATTTTATCGAAACCGGAATCATTGTTTTTGCATCTTTAATCCTTTGAAATCGGGATTTTGAAAAAAAAACTTTTATAAACTATTTTTTTTATAATAGTTTGAACACTCCTCTGTCGATTTTCACCAATTTCATTCTATTTATTGCATAGACATAGTTATAGTTTATTTACGATAAAAAGACGATGATATCATTTTTATTTACTTTCTTGTTTATCAGAATAAATATTAATTTACCAACCGTGAATACAATTTATCCTCAACAGCCAGGGCAATTTACAACTAACGGGTTGGCAAAACTTCAAGACGTTGTCAAATCAACTGGTAAAATTCCTCAGTTTGCTTTGACCTTTATTGACATTCGATCATCGTCTACTATTTACAAGTTTTTTCGTGCTTTTAAATTCATTGCTTGTTTAAGATTAAAAAAACAGTTATTTTCATAACTAATTATTTAGGCAAATCTGCAGTGTGTGGTTAATAAAATGCTGAAGCAGCTGAACAGAAAATGTCAAGAGATGGTAACATCTTTGTTGAGCTATTTTGAACGAGAATGCCGAAATGGGGGCCCGCTTCTCCCGTTTACTGCTTTAAGAGACGTAAGTAATAGTATTCGCTATTTGTATTCATCATTATTAATATTATTGTTACATATTTAAATGTAAATGTAAACTTGATAATATATTATTCTTTCATAAATTGAAGTAATTATATTGTAGAGAGTTGAAGAAGCTTTACAACTTAGCGTTACCACTGTTAATCGTATTGCCGCCAAGCATAATAGAGGTGAACAGCCTAAAAGCCCACCTAAAAAGAGACAACGCATAAAACCTTGAAATTGATAACTTTGATCAAAATGCTTTCCGAAATGTTATATACGAAATGTATGAAAACAGTGAGTATATTGAATTTACTGTTCTATTTTATTCACAACTAACTAACACAATATTTTTTCAGAGGAACACATAATCTTGAAAACTTTAAGAGACAAACTCCAGGAGCGTGAACTCTTTAATGGTTGTTTAACATCACTCTGGAAGATAGTGAAAAATATTGGATTCAAATACCAAAAAGATGATCCTCGTCGTGGTTTAATGGAGTTGACTCATATTGCATTAAAACGTGTACATTTTCTACATGAATATGTCAAGATAAAAAGGGAAGGTTTATATCAATTTGTGTTTTTGGATGAGACCTGGATATTTAAAGGCGGTACTGTTGGACGTTCTTGGCAAGATTCTAATCATAGAAGCGTAAAAAAACAAAATTGGTGGTCCAAGGTAATTTATTAATAAAATTTATCAATTAATTTATGATGTACTAACATTCCTGTCATTTTAAGACCTTTTCAAATATTTACTAGTCACACTATTTTATTTAAATCTATATAATTATTCATAGTTGTTTTGAGCTATGCAGTCTATCTAGGAAACCTAGTAGTAATTTGTTATTTCCTTATTGTAGGTATATAGTATTGCATGCTGGTTCCTCTTCTAGATTTATTCCTGGAGCAGGGCTGGTTTTTTCTTCCAAAAAACAAGATGGTGATTACCACGGTGAAATGAACCGAGAAAGTTTTTCGCATTGGTTTGAATACCAGCTTTTAGTGAACATGGAAGAACCTGCCACAATTGTAATGGATAATGCAAGTTATCATAGTACAGTGATCAATAAAGTACCAGCAACAGCTACCAAAAAGACTGATATACAGAACTGGTTGATACAAAATTATGTTCCTTTTGAAAATACTCTCCTCAAAACCCAATTATTGAATTTAGTACAACGGTAAGTTAATATAAACATTTTTCAATATATTATGGTAATACTTAGATAACTTATTTTGTTTAAATATATGCATTTTTGTAGGAATAAATCACCAACAGTATATGAAGCTGACATATTATCTAAAAAATATGGTCACAAAGTGCTTCGACTTCCCCCTTACCATTGTATGTTCAACCCAATTGAACATATTTGGGGCATAGTTAAAAATTTTTATAGAGATCAAGTGTGAACTGATGATTATTCGACAGAACAAGTAATAGGTGTATGGAAAAAGTCTTTAGAAAAAGTGACTCCTGATATTTGGTCAAAGACAGTAGAGCACACTGAAAAAAATATACAAGATGGGTGGGATAGAGAAGTAGTATTTGATAGACAGGATGTGCCTCTACTTATTATTAATTTTGACAGTGACGATGAAGATAGTGATGATTTTGTAGTGGAGTAGTGGAAATCTTGTGTTTTATTTTTTGTATATTTTTATCCAATTTGCTTCATTTCCACTTTTTTAAAAACGACCACAGGATCTCTACATAAATAATACTGATAAAATGGGAGATTTTTTATTTTTATATCTTATAACAAAATTTTATTTTGTGTATCTATATTTTTCTTTTCCATTCAATTTTTATTATAATCAATATAATAGATATTGTATAAAGAAAGAATATTTAAATTTGCATGAAGATGATTACAGCTTGTATTGATTCCTTTTAGCGTAAACCCTTGCAGTGCACTTGAAGATTGTTCTATAGAGCATAGAATAAGTTCGTCATTTAACCCTCTTCTATGTAAAATAATTAAATGTTAATTCGAATAAAGAATGATTGGTTACTGTTTCTTTTATCTTATTCATAGTTTTTCATGAATAAATATTTATATTAAATTAATCAGGCTTATCATACAAGCCTTTTATTTTTAAAGAAATATTTTTGAGTTACGCCCTACGAGGCACGGAACAATGAAAAAGAAGAACTGTCAATCTAACATCAGATTGACTTTTCTAGTTTTCGTTAAGTAAAGGAAAAAACTAAAGCTTGACAACCAATGATTCATTATTATTATTTTGAATAGTACAAATGTATGTATCGTGTATTTATAATTTGTGTTAATAATTCTTAATATATTTATCCCAATGAGTTTTCAATTGATGTTATTTATTCAACCCTTAAAGAATGGTTACGAGGTAAGATAAATGGTTTTATGGTTAATGTAGTCTATACGAGGAGCACTTACTAAGTAACCACTACATATGGACAAGTAAGCTGATGTTGTATACCTGCAGTTTTGATCAAATTCTTGAATTCGTTTGAGCAATATTCCACACCATTGTCAGTTCGTAGACACTTTATTTTGTCACCTGTATGAGTATCAAAAAATCTTTTATAAGTATTGAAAGAACTATTACTTGATTCTTATTCTTCAAAAAATATACGGTTGTATGATGTGTATATTTTTTTAAGAATAAGAATCAAGTAATAGATTCTCGATATGTACTTATAAGTATATATCTAGAACCAGATAGTGACTTATCCTGCATCGGTCCACACAAATCCGAATGTATCAACTCCAAACATCGTGACGATTGACTCTTACTTGCATAAAAAGGTAAACGGTGACTTTTTCCTAATACGCATGTTTCACATACAAAGTTCGGATCGAAATTATCCGAGAAATCTAAGCCATATACCAGTCCCTTTTTCATTGTATTTAAACTCTTTGCGTTTACATGCGCTAAACGCATATGCCATAGATTGCATTCTTTTTCTGCATTGTTGAACCAGACGGAACCATTATTTTGTGATGGAACTAAATCAATTTTAAACAGTTTATTTTCTAACCTAGCTATAGCTATGAGTTTGTTATTACCGTTGTAAATTTTAGCTCCATTAGAGTTAAAGATTTCAGTGTTACCTTTACTCACTATTTGACTAATTGACAATAAATTAAGTTTTAATTCGGAAACAAAATATACATAATGTACTTTGATGGTAGAATGTTTGTTTTTACCAACTGATCGAGAAAGATTGACGTCACCGATAGTCTCCGTGCAGATTTCTTCATTATTTGTTGTTCGAATTTGATTTAATTACCAAATTCTGCTGTGATTTTTATTTTCAACTTCCCCTGTATAATACAATTCGAATATTATGCTCAAAACATATAACTAAATATATCCTTCTTCTCAACATTTAATATTTCTTTACATCAACAAAAAAGTCATTTTAACTTCAGTACCACATAAGAAATACAGATAAATATCGTTTTCTGAAATTCCAATGAATATTTCAAAGTACCCGACATATTATCGCTTCATAAAATCTCTCTTCCAAACTCTGTTATCTGTATCTACGAAACCGTTTCAGTCCATAAAAAATCACCCCAACTGCAATTTTGCACTCGCTGTATCTGACCGTTACGTTTCAAATTCTTTCATACCATTGGCCAGATCCTAATATTTTGCTCCTACCTCGCAAACACGTTCACCGATGTGTAAATACGAATACAACCTCAATTTTAATCTTCCCAGCAGTCACTCATACTTCCCAGTCGCCAGTAGTCACTCATATTTCCCAGTCGTCATTCGTCATTCATACAGTTCCCAGTCAGCGGTAACAAACATGTGTACGTAATCTTTAATCATCCAGTAAACCATCATATTATGTGCAAAAAAATCTCAATTAACGCGTATGTACAAGCGAATTCTTAATTGTCTACGCAAAAATAAATAAAATTATAAAGTCATGCAATATATGAAAACGAAAGTGACATAAGTGTTTCATTTCATCATACAGTCCATCATTACATCATACATCAGTGAAAACAATCGTTTTTGGTCCTTCGAGTACATCTGATAACAACAAAGAACTTTCATTCCATCTAATAGCCCAGGGAAAAAGGGTTAATTAGAACATTTGTAGTGGTAACAGTCAACTATGCGGACTCTCTTTTGTTTTCTAGCACATCTCGATTTGCTGTCATATGCGCTGAGCAACCTGAGTCTAAAAACCACGACTTGTCATTTTTGTCCTGCACTGCGAACACTGATAATAATAAAGAGTCAGTGTACGAATTTGAGTTAACATTCAAATTCCTACTGTTAATTCTTACATAAATTATTACTTTGTTTTCACCCTGTATTTATAATTTTACAAAACCCATTTCAAACTTCATTTCATATAAAAAACCACAGATAACTATATATCAATTTCTTTGTCCACAAAACTATATGCATCGACTGAGTTTCAACAGTCATATGAAAGTTTCATTTAAATCTCTATTTCCCATTGGTTACATTCTCACATAACTTTCCTTGTTATCACCCACTTTAAACGACATATAAAAATATCTATAACAACATACATTCAATTTTTCATTATCATCATATATAAAAAGGTTGTAAGTCGAGTAACAAAAATTCAATTAAAAATTCATTCAAAAAAGATAATAAAAAGTCACATTGTCAAAAAATTAATCATAAAGAAGTAAAAACTTTTCAATTACAATGTATCATAAGCATTTGTGATAATCTTAATTGTGACGCAAAATGAATAAAGTGTAAAGTAATAGAAATATAAAGAAAAGTTCATATACACATCGATTTTTATTTAACATAACAAATAACTCATACATACGGAAGCAGTTATTATCGTAACATTACGATTGGTCCTTCAGAGCTTTAAACATAAAAGTGAATACGACTTGCCGCATTTTTGCTTTTCCATTAGAAAACAGGAGAATGCAAGACAGTCAGATTGTCTTGACCTTTTATCTCCGGTATCCGATTTTTTATCTACAGGATCTTTTTTCTTCTCGCACTGGCCTGCAAAATGTCCATACTCGTTACAGATAAAACAACGTACCCTTTTTTTGTTTTTCTTTACATTCTGCTTAGCTTTGTTAAACCTTGAACCACTGGCACCATAAATGGCCACTGACTTGTTTTTACAACTCGGAGCTACTGATCTATCCTGAAACAACTTGGTTTTGATCGAGTCTGTTGTTATTGGAGTGTCTGAACTTTGAATCCACATTATCATTGGCTAATACGTTCCTGGTAAACCAGCTAACAAAATTGTACCTATCCATTCGTCACTAACCCTAGCAAATATATATAGGGAAGCCAAAGCGAGAGTTAGGATATATGAGGGCACACCAGAATTCTCCACCAGCAGAGGAGTTAGACAAGGAGAAGCAATATCACCAAAGTTATTTACAGCAACACTAGAAAGCATCTTCAGAAAACTGGGCTGGAACAACACAGGTCTGAATATAGATGGAGAATACTTGAACCATCTAAGATTCGCTGATGACATCATCCTGATAGCGAGTAACCCTGGCGAAATGCAACAACATATAAATGAATTGAATGCAGCAAGCAACGAAGTAGGCCTTAAAATAAATCTGAGTAAGACCAAGATAACGTATAACGAACTGATAAACGCACAAGAAATAACAAATAATGACACTGCCCTGGAAATAGTAGAGGAATACATATACCTGGGTCAACTAATACACATATCAGGCTCTCTGCTTCCAGAAATAAACAGAAGAATCAAATTAGCATGGAGAACATTTGGACAGAACTCTATCATCTTCAAGTCTAGAATGTCACTCCGTTTGAAAAAGAAAGCGTTTGATCAGTGCGTACTACCAGTATTAACATACGGCTGTGAAACCTGGACCCTGAAAACTGATATCATTAGAAAACTCCAGGTAACGCAGAGGTCTATGGAACGATGCATGCTTGGAATAACAAGGAGAGATAGAAAAAGGCTTGATTGGATCAGACAAAAGACCCAAGTGATAGATGTCATAAATAGAATCAAATCCCTAAAGTGGCAATGGGCGGGGCATCTCGCTAGAAGGACCGACGATAGATGGACCACAAAGATAACGCAATGGTATCCCCGAGGCGTGAAAAGACCAAGAAGACGCCCCAACTTAAGATGGGACTACGACATAAAGAAACTCGCAGGATCAACTTGGGGCCGCATAGCTAGCAATAGACAACAATGGGCCCACATGGAAGTGGAATATATAAATATGTAAAGGGAGGCTACACCATAACAAAATGGTTGAATAAGCTGCATATGATGATGATGATGATGATATATATATATAACGTGTGATTCCAGTGGATACGGGGTTGGAGCAGTGCTCAGTCATAAAATCAATGGTGTTGAAAAACCAGTTTTATCTGCTTCCTCCACTCTTAGTGAAAATGAAAAGAAATATTCCAATTTAGAACGTGAAAGTTTAGCAATAATATTTGCCTTAAAAAAGTTCCACAAATATGTTTTTGGACGAAATTTTACTTTAATCACAGATCACCAACCCCTTCAGTTTATTTTCGGAAAAAATAAGAACATTCCAGTTACCGCCGCAGCTAGAATCACTCGTTGGGCCATAACCTTATCAGCTTATAAATATGACATTATTTACAAGAAAGGTAGCGAAATTTCGAATGCGGATGGTCTCTCAAGATTACCAATGAACAGTCAAACTGAAATCTCTGATGCAATATTTTCATTTAGCTTATCTTATGAAGTACCCATTACTTATGAAAATATAGCAATAGCAACAAAAAAAGACATAATTTTGTCCAAAGTCCTTGATCTTACTCTAACTGGTTGGCCAAATTTGATAAAAGATGACAATTTGAAACCTTATTTTAAAAGAAAATTAGAATTTTCTGTGGATAGTGGTTGCGTCTTAGTTGGTAATAAAGTAGTAATTCCAAAACAACTGCAGGAGGATATTCTAAGTTTGTTCCATGAGCAACATATAGGAATAGTAAGAACTAAAATGCTCATTAGATCTTATTGTTGGTGGCCTGGTATTAATGAAGATGTTGAGCAATATGTGTATTCTTGTGATCTATGCCAACAAACTCGAAATTTTTCAAACAGCGGAGTTTTACTTCCTTTGCCAACTGCTCCTAATAATGTTTACAGAGTAAATGTAGATTTTTTCAAAAAAGATAATTTCACATTTTTTATTCTTGTAGATTATAAGTCTGGGTGGTGCGAAGTTAAACTTATGAAGTATGGCACAAACGTGAGAGAAACAGTTTTAAAGTTGAAACAAATTTTTTCAGTATTTGGATTACCAGTAGAACTTGTATCTGATAATGGTCCACCATTTGGTAATTCTTATGAATTCACTTCTTTCTGTCATGCAAATGGGATAAAATTAATCCGAATTCCACCAAAACATCCAGAAAGCAATGGTTTAGCGGAAAAGGAAGTCCAAACAATCAAAAAGGGGTTAAAAAAAGCTTTATTTAAAGAGGGAGAAAATGTAAGTGAAGTCTCTATCTTAAATAAATTAGAAAACGTTTTATTTGTACATAGAAACGCCCCAAGTACTTCCACAGGATTTTCACCAGCCGAAACACTTTTTAAAATTCGTCCTCGTACTAGATTTGATTTGCTAAAACCATGGTCAAAGAAACAAAAATCCATTCAACCTGACATTTTGCAAAAAATAAAGTTGTTTTCAGAACACGATGAAGTTTTTGTAAAGAATAAATATACAAATCTCTGGCAAAAAGGTAAAGTTGTTAGGTGTATGAGTTATAGTACTTATTTAGTTCGATGCGGTGACAATATTAAGTTATATCACATTAATGACATCAGGCAAAGTAAATCAAATCCTATGAATGAGAGTGAAATTTATAATAACCCAATTGTGTGAAATAACCCTATCTTGTCAAATAACACTACTGAGACAAATAATGTAACTAGTACCTCTATGTCAAATATATATATATATATATATATATAAGAAAGATAGTCTTTGCTGACTAGTTAGGAATAAAACTAGTGAATATTGGGGATTGCAGCAAAAAATTGGAAAAGATATACTCTTAGCGGAAAATGTCCAAGCTTTCGAGGATGTTTGTCCTCATCATCAGGGAAACTAGAATGAAAAAACAACAGTTAAATACTGTGGTCAAAGAGAATAATTAAAAATGAAATTCACAACCACGTGTGTACTTACCTCCGAAGTGAGGTTAGATTCCATAAAGATGTAAAATCGTAAACTACAAGTCGTAAATTGTGGAATATTTAAGTAGGAATTGAACCAACGGCCTAATCAATCGTGTCATAGCAACAATTGCAACGATTGATTAGGCCGTTGGTTCAATTCCTACTTAAATATTCCACAATTTACGACTTGTAGTTTACGATTTTACATCTTTATGGAATCTAACCTCACTTCGGAGGTAAGTACACACGTGGTTGTGAATTTCATTTTTAATTATTCTCTTTGACCACAGTATTTAACTGTTGTTTTTTCATTCTAGTTTCCCTGATGATGAGGACAAACATCCTCGAAAGCTTGGACATTTTCCGCTAAGAGTATATCTTTTCCAATTTTTTGCTGCAATCCCCAATATTCACTAGTTTTATTATATATATATATATATATATATATATATATATATATATATATATATATATATATATATATGACATTACAGTACTGATAGTTCCTATTCAACCGACTAGATTATATCTAGTCAACGCCATAGAACACTGAAGTAATAGATTATTTCAAATTTACTCCAACACTAAGGATATTTATTATTTAAATTTTCATTATTAAGTATATATGCAAATACTTTTATATTTTTATAATATATTCATATATCTATTACAACACAAAATTAATTAAACTGAAAGAAAATAAACACCATTTATCAACACCGCTAAAACTCACATGATGACAGAAAAGCATCCTAATTTGTGACCCTGGCTGCCTAGGCATAAGATGTCGGTGTCTAATTTATAACCTATAAGTGTCAAGTGTAAATAATTATACCTAAGAATATTTTTAAAAATCGGCAGAATCTTCCGGTTTTTTTTTGTGAAACAAACTTATATTTTATTCAAGATAATAACCTTTACAATTTAAAGTGAAAATATTTATCGTAAAATAGCATTAACTAATGTTGAAAAAGTACCATTTTTCGAACTAAATTTGTGTTTTTAAAGTAATTACTGAATGATCCAGTGAAAGTTTTATTCTAATCTGCTTTATTTAAGCTAAGCTATCAAACAAAATTAAGATTAACATAAAATTGCGAGGGTCGCGAAGTGCACCGGAATTAAAAAATGTCAACTTTTTTGACAGTTGTAGATATTTTTTCAAGTATTAGAAAAAATGTTGGGTAAAAACTAACAGCCTCGTTATATAAGGTGAAGTCATGTGCTGTATACATCGACTGGTTTATATCTATTGTTATGTAAATAAACGTATACACGTCTTTACCTACCAGCCGATACATATTGTTAAAAAAACGTAAAAAATAAATAATATGCCTACAGATACAGGTCACTTGAAAATTGAGAAGATTTTTTCAAAAGTGTCTCACGCGATCACGAAGATGATTCTTCAAAGGGTCGAAGATCTCTCTCACGCCAATGTATGAGCATTCAAACTCGTCAATTATTCCAGTAAAAAGCTGGTAAATTGTTTGTTGGTGTTTAAGTCATTTTTTTCGTTTTGTATAAACGTCATACGCTGAAGTGTAATCTTCACGAACGGTCTCTAGATGCCAATAACCATTATCCAATCAAAATCAGTGAAACATTTACATGAAAACGTGCTTATGATATTATCTCTTAGCATTAGGAAGTTGTTTTCGGCATTAGGAAGTAATTTTTGTCACTTTCTAATGGAAAGGAGAGCGGTATAAATCTTAAAATACAGTATCACACAGTATTCATGATTGAAACGACAGAAAACATATAAATTTGATTAATACATGCAGCGCCATCTCTTAGCATTATTTTAATACAAGAAATATCAAAAAATTCTAAAACAACATACTTCTTCCACATTTTTAACTATAATCTCTTCCACAAAATAGTAAATAATTTAGAAGTAATATATTATATATTTTGTAATGTTTTAAATCTGTTTTATTAGGTTTGTTCCAGTCGAAGTAAATACCGTTTTATTACCGTACAATCTCAGTAACGCAGCAAATTTGATGTAAATTATACAGACTTATTATATTCACTAATCAACTGGGTTTGTATCGTAATTGTACGGTTTTTTTTTGGTTAGAACAGACATAATATTAAAAGTGTGAAAATTACTGCCGGCGCCATCTATCGGGTACTAGCTGAACTATAAGTTTTAAAAAGTAGAAAGTTGCATTTAATCTTGCCTGAAACAAGTTTTAAAAAAAACTTATGGTAATTTACGTTTATGTAGAAACTAATAATTTGTGTGAAAGCAGAAAGACGCTATTTCCAATTTCTATAAACAACCATAATTGGTGATGCGTGATCAAATATATAGTTAATATCTTTTAGAACCAATTTATTGATTTTTAACGACTCTCAATCGCACGATATGTAATCACAGTTCTAATTGCGGAAAATAATTTATTCCCATACAAGTTTAAATGATTTTATTATAAATACTAACAAATCATTGAGTATCATTATTTTCGATCAATATAACTGCTTTTATTAAGTTGATCACTATAATTATTGAAAATATAGAAACGCATGTTATCACTGTACTAACATCCATAATATTATCGTCCATCGCCATTAATTGTTCAATCAAGTAGTTAAACAAAACTAGACATTTAAATGAAATGTCTACTGCTCCAACTATAAGTGAATTTCATAACAAAACTGTATTTATTTTTTATTAAATTACATTAATTTTGAAAACATGTAATATATTGATCTGATCTTCGTTGAGATTTTTGTTCAGTTGATATTATCAATGTCAAGTTGTTAAAAGTCGAATAAAGCCTATTTCAGTTCAGGTTTATTTACTACAATTTATTCGACTTTTTTTGATTCTGCATAAGATGGATAAACTACTCAGACCAGAAAGGTTAGAAGTTGAACCAAGCTCTAGTACTGCCGCTCAACAGTGGACACATTGGATTCGGTCATTCGAGAATTTTATTGAAGCTGTCAATGCCACAGAAAGCAATAAGCAACTGAATGTCCTAAATAAATATGTCAGTCCCACTATTTATGGATTTATCAGTGAATGTTTAACCTATGATGAAGCACTCGCAATCTTCAAAAAGATCTATGTCAAACCACGCAATGCAATTTTTGCTCGATACTCCCTTGCAACAAGGCGTCAACAAGTTAGTGAGTCTATTGACCAATACTTACCTTACAAGTTCTGAAGGAAATGAGCAAAGAATGTAATTTTAAATCTGTATCTGCAGACGAAAACAAAAATGATTACATAAGAGATTCGTTCATCAGTGGTCTCAGCTCTCCTCACATCAGACAACGACTTCTGGAAAATAATACACTAACCTTACAAGATGCTTTCGACAAAGCCATGCAGAGCTCTTGAAATGGCTCATTATCATTCAGAGGCTTATGTATCTTCATATGGATCCTTTAATGCAGCAGCGAATATGAATACAGACAATCGCTCTGAACAAATTCAAGAATGTTCCGATCAACCAACTACTTCCGCAATTTGTTCTAAGTGTTTCTTTTGCGGTTTTGATTATCATTCTCGTGATATGTGTCCAGCTAGAAATTGCAACTGCCATGGATGCGGGAAGAAGGGACATTTTTCAAAAGTCTGTAAATCTCGAGGCAATTCAGCAAAATCCACCAAACACTCAACCAAACAGACATCATCAACAATCTTGGCTACAATTTCAGCTGCATCCCCAGCTTGCCTGTCAAGAGCAATCCTTCAAATTGACGTTAATGGAATTATGACGGATGCGTTGATTGATACAGGAAGTTCGGATAGTTTCATAAATAATAAAATAGTACGAGCAAGAAAAATGGAGATATTTCCTTCCTCATGTAATGTAGCCATGGCCTCTACGTCTAAAGTGTCTCAAGTGATCGGATTCTATATCGTGACCATTAAAATGTTGCAGAATATATACGAAAACTTCAAATTACTGGTAGTTGATGATTTGTGTGCAGATATGATAATAGGTCATGATTTACTCAAAGAGCACTCAGGTGTAGAAGTGACTTTTGGTGGACCAAGAGATTCTTTGGCAGTATGTAATCTAGCTTTGGCTAACGTTGATCCATTTCCTCTATTCTCACATTTGGCTCCAAATTGTAAACCTATCGCAGTGACTATTAGAAGAAAATATTATTGAGCCAAGTAACTCACCGTGGCGTGCACAAGTTTTAGTCACCTCAAGCGAAACTCATAAAAAGCGAATGGTAATTGATTATTCACAAACAATCAATAGGTTTACATTACTTGATGTTTATCCATTACCACGGATAGATGATATTGTTAATCAAATAGCAAAGTACGAAATATTCAGTACAATTGATCTACGCAATGCTTACCACCAGATTTCCATCAGAGATAACGAAAAAAAGTATACTGCTTTTGAAGCTTGCGGTAAACTTTACCAATTCCGTAGAATTCCATTCGGAGTAACTAATGGAGTAGCCTGCTTCCAGAGGACAATCCAAAATATAATCGAAAGTGAGGGTTTGAAAGATGCCTATGCTTACTTGGATGACGTAACCATTTGTGGATCGAACAAGATAGACCACGATCATAATTTACAACTCTTCATGAATGCTGCAGAGAAGTATAGTTTAACGTTGAACAAGGAGAAATGTATGTTTTCCACTGACAAAATAAATATTCTTGGCTATACTATTACGGGGAAAACAATTAAACCAGACCCAGAGAGACTCAGCCCACTTTTGGAACTTCCCGCACCAAATAGTTTAGCTTCCCTTCGCCGTATAATGGGAATGTTTGCTCATTATTCGAAATGGGTGCCTAATTTCTCTGAGAAAATTCAACCACTGGTACAATGTAAAACATTTCCCGTGTCTGAAAATGCTATTACAGCATTCGAACTATTGAAGAAAATTATTTCCAGTGCTGCCGTGAAATCTATTGACGAATCCGTTATGTTCACCGTAGAAACTGATGCGTCGGATTTTGCTATTGCTCTCAGAATGGAAGACCTGTAGCGTTCTTTTCAAGAACTCTTTCAAGTACCGAACAGAGACATTCATCCGTTGAAAAAGAAGCATATGCTATTGTGGAAGCCCTCCGGAAATGGAGACATTTCCTTATTGGCCGACATTTTCAGTTGATTACTGATCAAAAATCGGTATTTTTCATGTTTGATCACAAGGTTTCCAGTAAAATCAAAAACGATAAAATCATGCGGTGGCGCCTAGAACTATCATGTTTCAGATATGATATTATATATAGACCTGGAATCGAAAATACAGTAGCAGACACCTTCTCGAGAATAACTTCATCATTGTTGAATGAAGATAACAGGAAGACTCTTTATAATCTACATAACTCTCTGTGTCATCCTGGAGTTACTCGAATGAACCATTGGATTCGCTGTAAAAATTTACCTTTCTCTATGGAAGACATTCGAAAACTAACTGCATCATGTCCCATTTGCGCTGAAGTAAAGCCTCGATTCCATAGAAATCGAGGAACTCTAATAAAATCTACATCTCCATTTGAAAGGTTGAATATAGATTTCAAAGGGCCTCTACATTCTTCAACAAATAATAAATATATATTAACTATTGTGGATGAATATTCACGATTTCCTTTCGCTTTTGCTGGTCCAGATATGACCTCTACGACAGTTATAAAATGCCTTCGTCAACTTTTCGTTATTTTTGGTACGCCATCTTATGTACATTCTGACCGAGGAACTTGTTTCATATCTCAGGAACTAAAAGGATTTCTAGGATCACTTGGTATAGCTTCAAGTCATACAACAGCTTACAATCCCCAAGGAAACGGCCAATGTGAGCGTTATAATGGTATTATATGGAGAACAATTCAACTTTCGTTGAAATCACAGAGACACAGGATCGATCAGTGGGAATCAGTGTTACAAGAAGCTCTTCATGCTATGAGATCTTTGTTATGTGCAGCAACCAATTGTACTCCACACGAGAGGATGTTCAGTTATCCTCGACGATCCTCTAACGGTACTACAGTTCCAACATGGCTTTCTGTTCCTGGTCCGGTATATCTTAGAAAACATGTAAGAACCAACAAGTACGAACCATTGGTGGAAGAAGTTCAACTAATCGAAGCAAACCCTGATTATGCACATGTACGCTTTTTGAATGGTAAAGAAACCACTGTTTCAACCCGTCATTTAGCTCCTCAAGGAGATATGACCTTGTTGAGTGAATCAACTTCAAATCTACATCAAGAAAACTCAAATACAACCTCGAATGGCAATACCGATCTAGTTTTGATGGAGAAGCGAAAATCCAATCTTCCACAGGAGACAGCTGAAATTAGTCAAGTAGAGAAGCCAGAAAGAATAGATGATATTGCTGTTGGACGACCAGTTCGAATTAGGAATTCTCCGAAGTATTTGGAGGACTTCGTGATAAACTGAGGGGGGATGAATGTAATATATTGATCTGATCTTCGTTGAGATTTTTGTTCAGTTGATTTTGTCAATGTCAAGTTGTTAAAAGTCGAATAAAGCCTATTTCAGTTCAGGTTTATTTGCTACAAAACATGTGAATTTTTTTGAAGAAGTAGATTTATCAAAATTATATCCAATTTATTTTTTTCTTAAAAACAGCTACCCAGTTTTTAATTCTTATCTGGAAATTATATAATAGATGATACAAAATTTTAAATCAGAGTGAAATTCATATATAAGGTGAGTCATAATTAATGATTTATTTAATTGGTTTTAAATCATTATTATAGTTGATAGGAAATTTGATAGAAAAAAAATTTCAATAATATTCTTATGATATACGCATGTTTTTTTATTCCCCGGTAGATCCACCAACTGCATTTTTATATTCATTAATGGATTTATGTATTACTGTTGCATCAACCAAAATTGCAAACCATTCCACCGCTGTTTCGAAATGGTGGATTAATTTGATGGTTTACAAAATGACAGCTTAACCTCAAAAAAACATGCCTATTATTTCATCCTCGGAACTATCAGAGATAACTTTTCCTCCGTAACACTTTCTAGCGAAAAGCTAGAAACTCAATCCTATAATCCTTACAAAAATTCTGCATAACCAATAAAGATATATTCTTGGCTCTAGTTTTTTAAGATATCCTAGGGTTTTTGCAAAGGCTTTGCAACCGAAAAATTGAAGTTTGGACTGATTAGGCTGCTTTCATGTCCAATTTTTCGATGGAGTTTTTCCAGTGATGCTTGATTCGGTTGGACTGCGATTTAGTAGATAAGTGGCTACATAAACAGCTTCACCACAAAATTTTTTTGTTAATCCTGAGTCGAATATTAATGCTCGCGCCTTTTCTAGAAGAGTTCGGTTTAGGCGTTCAGCTTTGCCATTCTTCTGCGGAGAATGAGGTACGGTATAATCCAATACGATCCCCTTCATGTTATACCACTGTTTTAGTTTTAAATTTGAGAACTCGTCTCCGTTGTCACATCTTATTATGTATACTCTTCCATTTTTATGAGCCTCCATTTCTTCTATGCATTGTTTAAGATAATCTGTACCTTCATATTTGTGTTTTAATAAATATACAACTGAATAATGAGTAAAATTATCCAAAATAGTTAAAATATAATTCTTTTCATCCCATGTTGTAGGTTCAATTGGACCACATATATCAATATGTAATATTTCTAGTGGACGAGTAGCTCTTGACCTTGTTGTAGAGAAAGGATTTCGGACTTGTTTTGCCTTTATGCAGACCCCACATTATTTTTCAAGATTATTAAAATCATTCTTGCTTACTTCCATTCCGTTAGAAATATCTAAGAGTTTTTTTAAATTCTGTAATGATAAGTGTCCCAATTTTCTATACCAATCACTAGCTTTTAATTTTATTTGTTTTTCAGCAATCAAGCTTTCATTATCTTTACAAAAATTTATTTCATACAGCCCATTGCTTTGTTTTTCTCCATTTAATACTTCCAACCCATTTTTTAAAATAACAACTTTATCTTTGGTAAATTTTACATCACCCCCTTTGTCTGTTATAGCACTTACTGATAAAATATTTTTAATGATATCGGGCACATATAACACATTATTTAGAATGCAAGACTTATTAGTAATTTGTCCAACACCTTCTGCTTGCATCGTTTCATTTTTCTTTGCTACACAGATTTCGCTTTTCTTATTTTTCACAAATTCAAAAAGATCCTTATTTTTACACATATGAGACGTTGAACCAGAGTCTACGATAAAGGTGGTATCAAATTTTGATTCACAATTTTTATTTTCATCTGTTAGAAAGCTTACTTTACTACCATCCTTTTTCGACTTTTGATAAGTTTTTCGGAAAAAACAGTTTTCTTCTGTATGGTTATTCTTTTTACATATTGTACGTCATTGTTTTGCTCTGCAATCTTTCATAAAATGTCAAATTTTTCCACAATTATAACACTTACGTCCTGATGCTTGGTTAACAAATTTTCCTTTTTTAATGTGCTTTTCTTCAGCTTTAAATGTTACACTTTCGTCTTTTTTTGTTCCTTTTATACTATTTTCTTCTGAAACTAATCTGGATATTAAATTGGTCAATGATGTTTCTGTTAATGTTTGTGTTCTTCAGGTAGAGTAGAAAGAATTTTAGATATTATCATATCATCACTAACACATTGGTTTAATGTTTTAAGTCGAAAGGCTAAATTTTCAATTTTGCTTATGTTCAGTGACATGTCTATTTGTTTATCAAATTTAAAATTGAGAAATTCTTGTAACAGATTACATTTTTGCTGCTCAGAATCCTTATGGAAAATGTTACACAGTTTGTTATACATTTGACATGAGTTTTCACAGTTTATAATATGCATTAAATGCTTTTTATCTATAGTTGTCATTATCACTTTCTGTGCTTTAGCATCCTTTTTATTCCATTCTGCTTTCTCTTCGGGTTTATTCAAGTTTTCAAACTTCCAATTTCCGTTTACAATTTCATAGAGTCCGTTGGCTTTAAACAGTATTATTATCTGAAATTTCCATACCTCGAAAGTTTCATTATCGCATAGTTTTTCAATCAAAGCACTTTCGTCGGATTGAGCCATTTTTATTTTATATTATGCCGCTAAAGCTCTCACTTAACTTCAAAGTTTTTACCGGAAACAGCAGATTTTACAATCACGATATTTATTTCTCACAAAGTTTTTAATTCACTAAGTTTTTACACAGCTGGTGGGCAAGTGAACTGATCTGAGCCCATAACCTGTTAGGTTTTTAGTTTTTAATGTAATTATCCCGGTTGAAATATGCAATTTATTTAAGAAAAATTAGCAGCTAACATTACATGACATAAACATTTATTTAAATTGACAGTTCTATTTTTGGTTACTAATAAACAACAACCGCCTACTTGTTACGATATTTAAAATTATTTCTAACACTAACGACAACGCCAAAAGTGAGTGTGTGTATTAGAATATCTCTTAGCAAATAACCTTGAAACCTTAAACGTCGGGATAACCCCCACTTTTGTCACGAGAGGAAGAGAAGAGGTCCTAGACGTAACAATTGTTAATGTTGCTGCTAGGAAAAATGTAAATCGCTGGAGGGTAATGAGCGAGCCATCACTTTTCGACCATAGGATCATCGAATTTAGGATAAAGGGAGACACTAGCTAGATTCCTACAATCCGAAATCCTAGAAATACTGATTGGTCTCTCTACAAGACCAATCTAAAGGACAATTTGGAACCCGTCGAAGTAAATGGGGTAAATCAGCCGCACTACGCTTTGGAACAAAGAGTCCAACAGATCAGTGAGGCAATAATGGAAACTTTTCGTTCCAGTTGCCCACTCTCAAAAGCTCGTTCAGAAAAGGATGCTCCTTGGTGGAATGAGAACCTGTCAAACCTCAGAAAAGAGGTACGTCGGCTTTTTAATAGAGCCAAACGTGACGGTAATTGGCAGGGGTACACCGAGAAGCTTACTCAATACAATAAAGAGAATAGGAAGGCCAAAAGGCTTAATTTTCAAGCCTTTTGTGAAAAGATCACTTCCACTCACACATCGGCCAGACTACAAAAGGTCATGGCAAATGGGGGAACTAACCCTAAGTCGCTGAAAAAGTTAAACGGATCATACACGGAAAGTGAAGAAGAACGATCGATTATTCTTCTTAGAACCTAGTTTCCAGGTAGTGAACCAGCAACAAGCACTGAAATAGCAATGAATTACACCAAAAAATCCCGCAAGGAAGATTGGGACATTGCTAAGAAAACATTTACCAGACAACGGTTGGAATGGGCAATAAGTATTAAATCACCAGGAGTGGATGGAATATTTCCAGCACTCCTGCAGCAAGGGATAGAGGAGATTCTTCCTCACCTGCTAAAGATTACAAGAAGAAGTCTAGCAGTAGGTCTAATACCTAGAAAATGGAGAAGAGCAAAGGTAACCTTCATACCAAAAATAGGGGAAAAAGATAGGACTGATCCCCGATCTTTTAGACCCATCTGCCTAACATCGTTTCTACTCAAAACGATGGAGAAAGTAGTAGATAACTACATAAGAATAAAGAACCTAGAGAATATACCACTTCATAATTGTTAGCATGCCTACAGAGCGGGTCGATCAACTGAGACGGCTCTGTATCAGCTGACCGAAGTCATCCAGAGAACTCTGAACAACAAAGAAATCGCAATGTGTGCATTCCTGGATATATATGTGGCACAATTCATGTGTTCGTCAAAGAAGCACTAAAAAGGCGAGGAGTAAATGAAACCATTGTAAAATGGATGTATGAATTGTTGACGACGAGGATATCTGAGACACAAACCACCTCAGTTAAAGCAACTCGCGAGACACCTCAAGAGGGAGTGATATCTCCCCTTCTATGGAGCCTCGTAGTAGATGAGTTGCTGTACAAGCTAACGGAGCTTGGCTTCGAATGTATGGGCTACGCCGATGACACTGTTTTAATAGTCAGAGGCAAGTTCGAGAGCACCTTGTGTGATTTATTACAAAAGGGCCTCAGAATTATTAAGCAATGGTGCTTGTCAGTGGGCTAAACATTAACCCTAATAAGACCATAGTAATTCCATTTACCCGGAAAAGAACACTCCCAGTCATGAAACCCCTACCCAAAAATTTGGCCAAATGTCGAACAGCTGACTCATACAGTGTTGAGTTAAATTGTATCCCCTATTTTAGGGATTCGTCCATTGTGCAATGGGTTATGTGTGCTTTTTATTATTATTTTAATTAAATAGTGACTGTGTTTGAAGCACTATATTTTAATTCATTATATGTATCTTCTAATTTGTGAGGATTTGGTGTACACCCTGACCATGGGGCACTGATGATGGTTTATCATTGAACCGAAAGCGCTCTGCTAATAATAAATTCTTGTACCAAAATACAAAATTTGGTTTCTTTTCGATCATTGTTTTTCTCTGGTACACTGAGCTGACTTCACTCATTTAAATCATAGAATGGAAATCAGAAGTTAAATATCTAGGGATAACCCTACACAGTAAGCTTTTGTGGAATAAGCATGTTGAAATAACTGCTACTAAAGCAATAAAAGCTTTGATGGCGTGCAGAAATCTTGCTGGTAAGAGTTGGGGATGTAACCCAAAATTGCTGCGATGGATGTACACCATGATTGTGAGATCAGCAATTAAGTAGGAGGCAATATAGTTTGGCATACAAAAGCAAGTCAGTACAGCACGAGGAAGACCCTCGACAAAGTTCAAAGGCTTGCCCGTGTGTGCATCACTGGAGCTATGAGAACGTGTCCAAGAGATGATTACACCTCTACATCTGGTGATAGAAAGATCTACCCAAGAGACAATTCTTAGAATATCTAAAGAATGTTCAGGCAATGAGAGTAATAAAAATCAGGGAGCCTGGTCCTCTCTAACAAAATACAACTCATCAGCGAATCTTCCCAGTTACGAAATGATCAAGAAAGTAAGTATCGATAAGAATTTCTCTATGATGCTAAATAAGAGAAGAGACTGGGAAAGGGAATACACCGCTCAAACTCCCAAAGAAAACATCATTAGATGGTATACAGATGGTTCAAAAACCACCGCTGGAGTATTTGGGCCTGGCACCAGATACTCATTATCGTTAGGTTTCTTCCCAGACAGCATAATTACGTACCTAAAACGTTCCCAGGATGTCCGTTATTGAACATCCGAAGTCCCAGGTACGTCCGTTTCATACTCTTAGCCATCCTCAAGACGTCCTGGGGACATATTTTGTTACTAAATCATACGTCCCTTGGAAGTCTTAATTAGATCATCCCAAGTACACGTCTCCTTAATTTTGGTAATGGACGTCCCAAGTACGTCCCCTTATTTTTTAATGAACCTTCTTAGGATCTCCTTAATGGGCAGGAAAAATCATCATAAATAAATACCATAATGTCTCTATATACATTAATTTAAATATTTTTATTGTACAATCATCAATAAACAAAGTTAATTTTTATGTATTGTACATAGTACAAACAATGAGAGCACAAAAGTTAGAATATATTCAGTGCCATAAAAACAACTTTTGGTAAAACGTTTTGAACAGTTTTATGTTTTAGTGACGAATCATAAATAAACTAACAAATATCATGAGTTTCGGTACGTTCTCTTGAGTTATTCGCACATTGTTTAATATTTGTTTGAAAATAAGGTTTGAGGTTATATGAACTGTTTCATCTTCAATTATTTATTTATATCATTACTACTATCACTACAGCTATAATGATGCTCTTCAACGTCGATGTTTTCAGCAGAGAATACCAAGAGGGCTCACAGCGAAACAAACACAAATATAATTATACATAAATCACCACAACTTGTCGATCACAATACAACTAATAAATACAACCAAACAAAATTGCGACTGATGCACAGGTGGGTGGTGAAGTAGCGAATAAAAACCCATAAATAATTATCGGTAGATTAAAAAAATTCTTAAAATAGAGATATTACGTATTTTTTTGGTTTTTGGTGATTATATATCTACAAATTGTAAATAATTGTGGTTTCTAATATGATTTGTATTATTTCCTAATTTTTGGTTCTAATTTGTGTATCCCCAGGACGTACAAATTAGAACGTCTCTAGTACGTACAAATTTGGTCAGGGACATTGGAACCAACTTAGGACTTAATATAGACGTCCTAAGGATATCCTTTGCAGTCTGGGTTCCCGAGCGTCTTTCAGGCAGAAATACCTGCGATCGAAAGATGTGTGGAAATGAACCTAGAAAGAAACTATCAGAAATGTGACATATCGATCTATTCTGATAGTCAAGCAGCTATCAAAGCATTGAGCTCCCATGTCATTGACTCAAAGTTGGCATGAGAGTGTCGAGGAAAAAATGATGAATTGGGCAAGAATAACATGGTGTCTTCAGTCTGGGTTCCTGGCCACTCGGGAAATGAAGAGGCCAATACACTTACCAGGAAAGGAGCACAAACGGCCTTTATTGGCCCGGAGCCCTTCTTTGGTGTAGAAAAATGCTCCTATAAGAAAGAGGAAAACCGAAAGAGAAGCACTCTGGCGGTGCCTTCCCGGGCTGGAAAATTCCAAAAAGATCCTGCGGAACTTTGACACTGCTAGATCAAAAAAATATTTGGATCTCAGTAAAAATAAGCTACATCTCCTCTCGGGCTTTCTTACAGAACACTGCCGCCTTAGGAAGCACCTAATGAGAATAAGTCTACCAGAAATTGGCGAGTGTAGATTCTGTGGGGAGGAGGATGAAACTCCGGATCACCTAGATCTAGAATGCCTCGTCATTGCAAGCCAACGCAAGAAATGTTTCGGACAAGAAACTTGTAAGAATGAGGATCTAAACTCGTTGAAGCCGTCCCAAATACAAGAGTTCATTAGAACCTTGGAACTGGAAGGCGAGCTGTAGTAGTAGCGAGAACAGCTCTGATAGGGGGGGGGCACAATAAACCTTAGGTTTCGGAACATTGTAACCCCGTTATAATCTAATCTAATCTATATATATGTAGATATTAGCAATATTTATTTGTTCCTAAAAAAATGTGATTTTTAGTTTTGGTTTATTTTCTAGTAGTTATAAACAACGTGTCTGTATCCCATTAGTTACGTAAATGCTTTAAAATGGGTGTGAACAAGATTTTATTTTAATTTATTTTGTTATGATTTTATTCTGTTCGTTTCATTTTGATATTTTATTCTATACAAATAAATATGACTTTCAAGTTCAGTTTATTGCTTTATTTCAAGCACCTACCTACCTTCAAAAAAATAAATAAAAAAAATTATCCAAAATGGCTTAAGGGGCGCCTAAATCCTTTTTTGCACGCAGGCGCCAGTAGCCCTGTGTACAACTTTGTTCATTTTATTTTCAATTGTCTTCTATATTTGTATCGGCGTCTATACTTTTTGTATTTTTAATTCTCTCATTATTTTTAAGGTATTTTATACTTGAAATATGTAAAAATAAAATTTTCTAAATGTTAATTAATGGCAAGATTTCCACAATGATAATTTTTACAAATTATTAACAAATTATTACAAACAGATAAAAATTTGTATTAAATTCTTGTAAATTACCTTTCGATTCCCAATAACTCACCTGTCCATTGAAGTCCATTCCATTTCTTGAGTTTTAAGTAACATTCTGGAAAATATATATGAAAGGACAATAAAAAAACAGAATGTATTTAAAATCCTGCTTTATTCAATTTATTCACAAATATATATTTAATAACGATATATAACAGTGTTAAATTGCAAACCACCGTATCACAAATATGTCAAATGGATGAATCCATATAATAATGACCCTAAAAAGTACCTATATACAATAAATAAGATATTTATATTTAAAACAATGTACATTTCTATGGAATAGAAACCAAATTAAAACCGGTTTGTTAACAATTTATCTAATTTGAGGATGTTACAGATCTACGGATATTATATTACCTCGCATAGGATCATTTTTTATATAAAAACGATAATTGTTCACCTAAAGTTATAATAATCACAAAAAAATGCTTTAATAATAATTGACGTATCTATCATCGACGCATTTTTTTCTTCATTATCAATTTCCTCCGTTTCGCTTCCTCTTCCTTTCTTTCTTCTTCCAAATCCTCCATTATACCTGAAAGAATATTTAATCAACTTCGTATATAACCTTAGAGCAAAAGAAAATTTGTTACGACCCTGGTAAAAGACAATTAAATCTGACATATCAGCATCTGCGTTGAAGTTATTGGTCTAGTTCTGTAATATATACAGCTATCGATAAGGACCGAATTGTAAAAGAAGTAGAAATGGGTTAAAGGCAAAGGGGTGATTTTTAAGAAGCCGTGACAAACGTTCCTTTTCCAACAAAAAAGCCGTTGTTTCGGAACTGTTTCTGCATACATTACATTAGGAACAAGAACGTCAAGAACAATGAACACATATCAAGTTACCCGTTTCTGTTTGTACACAAAGTTAATGTTACAAAAGCTGAAGCGGTTCGACATAAAACGTTCCTCGTAGTATAGAAATAAATAGATATGAGTTGGTTGGCTGGCAACGGAGCGGCGGAGCAACTTAAAACTGGTATTTATAAGGTTTGTTCGTAGAACATAATTTGCTAATGGTTACCAACCAATGTCTGATTATTATGTACGCATACGCGATTTATGATTGGTTTCAAATCGGTCGGAAAGTTTTCACTCTAAGAACGCAAATATGAGGTTTGCTCCAACCGAAGTAAATACCGTTTTATTAACGTAGAATCTCAGTAACGCAGCAAATTTGATGTAAATTACATTATATTATATTATATTCACTAATCAGCAGGTCAACTGGGTTTGTATCGTAATTTTACGGTTTATGTGTTGGTTGGAACAGACCTATGATATTTTCCCTACCCGACAGCGATTTTTTGTAAACACACCGGCAACTGTGCCGAAATCCGAATACTCTTCAATATCTGATTGTTGAGGAAAAAAATTTGTGATAAAATATATATATTTCTTAAGTTGTGATATTAATATTGAAAATTATAAAGCTGGTATTTACAGAAAAAGGATGGAAAGTATGTTTTTGGTATTTAACCAGTTGTCGACATTTTCTTTATATTATGTTTTTTAGCAAGTAATAACCTGATTCTGGAAGAATTATCAGTTTTTAATACAACAAATAATTCCTCAGAACTAGAGAACCCCTTAAAGAGCACTGAGAATACAACTTATTCTCATTTATTCTTAGATTGTAGCACATCATATACATGGACAAGAACAAATACTCTTATGTTACTGGATATATACCAGAAGTATAGGTCAAAAGTTGGCACTTTAGAAATCCGTAATTTTTATTTATTTGTTATCAAATTCAAACACCAAAGAAAAAACAAATAAACAGCTCATTTTTAGTTCCTATTGGGTAATTATCAATATCATTGCGAACTGCGCATGTCCGACATCTCTACAACTTAAAATTTCTTATTAGTCAGCGAATTATTCTGACGGTTGCCAATCAGTTTCAAACCGACTATTTTCTTTGTACGAACGTTGGATTTTTTATCACTGAATTTCGGTTTGGCTTGTGCGAACGCTCTTTAACGAAATGCGCCTGTGCTGTACAGTTGCTAACGGTTTCTTACTGCTCTATGAACGAACCTATAGTATCTGCTTCTGCGCAGATTTTATGTGATTCCCACAAGTTAAAGAGGAAAGAAGTTAATTTCTTAAATTAAATTTATTTTGTTGGTTATTGTATTGTATTGGATCAGAAGTAGCAGTGCAAATTAAATTACTACTGTTTGAAAATCTTTTATGGTCACTGATAATTATAAAAGAAACAATTGTCAATTTTTTAGAATTTTTAACATTTTTCAATATACTGTGGAGTTAACTAGAAACAGTAACTTTCATTTAGAACACTAGTAATAGATCTGTTTTTGTGGAATTATTTTAAAGCCGATGGGACCGGAAAGGCCTGTTGTAATTTATGCATTACCGTATTCAGTTATAAGAGTTCATCTTCAAATTTAAAAAAACATTTAGAAAGAAAGCACCCTTTAGTAAGATTTGAAAATGAATATATACCAGAAAATACAAAATGTATAACATCTACAAGTGAAATGGAGACTGCCAAGAAGAATGAAAAATTTTTGAAAGTGGAGGCACCTTCTAGTAAAAGAATTAAACAAACGACATTAGAATATAATCCAAAAAGTTTAGCTCGTGTTGCACAGAACAAAATTGATAGATGTTTAGTAAATCTTATTACTAAGGATGATCAACTGTTTAGCATAGTTGAGGATAAAGGATTCCAAAATTTCGTAAGTGCTTTAAATCCCGGCTATCAGTTACCAAGTAGAGAAACAATAAGCAATACTTTGTTACCTGCAGTATATGAGGAAACTCTCGCTCATACACAGAGTGTTGTAAATAATGTGAAATCGGTTACGGACTTCTATAAATACAGTTTTATGGCACGTTATCATACATTTTATTGACGAAAACATTCAGTTAAAATTATTGTTGTTAGATTGTTCCTGCTTTCCCTAATCACACACAAGTGAAAATTTGGCAAGTGAACTTAAAAAAATTGTGATGACATGGGGAGTAGAAAATAAAATTTTGTTGGCAGTTACAGATAATGCTGCTAACATAACAAAAGCAAATAAAGATCTGCAATGGAAACATTTTGGATGCTATGCTCACACAATAAACTTAACTGCATATGATGAGGATTTTAGACCTAGAAGAAGCTGTGGGAACCACTCTGGCATTATTAAATAAAGACAATTTACCAGTTGTAGTGGTTGAAGAGTGGCAGTGAAAGATATAAAACAAGTGTTAGAACCTCTGGAAGCTGTTACCAAAATTGTTAGTGGTGATAATTACCTTACATTGTTGTTTATTATAATCATTACCAAAGGGCTTGAAAATATGCTTATTGTTTTAGAAAGTAGTAGGGCATTAACCATTGCAGCGTTTTTGGACCCTAGGTTTAAAAATGTTGGTTTTTCTAATGAATCTGTAGCAGACTATACCAAGAAGCTTGTTATAATTTTAGTAGCCAATAAAATTCAGCCAGAACTAACAAATTTTACTCAGTATTCACAGGCTCCCAAGAATAATGAAATCTCAAATAGTGAGCAGGAGCAGGCAGGCAAAAAGATTTTATCTGTTTGGAGTCACTTCGATAAAACAGCATCCACCTTTCAACCGACTGGTACCGCTTCATCTAGAGCCAGCGTTGAAGTACAGTGTTTTCTAGAAGATGGACTTCTAGAAAGAAACAAAGATCTGCTGGTTTGGTGGCGTGAACATGCCTATAACTATCCATACCTATCTAAAGCTGCTGTTGAAAAATTAGGTACGGCTGCAACATCTGTACCTTGTGAACGTGTATTTTCAAAAACAGGTCAGATTCTATCTGACCGAATATCATGTCTCAGCGACGAAACGGTGAAAAGACTGGTATTTTTAAATGTTAATTCGTAATAAATGTGTTCCGTTTTTTACCGAATGTAAAACCATTTCTTTTTTGTTTTTTATTACATTTTTTAATTTAGTTTAGGAATATGTAAGCTTTTTTTGTTTATGTTTATTTGTCATATTTTTTTTATTTGATTTTTTATTTAGATTCAAAATACCTAGGTACATTGTTTCTGTTTTTTAAGATTTTATTATATTGTTACTGTTTCAATATGTGTTTCTGTTTATTCAAATTAAAACATGTATTCTATCTGATAAAATGAATTTTGATAATTTTATGTTCCTGTTCACAAAAATAAAATTAGTTTACATAATTTTTATAAGCGCCATTTACTTATACTTTGGTAGCTAATTCTATTCTCAACAGTGCCTGCATCTTTATTTAAAACCCGTTCCAGAAAATCATTATTTACCTAGGTAAAATATTCTCACTATTCAAATGGGTTAAAAATATGTTACCTCTCATTAGAGGCATTGCTTGAATAATGGCGATTCCACTAGGTAGTTATTGATGGAAAATATTTTTTATCTACATTTATATTCATATTTTAAATATTTTCATTACTTTAATTATCTTTAAATACATTTTAATTACTTTACAAATATTCAACTACCTTTTAATTACATTAAATACCTCTCAATTCCTTCCAAGTATCTTAAATATATTTTAATTACTTTTAAGTATTCCGATTACTTTTTAAATGGTTTAATTACTCTTCATTTCTTTTTAATTACTTTAAATCCTTAAAATATTTTTTAAATATTTTGCTTACTTGCAAGTATCGAATATTTTAAATATGGTTTACACTTTTATGAGAGTTGTTTGCCCCTTGCTTTCTTGTAATATTTTAACCAATCACATTCATTCAACAAAACAATTATAAAATACAAAATTTATTCTCAGAACTTGAAAAACTCAAAAATCAGAACTGGTTAAGGCACAGAGTCAATGATCCTGCCCTGACAGAAAATTACAAAAACATTCAAAAAATCACTTAACAAAAAATAAATAACGAAAAGAAAATTCACTATTCAAAAATTATTGACAACTCTAACAATAAAGCAAAGTCTCTTTGGAGCCTGGTAAACACAAAAATGGGTAAACATAAAAAAGAATCTGAAATGGTACTATCTGATTCCAGAACAAGTATTACAAATAAAAGTGAAATTGCCAATCGTTTTGCTGGTTATTTTGCAACGTCTGTTCGTGGTATGAGATATGATAAGTGAATGTAACTTTGCTGATGGTATTTGTACGACATCTAGGATACATAATTCATATTCTATGTTGCCCTATCTGGTATTGAGGGAATGCGTGGACACCATATCTTGTCAACTAGCCCATATGATAAATCTATCTGTGGTGCAAGGAAAATTCCCTACTAAACTCAAAAGGAGCAAAATTGTACCGGTATTCAAAAAAGATGACCACGAATGAGTCGAAAACTATAGAATGATTTCTTTGCTTAGCTCGTTCTCTAAAATAATTGAGAAAACGGTATGCAATCAACTAATAGGTTACCTAGATCAAACTAAAATTATAACTCCATCACAGCATGGTTTTCAAGAAAATTATTCAATAGAAACTGCATCAACTGAACTGGTACAATATATTCATGAAAACATTAACCAAAACAAATACTTGGTGGGTATATTTTTTGATCTGACTCGTGTGTTTGACACCATCAATCCCCACTACTTATCCCTGAAAATAGAAGCCATGGGCATTCGAGGTCCAATCCAATTGTGGATTAATTCCTACATGTCTGCCCTTGTTTTTGATTTTATTAATTGCACATTCAACACTTCTGAAAATACAAAATTTCTGGGAATGGAATTGGATGGTAAATTGAATTTTAAAAATCACATTGACTATGTATGTAAATGGTTCAGCAGATTATATTTTGCTTTTAATAGTTTAAAATCATATTTATATCAAGATTATTTACTAAATTTGTATTACACGCTAATATATTCTGCAATCGGCTGCAATGTAATTGTGTGGGGCAGAGCAAGGGAGGTTGGGAGAATATTTATTCTCCAAAAGAGATTGATTCATTTGATCTTTGGCTTAGGCTACAAGGAGACCTGTGGGAGCACCTTTAAGAGCAATAGCATCCTGACATTCACAGGTATATATCTCTACAAACTTCTGATCTACACTTTTATTAACAAAAACAACCTTCAGAAAAATAGTGACATACATGATCACGATACGAGATCTAAGAGTGATATTCACTTGAACATATTTAATCGTTCCCGATTGAAGAAGTGGCCAACATATGTCGGGGGTGAATTTTTCAATCGGTTACCAGATGATATTAAGCAAATAAACCATCTCAAAAAATTTAAAAAGTCAAAAAAGGTTTCTAATACAATATTGTTTTTATTCTCTGGATGAATTTAATGGGTGGCGTAGCATCTCTCAATCCTAATTACTTACATAATTTTCTGGATCTTTTAATATTTAAAATTTTAAAAACGTAACCTTTTGTTTATTTTATTTGTTTTATTTTCTTCATATTCTTTTCTATACCAAATGATTGTTATACGCTGTTGCCTGCATACATTTAAATTCTAATTTTAATTTTAACTGTTTTAACTATAGTTTTATACTGTATCTGACTTGTCTTATGTCATATGGATGATGGTAAAGACTAATAAATTTTCTATCTATCTATCTATTAGTTTTTTATAAAATAACTAAAATTCCAATTAAACAAAAAATGTGTGTCATGTTATAAGTATATTCTGTGATTTGAGGTAGGTTTCTCTATTTCCCTTCAAACTGTATCAAGGAAATGAATGATATCACTATTCATTTCAGACACATTCCTAAATGAAACACAGTGATTTCGTGGGATATTTCAGAATTATAAGAGATTTTATAGGCTTTCATGAAAGTTTTAAGGATTTTAAAGATTTTTTGGGATTTCAAGTAAATTTTAAAAGATTTTTGGTGATTCTTACCAACAACTTGTACACAGATTTTGAAGAGTTAACCACCCCTCGGTAACAATCCCCACCTGATACAGTGAATAAATCGAACAAAATAGTGGAAAATAATTAATTCTAAAATCTGCTCAAAAATAATAAAAAAAATCTAATATTTGTTTAAAAAAAAAGAGAAACAACTGAATAAAAGTTAATAAATTTCACAAAATAGTGAAAAATAAACATTCCTCTAAAATTTCGTTGGAAGAAAATATAAAAAAGAATATTGATCAATTAACTCACCTAACTTGGTACTTATAACCTCTTCCTTCATTTGCTGAGCAAAAGACGACTCCATATTATCAACATCGTCATCATCATCTCTAAACCTTTTCCTATCATACCCGAATATTTCCGAAATATATTTCGAAATATCTTCGTCTGCATCACCATCATCAATAAAATCATCCATTTCAGAATCATACTCTTCCTCATCATCGTCATCCAAGATTCTTCCACCTGTTTAATAAGAAAATGAACAAAAAAATCGTTTAAATACAAGATAAACTACACTTACGTTTACTGGCCACTATTTTCGGATTAGCCCTTCTAACATCCGTAGGAGGGAACTGTTTAGGAGGGAGCTGTTTGGGAGGAAACTCTTTAGGAGGCACCTTCCTCGCTACTTCCATCTGAGGTTTTGGTTTAGCCACAGGAAGATCCTTTGTAGGAACTTTCTTCAGTTGTGGCTGAGGTACAGGCTTTTTATTATCCACTGTAGCTCTAGCTTCAATAGGTTTATTAACAGGCAGATTATTCGGTGGTTTTTGTAACGGTTGTTTCGTATCTTGTTCCGGTTTATACCTAACGTCACCTAAAATGATATATATATATAAAAAAATAACGATAAAATAGTTGATATTTTATCGTACCTGGTAAATATTTCCTTCCAGGTCGGGTTTCTTCCGGAAATAATTGCTCCAGTTCCTTCTTTTTCTTTGCAGCATAAGGCGAAATTTTCACTGCCGGTTTTACCCTATTCCTGACTCCTTCTTTCACGTTGGAATTGTTGGGAGGTTCGTTAGTTTTAACCACTTTTTGTTTTTCTGCAGGTTTTTCAGGAGTTTTGGCTATTTGTTTTTCTGGAGGTTTTTCGGGAGTTTTGGCTATTTGTTTTTCTGGAGGTTTTTCGGGAGTTTTGACTATTTGTTTTTCTGGAGTTTTGCCTACTTTTGGTATCCTAGCAGTCGAAAGCATATGTCTCCTTCTTTCCTCCCTTCGTTGTTGCGCCTCACGTTCTTTTTCCAATTCCAATCTCTGTTTTTTTGTCAATAATCTCTCGTCCTGTTTCTCTGGTTTTTCTATAACGATCGGTTCGTATTGTTTCTTTTCAGCTAGCTTCAATATATCCGCGAATTTCATCACCGGAGCAGGTTTTAGTTTGGGCTTTGGCTTCGGCGGTGGCATTTTTTCTGTATCAGTTTTTTCCTTTTCTTCTGTTGTTCGATCAGGTGTACCATAACTGACGCCTTCCTCATCCTCTTCTTGCTTCTTATCCTACAATCAAAACCAATATAACAAATTGTTCATTATCCTTTCGCGTAATCTCACTTTATGTTTCCTTTTCCTTTTATGCGGTAACTTAGCTTCCTCTTCTTCTCTGTCTAAAGCAGCTTTTACTCGATCTTTGGTGCTTCCTAAGTTCGTGCTGACTTTCTTTTTGGTTAAATCAAATTTTGGTTCGTCTGGCATTTTACTATATTTTTCCATCATTTTATTGTAATATTCTGAAGCTTCTTGTGATACGTAACCATAATCGTCCTCGTCTGGTTGCATAGGTCCAACAAGCGTAACTGCAGTGTTATCATTATCTACAGCGTCTTCAAGAACAGACTGATTCGCTGATTTGGTCCTTTTAAGCATAACATTCACTCTTTTCGTCGCTTTTTTGTCCTGAAGATTTAAACTTTTACAATGTAAATTGCATCATCAATTATTTTATGCAAAAATCGTTAATTAAAACCACGTAAATAATGCACAACTTGAATTGTTAAAACAGACAATATAATAAGATATTATAGAAAATGAAAATAAAGTTAATTACTTACCTGAGACCTCAAAGCCAGTAACTCATCTCTTTTCTTTCTGGCTTCTTCAGATTTCCGTTTTTCTTCCTCTTCCTTTTTGGCCAGGAATTTTTTTATATTTTCAGAAAGTTGACTAGTCGTCTTTTTTTCTTTTTTCGGTGGTTCGAACTTTGTACTATAGTACCGCACCTATTCGAATTAATCTAATTGAGACTACGATCTTATATTTTCGATAAATATGGGGCAAAATTCTCGGACTAATTAGGTATGAGTATTAGAATATTAATTTACCTTTTGTTCCTTCGATTTTTCATTTCTCTGCGCGGTAGTTAAAACCTGGCCGAAATCCATGATTTTATCTATCCGAAATTACAGCAAATCTCGAAGTAAACTAAATTAAATTGCTTTCTTTAAGCAGAAACTAAAACTCCATCTTGTACATATCACCCTTCTTGACGTTTACTGAATATATATGAAGTTAGCGGTAAATATTAATCTTCTTTTATTTAGTCATAATCAATAACTGAAAATAGATATTTTGAAACGTGTAAGTGGAATCCCATCTCTATACAGCCAATGGCTGCGTTCAAAAACGATAGTAGCGTTCGATTTTCAAGTCGTGCAGCCTATATTGCTCAGGATTATAAATAGTAGTCGATTGTGACAAATACGAATATGAAATAGAACTCTGGCCTGTGCATCATATAACACACATCACAAACGAAGATATTACTACTGCACGATTCATAATGCAACGCATCAGGAGAGGTTGTTATTGGTCTGTGGTTACATGGAGCAAACGTGAAAGACGGACTCGCTATAAATGGGTCTCTTTTTGTAGAGTCAACATAATATCACGCACACATCCTCGTTTTATTTTTATATGTCTATGGATTGCACTGATGAAAAGAGCAGACTTATACTATAACACTGGTGACAAAATAACGCTTTATTATACACTACTTGAACTAGGCCACGAATTCAGTCACCCAAAAAAGGCCTAAAATAAGCTAGAATGAACATACATAAACTCCCTACATTTGATTTGTTTATGGTACTAAATGATGATTATCGTTCAGAATTAAATATTCTTCAAATTTAAGGGCAATTTAACAAGATAGTTCAAACAATAAATAACTTTATAATGGATAGATACTTAGTCGAGTCCTAAAATAGATAAACGTTAAATTTATAAGTTACCTATAGTACGAAAACATTGGTAAATAAATCCAAATAAACGTATTTTTTCTTATAATTTTAAAGAAAGGGTAAATACAAAATAATTTTATAAATGTAAATATTATTTAATCTAACAAGTTGTGGTTAGAGTCAGAGATAACTTGCTCTGTGGTTAGAGTTGTTTACGTTACTTTCTGACTATTAAAAAAAAGTAGAAGATACGTCATTCAAATGTCAAATATATGACTCCCAAACCAAATCATTTCCAAATAAAGAACTGGTGTAAGGATGTTTGTGTTGTATTGATAAATAAATGTATTGAACCCCATTCGCCCCAATTATTTCTTTAGTGTTTATTAGTGTAAGTTATTATAATTGTTAAGTATGAATCGAAAGCCCCCGATGTATGGAGCTATAGATCCAGCACCACAAGTTGTTTTTAGTGACGAAAGTGCAGTGGAATTCGAACAAAAATTAGATAGTGTAGCCACGAACGTCGATACAATAAATGCTGGTATAATAAATCTTGAAAACGTTTCGAAAGTAATTGGTACATCAAAAGACAGCCGCGATCTTCGTAATCAAATGTATGTAATAGTATAAATAATAGACATCTCGAATTAATAAAGAATTTCCTGTGTTTCAGACATGTTACACAGCTAAATACAAATAAAATAGCGTCTGCTTGTACTGAAGAGATTAAAAAATTGAAATTATTAGTTGCTAAAGGAGACAAATCTAGGAAATATCGAGTAGAAAGGTTGGAGGAAAGTTTTAAAGAAGCTGTAAATAGATATTCCGATTTACAAAAGGTATGTTATTGATTGGTATTATTGCACTTTGTACTTAAATTATGAAAATTATAGAAAGTTGCTAACAAGCAAAAGTCGTTCCTGTTGATCCCCGAAAGCGTAGAAGATGGTGAGGTGGATGAAAATGAAGACGATGAAAAACAAATGCAGATTAAAAAAATGCGAGAACTTGCTTTCGAGCAAGAATTTATTATCGAACGGGAAAAGAATATCCGGCAAATCGAATCAGATATTCTTGATATTAACCAAATTACAAGAGAATTGTCATCTGTTGTATTAAGTCAGAGGGATAATGTAGGTGAGTGATTATATTTAGGTTTCTAGCTATTGGTAATTACTTTGGGTAATTATTGTTGATGAGGTCTTTTTATAGTATTTTAATGGAAAGATTATAACAGCAACTTTTGACGTTACAAGATATATTTACTTAATGTCAACTTCATCTCATTAAAACAAAATATAAACTCCAATAAAATAAAGGGATGATCAAACATAGAAAATGTTCTTCGTACAGGGTACTTCAACACCTTCCCTCATTGAACTGTTTGGCCATACCAATAGCCTCTCGCAACGTTAAAAAGCGGCTTTGTCATGAGATCAGCTAGTTGGAATTCAAATGCAACCTTTTTAACGACTACTGAATTTTCTTGAACTAACTCTCTTACAAAGAAGTGCCTGAGATGTATATGTTTCATTCTACGATGAAACTCTGGATTTTGTGACAAAGGAATAGCAGCTTCATTGTCTACACTCAAAATTGGAACTGACTTGAGGGGATCAATTTCTTTGTAAAGCCTATTCATCCAAACTATCCCTTTGGCAGCTTCACTTGCAGCTATTATCTCCGCTTCTGTCATAGAAAGTGCTACTGATGTTTGTCGTTGGCCTATCCAGGATATTGCAGCACCTGCATACATGCAAACAACTCCAGATGTGGAACAACCTGTTGTTTCATCTCCGCCATAATCTGAATCACTAAAGGTCTCCAACTTTCCTTGTAGTCCAAACTTATAAAGCAATCCAATGTCTGTTGTGCCTTTTAAATACCGGAAAATTATTTTGACCCTCGAAATGTCTTGAATGGATGGATTTTCTAAGTTTCTTGACACAACAGTAACAGCATATGCTATATCAGGTCTGGTACAAGTCATCAAGTACATCAGTGCACCAACAGCTTCCCTGTAGGGAAAAGTAGTATTCAAGTCTTCCTCACTTTCCTTACTTACTTGAAGACTGCCTTTTACCATGGGTGTGGAAACTGGTTTGCAGTCCTTCATACCAAAACGCGCCAAAACCTTTCTGGTGTATGAAAACTGACTGAGATTTATGTTACCATTCTCTGCTCTCTTGATTTCCAGACCAAGAGAATAAGTAGCAGGTTTAGTGGTGATTTTGAATTCTTTTTTCAAACTTTCTAAGAAGAAGATCTACATTCTTTCATTATTGCAGGCCAGTAAACCGTCATCAACGTGTAGAGCTAACAGAAGCAAGTCTTGTCCTTGATTTTTCACAAATAGGGATGGATCAGCATCGCTTTGCTTAAAACCGAGTTTTTCAATAAATTCTGTAAACCATCTGTTCCAACATCTTGGTGCTTGCTTTAATCCATACAAACTACGTTGAAGTTTACAAACTAGTCCGCTTTCGTCTTTATATCACTCTGGCTGCTTCATAAATACTTCTTCTTCAAGTTGACCGTAAAGAAATGCTGTACAAACATCAAATTGTATGAGCAACATGTTTCTATTGGCAGCAACACTAAGTAATGCTGGTATAGTGTCTCCTTTTGCCACTGGACTGTAAGTCTGATCATAGTCCTCTCCTTTCCGTTGAGAATAACCCTTTATTACTAATCTAGCTTTGAACTTGTCTATTGAACCATCTGGATTGTTTTTCAGCTTGAACACCCACTTGTTCAGAATTGCTTTCTTGCCTGGTGGTAACTTGGTCATTACCCACGTGCAATTTTCTTCAAGTGACTGTAGTTCTCGCTGCATAGCTTCGATCCAATTCTCTCGTCTTTGCAAGTTATAGCTTCTTTGTAGTTTAGTGGTTCTTCTGGCTCTATGATTTCAGCAGCAACTGTCAATACAACATCATCAAGTTTTTCTGGCTTTCTTAGTGTTAACCTATCTCTTTACTGTCTTCTTATTTCGGTATTTTCTTCGTCAAAATCAGATTGAACAAGTTCTTCTCTAAAGCTTCCTAATGATTCATCATTTGGTACCTCTTGTGGTACTGGATCTACTTCGGTTTGGACTTCTTGTTGCAGATTTTCCTCTATGTTTTCGTTTGATGAATCTATTGTCGTCCTTTCATCACTGTGTCTTGTAAATTCAAGCAAAGTTTTAAGTGATGTAGAAGGAGGGGGCTCCTCACTCTCTCTTATTACTTGCAACAGCGTAAGTTCATCAAAAACTACATCACGTGATCTAATCAGTTTTTTCTGCTCAAAGCTCCAAATTCTGTAGCCATCTTCTTTATAACCAATTAGAATACCTTTTACAGCTTTCTTGTCCATTTTTCGACGTCTACTTTTGTTGACGTGAGCATAGCAAGATGATATGACTCTAAGGTGAATAATTTTTGGTTTTTGGTTGAACCAAACTTCATACGGCGTCTTGCCTTCAATTTTCGATTTTCCTGTACGATTGAGGATGTATGCTGATGTATTGATTAGCTCAACCCAGAAACTTTGATCAAATAGTCCTTCTCTAGCATGCATTAGAGCTCTTTCGGTATCAACAAGGGTTCGGTTTTCTCTTTCTGAGCATCCATTATGTTGTGGAGTGTAGGGCATTACTAGTCTCTGTCGTATACCTTGTTGGTCTAGAATTCTCTTGACTCGATAATTATCGAATTCTCCTCCATTGTCGGACAGAACTTCTTGCACTACATGACCTGCTGCTCTAATTTGTGCCAAAACAATTTTTAGTTTCTCTATGATTTCAGATTTGTTCTTTATAAAATAAACGTAATGATATTTTGAGAATTCATCTTTGAATGTTACAAAATAACGATAGCTTTGCTTTGAACGCACATTAACAGGTCCACAAACATCTGTGTGAATTCTTTCACCTGCTGCATCAGCTCGTTTTCCTGTACCAAACTTGAAAATATGAGCCTTTCCATAAACACAGCCCTCGCATAGATCACTATCAAGCTTTACATCTATCTGTAGCTCGTTTTTCAATACTATTTTAACATGTCTTTTATTTTGGTGACCAAATCTTTAATGATATATCTGTAAAACGTTTTTGTTGGTAGCTAGATTGACTTCATTTGATTTTCCCGGTTTTCGAGTTTTCATTTTTAACACATATAACCCTTCAGATCGACTTCTTTTTCCAATCAGAACTTCTTTGCCCGCTATAAGGAATGAACCCCGTTCAGCTGTCATAACAAACCGGCTATCTCTATACCTGTCTTGTGCTGACAAGGACGAAAACAAGTTCTTCTTTATCTCTGGAAGATACCAAACATTGCATAGTGTAAACACAATTTATATCTGTTTCTACCTTGACGTCTCCTTGTCCAAGAGCTGGGACTAAATGGCCATTAGCTGTTGTAACTCTGCGGCTATCTAGAAATGGTCGGAACGTGTCAAACCAGTCACTATGGTTGGTAGCTCTGTTATCTACATACCAGTCATCATCACTTCCGCAAAACAACACTTCATCGGACTCAATCAGCAAACTCATTTACTTGTCTTTTGCAAGTTTTTTTTCAGGTTTCAGTGGTCTTCCATCGGCTTTCCATCTATCGCACTGTTTAACTTTATGGTTGGGCTGCTTATAGTAATTACAGAATAAACACTGTTTACTTGATTTTGTGATCTTCTTGCCAATGTATAAGACTTCTTGACTATTTTCTCCTTCATTCTTTGTTTGCAAAGCTTTTTCGTATGTGACCAACTGATTTGTCAAATTTTCTACTGTTCATTCTTTGCTTGATATTAAAACCCAACTGGATCTAAATGAGAAATATTCCGGAGGTAGCGTGTCCAAAATCTTACATATAAGTAATAAATCTGGCAAGTCACACTTGCAAGTATTTCCTGCTTTAATTTTTTTTTTAGATATCTCAGATTGTAAGCCCTTGCATGAGGTTTTAAGCTTGGACACAGATTAAAGGTTTTATCTTCAAGCTGGCCATCAAACAGTCTATGCAACTCTAGCTATACTTCCCTAGCGGTTGTAAATCTCAACACTTTTTCAAGTGTTTCTTGAATCATGTTTACTGTTAACGCAAGAAGAGCGCAACCATCTAACTTCTTATATTCTGATAAGGCTTTCTCATAAACTATTTTCTCATTTGCTGAGGCATTATCAGCAAGAGGCGTTGGCGGATTTAACGTACCTTGAACAACTTCTATAACCCCTGAAACTGACCTTAAAAGTATCTCCATTTTGTATTTCCAAGTTGTCCAGTTATTTTTGCCTTCAAGTAGACCAATGTTCACTTTCCCCAACAAATCCATTTTACTCTGAACTTGCTTGAATAACGCTTGGAACTTCTACTTGCAAAAATTTTATCTGTCAAACTAACTTTCAAAATGTTGTTTTAAATCTGGACTTCTCTTTTTTACTTCTTTCTTCTGTACTACTCTTCATAGTTCAACGGCGGTTAAAACTGCTTGAACCACGCTCTGCTACCATGTTGATGAGGTCTTTTTATAGTATTTTAGAGGAAAGATTATAACAGCAACTTTTGACGTTACAAGATACATTTACTTAATGTCAATTTCATCTTATTAAAACAAAATATAAACTAAAATAAAATAAAGGGATGGTCAAACATAGAAAATGTTCTTCGTACAGGGTACTTCAACAATTATACATAGGTCATGTATTTTAAATGTAACTTAAATTGTATTTCTTCACAATATACAACGAAATTACATAAATGCCCACATTATTCATGGAATTTCATAATTATATATTACAAAAAGTGCCAATTCAGCTTAAAAATACGACTCTGCGCAACTTTGTCACCCTCAAAACATTTTAATTAGATATGTGTAATCATAATTATAAGATAAAATGTCATTTAAAATAATCAATACAGAACAGCTATTAGTTATTCTTTTTATCGTAGATGACATTGAAAGTAATATCGACAGTACAGCAGTAAATGTAGAAAATGGCGCAAAAGAAACAGCAGCCGCCTTGAGGTATCAAAATAGAAGCAGGAAAAAACTGATGGTCCTAGTTGGAATCGCTGTAATTTGCGCCGCTGTTTTAATCATAATTTTAGTAGTCGAACTGAAGAAATGAGATTTATTTTAAACGTTAAAAGTATTTATCAAAACTAAGTATAATAAATTACATTTTATACGCACTGAATCTCGTAGCATGTTATTTTTTAAGAATATTAAATTGTAATTATAAAAAGTGTATTTTTCATTCAGACCTCTTATAATGGTAAAATTTCACTTTATTTATACAATTTGGATAATTTTTGAATTCATATAATGGGAAAGAAAAGACGACTCCAACGTGAATAACAGTGATCAACTTTTTAAATTTATTTACCGTATTAAGATCCAAAATATACTAAAAGAAATGATCTATAATCTAATTGGTTAGTTCAAAATGTCCCAGTTAATGTGGCGAGGTCTTCCTCCAGTGATATAATCTCTTTAATCAGCTGATTAGTTTTGGGGGCATGTACTGTCCATCAAATTAACCTCTAATCGGACGTCACCAACAGTAAGCACAAACATTAAACATTCTTTCCTTTTCTACTGACAGGAGAAACACATGAAATATGTTAACTTGTCTTTTAAGCAGAGTTGCCAGATTCTTTATATTAATGTTCTTCATATTTCTACAGTGGTGTGTAATGTCATTTTGGAGTACCCATACCCACCCACTGTTAGTAAAGCCAAAACCTACTTAATGAATATTTTATATAACGTAAACTTTGGTAAGGCCAAAAAAAATCTGCAAACTTTTGAAATGAAGAATCTACACAAATCGCATTGTCATAATGTACAATTAGGCAAATGCATAAAATATAAATACCTTCACAGTTTTCATGTTCATACCAATTGTTACGGTCATTTCATGTCCGTAACGACATTTAGGATAAATCGTCTCTTGAATAGTATTTGAGAATAGAAATGTAGTTACTCATGTTATTTCAAGTTATTACTCAAAGAATTAATTCCCACCTCTAGCTTAATTTACAGTATACGCGACAGGTACATATTATAATTATTAATTTTTCGAGAAGGAAGAAAGCGATTAAGTGACTGTAGTAAGATAGAGACAGGTGTATAAGTACTGGGGACACTTCCTAGCGAGGTTTCTTAAAAATAAAAATGAATTTTTGGATCTCTCTCTCCAACTTCCAAGCTGAAACGAAAAGGATGTGTCTATTGAAAATTGGATATATTGCTTAGGATAACTAAAATCAAAGGTATGTTAACGGTTGCTTAATAATTTGTCAATCAGCTTAAAATTAATTCTCTCTGTGGAATCAAGTTGTAAAGTGACTTTCGATAATACAAATATTCAAGTTTATTTTGATGCTTTTTATTGAATCATGGTCTTTATGAGACACATACTTTTCGCTCGAAAGTCTGGAAGATGGGGAGCCCTATTTCTATAGGACAGACAGGTATTTTAATAAAATCATAAGTTCTGTTACTGTTTCTTTTCTCTGATAGCGTGATATTTTTTTTGATTGAAATTAAAGATAACTGTAATTAAATTTTTTTTTGGGAATTTACACGAGGAATAAATCGTTAAATTAAAATATTCTTCCAGTTACCTGGATATTGGGACCTTCTATCCCTCAGATAGAAGAGAATTAATATTTCATAGTTTGTTTTGCTAGTTTTTTTGAAATGTTAATAACTCAGTTCTTTTCCTTAATTTTTTTCATTTTTATTGTTTACTTTCGGTATAATAAAATGTAAGCAGACTTAGTTGGAGCATAGTTCTGGTGATGAGAATTAAACTAAATTCACTTTTTATAGTAAATTAATCAGCTATTCATTTGTTTTGTTTATTTAAACTGCTTTTAAATTGATAATTAGGCACAGTCTTTAAAATCCTAATTCTTTCAGATCACTTTATTATATGAATTGTAATCAACTTCATTGATTAAAATCGTAGTTTCACTTTTTATTTAGACTCTTGTTCACTGTATTACGATCTAAGTTTCAAACATTTTTACCAGAACCGTGTTACCATTTCTATGCTTTTGGGTCAAATCAGATTCTCCCCGTTTATGATGTTTTAGGCACATTTACCCTCTGGCACAGTACATGTCCTAACCTGACGGAGCTCCGTGAGCTAAGATAAGCTCATCCTGTAATAGTAGTACCCATAGCACCCCAAGACCACGTAAGTGTGACCGAGAACACATTAGCGAATCTGAACCCAAGGAGGAGCGGCTCATGACTCCAAGATAAGTAAAAATGTTTTAAGTAGTCACCAAATTAGAGTCTCTCTTCAAATAAAGAAAGATTAATAGTCAGTTTATTTGATGAAGCGAATAGACAAGATTTGTCAACTTTAACTTTTGTAATAAACTTTACCTTTGTAAGAATTAAAGAGAAATAGGAAATAAAAGCTGTGATATTTTTGCTAAGTCTTCCGTTATTCTTTTTACAACCTCTATTCGACAGGCATCGAGTTTGGATAGGTGGCGCCCATTGTTTTGAAATTTTAATTTTGGTTTTGGCTCGAATTAATACCTAACCTTTTAAAATTCAGGAATCGGGACTTCCCCAGTTTCCCTATAAAAAGCTGTAGCATACTGTAATATTATTTTGGTACTTCTAACAACATTTCGAAATCCGAATTGATAATTATTTCTAGTCCTACCTAAACCACTTTATCAAAAGATGTCAGAACGCATATGAAATGAATAAAATAATTGCACAAACATGTGAATTTGAAAAAATTCTTCATATTTTAGTGGTTTTCGTAAAATATTCTTATTTTCTTCATTAGCTCTTTTTGGAGGCTAAAATGTCTGGCAATATTGCTTTCAAGCACTGGTATACTTTCTATTGGATGCAGTGTTGCCACCATCCAATGAATAAAGTATCGTGCAATGCTGCCATCGTTATCCATTTTTCTTGAAAATTATGTTACAATTATTTTTAAAATTTTTTTATAATTCGCGTATAAAAGAGACTTCATTATAACATTGTTTACAGTGTTACAATGAAGCTCTTTGAATACTGTAATAGTAATTTTTAGAGTACAGTTGGTTATTGTATTTAGTTATATTTTTATTTGACTTTAACCTTGACACAGATTATAAATAAAATGGTCTAGCGTTGTTCTAGCTAGCAAATTATTATACTAAAGGTAAATTAGAATGATTTATATATTAAAAATAATAACGTTTATTTATCAATGATTTGTCAATTGTTTATTTTTATATTGTATAGGATCAATATATAGGTATATAAAACGTACGATTTTTGGGATAAATTACCAGATATCTATGTGAAGATGTATTACAGAAACAATTCTGTTCATGATATAATATAAATAGATCGCAAGAGCATATACGAAGAAGCTCTTTTTTAAACAAATAATTATCCTCTTTTTGCTTAAATGAAAGTTTGTTTACAATTTACACAATTATTCGGTTATAATATGTCAGAAGTGCTGAATAAAACCATCTGTAATCTGACCAATTAGGAATCTACAGAATTGCCAATGCATAGACTATATGTGAGAAAATCAAATGGATCAAGATACACACAGGAGGATTTAACAAGAGCTGTGAATAATGTTTTAAACAAAAACTACACATATAAAGGTGCAGAAGAAATTTATGGTGTTCCGAAAGCAGTCAGTTTTCATATAATAAAGGGAAAGAAAGTTCCAGAAAATAAAATGGGAGCAGGCCGGTCAATGGTTCTGTCAGAAATGGTTGAACATATATTAGAAAATTGTATAAAGGCAAAGGCCCGAATGGGGTATCCCTGCAACAAAGATGACATTAAAAATCTTGTTGGAGAATACGTTATACTTCATCCAGATTTAAAAATGATATATCTGGGGATGACTGGTACTACAGTTTCATGAAACGGCATCCAGGCGTAAACTTAAAAAACCTGAACTACTTCAGAAAGCACGAAAAGATGCTAGAAATTCCGAAGTAATATACAATTTTTATGAAGAATTGAATAATTTGGTTTTAAACAGCAACCTAACAGATAAACACCAGTTTGTACTAAACTCCGACGAAAGTGGATTTGCCACTGATCCAAAACGACTGAAAGTGATTGGTGAGAAGGGAAAACCTTTAGTGCGTATTTCTAGTGGATCCGGGCGAGAGTCTATCACCTTTTTAGCAACAGTTGCCGTGGATGGTTCATGTTTGCCACCACTTGTAGTTTTTAAAGGTGTCGATGTCCAAGCTCGATAGAATTCTCCCTGGAACATTATACACCACATCTTCTAATGGTTGGATGGAAGAGTCCCAGTTCTTCGAATGGTTTTCAACTGCTTTTGTTCCCCACATTCAAGCCCTATGGATTATTCATAATTTGCCAAATTAACCTGCATTGCAACACTACGATGGACACGCCACTCACATAAGCTACAAAATTATCAAGGCAGCATTAGATGATAACATTCATTTTGCCAAATTTCCAAGCCAGTTGACAGACCAAATTCAACCCCTTGATAAATGCGTTTTTGGACTTGTTAAAACTTGTTGGGAAAAATAACTTATAGAGTTTGGGAAAAACAAGTAGAAAGAAAAGATTCTGAGCATCTTCCAAAGAATAAGTTTGTTGAGTTGCTAGGAGCGGTTTAGAAATAGAATATGAAACTTCAAAATATAATAAAAGGCCTCAGCTCTACTGGCGTCTTTCTAGTAGATGCTCAAAAATTCCCAGTATCTGAATTGAATCCAATCGCCCTTCAAAAGTATCGAAAAAAACAACAAAATACAACGACAGAAATTAATGCAAACATGCCAAATAATAGTGAAATCAGAGTCTAATAAATGCTGGCCCTAACTCAATGCAGCCTTTCACGAGTGAACATATTGTCGAAAAACAAACTTTTGTTACAGCAACAAAAATAATCGAAATATTTGTTAATGCAATTGAAAAAGACCAAGTTAAGCGCCAAATAATGCCGCATCTGAAACCAATAAAATATGGAGAAATTGTAATATCAGTAGCGGTTCTGAAGAAACAACTGGAAGCTGAAGAAGCAAAAAAACAAAAATGGAGAAAATAAACGGTTTTAAAGATTGAAACTAACTTTTCCACATCTGTGGCCCTGAACAATATTCTATCATAAAATTGTTACTTGTATACACTTTGGGGGATGTATCGTGCTAACAAACCGAATTTTCTCCAAAAATATCCAAAAATTTAGTATATCTAGTTTTATAGGACCTGCTGTACTCGCTCTAGTCAACTGAAAATCAATAGGGTACATCTGTGAGACACCTTGAACAATACTTATTCATAAAGTTGATCAATCGTATACTCTCTGGAGGCTGTATCGTGCTAACAAACTGAAAATTCTCCAAAAATGACAAAAATTTGGTATTTCAAATACCACAGCACCCGTTGTACTGGCTTTAGTGAGCTCAATATCAATAGGGTTCATCTTTAAGACGCTCTGAATAATATCCAATCATAAAATTCATCACTTGTATATACTCCGGAGGCTGTATCGTGCTAACAAACTGAAACTTCTCAAAAAATGACAAAAATATCGTACTTAAAGTACTGTAGCACCGGTTGTATTGGCTCTGGTGAGCTGAAAATCAATAGGGTTCATCAGTGAGATGCCCTGAATAATATTCAATCATAAAATTGGTGACTTGTTGAACTCCGGAGGCTGTATCGTGCTAACAAACTGAAATTTCTCGAAAAACGACAAAATGTCGTACTTCAAGTACCATAGCACCCGTTGTACTGGCTCTGGTGAGCTGAAAATCAATAGGGTTCATCTGTGAAATGTCCTTAACAATATTCCATAATAAAATTGGTGACTTATTGCACTCCGGAGGCTGTATCGTGCTAACAAGACTTGCAAGGAAAAGTGGCCGACGACGACATACACACAGGATTTTTTGCCTAAAAACCGTTTTTTCGTGTTGTTGTTGATGGACAACGTAAAAATAACTCAAAAAAAATTTCAAATTTCCAACTTTTGTGTGGGTAAACCAATACTTTTCTCGCATATTAGATAGGTTGGCGGAAAAGTAAAAACAACAAAGCTAATAAGAGACCGAAAAAAATTGAAAAAGAAAAATCATCAACTCCAGAGCCTGAGCTGGAAGTTTCATTGCAGGATAGCATTTCAGAAGACAATGAAGATAATTTTAGGAAAAACCCCTATGCTAGTACGGGGTTATAGCCTGATCCCGTCGTATCGAAAGGGGTGCATAAACCAATAACCACCCAGAAGGAAAAATGACAGGGGTCTCGGTAGCGTCTTGGTAAATATTCTTATTAATTGGACCCGGTAATAGGCAAATTTCCAACACAAGAAAATGGCGACTGGGTGCAATTTAAAAATCCCATAAGGTCCAGAAATCCAGTAGAACACCAAAATATCTATTTCTACTAACCAACACGACTGGATTCCAACAATATGTGGTACAGAATAATCCCGCTTAAGGATGACTAAATAAAAGTCAGAATTTCCAGTACCACAATTGTACACCACAGTCCATTATGGCCATCAGGTATCATGTCCTTTTAAAACATCAGCTGATCAAGAGAATACCGACGTACCAATACCGAACTAACTATACAGTTTCCTTCAATCTATTCCAACTGTATTATCACAGAAAACCTAACGACAATACTAGATACGTACTTTGAAACTCGTCCCCTAGATGACGCTAGACGACAATACACATATTTTCTAATAACGTTTTTATTCTTATTATTGCAAAAGAACAAATGAAAGGGTCACTTTTAATAACAAACATAAATAAAAATAATATTTATTATATCTAAGCATACTCCAATATGGCGAATACAAAGTACCAGGTAATACGCAGCTTCAAATATAGCAACCAAAATACAAGGAACAAATACAGGGTCATACTCGAAGATAATTATATTACACAACACTCTAACTGTAATTACGATGGCTCTTGAAAAAAAAACGTAACAAACCCTGGAAAACCGCTTACCACTGTTCTGGTAGGTATAATCATTATACCCACCAACATTGCTATTTTATTGTATTTTTATTACATAAATAAAAAAATTATTGTTATCCTACCTATTTTATTCAACCTATCATACGGGAACTTCGGGGTAAATGTAAACATGTTTTAAATATAAATATTTGCCCTAAAATAGTATGTTTACTATAACCCCAAAGTTAAATTTCTATAAAACAGATGAAATCAGATATTTACATTTACCCCAATGTAATTGGGGCAATTGTAAACGATTGGGATAATTGTACATATACAATTTGTGATCATTAAAATGGCTGATTAAATTTAGTCTCGCTTATAATATAGAAAGATATACACTGATGCACGTACGATGTAATTAAGCAGGCCTTTCTTTCGTTATCATGAACATTTTGGAATTTTTCCTAAAAACTTGCAAATTCTGTTTAGAAATACCCCACCTAGCCCTATTTAAAATTCGGATGGTTATCTTTGAGACTCCATATTTTGGAAAAAAATGCTACTAGAAATTTGGAAATTTCACCGTTTCGTATATTAGGATCTGGGATAAACGATTCGAAAGATACAAAACAAATTCGTGGTCCATGTTATTTTCTGCATTTTTTAATAGTTCAAGATAAATTTCGGACTGAAATTAGAAACTTTACCTCAGTTTTGTGTCCAAATTCGTTGTTTTCGGGGTCGATTTAGTGGGAGTAGACGTAATTTTGATTTGTCTAGATAAAAATTCGAATTATTGCTCTCAATAAATATCAAAAGGACCATATATTTGGATCGAGGTGAAATCTTACGTCGATTGAGTGAATTTAACTGTGAATACGGATTTATCGTTGAATATAAGTGTGATTTAATCGTTTATAGTAGATAGGGTGAGTTACTAACTACTTTTTGTGTCAAATCCTTTTCCTTTGACCTAAGTAAGTAAATTCCAACTTATTTCTATTAGATATATACAAAACCCATACTAAGAAAAAAAAAGGGGAAAAAGTAAGTCAAATGGCGGGAGATAAACCTCCCGAACCTCCTAACAAAAATAATGACAAAGACCAAAATATATCGCAAATTAATAGAACAATAATCTTATACACTTCACATAGCTCTCCCCCGTTTGAAGTATATATTCAGGGAAAGTCAGGTAATGTGGGTAATTTACATAAGTATTATGAGTATAGCCAAAACTATCTTTAACTTGAAACTACAAGATGTTATAAAATTCACCAGAAAGGGTAAAAACCGAATGGGAGTCACTTTCAAGAATGCAGAAGCTGCTAACAACTTTATTAATGAGCAAGACTGGGAAAATTTGGGTTATGAAGTATATATACCAAGTCACAATGTATCAAGCAAAGGTATTGTAAGATTTGTAGATATGACCCTTACAGAACAAGAAATAATTCAGTTTACAACAACAAACATCACTAATATATACTGCCCATCAAGCTCAATACTCAGAGTAAATAATTGGATCCATTTTATTCAGCAATTCAAGAAACCCCTACTTATTATGGGAGATCTAAATTGCAACCACCCCGCATGGGGGAGCAAGAAAATAAGTATTAATGGTCGAAACATTATTGACTCCTTACAGTCACTCCAATTAGTATATCTAAATGATGGACAGGCTACCAGATTGTCTTCACCGAGTGAGGATAAATCTGTGGTGGATGTTACCCTAATATCTTCTGAGTTAACTCCATATGCTACTTGGGAAGTCCTCCTAGACCCTGGAAGTAGTGATCACTACCCAACCATCTGCAAACTTTATTCCAATAATAAAGACAACCTCAATCAGATAGTAACCACAAAAAGAAACTATAAAAAAGCTAACTGGAACACCTTTTATGAACACCTCTGTACAACCCCCCAACCCCTAACCCACTTTCAATATGAAACATTCCAAGATAATATTATACAAGCAGCAAATGCGGAAATACCATTTTACAAAATCAAACACAACCAAAAATACAATATCCCTTGGTGGGATAACTCCTGTCAAGTATCCATCAACTGCAGAATATCTGCAATTAAAACATTTACCAACTCCCCTACGATAGAAAGCTTTATAGCAGTTAATAGGACCATTGCTTCTACCAGAAAACTTCTCAAGTCCAAAAGAAAGAACAGTTTTCGCAACTTCTGTGCAAAAATAAACTGTAACTCTCCATTAAAAATTATTTGGAATAAAATCAATAAAGCTTCATATCGTACACCTCACAACAACCTGTCAAATCAACTTCCACCTGGCATTCTGGCTCAAGAAATTTTATCCTCCTTATGCCCACCTATCATTACCGAAAACATACAAACATCCATATCAACAGAAATTGAACCATTCTCCTATCAGGAATATAAATTCACAATAGAGTCAAAAAAAGACTCCGCACCAGGTATGGACCAAATTTCATACTCTATGATTAAGCACATGCCAACATCTTTGTCTAAGGATCTACTACAATTTTTTAATGGTTGCATGCAAACTGCTACCATTCCACACACATGGAAGCAAACAATTATTCTTCCTCTCATAAAGCCCTACAAAGACAAATCAGTAGCAACGAACTATAGACCAATTGCTCTAACTTCATGTGTGAGTAAACTTCTAGAATCGCTAATAAAAAACAGGCTGGAATGGTATGTAGAAAACAAAAAATTACTCAATCCCCTACAGTTTGGATTTAGAAGGAATAAAGGTTGTATGGACTGTTTAACGTTTCTAACCTCTCATATCCTTATAAATTATTCAGCCAATGAATATACCATAGGCGTTTTCTTAGACCTCTCAGCTGCATATGACACAGTTAATATCCAACTTCTGTACAAAACTTTAATAAACCTAGCCCTACCTAAATATATAATAAACTTAATTTACGCTTTTATAAATAACAGAGTCATATTCGTCCAAGACAACTTAGGACAAACAATAGGACCTTTGCCAGCTAATCAAGGTCTAGCCCAAGGATCTCCCCTTAGTCCAATTCTGTTTAATCTCTATACCCTACCTATTTATGATATCCTCCCTAAAAATGTTAATCTTATTCAATATGCAGATGACATGGTACTGATAGTTGGTGGATCAAATGTGAGCCAAATGGTGAATAATTTAAATACATTTTTAGAAAAACTCAACACATGGTTAGACACACATAATCTCAAACTATCAACCAATAAATCTCATGCAGCAATGTTTAGTAAAGGAATCATAAAAAGATCTATCCCCAAAATAAAAATAAACTCTGAAACTATTGAATGGGTGGATAAAGTTAAATACCTAGGTATGTATATTCATCAAAACCTTAAATGGAATGCACATATACAATACATAGAAACAAAAATATGTAAAGGACTAAACGTTATGCGAGCTCTCTGCGGTACTTGGTGGGGCTGTGATCCCCTCACACTGAGAATACTTTACAAAGCAATAGTACTAAGTCACATGGACTATGGTAGCCAGATTTTCACCCTCACAAAAAAGAAGAAAACAATGTTGGACAAACTTCAAAACCAGGGATTAAGAATAGTTACAGGCAACATGAATTCAACACCAATCCCAGCCTTATTATCAGAAAACGGTGAAATGCCCTCAAATATCGGAGTGAATGGCTGAGCTCCAAATACTTAATAAAAAACCTGGCAATATTCAATAACCCTATAATCAATATTCTAAAGAAGCTTAATAACATAAGCAAAAACTCAAGATATTGGACTAACAAAGAAAAACCAACTCTAATACAAATCCTTGACCGGCTACAACCATCTACTAATACAAAAGAAATATTGCCCTGCTATGAATTTGACCTAGAAATTCAGCTAACTCCATTAAATGTGGCAAATCTTCAATCTAATAAACCTGATGAACTAGCACAAATTCAGTACCAAAAAATTATATCCAAATTTCCGGATCATACAAGAATATTTACAGATGGATCTCTCTATTCCAATGGCACTGCAGGGTTTGGAGTTTACAGTGAAGAACTCAACTATGCATTTTCATCTAGGCTACCAAAATTCACACAAATATGGTTAGGAGAAATTACTGCTATCAACCATGCACTTCAAATCATCTTAAAAACTAACACCACGAAAGCCATAATCTTCTCAGACTCTAAAACTACACTACAAAAAATATGTAAACCAACTTTCTCCAAAGAAACAGAGCATTCATCAATATTAACTAAACAAGGAATTATACTAGCAAATACTAACGGCTTTAATATCGTACTAGCATGGATCCTCAGGTCACTCTGAAATCAAAGGAAACCATAAAGCTGATCAGTTAGCTAAAACAGGTTGTTCCCTTACAGTTCCAGCGAAAATAAAACTGAATTATCAAAACTACCTCCCAGATATCAAGAACAGCATATGGGCTAAATGGAACAATGAATGGAACCTCATAAAACAGAATAAAAAATCGTTCTATTACAAAGTTGTCGAACAATTACCAAAATCTCCCTGGTTTAACCAATACAAAAACAGAAGACATTTAACAACAGTTATAAGAATGAGAACAGGACACTGTTTAACTCCTTTCCATATGTTTAGAATTGGAATTAAAGACGATCCACTATGTGAATGTGGGCAAATAGGATCACTTAACCACATAATACTAGCATGTCCAATTAATATATCAAACCAATTCAACCTTTACATAGAGCTATGCAAAACTAAACTTAGCGCGCCATTTGATATATGTACAATTTAAGCCAATTTAAATGATGAACGATTATCAATAATACACCAATTTATAACTATGTTTAAAATATCCCTTTAACTTAATCTTCTCTTTTATAGACCTGGGTTTCTCCACCTATATCCGAGGTAGCATTTCTGGGTGTGTCCCAAGCTTGGCCGCTACCCCCAAGCGAGAAAAGTTAATTTCCTGTGTTGTGAAGTCTCACCTTACTAATACCCCAATACTCACCATAAGTAATATAAAAGTGCAAAAACTCATAGTACCTATGCTAAACAGTAGTACAGTTTTGTTTAAGGAAGATATCCATTCTAGAGGGAGGGAAATATTGCCAAGAGCAAGACTTTTTCCCCCACATGTATAAATCTGGGTAAATTATCCCACAGGATATAGCCCAAAAAAGGAACGAGAAGAAGAAGAAGAATAAACATCAAAAATCCCTCAACTTCGAAAGTTTTGAAGGATTCTCCACTCCGTGAAGCAAAGACGTTTTAGAAGTACGGTAAAATTTACATAGATGGCGCTTTGGCTTTTATTGTAATGTTGATTTGTTGTTAATTGCCAAGAGGGGTAATCACATTAAAGAAAATATGATGATTTTAATTAATTTGGTACAGGAAGAAGAAAATCCTGCAATTATTGATTATGTTACAGATTATCGCTTATCTCAATTTTATGGAAAAATTCCATAATTATGTTACAAGTGGCAACACTGATCATTAGATGCCTTATTATGACCTCATAATGTTGAACATAAACATTCATTTTGTTCCGACAGCTGTCATTTTCAGTCTTGGAGTAGGTTTCAAAGCTGTTCATTATTTGCATTCAGATATATTATACAATCGGTTTCTTTTCAATACCTTTAATCTGTTATTTTTATTAGAAGGTGATGTATGATATATTTAAAACATTAAGGACCCATTTCACGACCTTTTGTTTAGGCCGCTTGACATGAAGCAATACAATCTGCAAGTAATTGCATGCAATTTATTGCAAGGTCAAAATACCTGTTGCATGTGATGAATTTTGCACGCTGTTTGACATTTGGTGCGTTCTTTTTGACTGAGATATCAGATCACTTCAGTTAAGGTGATCTGAGATAAAGTGATGTGAATAAGCACCAAAAAGAACGACATCTCAATTGAAACGCGCGATCTGTCGATAAATTTAAACTATACGACAGATTCGTATCAGCATCTAATAATGTTAATTAATGTATCCATAATTTGTAACAAAAGAAAAATAGATTATGTGTGTTTATTATTTATATGTCAATGGTTAAAACGTTAGATAACCTTGGTTAAAACTAAATATAAACCAAGCAAATCAAATATTTCTCTATCCCCTCCAGTTTATTTCCGACTCAATTCCAACTGATACCCCTTTACAACACATTCAGCATCGGTGAAGGGGGAGGAAAAATCTCAGCTCACTTAAAGTGAGTAAAACAAAAAGAACGCTCACATTACTGATGTGAGCTGAGATTCCGAGATCTCAGTCAAAAAGATCGCACCTATTATGCAAAGCAAATAAAAAACAAATTTGACATATTTATCTAATAATATTATTGTAATCATAATCAAATACATGTTTAACACTATTATAGATTTTAATAAACTTTGGTTGAATATAAGTATATTTCGCATATAGCTTTAATTTGATTTGTTAATCACTTCATTTATATTTCCGAAAGGGGGGATTTCCGCGGTCCCCCCTTTTGAGGAGGGCTTCTACCGTCCCCATTCCCCGTTTCTCCCATATTATTTTTTTTCAGTTGCTACTGAACTACTTATAAGTAAAACTTTCAGTTTTCTCACAACCAGTACCTACCATTCATATTCAATAAATTAACATGCAATAAGTATTTTTCAAAAAACATAAAAAGTCGTCTTATTATTTGAACATCCCACGTATATTCACCACTTCCACTGTAGATACAATTATAAATACGATTTATGTATTTAAAACAAAGAAATTAGTTTCAGACAATTGAAAGTAATTTAGTTGTAACTACAGCCATTTTGTTGTAAAGATTCTATTAAATATTAGTTCCTTTTTAGATCTAAATAGAAGTTTCTTAACAATTATTTTTAATAGAAACATGAAAACTGACTTACCGAAAATATTGGAGCACTTTTCACCACTTTATTCGACACTAAAACACACATTTTCCCGAAAAAATGTCCCGTATTATCACAAAAATCAAAATGTCTCTATATACCGAAGGAAAATTATTACAGTAGTTGTAGGAATTGAGTTTGCAACCAATCACATTTATCGAAGTTCAAATTCAAAACCTACTAGATCTAACTAATTTTGTTTATAAGTACATGTTACCAACTAGATTTAGAAGTCAAAGAAAGAACTAATAATATAATTTAAATAATTCACTACGCTTTATTGAACAATTAAATGTCAAAAATATTTATAAAATGTCCCTTTTTTAATTCTAATACCACTTATCAGTTCCTAAAATATACAATTTAATTCAAAATTTTACATAAATCCTACTACAATTTGAAAGCAGTATTCAGGCAACACACAATACTCAAAAACAATATACTTACACTCAATTATAATTATATTATAGTTATTTTGAATAATAAAATTTTGCTTATTCTAATTAAATATACTCAATTTATTTCACTTGCAAATTAAAAATTGTTTTGCAGATAAAAATATGAAATTGGTTTATCTAGTTGTGTATGCATAACCAATACACTATTATCGTAGCAATTTTTTTTAAATTAAACCTAGAAATATAGGGTATCAAATTGAAATACGTATTTTAACGTAAAATTGGATTAAAACAAAACCATTATCAACGAATTTAATAATCCCGAGAAGATTTTAATGAGGTTCCAAGTTGATTAAGCAACTTTTAACACAACTATGTAACATCTATTTGAAACAGTGATATGGAAGCTTAGGTTTAAAATGTCTTTATTTACAATCATTTATACAATTTCTATTTACATTAGTATCTAAGAATATATGAATACATAGTATTCGATAGTCTGTCCTTTCTATAAAAATATGACTCCCCAGCTTTTTCGACTAGTGTATCCCTGAAAGGCAGCTGAAAATTAGGGTTTCAAAATCGAACAGAGAATTAGTTTATGTGAGACTGCAACACATGGCAGATGTTGTTTATACTGGGGTATTTATTTCTGTTTATTGATAATATATGTGATTTGAATAGGGGTAACTGATTTAACCTCTGATTCGATATATTTGTTGATGTTAGGATAAAAACAACTTATTATACGAATAGTAAACCATGCAGTGCAGAAGCCTACACCCACTGTCACGGGTGTCTTCTGCACGACTAGCTCACGAAGATTTTTGGGTAGACAGTGATTATAAAAATTAATGAAATTTACTGTCTCGACTCATACTTTGTGGAATATACCCATATTACTGTTTGAAATGAAACTAAATGTTTCTAGATAATTCCACAATATATTAATAAATGTTAAAAATTGTAAGAACTTTGACAATTGTTTCTATACTAAATATTATCGTCAGAATGACAGAAGTTACATGAAATGAAAATTAATGGATAATTTTGTTATGAAGTCCTTGATAGTAGGCATTGTCAGCTTGCGTAAACTGTTGTGTATTTTATTGCCATACAAAGACACTTGTTTTGCACCATCTGCAGAGTGTGAAAGTTGTGTTTTGTGGCAGAGTACCTAGTTTATATATCATTAGATTACCTATTTGTTTTCGAGAGACAACTGTTCTTGCAATCAGAGAGTATAATTTGCTCATTGCAATTTTAGCTTTTTGCTGCGATTGCAATGAGCTATTTTTCCTTCCTCTCCTCCTGAGAAACAAATTCTCTATCTTGGAGGCATCGATGGTAAGTTTGTTTTGTCTCTCAAGTATGGTATAATGTGTGTGGTTATGTGTGGTTGGATGAGAAAACAAGTGCCACCTGCGTACATGGCTGTTAAGATTTTTCTATATAAATCCTAGAAATATAGGTTATCAAATTGAAATACGTATTTTAAAGGTAAAATTATCATTATCAACGAATTTAACAATCCCAGACAAGATTTTCATGTGCTTACTAGTTGATTAGACAACTTGTAATACAGATGTGTAGCATATATTGCCTACTCGCCGAGACTAATTTAGTATTGAGATCCGATATTGAAATAGAATCTCATTTTCTCTATTTAGAAACTCATAGACAAATAATATTATTATTACTTTCTCTATGTAGAAACTACTGTAGATTTGATAAAAATGTTTGTTTATGTGGTGTCAATAGAGTGGTTTAGTGTTGTACACCATTTTTGCATTATATTTTCTTAATTAAAAGACTTTTTTAGGCAATAACAAAGACAATATTCTTATCAAATTCAAAACTTAGTATTGTTAAACGTACAAGCCTTGTTTATACATAACGAGCGTAGCATTATATAAAAACAAGAATACAAGTCACATGTTCTTTTCTTAAGTTTATAATAAAAAATTTAGGTACAATTTCACGTGACGCTCGAAGCTCAGATTTTGACGCTCAAACCGGTGGTCACATGACTAAATGTGCAGTTTAGCGTCGCTTTAGGAAGTTTGTTTTAAACCAACTTTCAGCGTCGATTTTCAGCTTGAACCAGTGTTGCCAGGTGAAAAATATTTATATCCTCGACCATCTTACCAAAACCGTGCCAGCTGTGGTTTAAAAATCCCCAACATATTAAATTAAATGTAACAAAACTTGTACAAATACACTTTTTATTATAAAATGCATAAAATTATATAAAATCAAAATACAATTGGTACCTTACTTAATGAAAAGTAAACAAATTTACTAGGTTTTCACTTTCCACCAATAAAATTAGTTACCATCTAGTAAATTTGCTCACTTTTCTCAATTTAATTGTTTGGAAAGGTACAAAATTGACTACCTAAATTGAATTAAAAATTAAAATGCTATATGCTATAAAGCCCGAATCAGACTAGATTGCGCATTCAAGATTGTAATTTGACCAATCATTACAAGAAATCTAATAATTTGTGTACTAGATTGGTCAAATTACAATCTCCAATTCGCAATCTCAAGAACCATAACAGTGCAAACGTTTCAGCTCTACCTCTCTTTTAAAAATCCCTAATAATTTCGTCACTGCGTTAAAAAATCCCCAATTTGAGGAAAAATCGCCACCTTTGGCAGCACTGACTTGAACTGTGTTATTCCATAGACAAATCGAATAAGTAAGTACTTTCTGAATGATTTATTAATGTGTTAAATAAGAGTATATAAATATTGAGTAAAGTGAATTAAGAACTAGAATGTATAATTTATATTTAATCCTTTCACTTGTGCTAAATAATCTATATACCGATTATACCATTCAGTATATTTCTGAGCATAATCGGCAACACATTTTCCAAGTCGATCGTAATTTAACATTTTTACACTTATTTATCAATATAATTATTAACAGGATACTTTCGATTTACGTAGCGCGTACTCCATTAAATTTAGGTTCCATTTTATTTGCAACATGCTCCAATTTTGACGCTGGAATACCTTTTTCATGGACGCTACAAATTTGAACCTTCCGTTAGTCACGTGACAGTTTTTGACGCTCATTTTTTAACCTTCCAGCGTCGCGTGAAAATGAAGTTTATTTTATTTTGTCGTAAATTGTTTCTTTTCTTTCTTTTGTTTTAAGGCCTCAGCTGCCAGGGCTATTCGGCCTGTTTTTTGCGTCCGGGATGATTTATGATTGTCTATAATATAGTTTATACGAAAGTAAATACAAACAGAGTGATACCGCACTTATTGTTCAAAATTTTATCTGTAAACTGTTCGGTTTTGAGGTTATATTTTGATGTTCGAAGCACTTAAAAATTTGGAGATGAGTTTAATGTTTTCACTGTTTGGGAATTTCAGCACTATGTCTTGCAGTGTGTAGGGGCCATAAACATTATTAGGAACCTTAACAGATTTATGAAGAAAATCTGTATTAACACTATTTAAGGAACAGTTGAAAAAGATGTGTGAGAGATCTTGTTTTTCACCACATGGGCATGAATCCGAAGGTACTAAGTTGAATTTGTGTAGATATGACAAAGTGGCACAATGGTTGGATCGAATTCTTGAAGAAATGCAGATATCTCTTCTGGACAAATTGGAAAGTGAAGAAAACCATGGATTTTTTCTTGGATATTTTATGAATTGAGAGTATAGATTTCCTTTTGTCAAGCTGAGTGTAGAGAAAGTAGAATTCCACTTATCTAAGATTGATTTCTTAATAGAATGCACCACATCCGAATGGGGACCAGTTGGGAGGGTGGCACGATTTATAGTTCTCCCAAGATTTGCAAGATCATCGGCTCTAACATTTCCTTGTATAAGACTGTGTCCGGGAATCCAGCCAATTCGTATGTCTTTCCCTTGCTGATTCAACTTGTGTAGTAGCTCCTTTATTTTTAGGACAAATGGATTAGAAGATGAGGAGAAGGATTTTTTAGAAATGCATTTTATGGCACTTTGGGAGTCAGAAAAAATTATAGCTTTGGGAAGGTCAAGTTTTGAAATTTTTTGGATCGCAATTAGTATAGCGTAACATTCTGCTGAAAAGATGGAGAAATGAGAGGGGAGTTTGTCACATAATGATAAGATGCTAGGAGAATAAATTCCGTATCCTACATTACTGTCAGTCTTAGAGGCATCAGTGAAGAAAATGGGGCCAGAAAAGTTGATAGAATTCATTTTGGCCAGAAAGACTTGATTACAGTCCGAATCTTTTTTAATTTCCAGATCTATCGTGTTAGTTTGACTAATTTGAGATTCGAGCGAGAAGTGATGACAAGGAAATTTGTTGAACGATTCAATGAAGGGAAGGAATTTAGATACTGATTGAAAGGCAAATATAATAGGAGGAGTATTTCTCAGTCTCCAGTATATGGGATCGGCAGCCCATTCTGTGAATAATTCTATAAGTGAGGTTTTTATTAGGTCTTTATATGCAACAGCTTTAGATACATATTTAACTGACAAGATTTCTCTATGTACCTCCAGGGGGGTCTGCCCACATTCAGATAACATGATGTTGATAGGAGTAGATTTTAGATAGCCTACTATAACCCTTAGGGCTTGATATTGTAAACGATCTAATTTTTTAAGTAGGTATTTAGAACAGCCACCATATAGCATGCACGCATTATCAAATAATGGAAGTATGGTCGCTTTGTATATGTTTAAAAGAGAGATTTGATGGCTACCCCACCATTTACCACATAGAGATCTAATTAAATTAATAGCTTTTGATACTTTGCAGGAAATAAATTCAATATGTGGTTTCCAGTTAAGTTGGTCGTCAAATATAGCTCCTAAGTACTTGACTTGAGATTTCCAAGGGATAGGTTGACCATTAATGACTATGGAATGGACTGGACTAAGCTTATGGTTTTTCTGAAAAATCATGGCGGCACATTTTTGAGGGGCCAGTGTCAAACCCATAGACAATAAATGAAGATTGAGATTAGAAAGGAAGGTGTTGAGGGATGTTATAGACTCCTGGATGGTGTTTTCGGCACATATCACAGCAAGATCATCTGCATAACCACTAATTTTTATGGAGGGTGGAAGTATGTTCTGAAGAGAGTTGCACGATATATTGAATAACAGTGGACTGAGTGGAGAACCTTGGGGGACACCTCTACAAGAAACACCAGGGCCTATAAGTTCATTGTTAAGGGTGGATTTAATGAATAGATTTCGATCTGAAAGAAAGGATAAAATGAGGTCACAAATGTCATGAGGCAAATTAAGGGAATTTAGAGATGAATAAATAGAGGATAAAAGAAGATTATCATATGCACCTTTAATGTCGAGAAAAACAACAATTGGGTTTTTATTGGCAGACAATGCACATGATATTTCGGAATAGATGAAAATGTGGTTATCAGATATACTTCTGCCTTTCCTGAAACCTTGTTGTGAGGGGTGAATTTTTAGGGAGTTTTCAAGAGACCAGTCAAGGCGATTTTTGATCATGCTTTCGAAAACTTTTCCTATTGTGCTGGATAAGGCTATGGGTCTCCAGCTGGAGGCATCGTTAGGATCCTGGTTTTTTTTAAGAATAGGAATTATTAGATGATTTTTCCAATCTGAAGGGATCGGATGATATTTATTGAGTATTTTATTGAAAATAGAGAGAAGAGTTTCTAGGGCTATTTTGGGAAGATGATTGATCATTGAATATGTGATGGAATCCAATCCAGGACTTGAATCATTTTTGTTTAGTAAGCTGAAATTCAATTCTTCTATTGTAAAAGGGTGAGTAAAGGAGTCGTTAATGGCTTGGGGAATAGTGTTAAGGTCTTGAAAAGGGATTTGAGCTAACTTGTTTAAGAGACTTTGGAATATGGAACTGTCTAGGGGAGGCGTGTTAATTAAATTACGATTTTCAATAGATCTAGAGAAATTTTTTATTGATTGCCAAATCTTCTTAACAGGTGTTCCGGGGTTCAGTTCTTCCGTGAATTTACGAAAGCCTTCTAATCTTTTTGTTTTCAGAAAAAGTCGAGTTTTAGCTCTTATTTTCTTGAAATTAATGAAATTTTCCATGGAGAGAGTTCTTAGATATAGTTTAAAAGCCTCTTTTTTCTTTTGTACCATCTGGGAGCACTCTTTGTCCCACCAGGGAAGATAAGGTTTAGAAGAAGTGAAAGATTTCTTAAGTGGGATAAATAAAGAGATGGCTCTTTTTAAGACCTCCAAGACCAAGGGATATTCCATATCATTATGATATATATTATTTTCAATATATGCTTGAAATGCATCCCAGTTGGCTTTATTTGTGTTATATTTGACGTGAGTGGAATTCATATGGATGGGCACAGTATTTTGTTTTTTGTAGGAACAAAGGGTAGGAAAATGATCGCTGAAGCCTGATTCTTGGATCGTTCTCCAGGAGCAATCTAGAGCTATGGCTGAGGAAGTAATTGTAATATCCGGGCAGCTTTTATTGACATTGGGGTTGGGAATACGGGTTGGAGATCCGTCATTAAGGATGGTGAGATCATTATGCGAGATGAAGTCCCAGAGTGCAATTCCTTTAGGGTTATTAATGGCAGAGCCCCAAATTTGATTTTGGCCATTTAAATCAGCCATTAAGATAAAATTCTTATGTTTTATTTGTTGTAGGAGTTGATTAAACATTCTGTGAGGGAAGGGAATGTTAGGGTCGGGAGGAATATAGCTATTAATAATGAATAGATCTTGGAGTTCTACTACCAGCAAGTGTATTTTTGGAGGAACTGGAATTTTGTGTTCAAAATTTTTGCAAGGAATCGAGTTGTTGATGAAAGTGGCTACACCTCCGTAGCCATCCTGTCGATCTTGTCTAAAACAGCTAAAATTTTTAATATGTGCAGATCCACCTGGAGTCAACCAAGTTTCATTTAGTAATATAATGTTAATACTCTCATCTCTAATAATAGGAATGAGTACCTCTTTGTTAACATTAAAACTGCGAATATTCCATTGGAGTATGTTATATTTAAAGGTATTATCCTGAATACGATTGAATTTCAAGCAATAGTGTAAAAAATGAAATAATAAAAAAAGGGGGGGAGGTACTTAGAGGGAGAAATTCAAGTTATATTATGATTGCTCACCTCTTGAGGAGAGGTAAGCTGAGAAATTGCGAAAGATGACAGTTGACAGAATTTTTAAATTTGAATGTTATGAATATGGAACTAAATGGCGAACTCTACCAGAACTTCGAAATAGGTATTGCTGATATGCAGTTAATGATTTACTACCTGAAAAATCTAAACAAAAATATGCGAAGGAATATGAACTGTTTTTAAAGTAGTGTGTAGAAAACAATTACACAGAAAATATTCAAGTCAGCTATAAATGTCAGTCTGTCAGCCATAAGTTAAACAGGGCATCCAACTGTATAAAAAGTTACCAAAAACGATGCTGAAATGGTTATTTTCAAAAATTTAAATATGCTTATATAATATTTAATTAAAACATGTTTCTTGAAATAATTATAATAGAGCATAATTTCAACTTTTGAGCTTATTACTTGACCAACATTTGATCTGGCGTGCTCACTGAGATCTTCACCAGTGATATGACCTCTATAATCAGCTGATTCGTACCTAGGGGGTTGTATCTTACACAAGAAACTGGTTTACTGCCAAAACACTGAAGTTAAAGTATCAAATACGTGGTGGACCTGCCAGTGCCACTAAATTAAGGAAAAAAATATTGTGAATATATAATGCCTCATAAAACTTTAGTAATTCCATTGTCCCGTCTATTTTTACCTTGTAGCTTCGTGAAATTAGAAAAAAACAAGCAACTAGTTTTAAAATTCCGTCCACGACCTCACGTAAACACCCTGTAGAAACCGGTATATCTCCTTGACCCATAGATATGGCGAAGAAAATCTCGCAACCAGCAAACTGACCAACAAGGAAGGCAACGCGGTGGTGTAGAAGAAGAAAGTAGTTCGTCTGTAGTTGCCGAAGATTTAGTATTGGAAATTCGCCAGGATGGTGGCGACAATAATTAGGAGGTTTTTATTTTTTTTGGTGATTTTCGTGTTGTGTTTTAGTGAAAAAACAGGTGAGCGAATATTTTTTTGCATATAAACTTGTTCCTAGAACGTTTATGACGTATATGATATTTGTAAGGTGCGCTTTTAGAATATTAATTAGGTGTAACATTTAAATCAGTTAAAGTGTGCTCATTTTTGTCCAGTTTGTCTTATTATATTTTTATTATGATTTGACGTTTTTATTGTTTTTCTTTTATTGGCGCATTGTATAAAAGCAAAAAAATTACCAATACATACACAAACTACGGAAGGTAGTTTCTTTTTCTCTTTCTTTAATTAACTTGAAACGTACCGTTCATTTTTTCAAAATTATCGTCTCCTTTTTTAAAGCTTTTTCTATTGAGTTATTTAGTGAAATTATTTATATTTATTACAGACTATCCAATTATAAAATTAACTACAAGGATATTAAATTAAAAACAATCTGTTTCTTATAGACAATTACGTAAATGTAAAATTAAATACTTAGTTAACTCGTTAAATAATGCGTTTCCAATTGATAAGACTGGAAAAAATTGCAATTACTACCGTTTTATAATCAATTATCATTTTAATAAACAGAACATAAATATGATAATTATCAAAACTAAACAGTCCATTATTTGTTCTATTAGAAAATATTTCGCCAACATCGGCCAATGTGACGTCATAATTGAAGCCATATTGGAAATTTGACAGTAGAACCCAGTGGTGTAACTATTTCATTGCTGTAATATTATCATTAAATAACAAACAAAATGTTTCAATTTCTGCTTTAAATTCATTTTATACAAATAAGAATCGAAATATATCATTTATTGTAGAAATGAATTAAATATTTTCCTCCTTTAATGACGTATTCTAGTATATGTCACATGCGTAACCATAGACGTAGTAAATATAATAGGGGGTTTCTGCAATTGTAGTTATCTTTAGATAAAATGGGGCATTGCATGCAAACTAAATGACATTATACAGGATATATTTATGCGAACTTTTTAAACAAACGAACTTCCTTGACATAGGGCGGGTATTATAAACATGTCTTGAAGTTATCTTTGAATTTAGTAGTCAAGTTAACTTTAGGGTTTAAAAAGCTAGTTATAAAAGTCTCATTTTCAAAATAAAAACAAGAAAATTAATAAGAAACGGGCAAAACCTATATTTTTTTAATTGGCGTTTTGACATTTTGATTTTGTGGTGTAGTTTTGTCTTGTCTGTGTTTGGTGTATTCTTTCCCGGTGTTGAATTTTTATTTTTTATCTAAAATTAATAGTCTGAATGGATAGACGAGCCATAAACTTTTCTAAAAAGGAATTTAAATGTCTTATATCAATATTCATAGCATCTTCTTGATCATCGATTAAAAGTCCCTCTAAAATATTTTAGATATGGTTTGCTAACGTTGCAAAATTCAAAGAAAACAAAGTAAAAACACAATCAAAATATTCACAATTTATCAAATTGAGATTATAAATGCCAAATTCTTGACAGAGCCGACAGAACAGAACAACTCTAAACTCGAAAACTAGATTTGTCCACAAAGTTAACTTTAATCCATATCCCTTCCTCCCTACAAAATTAGCTCCGTCATTTTGAAGTTAACTAGAACATGTGACGTCATTCTACAAACTAACTTTTAGTTATTTGTCAAAATAGTTTTAAAATACCCGCCCAAAGTTTCTTAGTACGTAACCAGTTTTATTAATGACGTATATGCAACCAACCTTACAATCGACAGTACTCTGTGCTCTATTTATTTATGTTATTGTACTAGCGTTGATCTGGTTATTTTTAATTCTACAGTTACATGTCCTCAAAGAGATGATGACAATTGACTTTTTTTCGGCATTATTATACATTTTATCCTCGTCTTCGTAATCTGATTAAATATACAGTTTATCCTAAATTAAACAAATTTTTAAAAAATGTTTCATACTTTGATGAACATTATAATACTCAAGGCACTAACTATTAACTTTCTGATAATATAATAATATAAACAAGAATGAAAAAATGTAAGGAGACGTGGAATGCTAGTTGTCTACCCAGTAGGGACCTCCACCAGCTCCAGGCATTAGTCGACGAGGCCCCTGAGCCTCTGACAGTAGAAGATAAAAAGAGAAGAAGAAAAAAACGTTATCATTCTTACAGAATTCTTTCCGTATTAATCATAAGTAATTATCTAATGTTAATTATTTATTTAATTTAGAGTGTTCCGTCAAGACCAGGCTTGCCACATCTACGGAATTTTCCGTAAATCTACGGAATTCAGAAGATGTCTACGGAATCTCCGAAAAGTCTCGAAAATCTACGGAATTTTTAATAACAATGATGATAATCACTATGTACTGTTATACAGTTTGCTCCGAGTTCTCTGAGTAAATTATTTCTCAAAATATTACCCACTAACAAACGAAAACGAAGAGTGCGGAGAGTAGATAACCACCAATCTGTATTTGTGGTTGTTTAACTTACATGAATCATGAATATAACGAAAAACAGACGAAAAACTTGAAAATCTTCATTATTTAATTCCATTTATTGCAGTTTCGGCTACCCATTTCCCTATAGTAATAAGTGAAAATGGGAATTAAATTTCTTGGATAGTTTTGAAAACTTCTGGATCAAAGTATCAGTTTTAATAAATGCAAATGATGAACTAACATTTCCTTTATTAGTAAAATTAACAAATCACATTAGAATTCTTTCTCATATTTCTGCAACAGTAGAAACAATTTTTTCTTCAATTAATATTAACAAAAACTAGCACCAGAAACTCATTGATTACCAATACCTACCCAGAGTCGACTACTCCATGCAAAGAAAATTAAAAACAATTACAGTTGCCATAACTTTGAAGCTGAAAAATTGTATATCGTCCAATAAACAAATTCAAAATTCACAGGCACGCTACTTAAGCGTTCAAGGTCATTAAGGATCAGATGTTCATAAGTTCAGATAACCCAATACCACCGAATACTGTAGAGTAGTATTCGGTGCCCAATACTGTATGTTGAAGCTCTATTCTGGATCTACGGAAATTTCCGAACCAATCTACGGATATTTGATCAGGTGCATGTGGCAGCCCTGGTCAAGACAAACCACAATTAAACACAAACCACTCGACTCCTCTTATGGTCGGCAATAATCTACTTTACTCGTCTCCCTCGTATTAATAAAATAAGATTGTAAGATTGATGTATGGTAGGAGAACGTAAGATGAAAGTTTACAAGAAGAATAATATAACGGATATTACGCATGATATCACGAAATGATAGTTTCACTTTCTGCTGTAACCTCGATTAATATCGAGATAACTACCATAGGTTTTCAAGGTCCCACAGCATCATATTTGGAGATGATTGTTTTTGGTAGAAAGCGAAATTAAAATGTTATTGAACTCTCGAGTGGCAACGTAATTTCCATATAACTGTGGTAACTTCATTATTTGCATAGACGTATGCAGAGATGACGTACCTATGTCTATGATTATTATTTCTTCGTTAATTTATTTGCTCTTCTTTTTTGTGCATTTGTGACCTAGTAATATATTCGATTAGTCTATTATGAATACGGCGACGACCACTGGATTTTACAATTCACTTCAGATTTATAGTTATTTTGTTTTATTGAATGTATTATTTACTAAATATATCCTACATCCTGATCATTTTTAATGCTGTATTTATACCTGCATACGGTTAAAAATAAATACGGACAAGCCTTGTTGAATATTTAAAACCAGTTTGGTATGAAGAATAAACAGTATATTTTTACCATCACGTGTCGGGTATATCAAACAACTATAACTATTTATTTAAATTAAATTTAATGGTTCAGCGGACATATTGTAGTTTTAAACTACTAAACTTTTGTTACGGTAATTTCTAAGTTAATCGTATAAATAATTGCAAACGTAACACCATACGATTTCTTCTCCTTATATGAAAAAATTCTACGAACGAATAAACATCACTCTCTATTTTCACTAAAGAAAACAAATGCTATATTATACTTTCAAACTTTTCTTTTGAAATTATTACATAAAACATACTTTTACATAAATAAATAAAATAAAATAGATGTTCAACAGAAACATTTAAATGTATAGCCAAAACCATTAGATAGAATGGCGCACTGTTGTCAGATCTTCCGTTTTTCAGCAAATATAATGCACTTTGTTATTTGAATTACCTCCTGTTTTAAAAATATGTAATTTCCATTGTTAATTATGATAAATTCATAATGCCAGTACGTTTTTATTGTTTAAATTGATTTATCCATAGTTATTTGCAGTTAGAAGTCAAAAGAAACAGACAGACACGAACGATGATAAAAAAGGGGAAACTTTTAAATGTCCGCATAGCACAGGAAACGGCAACTACGCAGATCCGGTTACATGCAAAAGATTTTACCAGGTAAAAATGATTATACATATACAGGGTCCGTTCAAAACTATGTATAAACGTTATTCGTGATTATACGATTTGTAATAGATTTTTGTATACGATGGTAATGTTTTAAATAATAATATTAAATTATAACCAAAGAATAAAGTGATTTCGATCAACTTTTGTTTTTTAATACGATTAGTTTCATTGTTTTCAAAGCGAACGACAAACACTTTGAATTCTGCAATAAACAGTGATTGTTCATAAATGAGTATGGTTATTTTTTCTTGATTTTGCTTTGATTTACATAAAAAAGTGTTTTTCATACGAAATATGTTTTTAATTCCTTTCAGTGCGTTGATGGGTATCCCTACGTGAACAGATGTCCTTCCGGATTGTATTACGATGACGTTTCCAAATTGTGTACATTTGAAAACGAAGCTAGATGCGGACCTATTGCTTCAAGTAAGTACCAAATTGACTGTAATCAAAGTAGAATATACGCTTATTCGTGATATATAGTTATAATATTTTATTGTCTTAGCACCCGCGCCAATTACCGAAGAACCTATAGACTTAGCAACAAGATGTGATCCGGAAAAATGTAATCTGCCGTACTGTTTTTGTTCCAAAGATGGTACTTTGATTCCCGGCGAATTAGATCCAGAAGACGTAAGTATTATAGTACATTAACAGGCTGGGAACTATAGAAGAAACCGTAGGAAATTTTAAAACTACCCCTAATACTAAACAACCACCAAATAAACCACAAATTATTCAATCGGTAGCAGTAATACCAAAACTTACTTAAGAAAGGACCTAAACCATTTTTCCTACCTTTTCTACTCGGTTATATAAAAAATTATTCTATTTTAATATTTTTTTAGACACCTCAAATGATATTATTAACTTTTGACGGAGCGGTGAATCTTAACAATTACGATCATTATAGAAAAGTTTTGAATCGCAAAAGAAAGAATCCCAACGGTTGCTATATTCGTGGGACGTTCTTTATATCGCACGAATACAGTAACTATCATATGATACAAGAATTAGCCAGCGAAGGGCACGAAATCGCAACAGAAACCATTTCGTAAGTAAATATTTTACCTGAAGATGATTTTAGTAACGTTGACGAAACTAATTTAATTATTATGACATTCTATAGAATGTTCGTCGGGTTATATAGATCGTGGTGTAATTGTTCCTCTGTTTACTTAGGTTACAACGTGGATTAGAAAATAAAGGTTACGAAGAATGGGTTGGCGAAATGGTGGGCATGAGAGACATTCTTAAGCATCTATCGAATATATCGAAAAGCGAAGTTGTAGGAATGAGAGCTCCGTTCTTGAAACCAGGACGCAACACCCAATATAAGGTTAGTTAATTTATATTTTTAAGCGATATTATATTTCTGAAAGTTCTCTTGCAACATTTTTTTAATTTGTTCTAAAGGCGTTCAAAAACAGCACGTCCTTGAAACCTTGTGTTGCTGAAGCTCTTGGGACTAGAAGAAGGAATCCCTTATCTTTCCACGTCCAATCTTGATGAATAATGTCCTTATGCATATCATGTTTAGCCATCAAGAGAACTATGAGGTCGACATCTTCACCCACAATGTCAACAGCTGTTGTTTTAGATATTTTCACAGCCGTATCCACGATTAGAACGTTCGCATCACTTTCTGTCTGAAGCTGTCCTCAAGCTTCATCTTAAGCATGTTGATGAACCTACTTTTGATGAACTTGTTCAACAGAAAATGTTTTAGTTTGACGTTTATCTCAGTGTCATCGGTGAAATGGATGTCAGCAGACCTGCTGAGTCGATAGCGCCTTTGAGATCTGCTATTTTCGTGCTTGAAGTTGATGAGGAATAACCGTCAAAGACTACAGTACAGTCTTTTGATATGTTCATTTCCTAACTAGTCTGAACAAGTCAAAAATGGTTGATTTCCTGGACTATTTGGAGAAATTTTGCTTTGTTATCACGATACAGCCTCCTAGTGTATACAAGTGACCAATTTTATGATTGGATATTATTCAGGGCGTCTCACAGATGAACCCTATTGATTTTATATGTTGCTATGGTACTCGAAGTACCATAACTATTTTTGATGCGGAAAAGTTAGTTTTAATCTTTAAACTCGTTTATTTGTTTAGGTTCTAGAAGAGTTTGGTTATATTTATGATAGTTCCATAGGAGTACCAGTTCTACCTATCCCAGTGTGGCCTTACACTTTAGATTATAAAATTCCTCACGAATGCAAATCTGGCACGTGTCCAACGAAAACTTTCCCAGGTGACTCTCCCCATTATTATATCTAAACTAGAATTAACCTCTTAACAATTTCCAGGCGTTTGGGAAGTACCATTGAACACCCACTACGTAGAAAGCTTCGAAGGCGGTCATTGCCCCTATTTAGATCAATGCGTGCTCCACAACCACGACGCAAACGACGTCTTCGAATGGTTGCAAGAAGATTTCCTCAGATATTACGATCAAAACAGGGCGCCTTACATGATGCCGTTCCATACGAATTGGTTCTCAATCAAAGAATTAGAACAAGGTCTACATAAGTTCCTAAATTGGGTACAAACTTTGTAAGTAAATCATAATTTGAAAAAATATACAGTTAAAAACGCCTTTATTTACAGACCGGACGTGTGGTTCGTTACTACGACTCAAGCTTTAACATGGATGACGGATCCGAAGCCTGTCAGCCAGTTAAAGAATTACGAATCTTGGGGTTGTGAAAAAAATGAAAATCTACCGCCGAAACCTTGTAAGGTACCTAATAAATGCGCGCTTGCTTTTAAACGACCAGAACTCAATGTAACGGACACTAGGTATTTAGAAACTTGTAATGATTGTCCGAATGCATATCCTTGGTTAGACGACGCCAGCGGTTCCGGTATACCCGGAAAAGATAACTACGTGCCTGATAATGTTAGAAAATAAATTGTTTCATGAAATTATTCAACGTTTACTAATTTATCTTCTATTGCTATTTTCCTTTCTTTTATGCTAGATATTCTCTTCTTTTTACATTTCTACTATTTTTTTCTTTTATACACTGTGTTATTTGTATACGAAATATTTAAATAAAATTATTAAAAAACATTTAATTACTACAACCTAAGCGTATGACACGTGTACCTTAATCACTACACCCCCAAGACGCTTATTTAAATTTACGACAACTTGATATTTTAATAGAAGAACCACGTATCAAAAAAATGTTTGCTGTTTTTTGCTCAAATCAAAATCTAATATCTTTTCAAATATGTTAACAATGTTTTTCAATTCAATTTGATTAGAAAGATAGTATGCCATCCAGAATATAAGAAGTATTTTTCAGTAAAATTTTACAAATAACACATATTTTACTGTCAAATTTTACAAATAACACGTATTTACCTATCAAATTTTACAAATAACACGTATTTACCTGTCAAATGTTACAAATAACACGTATTTTCCTATCAAATTTTACAAATAACACGTATTATTTATCTATCAAATTTTACACGTATTTTCTTGTCAAATTTCACAAATAATACGTATTTACCAGTCAAATTTTACAAATAACACTTATATGCCTATAAAATATTACAAATAACACGTATTTACCTATCAAGTTCTAAAAATAACACGTATTTACCTATAAAATTTTACAAATAACACGTATTTACCTTTCAAATTTTACAAATAACACGTATTCATCTGTCAAATTTTACAAATAACACGTATTCATCTGTTAAATTTTACAAATAACACGTACTTACCCGTCGAATTTTACAAACAATAAATACTTACGTATAAAATTTTACAAATAACACCTATTTGCCTATCAAATTTTACAAATAACGCGTATTCACCTGTCAACTTTTACTAATAACTCGTATTTACTTTTCATATTTCATAAATAACTCATATTTACGTGTAAAATTTTACAAATATCCCGTATTTACATGTAAAATAATACAAAAAACACGTATTTATCCGTCAAATTCTACAAAATAACACGTATTTACTTATTAAATTTTACAAATAACATGTATTTGCCTATCAAATTTTACAAATAACGCGTATTCACCTGTCAACTTTTACTAATAACTCGTATTCACTTTTCAAATTTTATAAATAGCACATATTTACTTGTAAAATTTTACAAATAACACTTATTTACCTATCAAATTTTACAAATATCTTGTATTTACCTGTAAAATAATACAAATAACACGTATTCATCTGTCAAATTTTACATAATAACACGTATTTACCTATCAAATTTTAGAAATAACACGTATTATTTACCTATCAAATTTAACAAATAACATGTATTTACCTATCAAATTTTACTAATAACGTATTTACCTGTCAAATTTTACAAATAACACATATTTACCTGTCAATTTTTACAAATAACACGTACTTACCCGTCGAATTTTACAAACAATAAGTACTTACGTATAAAATTTTACAAATAACACGTATTTGTCTATCAAATTTTACAAATAACGCGTATTCACCTGTCAACTTTTACTAATAACTCGTATTTACTTTTCCAATTTTATAAATAGCACATATTTACCTGTAAAATTTTACAAATAACACTTATTTACCTATCAAATTTTACAAATATCCCGTATTTACCTGTAAAATAATACAAATAACACGTATTTACCTGTCAAATTTTGCAAATAACACGTATTCATCTTTCAAATTTTACATAATAACACGTATTTACCTATCAAATTTTACAAATAACACGTATTATTCACCTATCAAATTTTACAAATAACACGTATTATTTACCTATCAAATTTTACAAATAACACGTATTTACCTATCAAATTTTACAAATAACGTATTTACCTGTCAAATTTTACAAATAGCACATATTTACCTGTCAACTTTTACAAATAACACGTATTTACCCGTCGAATTCTACAAACAATAAGTACTTACATATAAAATTTTACAAATAACACGTATTCATCTGTCAAATTTTACAAATAACACGTACTTACCCGTCGAATTTTACAAACAATAAGTACTTACGTATAAAATTTTACAAATAACACCTATTTGCCTATAAAATTTTACAAAAAATGACGCGTATTCACCTGTCAACTTTTACTAATAACTCGTATTTACTTTTCAAATTTCATAAACAACACATATTTACCTGTAAAATTTTACAAATATCCCGTATTTACCTGTAAAATAATACAAAAAACACGTATTAGCCCGTCAAATTCTACAAAATAACACGTATTTACTTATTAAATTTTACAAATAACACATATGTACCTATTAAATTTTACAAATAACTCGTATTTACCTGTCAATTTACAAATAACACAGTGTACCACAGTGTTCCTTCTTAAAAATAATCCACTTTTCTGATCCTATTTTTCGTTTATAATTTATAAGAGGTTCTGATGAAAAGTAAGTATTATAATTATTTTACGTCTTATTTTTACACAATTGATATTGAAAATGAATTATTTGGTACAACTAAAAGACTTCATCGTTTCCGAATCTTGCAAGATATATACAAGGTATACCAAAAATTATCTTAGCAATAATGATAATAAATAAGTATATAGAGTTGATCGAAAAAAAAATAATTTGGCAAATATTTATTAATTAAATTATACAGATAGTAATAGATGTAATTTATTTATTATTAAAATTATCCAATTTATTGTTCAAATAAATTATATGTTCACCAAATAAATATCTCGAATTTATTTCGTTTTTCTTTATTCTAGTCGTTTTTGAAAGGTTTGTAATACTAAATGATGAATAAATAGAAAAAACTTAGAACTATTTGTGAGTTTTTTAATCCCTAGTATGTCATTTATAACCAGATAACAAAATTATAATAGCCCAGTCAAATGAGGATTTCATCTTGGAATGTATGCATCTCAAAAACGGGGAACCGTATAAAAAAATGTTTCAAATAAAAAAAATGTAGAATTTAATGGTCTACAATTTTGATAATAGGTATAATTACGATTGGACGCGAAAAAAGTAAGATATTCACGAAAAACTAATTTTTGTGACTTTTGACTTTCAATATCCCACGAGGTTATTTGAAATTTTTGACACACGATTTAGTATATGCCAAAACAAAGGTCTATAGAAATTTCCAACTCATTAGCTCTTATTCCTCGGGATCACTACTAGTTTTAATCAACTAAGAGGTAAACAAATTGTCTAGGAAAAACGTGAAATTTGATCGATTTGGAAGAATACGATTTTGAAATACAGTATGTTAAAGGTGTAGCGAACTACGCGGATAGTATATCGAGAATATCCATAGAAGAACTTAAGGATTTATACAAAAATAATTCACATGTCTTGGTGATCACAAGAGCACATACGCGAAAAAAAAACGCTCAAAATAATCTTGAGGCACATAAATTACCAATTTTACACTTTGAAAATAACCGTATCTTACTAAGGATGAGCATCCGGATCAAAAATAAATTGAAATTTAGTGAAGCCTTAAATACCGGATTACACAACTTCGACCTAGGACGAACGTTGGAAAAGCTTGAAGAGCTATCGGTAAGAAATGAAGTAAAAATAATGAAAATATATACAAATGATGATATATTCAAAAAGTGCACAGTAGAATAATTTATAGAAGTAGGAAATCAAAGGTTAAAAAGTATTCAAGTATGTATATGCGAAGTACCAAAAACGGTACAGCAAAAAGAAGAGATCCAAAAGATATTAGAAAGATACCACAACGATCCAATGTTTGGAGGACATGTAGGAAATAATAGATTATTAAAGAAACAAAGAGCAAATTTCAAGTGGAAAAACATGGAGAAAGACGTAAGGAAGTATGTAAAGAATTGTCATAAATGCCAAGTGAATAAAGCGAAGCTTAATCATAAAGAAAAATTTGTCATCACAGATACATCTATAAAACCGTTTGATGTTATTTACATAGACACAATAGGTCCGTTCGTAGAAAGTAACAACGGGAATCGTTACTGTATTACAAAATTATGCGAATTAACTAAATACGCAGGTATGATACTGGTTCAGAATAAGGAAGCATACACTATAGCAAAAGCAATATTCGACAATTTTATACCGAATTTCGGACTGATGAAGGAGATAAGAACAGATCAAGGGACGGAATATAAGAACGAAATAATGAAGAATTTAGCGGAACTTTTAAATATAAAACATAATTTTTCAACAGCATACCATCACGAAGCAATAGGCAGTTGTGAAATATTACATAGGACATTTAATGAATATATAAGAAACTTTATCAAAGATTCTAGGGATAACTGGTGCGAGTTTGTAAAAATGTTTGCATATTGTTATAATACAACACCAAACACGTATCACGGATACACTCCTTTTGAGTTATTATACGGGAGAAAACCCAATTTGCCAGAATTTTTAAATGTAAAAATTGAACCCCGTGTTACAATTTTGAAAGATACGATAAAGAATTAAAGTATAAGTTACAATACGCTAATGAAAGAGCCAGACAGTTTTTAATAAATAATAAATTAAGTAGAGTCAGTAATAGTGAAAAGGATTCTTCACCTGTAAATTTTAGAATAGGGGAATTAGTTATTTTAAAAAATGAAGGGAGAAATAAACTTGATCCACATTATTTAGGTCCGTTTAAAATAACGGGAATAAAAGGCGTAAATTGTGAGATTACATCTCCAGACAGTAAACAACAGATAGTTCATAAGAATCGTATGTATAGATACAACGAACGGAAGCAATTGTAAACAAGTGAAGTGTGTTTATAAACGAACAAGTAGTGTTTAGTAAACAAAAACATTCAATAAAAACTGTTATAGGTATAGGTGATATCGAAAAATTAAAATGATAATTTTTCTCTTCCAAGAGGGGATGATGTAGTGATCCTGAAAAGACGGTAACGGTAAAAGGACATTAGCTTAGAAATAAGATTTCAAAATTAGGTTAATATTAATTACAATATTTAGCGAGCGTTGATCTAGGAAGGTCAATGCTTGTTATGCGTGGAAGCACGTTCTAGTTAAAATGTAAACAGACACGTTCAATTAATAGACGAAGGTCAGGCATGTAGTACATCATACGTATACTTCCTATAAAATGAAAGTATAACGAACCAGGGATATGAATTGTTATTGGTAGTCTGAATAAGTCAACTGCTATTATATTATATTTTGTGTATTTTTAAATGTATTAAAAAAGCCTAGTGATTTTGTATAAGTGATGTCGTTTATTCAACTCCCGAATGCCGGTTACTAGGTAAGTGTTTTCCTCAAAGATAATATGCCGTTATGGTAAACGTAAAGTATACGATTGACACTTACTAAGTAACCACCACACCCTTTATGCTGACTAGTTTGACTGGGCTATAAATATATTAATATTGAATACGTTGTGGCGAAAGTTGCGTGCGACCTTGACACTTTGGTATTATATTTGCCGTAGCATCAATGTGAACTCACCTGGGGACGAAATAAGTAAAAACTGGGTTTGTATGGAGTGGAGTATTTTTAGGATCAAATAACTATTCAAATTTACGTCATAAGACTTTGCAAAGCTGTAATTTATTCTACCAATAATAAAGACTGTTGTCTGGTGTATTTAGTTGAAGTTAAGTTCTGTGTTGCAATACTGAACGCATTTCACAACTGATGGAAAAAAGATCCATTTTTCACTGATGGGAGACAGTTTTAGGTAAAAATTATCTGTGAAAAGCTTCCAGTAGTTATTGTTAGGTATTTTTTCGATCATCCTCAAACGTATTGTATATATCTAGACCTTCATCACCCATAAAGTTTAGTAGTATTGCAACTTTTAAGGCCCACCGCATATTGAACCCAGCACACGCACAGCCCACGGACAACCCACGCATGTGTTATTTTGTAAACAATGGTTTAAATAGGGTACCGCACATGGATCCCAGCCCACGCCGAGCACACGCCCAGCCCACGTTCGCTTGGGTCGGTTTGAGTGAGTCGCACAGTTTTCGTGGGTCGATTTATTAAAAATGGAGAAGTTAATAGGCAGGTTTATGCCGTATATTATAAGTAGGTATGTATAAATAAGTATTATTCTGCTCCACGTTACAGGCACAAATTTGTTAGAATTATAACTATTGTACGTATACAATTTTTTTTTAAATTCAATTTAGATAAATAAAGTGTATACTATTTACGTAAATGTTATAGGGCGCCAACTTACCATTAATAGGCAAGTAAAATTTAATAAAAATTATTCAGACCTTATTGAAATTACCATAAAAAAAATATCAAAATATATTTGCTCCGGCTCTATACAAAATGTCTTATTTACAGGGAGTCAGTTCTTGAAAAAATGGCAGTACTAAATTCTGTCTTTTGTTTTTTTTTTAATTAAATTCAAATTTGTTACAATTTTACAATTATATATTTATGTTTTAAAATTCTAATTAAAGAAACACCCTGTATTGTAATTTCTTTTGTTTATCCGAAATTTATTATATTCAATCTTTTTACTACTTTAATCTCAGTTTATTAATTAAATCTCTTACCTTTTTATATACAGGAACTGCTTCTTTTTGTATCCCTCAAACAAAGATCTTTGTTTCTGGATTTTCCTTTTCTATGTTAGGACTACCTTATAAGAAAATATATTAATTTAAGATCTACAAGAACATTCAATGTCTTATGATAAAAAAAACTTCTGCAATATACACTATTTGAGAATTTTGATAACAATTAACCAGACCTTTTAAAGTGATTCTCTTCTTTCTTCCAATTCTTATAAACGTGTTCTATATGTATATAAATTCATTTTCAAATTAATCTCTTCTGTCCTCCAACTCCCACAAACGTGCTCTATATGTATATAAATCTCACCTCAAATCAATCCCTTCTGTCTTCCAATTCTTATAAACGTGCTCCACATGTACGAGTATATAAATTTCTTCGATTATTCCAAAATATCCATCTGAATTGTCAATTACAATGTTTTAATTTTTAATTATCACTCCTTATATTAGCCAGTTAAATCCAATGCAATCAACTTTTTAACATTTCGAAAGTCCCAACTGCCTTAATATATCTTTTTTATCTTCTCAAAAATTTTTATTTTCTTAACCGTCAAAAATATGTCAAGTGCCTAGTTTTTTCTTTTCAACAAACTCCATCCTAACTTAGCTACCTAAATTTTAAAGGATTGTTTGCAAACATTTCTATTTTAATAAATGTCATTTACTGTCAAATCCTAAAATATCATAAACATTCTTACATAATTCTATAAATGATACTTTCATCCCTCTGCAAAACTAACAGCCAAACAGAACTATGTGACGGTAAAAATCCTGGAGGTTCACTCAATATCTGCATAGCTTTGTACATATCACATGGAGAATATAATTGGATAAATAGACAAGTCGTTATCATCTACATTCGACAAGCAGCGACACAGTTCGTCCTCCATTCTCACACGTTAGATCCATCTATCGACAAATAACACGCTGTATACTTCATTCTCTACTGACATTCATAATAAAACATACCACAAAATTTTACGATACAATGAAATTATAAAAATATGGAAAGTATATTGTGACAAATCTTTCAGAAGTAGTTTGTGTACGTAATATAAACTATAAATTGGTAGACAAGAGCTGACAGAGCAAATGCGACATTTACAAGACGTATGAATGAACTTGTTGATAAAAATGTAGAAAATGTTGAACAAAATATATCAATATTGGATTTTATTCAATGGAAATTAACTGATAAAATATTAATAACGCAATTGTACTGAATCTACCATTTTGTTTTCAAATGATAATAATTTTTTAGCTAACATAATTCTTATTTCTGATTGGCGAAGACTTGTGTAAGACGTTAGCGCGAGTTTCATAGCTTTGTGTAGGACCTACACTTCCACTTAAGTAATTAAATATAAAATGTATTATCAACACATGTCACTACCATGGTGGGACAACCTGTATGTGACAGTATGTATGTATAATGTGGACCATTTAATTTAAGGGGTATCTTATGTTACGTATAAAACTTCTTTGTTCAAGGTAAAGTATTATATAGGGTGTCCCATTTCAATCCGACCGGCGAAATAAAATAAGAATATTACATTTTCGGAAAACAGTTATAGAGATTAAAGGCAAATATTCCATGCCTCCAATACTTTTAACCATAAGGAGAAGGTTTAAGGTCACTCAAGATCAAATTTGTTTCTTCGAACTGAGAATCCATGTCAATTGTGGAACTGGGTCTGGGTTGGGTATGGCGTGAGTTCAATATGCGGTAGATAAGAGAAACGTGGATTTGGGTTGCGCGTGTGCTGGGTTCAATATGCGGCAGGCCTTAACATCTTCTGCTGCAGTTTTTCGCAGTGGCTTTTTCAAATTTCTGTTTGTAAATGCTTAAAAAATTCCATTTTTACTAACTGTATTATTTCCATTCAAAACTAGGTACACAATTTTCCTTCCAAGGTCGATCAAAGGTTATCACTGTTTGTTGAATCTAGCACAACTACTCTTTCTGATTTGTTTACACACCTGACACCATGTTTGTGGATTCGTTATCTTCTATTAAAACATCAGATCACCAGTATTTTAAGCATTATGATTTTAAGATATATTAGTAGTTTTTTAAAACATATCAAGCCTGACTAGCGGATGCGGACAGCTTTCGAAAACTATTCCCAACCACGAACGATTTACGAATTCTACCGAAGCCGGACGGGAGAAAGTTGGTTTTGTTTTCAATTTGTAGATTGCCTCCTTTTATTACTTTTCCGCCCAACCTATCTAATATACGAGAAAAGTACTGGTTTACCCCAAAAAAAGTTGGAATTTTCTATCAACATCAACACTAAAAAACGGTTTTTACAAAAAAAAAATCCTTTGTGTATGTCGTCGTTGTCGGCAGCAACTTTTCCTTACATGTCTTGTTAGCACGATACAGCCTCCGGTGTGTAAAAAGTCACCAATGTTATGATGGAATATTGTTAAGGACATGTCACAGATGAACCCTATTGATTTTCAGCTCACCAAAGCCAGTACAACGGGTACTATGGTACTTGAAGTACGACATTTTGTCATTTTTTTGAGAAATTTCAGTTTGTTAGCACGATACCGCCTTCGGAGTTTAACAAGTCACCAATTTTATGATTGAATATTAATCAGGACATCTCACTGATTAACCCTATTGATTTTCAGCTCACCAGAGCCAATACAGCAGTTGCTACAGTACTGTAAGTACGATATTTTTGTCATTTTTGTAGAAGTTTCAGTTTGTTAACACGATACATCCTCCGGAGTATATACAAGTGACCAATTTTATGATTGTATATTATTCAGAACATCTCAAAAATGAACCCTATTGATATTCGGCTAACTAAAGCCAGTACAACGGGTGCTATGGTACTTGGAGTACCAAATTTTTGTCATTTTTGGAGAATGTTCATATTAGTGTTTTTAAATGAAACTCAAGGTCTCTAGTTAATTCCACAATATAATACAAGTTTGTTAGCACGATACAGCCTCCAGAGAGTATACGATTGATCAATTTTATGATTGAATATTGTTCAAGGTGTCTCACAAATGTACCCTATTGATTTTCAGTTGACTAAAGTGAGAGCAGCGGGTCCTATAAATCTAGATATACTAAATTTTTGGTTACTTTTGGAGAAATTTCGGTATGTTAGCACGATACATCCCCCGAAGTGTATACAAGTAACTATTTTATGACAGAATAATTGTTCAGGGCCACACATGCGGAAAACTTAGTTTTAATCTTCAAAACCGTTTATTTTTTAATGTATGTTGCCTCCTTAATGGTAATCGTCACAGCATCTGTATATTTTCAAAGATTAGGTATGTTGCTGTGGCGTATTGTATGTAATATTTGATTGATTCATAAACCAAATATAATCAGTAACTGAGATGCATCTTTCCTCAATCATATGGTGTAATAATGAAGACGACATCTTCCATAGTTTCAGAAATATTGAATTTTTCATGGACGCATGTCAAAACATTTCAAAAATTTTAGTTTCCGTACTAAAAAAATAAAAAATTTGGTTTTCAGTGAATGTATGAGAAAAATTTGGAATCCTCAAATCAAAAAAACCCTATTTGCAAAATATCATCGGTATCGGAATATAAATTCTATTTTCAAATTTCGTTCCAAAGGCATTGAAATTGAGATTTTGCATAAAAATTTTCAACTTTAATGTTTTATAACTCGGTTTGAATTATCGGTGGAAAATTGCCGAATTTTTTTATAATAGTATTAACGCATCTCTTTCGATTTTTACCAATTTCAGTCTATCCAATTCATAAACGTAGTTGTTACGAATTTTTGTGGGGTAAATGTTCTAGTTCAAATTCAACCCTGTATTATTCCTACAAATATTACATGGAATGAATTAAATATAATTAGTAATTGAGATGCATCTTTCCTCTATCACATGGTGTAAGAATGCATAGTTTCATAAATACTAAATTTTTTATGGAAACATGCCAAAAAATTTCCAAAAATTTTGCTTTCCGAATCAAAAAATTAAAAATTTTGGTTTTCAGTGAATGTTTGAGAAAAATTATACAATAACATATTTTTCGTGTCGTAGAATCCAAAAAATATGTCAGTTTTCGATTTTGATGTATAGTTTTCTGGAAAATGCCATTTACTTCAAATTTCCTCAACTTTTCAGCCGAGATTATTTATTTTAAAATGTTTCTTATTCTTACCACCGTGTATATTAATAGCTATTACTCCACTTCTTCATGAACACGCTTCATCGATAATTATTATGGAGGGATTTGCGATCTAGTTAAGAAGATGTCTTTCGGAATCAGTGCAACTGATTCACTTTTACTTTCGTTATTGTTAAATCGCTTTGAATTATTTTTAAATAAAGTACTTTTTACTATGGTAAGTTCAAAAATTAATAAAAAATAAATTTATCAAGCTTTCAGTTTCCATTTCAGAAATTTCAATTTTAAATATTCAATGAATTATTTATTTCAAAGATATGGAGTTTTTGGTACATAAGTATGTAGAACATTTTTTGTTAATTAGACTTTATTTTATATTAGAAAACTTGGTGACAGTCAAATTTGTCGCAGGTGTCAGAGTTTGCTATTAGACATAGCTTTGAAGCTTACAAAAATACTCAATTCTTAGTTGAATGTTTTTAATAAATTTAAGTGGGAGTTTGGTTAAGTTAGATATATGGTGTTACTAAAATAACACTTCCTAGAGAATTATTGAAATACGGACTCTGTTTTTAATCTATATTCAACTTCCACACATTTTTTGTAATCGATAATTTTGAAATTGTTTCTTCGATTTGAAATTATGGTGGATGCGCTGGGATTTCAAGGAGCCTTAACCTCCATTTAAATGAAAATGTCTATAAAAACAAAACAATTATATTTTCGATATATTTTTTACATAAACGGTAAAAATATATGTTTTGTTTTTAACAATAATCATTAAAACAGGTATGAAAACGTAATGGCAATATTAGTCATCAAATAGGTACTGTGCATTTAGGCTATGGTCCGAAAGTAACTAACCATAACCACGGTTAACAGCATGAAACTGAAAAATCTAGTTGTATTCGGGACATAATACCGGTAAAAAGTACGAAACGAAAATATATCCTTAAATATATTTTCAAAACTGCCGCGGATTTTGATGTTTGTTACTCCAAAAAACAGATTTTGGAAATTTTCGACAGCGGCTGCCTTTGTGTTTACCATCTTCTTTTGTCAAGTTCTGATGAAGAGTCTTCATATGATGACTACAGGGTTGTTAGGGGTAAACAAGGTAAGCAGCCTAGCTGTCTAGCATAATTTATTAATTCAATAATTACTTTTTTTTCTTTAGTTTTAAGGCCAAGAATTCAGAATTTTGTCACCAAAGTAGTGGAATTGTATACTGATGGAGAATTTCGAGAGAATTTTCGAATGTCTAGACTAACTTTTGACCATATTCTGTCTATAGTTAGGGACAAATTGGTTTCTGATAATAACATGGGAAGAAATCCTGTTTTTGCAAAAAATCAGTAGCTTTTTACTATATGGTACTTTGCCACACCTGACTGTTATAGGTATGCGTTTTTTTCAGTTTTAGATAAATTGAATTACATAATTGGGTAGGTTCAATAAAAGAGGAACACAAAGCTGAAGGAATTTTATCAACGACCATTTGGTATATTGTACCAAAAAATTACAATAAAATAATATCAAAGCCTTCAGACAAACAAGCAAGTTAGTGAAAGTAATTAACTTCACTAAAGGGTGCTGTTTTTTACTAGAGAAGAACTACTAGGAATATGTGAGGCATTGAATTACATCTGGAAAAAAAGGCTAATTCATTTTTCTCTCAGCTGTTTTTCTTTAGATATAATTTAATATATGATAGTCTTAAGTAGTTTTTCTTTAGTGAAAAAAGGCCCACTCTTGTGCAGAGGATTATTTCCAAATTTACTTTGTACCAAGATTTTGAGTGGGAGTGCATTTTTCTATTTGTTTTCGGTCAATTTGTACTCGTTTCAAGATTGGGAAAGCAACAGCGCTGAAAACAGTTAGAAGAGTGACGGATGCAATTTTGAGCATTTCTTACTCAATCATCAGATGTCCTATTGAGGATTACTTAGAAGCTGTTAAAATTGCCTTCAATTTAATGGGTTTTCCAAAGACACTTGGTGCTCTGGATGGGTGTTATATTCAAATACCAATACCTAAAGAAAATGGGCTATCATATATTTCCAGCAATAATTCTACAAATACGTATTTAATATCTATATTGTCTTTGTGTTTAATTATTTTGTACCTATTTTACAGGGTGTATGTGTTGAGGCTTTTTAGTTTTTTAACAGACAGAAGACTTGGAAAATTTCAAAATAATAGCCATCTTATCGGTGATAAAGCATATCCTTGCATTCAAACTTCAATGGTTCCATTTAAAGATAAAGGCCAATTAACAAATGCATAAAAACATTTTAATTACCTCCTGTCAAGAGTAAGATGTGCCATAGAAAGAGCTTTTGCTTTATTAAAGGGCAGATTTAGATGTTTAGAAGTTTTTTTGATATAAATGACATAGAATGGGCATGCAAGTACATAATGGCATATTGTGTGCTTCATATTATATGTATTTATCAAAATGATATAATTGATGTTGAAGTTATTGAAGAAAATGAGGACCATGAACATTTAGGACCTCCGCAAGAATTTGACAGAAATTTACAAAGGCTAGGTTCTATGAAAAGGCAGAATCTATGTTAGGAGAATAAAGATGATTGTATTACTTGTTTTATTTTATTTCTTAATTGAATCAAAAAATTAATACAAATTACCGAATATATTTTTAATAATGCATACAGTTTACAAAACATGTCAAAAATAACTAAAAACTCAAAGTAACATTTCAGGGATAAAAACAAAGACTCAAAGTAACATTTCAGGGATAAACACTAAAAACACAAATGTGTATACATCATATCAAATATTTTATGCTGGCAACCCCCAAAACGGATATTGGATTTGTGTATTGTTAGCAGCTAACACAAAAAAACTCTATAGGATCACAAAGAAGTAGTTAATTTCACTTTATTGGTCTTTTTTAAAGTCGAATATCTCCTGCCTCTTTTTCATTATGTCTATTTTGCCTTCTATTTTCGATGTCTGTAGCAGTGTACTGTATCTGTTTATCTTTACCTTTCAATTTTTTGTTAGTAATGATTTTGTTTAAATTTTCTTCATTACTACAGTCACTAGAAGAACCTTCAAGTTCACCTTCAGTACACAGTCTCTTTTTAAAAGAGCCTGTACTGCTAATCGTTCATATTGGGTTGAAATGACGATCCTTAAAGTATATATCATGAAAGTCATCAAAAAATATCCAATATATACCTCCTGAATTTCCTGTACTATGTTTTTCCTTCAATGTTTTATCGTATGTTTTTTTTTCAAGTTCCTCCATTTTTCAGAACACTTTTTCCCCGATTTATAAACATCAATTTTTTTCATTTTTTCACTTATTATTCCCCAAACCGCTTTTTTGTTGTATTGAGGAGATTCGAATTTATGTTTATTTTCTTTATAAGTGGCTATTAAAAATGTGGTTGCTTCATACGTCCAAAAATCTTAGTTGCTTTCAGGATCAGTATTACTTTTGCTACATCCTGGAACTGGATTCTCAACAGTATTATTGTCACTTTTAACATTATGTCAGTATCGTCCTCTTTATCTTTATTTAAACCCCATACTTTTTTATGTTCAACGTCCAAGGAAACGTTTTCAAAGTTCTTCAAACATGGATGTAGTAAAATATTTGTGGACATTAATTCCTTGAGTGTTCCTAAGTATTGGTTGCAATAGCCCCATGAGACCTGAAAATCATTTGAATGTTCACTTCCTCCTAAAAAAAGTATTAATTACTATTATTTGTACAAAAATATGAAACGCAAGCAAATTTATTTACCATAATACTTAGTAGCGATTAAAAATAAAAACAGGTAACTACTACAAGCAAAAGCAGAACGATGAATATATTTAACTTTTATTAGTTTATCTCTTTTGTTTTTATCTTCGATGGTCCAATAACAATTAATCAACAAAAAATAATAAACATTGCATGACAGATGACAGTCGAAACCAGATGTAACCGGGCTCCTATACTCGATAGTCGAAATTGTGTAAAGTGAGTCAGAGCTATCTAATCAACACTTTGGTTAAAGCGCAGTTGCCATATGTATTCTAGAGAGAAATGCTGTATTTTATAAATACACTTCAAATCCATTGTGTCAATATTTCAGGTACAAAAGATGCAATGTAATTAAGTCAATACCAATTTAATATATTTATTTCAAATTTCAAGCAGACTAATAATAATTAGTTTACTTGAAATGTGAAATAAAGTGTTTATGTATATTTCTTGAACGCAAAGTTTGTTGTGAAAAACTCGCCGATTTGACAATGTTGGAGAGTCGCTTCAATGTTCCGGCTTTGAGAACGAGATAGATAGATCGAGCTACGCGAATGAGACAGTGATAGTAAACAGTTATGTGAGGTGTTTATTCTCTTCATGAGCGTAACATCAGTATTTGTGTTGTGGTTTTGTGTGATAAATCGGTTATTATTGGTATTTATTGTAATATTTATATCGGTATATTTAGTGACAATAATGGCGGAGTGTAGCGGTGTTGGCGATAAAAAACGGCGTCGTAACAATTTAATTCGGGAAGAAAAAGTCCTCATATTAAATGTGTACGAAGGACTGCGTGCCATGGACAAACAGTTGGGTGTTAGTGACGCTGTGATTAAGTGCAGTTATTTAACTAAAGTTTCTGAGAGTACTATATACAATATTCTAAAGAAATCGCGGGACGGATCTTTGACAAGAGAACGAGGTGAAAACTGTAAACCGGAAAGTAGGGGAAGAAAGAAAATTGTTTTGGACGACCAAACACGGACTGCTATACGTAGGGAAATACATTCTTTTTATTTTAGGAATGAAATCCCCTCGGTAGCTAAATTGAGCAAGGTAATAGAAGCTGATGATACTTTACCAAACATCAGTGATAAAGTTTTGAGACGAACTTTAAAATTAATGAATTTTCGTCACCAAACAAGAAGTAGAAACAGTGCTTTAATTGAACGAAATGACATTGTGGAATGGAGGAGAAATTATTTAAAACAGATACGACAGTTTCGTAACGAACGACGGCACATATATTATCTTGACGAAACATGGTTAAATGAAGGCCACACTGTGTCAAAAGTGTAGCAAGACATGAATATACGAAGCAATCGACAAGCCTTTATGGAGGGTTTCTCTTCCGGTTTAAAAGCTCCCTCTGGGAAAGGACGTCGACTGATTATCACTCACATTGGCAGCGAGGAAGGATTTGTAGAAGGTGGATTACTAAGTTTTCAGTCCAAAAAAACTGTCGATTACCATGAAGAGATGGATGGTAACCGGTTTGAAACATGGTTTAGATCAATTTTAACAAAGGTAACTCCTGGTTCAGTGATAGTTATGGATAATGCTTCATATCACTCTCGTCGACTGGAGCAAATACCTACTTCAGCTAGCCGCAAGAGGGTTATAATTGATTGGTTAGAGAGTAAAAGCATTCCGCACAACGAGGCAATGCTAAAAGTTGAATTATTATCTCTCGTACGGAAACATAAAAGCAGTTATATTAAGTACGTTGTCGATGAAATGGCGAAAGATTTCAACGTCTCAGTTGTTAGACATCCTCCCTACCACCGTGAGTTAAACCCCATCGAGCTGGTTTGGGCCCAAGTGAAAAATTATGTTGCGAGAAAAAACAGTACATTCAAAATGGCTGACGTTGAGAAACTGTTTGACGAGGCGCTGCATACCGTTACTGCTGAGAGTTGGCGTAAATGTATTCAACACGTATTAAAAGAAGAAATAAAGTTTTGGGATTTAGACATACGTGTAGAAGTAATGACGGAACCACTCATTATCGATATAGGAGGAGAAAGCGATAATTCTGAGGAGTCGTCAGGGAGTGATACCGCTTCCAGTTAGTCAGACATTTTACAAGTGACCTCGCAACATACCTATACTTATTGGTAATTTATTTTGGTCTTGACAAACAACTTTTTTTTAGTTTTAGTAGTAGTAAGTTGGAATTGACTTTTAAACATTTTTTTATTTTGTTTTAACTTACTTATGAACAACTTGTGATAAGTTATTATTTCAAATGTTAAAAATTGAAATTCCAGATATTTCAGTATTCGCACCCTTAAACTATGATACGCTCATGGAGTTCACTTTAAATCGGTAGATAACCGATGACGTCACTTTACAGAATTTCGACTATCGACTTTTTTATATACATCTTATTATAGCTCATCCTTAAAAATGTGTATTATTCTTGGTAACACCCTGTATATACATAATGTTACCTACCATAATAATTTCGTATTTCTGTTCTCTCAAATTTAAACGCCAGAGCGTACAAGAACATTTTCTATTTATTTTTTATTTAGGACTATTAAGAACCCTTCAAAAATGATGCGCTCATGAAGTTCGCTTCTGCAACTGATTTTATGGACAGTAAGAGCGATGAGTCACTTTACAGAATTTCGACTATCGAGTATAAGGCTGGTTACTAGTTTGACAGTTCATTAACCATATTTCAGGAAATCGAGTTCCAAAACTAACCAGATTTTCAGCAACCACTAAATTTTGGATACTTTTGGGACGGTAAACCGCAAATCAGTTACTTTCGGACCATAGCCTTAATATAATTTAGAATAATAGAACATAGCATTTTATTACTTCTACAAGAGCAGTTCAGTTCCATGAAATATAAAATCCAAAAATATTTGCTATAGAATCATAACCTCAACAATTATTTAAATTTTTGTTTTTTCCAGTTGAAACCTGTAGTTGTAACGTCCGTCATTTTTACATTTATAGAATGTATACAGACAACACAAGATTCTTTTGGACATGAATCCAGAATTTCACAACGTTTCCTCATACCGTTATATAATTTTGGCCACCAATGGCATAGTTTTCATAAACACGATTTTCCTTCATTACATGGTATCCACATTGGCGATCGTTCATTGGAAAAACTAAGATATGGTTTTAACTACGGTAAGAGAATTTTTAGTTGATCACCAATAGACCACACATCATAAAACTGTTATGGTGCATTCTTTACTACTATTTAAAAACAGCAATAGACCATTTCAACCATAGATATAAAAATAAAAATTTCAACGGAAGACATGTTTTGGTTGCATAAACCGAATCAGAACTAGAGTGATGGGACATATACCTTGTATTTTTTCCGTATCCTTGATCCCCGTCCTTTGTAAATATCGGAACTAGACGAAAGGTCTGTTGTAATTAAAGCCTTTTTGGATTTTCTTTGGGCTATAGTAAAGTCATATACAAGTTAAAAAATTATTTCTCTTTAAAAAATGACAAATACAATAAAACTCTGTCTAATATACTGTTCCATTTGTTATTGTTTTACTCCTGACATTTTGATGTCTTTAATAACCTTCCAAGCGAATAGATGGCGTTAAAATGCAGTTTAGCAGTGGCTATAAAAGATCGCAAGGCATGTAACTATCCCAACTTCCCGTATCGATCAATGCATCTGTCACAACTCCGTCAACTTCAACTTAAGGGATGGCTTTCGATAGACAAGCTGGCGAGGCAGCTGAAATAGTCACTAGTACAGATGATGTCTGTTTGGTATATTTCATTGAGTTTCTTCGGGATTTGCAGACTTTTGTGAGGACATTTTGAGCATTTAATGTAATTTTTACATTCTAATAAAATTAGTTATAGGTAGATTAGTTGTTACAATATTTCTTGTTGTTTCATAAGTTTATTGTTTTTATTTTTTTAATCTGGTTTTATTTTTTATTAATTATAATTTTGATAAATAAAATTGTCACCCATCAGTATCCTTATAATAAAATGTTAAATTTCGTTACCGAGTGTTCAATTTTTCAAGGGTGTTTCACATGATAACATCCATAAATGGTTTATTTGCACTGTAGCTCCAACCATTGAAAATGGATATATAATATGTCATATCAGGTGAATGAGAATTAAAAAAGAAAACGAAAAACGTCAAAATATAGAGGGTGTCCCATTTAAAAAAACATAAGTTTGCATTATATTTCGTTAGTGAGCCCCCTAACAAAAAAATTCTGTGCGCCACTGAACTCTTTAATATTATATCTATCGAAAGTTTTTATAACGTTTTTTTTATATTTTTCTTAATTAAGAAGTTATAGTACTTTGTAGTTTTCGACAGTTTTCAATAATCGCCCTGTATCTTCCAACTGCAGGGAGTTACTAAAGATTTAATTAGGCTATCGTTACTTTAACAAAAAAAAAGAAGTCATAACATCTTAACTGCTTTTCTTCTATCTCTTTTAGTTTACGAGATACCCTGCAAAACACACCAATTTGGGACACCCTGTACACCCCCTAATACTAATACAGATTTAGAAGACAATTAAGACATGAAAAAAAAGAAGAAATGTGACCTTGTTCACTAGACAAAGATTTTTTTAGACCCGTAAAAAAAACAAATCGTCCTCCTTCCCTGGACGACTACCTAAAAAAAGTAGACATAAACCGTTACCGTGAACTTAGGCACAACTGTCAAAAGTTTAAATTACAGTTTCCTTTTAAAATTACATTTAGCTTCTATTATATGGAGGGTAGAACTAATAGCCTTGTTTATATATAACGCTACGCTATAGTTGTTCAATGAAGAATAATTCAGGGAGTTGGCTCATAGAGGGGGTTTTGATTTTGAGGTGCCCATTCATAAAATCAATTCAAATTTTACTATAAATACGTTTCGCGCGAATCAAGAAAGACAACGTAATAGTAGTTCTACCCTCCATATTCTATTAGTTCCTATTATGAACAACGGTCGAATTAATTTTGGCAATTCTGACTAAGCACCTTTGACTAATTGACAATACGTTTTCTTCTTTAAAGATTAAAAAATATACCTCTACCATAGATAACCTTTACCTCTACTTAAAAAATCATATTATAGACGAAGATAATTGAAATATTGAGCTGATTTTTTGTGAGAATACACTAGAAATATGTAGCTGTAAGAAAAAAAATCGACAATATACTAAAGAATAATTTTTATGAGATAAATAATAACAAATCTAAATAATAAAAATCTCTGGTATAAGGAACAAGTTCAACTTTTAGAGACTTTATATTATCTTATTAAGTAAACAATAATAGTAAAAATATGTAAATTTAACAGTTTATAAATATTTTCTTCCCGAATCAAGAGATATTAGCGGAATAAGTAATTTTTGTCGTCGATATATAGAGGTAAAAGACGTATTTTTGGAAGGCTACGAAGATAATTTGGAGGTTTCTGAATTTTAATTTCGACTTTTTTAGGCGATACAAGTGAAATGAGCTCCTGGAGGAGATCTAATAACCTGGTACTGCAACAGACACCTTTCTATTACAAAACACAATTATTCTTTCACCAAATACCACACGAAAAACTCCTTTTCGATAATCAAAGACTGAGGTATCTCAACAACTTACCTCCGCATCGTCTGGGATCAATTCGACACGGCAGTTCTTTAGACAGGGAATTATACAGGAATAAAAATTGATTTTTTATGTATTTTTATTTATTACATCAGTCTTAACACAGCTGTAACTATTGTAAATGCTATTAAAATATAATTTAGTTGTAATCTGTTTGAAAAATTACACAAATCTCCTCTACAAAAGCACATAAATACCCTTTTATAATTCCATTTGGTATAAGCGCATCTATCTTCACTGTCAGACGGACCCCTTTGTAGACAAATGCGTTGCGTGGCTATACCGTATTCTAAAATATAAAAAATGTATTATAGGTAAAATATATAATACGAAAATACCTTCTTTTGCTGCATCTTCACTTTCTACTATTTTACCGCACCATCCAGAAGCGCAAGGAACAGTTTCAATTCCGATTTCTTGTTTATTTTCAATAAGTGTGATATTAGCTGTAAAAGGATCCTTACAACTACCTAATTCCCCTCTCGATCTACACATTAAACATCTTTGAAGACCTGGAATCAAAAAAATCGATGACAAAATTTGCATTTTATTAATCAAAAAATTATACTACAGCTATATTTCAATATCCCCTCGTATCTATTGATTTGTATTAAAGCGAATTTTAAGCGATCGAGTATCAAAGTCGAGTAATTATAAAATGAAAAAGACCAAATAATAAAATAAACACAAGAAGAACTATGAAAGGCATTGAAAGATAAAAGAAAGTGTACACATTCTCTTTATAAATTAAGCATAAGACCCTGTATACAAAGGTTATCTATGCATAAAACATAACCACAAATGACATTAGTCACTACAGTATGACGTATATATAATAAACAATATTTTTACTGCAACTTTAAACATAATATATACACGAAAAGAATATCCGACTTACCTTTAGTGTTTATTATAAATACTCCACTAATTATTATAAATATTTTAAAAATAGTGAAAAGCAGATCCATATTCATCAATATTATTCAAGGAGACATTTTTTGGTTACGTTTACACTGCGAGAATGGTGTGTTGAAGAACTCGACGGTAACTTAACTTTCACTTCTTGTAGTCAAGAATTGGAAGGAACTGCAAAAACTCAGAGACGTATCTGATACTACTACCCGCATAATTTTAAAAATTTACAGACGCGGACTATACATCAATTTCTTTAAAAAATTATTATTTACGATATATAAATAAAAAATGTATGTCTAGAACCAGCAACATATTAAATACATTACTATCCACAAAAGCAGTACATTTCATTATACTTATAGGTACATATGCAAAAATACAAAGAACTGTTTTATAAGTAATAAATATGAACCAAAATAGTGGGGAAGCGAGTGGAGTGGTAAGGGGGAATCATTTTTCTGTGGCAAATGCGAGCTGCCACACATCAGTTCAACTAAAGGAATTTTTGACATCGAATCAGCCCTGATTTGGTACCCAATGATTTTTTTATGCCAACATCTCAATAATAAATTACGATTTTTGATACCCGATCAAATTGTTAATGCAGTCAAACCGTTTGTTGTTTTACTATGGGCCTAGGAACCATCTTTTTCGAGAATAGTCAAAACAAAACCTAAAACTCTGTTTACTAAACCAATAAAAAATATATATAATATTTAAAAATCTTATTATTGCTTTAGATATTATTTATATCCAATATTTTCATCAGTTCCATGATTAAAAATGTTTAAATTAAACGAATTGATTAGTAATAAACTAATTGAAAACAATAACTAAACCCTAAATGACTAACTAATTCATCCCCAAAGAAGAAGAAACACATTTGAAATGTGACAGTTGCGCGTATAAAACATAACGAAAAGGTTTGTAGTGGCGTCTAATCGTTTTTTCTAATTAGTGAGTAGTAATATAATTGATCCCTTTTTTAAATTTGTGAGTGATTAGATTTTTCTCTTTTCTTTAATTAGATAGTGCTTCAATTGTTCTCTTTCGGTTGTTCGTATTAATATCCACAGTTCGTGAATGTTGAAACAAAATAGGTCAGTGAACTATATTTCGCGGTAAAATTACCAGAGTATCTACAAATCTTATTTTCCAGTGAAAATCTAGTGCAAAGTTGTGGTTTAACAATATTTAACATGTATATCGTCAAGTCTTTACATTATGCAGTGGTTATTGTAGTGGCTAATAGCTTTTTTATTAGTGAGTAGGTAGTGCAACAACTGTGGTTTAATTTTCGTCTTTTTTATGTAATAGTGACGAGTGATTTTATTTTTTTTAATTAGTGTGTGAGTTAATTGTTCTTTCGGTTGTTCGTATTAAAATCCACCTTTAGTGAAAGTTTAAATAATATAGTTTAGTGAATTTCGCGGGAAAACTACTTACCACAGAGAGCTTCAACAATACCTTATATTTTCAAAGGATACAAAGAAGAAATATTTGTGGATTAACACTGAAATCGAGGTAAATTTAAAGTATATTTTCAAACTGATCAAAACCTTTTAAATAATTTTAGATGTTTCTTAAATTAGTTTTGAGTATTTCAAATAGGTTATGTTTTTGACGAAATAGCAAATAGTATGAGCAGAATGTTTATTTTTCGCTTTTTTAACAATTTTAAGCAGAAGTAAAAGTATTGAAAATAATTATCTGAGGCATACTTATCTCTTTGTATCAATCGATTCTTCATAAAAAAGTGAATATTAATATCAAAATCTATTTATAAAATGAAAAAGTCGAACAAATTCAAATTCTCTTAGGTATAGGTATATTTAAATCTCCCCTTTTATCTTTTAAATAGCAACAAATTTGAAGCGTGTTAGTATCAAATGCCATTTATATAATGAAAAAGGCGAAATATTAAAACAAATTCTCTTATACTATTTTAATGTATTAGATGCCACTGCATCAGTATTTCAGGATGCCATATTGGAGTCGGCAGCAAAATTTATTTATCCCAACATGGCGAGTCGGATTTCGTTTGTCTTTTCGTAAAGAGCCGACTTATTTATTTCCATAAAATACTTTATTTTATGTTTTTTATTGTCAATTCAGTTCACGAAATTTCCTTCTATCTTCCAAACGTTTCTTTTGTATCATTTTTTCGGTTTTTAATAAATTATTCGGTATCCGAAATTAATATCGCAGCGCTATCTAACTGTCAAGTCGAAACTACTGAAGATGTGATAAAATTGTTTGTTTATGAGGTGTTAATTATAGTGTGGTTCAGTGTTTTACACCCTTTTCCAATATATTTTCGTTTATAAATAATATTTAAGAGACTTTATTTAGGCAAGTTTCTTATTAAATTCAAAATGTTTCTCTTAGTGTATTGTTAAACGTACAGGTAAGATGTTCTTTTTTTATGTTTATACGAAGATTTTAATTTATATTATGTTGTTCCATATTGTCCTAAGATAAGTTAGATAAATTGACAAATAAAAATATGGAGTTTAATGACAACATATGTATTTAATGGAATGTTATCATGAAAATGAAGTAAACATTTAAACATATATTTTGATATAGGTAGGTTATCAAATTCTTAATTTATTTTGCTATAACCATTTTGTATTCTGCATTTTTATTTATACTATAAACTTTCCACAATCGGTGGAAACGCAATTGTACATTTTTCTTAAATTAAAATTTAAAATCCAATAAAAAATACGAAAAACAATGTCCAAAACAATCGAAACAAGTGGTAAAACAAGCATCTAATCATAAATCTAAAGAAGTTCAGTTTAACGCTGTGTGGTGGCGTATCGCTTAACAACAGATCCTATCTTCCAACTATATGAAAACTGATACAGTGTTGCCAGCTCTATTGAATTTTCATTTGATCTACTGATTTGCATATTGATTTACTGAAACATTTCATAATCTACTGAAAAAAATTTGACACTTGTTTATTATTATTGTTAATCTTTAAGTAATCACGTACGCTTATCTCGCGTAATACTTCCGAACGCCCTGCTTAATTTACGGGTAGCGCTCTAGGAAGACTTTTCTCTTTGCAAATCTAATGAAAAATAACGAAAGAAAAGTAAATTGTACTAATGCTAACTTTACAAAAGACGTAATAAATATACATAATAATTATATGTATAAAGCAAAAAAAGGACAATACCGATAACGCATTGTAATTGGATAATGTTCCAAGGAAATTAACTGAGATTATTTGATATTCAGCCGTATTTGCTAAATCGTAACATCACTACACTGAGAAAAAAGAAGAGTTGAGAACTGTTTTCAAGTTATTTCAACTTTAAGAAAATCTGTTAATTTGAAATAATAATATTGTTTAACGAACTTTTTTGGAATGTTAGTTTACTCATTTAAATTTGATTTAAAAAAAAATTGAACTAATATAAAATATAGCATTAATAGTATAAATTAATCGATAAAATGAGAAAAAAGAAAAGTTTAATTATTTGTGTTCCTACTTAACGATTTATATTACTTTTCCGCCCAACCTTTCTATATGCGAGATAAGTATTGGTTTACCCCAAAAAAAGTTGGAATTTTGAAAATTTCATTTGAGTTATTTCCACGTTTTCCATCAACAACAACACGAAAAAACTGTTTTTAGAAAAAAATCCTGTGTGTATGCCGTCGTTGTCGTCGGCCACTTTTCCTTACATGTCTTGTTAGCACGATGCAGGCTCCGCGGATTGTAATAAGTCAGCAATTTTATGATTGAATATTGTAAGGGACATGTCACAGATGATCCCAATTGATTTTCAGTTCACCAGAGCCAGTACAACGGGTGCTATTGTACTTGAAGTAAGACATTTTGTAATTTTTTGAGAAATTTCAGTTTGGTAGCACGATACAGCCTCCGGAGTTCCACAAGTCATCAATTTTATGATTGAATATTATTCAGGGCATCTCACTGATGAAACCTATTGATTTTCAGCTCACCGGAACCAATACAACAGGTACTACAGTACTTTAAGTACGATATTTTTGTCATTTTTGGAGAAGTTTCAGTTTGTTAGCACGATACAGCCTCCGGAGTATATACAAGTGACCAATTTTATGATTGGATATTATTCAGAGCGTCTCAAATATGAACCCTATTGATATTCAACTCAGTAAAGCCAGTACAACGGGTGCTATGGTATTTGAAGTACCAAATTTTCGTCATTTTTGGATAATTTCAGTTTTTTAGCACGATACAGCCTCCAGCGTGTATACAAGTGATCGATTTTATGATTGAATATTGTTCAAGGTGTCTCACAGATGTACCCTATCGATTTTCAGTTGACTAGAGCGAGTACAGCGGGTCCTATAAATCCAGATATACTGAATTTTTGGAGAAATTTCGGTTTGTTCGCACGATACATCCCCCGAAGTGATAATTTTATGATAGAATATTGTTCAGGGCGACAGATGCGGAAAAGTTAGTTTTAATCCTTAAAACCGTTTATTTTTATTTTAATTACTCAAACTTAAATGAGTAAATTAACATTCCAAAATGTTCATTAAACAATATTTTTATTTCAATATAACAGATTTTCTTAAGTTAAAATAACTGGAAAACAGAGTGATCTCAACTTTTCTTTTTTCTCAGTGTAGCAATGTCGTTCTGAGTTAGTAAATGCGGCCACATATCAAATAATCTCAATTAATTGCCTAGAAACAACCAATTACAATGCGTTTTAATTTTAATAATTTAATATTTTTGTCAAAAGAAAGCAGCTATTATATTTAACTTTCGTGCCAAAACGGATCTTAACCTCGGTTGTTTTTAATTGGCCAGGATTATCTGTGACCAGCAACTCGCTAGACGCAATAAGTGTCTGTGCCGCTAACATGTCATGTCAATATATAGATATATGAAGTTGTTGTAATGGTGGTGAATGAAGCATATCAGTATGATCTATAAACATCCTTTCATACACCTATTATTAATAAGAAATAAATAAAACATCATGCATTTGAAAAGAGGTCATTAATAAGCTGTAGTGACAACCAAAACTAACCTAAAACAAAACCAATGACGAATAACCTGAAATTGTCGTATCACCTTTTATTTAAACGAAACAATTCAATAACTAAAGGTTAGAGGACAATTATTTCTATCCATTGAAGCGGTTTCAGTTCATGTTGATTCCGAATCCGTTTATACCTATACCTGTGCATCACTGGAACTATGAGAACGTGTCCAACTAGGGCACTTGAGATCATTACACATCTCATACCTCTACATCTGGTGTTAGAAAGATCTGCCCAAGAGGAAATTCTTAGAATATCTAAGGAAGGTTCAGGCAATGAGAGTATTAAAAATCAGGGAGCCTGGACCTCATTTATAAAATTCATCTCATCAGCGAATATCTTCCCAGTGACGAAATGATCAAGAAAGTAAGTATTGAAAAGAATTTCACTACGATGCTAAATAAGAGGAGAGACTGGGAAAGGAAATGCACCACCCAAACTCTCAAAGAAAATACCATTAGATGGTATACGGTTGGTTCAAAACCCACCACTGGAGCAAGCGCTGGAGTATTTGGGCCTGGCACCAGATACTCATTATCGTTAGGCTCCTTCCCGAGCGTCGTTCAGGCAGAAATACTTGCGATCGAAAGATGCGTGGAAATGAACCTAGAAAGAAACTACCAGAAATGTGACATATCGATCCATTCTGATAGTCAAGCAGCTATCAAAGCATTGAGCTCCCATGTCATTGACGCAAAGTTGGCATGGGAATGCCGAAGAAAACTTGATGAATTAGGTAAGAATAACAGGGTGTCTTTAGTCTGGGTTCCTGGCCACTCGGGAATCACGGAAAATGAAGAGGCCAATACACTTGCCAGGAAAGGAGCACAAAGGCCCTTTATTGGCCCTGAGCCAGTAAAAATAAGCTACACTCCTCACGGGCTTTCTTACAGGAAGCACCTAATGAGAATAGGTCTAGCAGAAATTGACCGGTGTAGATTCTGTGAGTGAGGATCTAACCTCGTTGAAGCTGTCCCAAATACTAGAGTTCATTAGAACCTTGGAACTGGAAGGCGAGCTGTAGTAGTAGCGACAACAGCTCTGATTGGGGGGGGGGCACAATAAACCTTAGGTTTCAGTGCATTGTAACCCCGTTACAATCTAATCTAATGTACCATTCGTCCGAACTTCGATTTTTTGTTTTTAAAAGTATTAAATGAAGCATTTAGATAAAAGAAAATATGTCTACTTAAGGAAAATAATTTAGATTATCTGATACATTCTTATGCTTTTGATACACTCATTCTTCATACGAAAAATTAATATTAACATCAAAGTCGATTTATAAACTGGAAAAGACGAAATATTTCACAATCACAAATCCTTTTGTAACTATATTTTAATCTCCCCTCGTATCTACTAAATCGAAACAAACTTCAACTGTTTTTGAATCAAATTAATGCGATCTATAAAATGGAAAAGATGAGAAATCAAAATAAACATAAAAAGAACTCTGTAAAAGCATTCAAAATTAATACGTTTAGATAAAGTGCCCAAGTTGAAGTAGGTAATTAAATAATTCAGAGCATTATCTGAAGTAGGAAAGGGTATGAAATATCGATATATTAAAATATCGATTTTTTTAGAAAATAATCGATAATACTATCGTTTTTTCGACATTTTGCTTCTTAGAAAATTGTTAATGCGTTTGAGGCAACGTTTATAGAGAGAAGGTTGTCTGGTAACTCTGAGCCAATGAGAATCAAGCAGAAAAAGCGCGGGAGTGACGTCACCCTGGGTGCTACATTTGAATTTTATTATTGGGACGAGTATTCGCTCGTTAAAATACCACTTGTAACTAGAACACTGAAATAATATAAAACTACTTCTGATAGGTTTTGGTTTTAAAAAACAATATATTCTCAAACAAACACATATTTTTTGCAGCATTTGTTAATTTAAGTACATGTATTCAAATGAAAAAAACTCAAATATACTATGTACCATATTAATAACCCAATCTTTATCTCTATTTGTGTTGCTTTATACGTTTTTTTTTGTTTTCAGAGAATAAAACGTATTAGATTTTATTTGTATTGTAACATATTATTACAAATACAGTTCTTTATTATTAAAAACTATAAAAATACATATATGTAGTAGGCGTCCAGATATCATGAATATACTCGTATGTTGAATAAATTTATGACCCTGTAACGATTAGTAATTTAAAAATACGTAATGCCTTAAACAAATAGGAAATCTTATGATATGTTAAAGTATTTTGAATGCTTGAGAATGCTCCGATTGCAGCAAGAGAATATGTATTAAAATATCCCTTACGACAAAATTTTTGCAGAAGCGCATATAAAAATTTGGCTAAATGTTTAAAATAAACCAGATCTGTTCAACCTAAAAGAAATTCTACACGACGGCGAAGAAACAGTACAGAAATAGATGAAATAAATGTTTTGGGATACAGTGCTGCATATCCACAAGTTAGTCTAAAAATAAACGGTTTTAAAGATTAAAACTAACTTTTCCGCATCTGTGGCCCTGAACAATATTCTATCATAAAATTGTTACTTGTATACACTTCGGGGGATGTATCGTGCTAACAAACCAAAATTTCTCTAACAATAACCAAAAATGTAGTATATCTGGATTTATAGGACCCGCTGTACTCGCTCTAGTCAACTTAAAATCAATAGGGTACATCTGTAAGACACCTTGAACAATATTCAATAATACAATTGATCAATCGTATACTCTCAGGAGGCTGTATCGTGCTAACAAACTGAAAATTCTCCTAAAATGACAAAAATTTGGTACCTCAAGTACCATAGCTCTCGTTGTACTGGCTTTAGTGAGCTGAACATTGATAGGGTTCATCTTTGAGATGCTCTGAATAATATTCAATCATAAAATTGATCACTTGAATATACTCCAGAGGCTGTATCGTGTTAACAAACTGAAATTTCTCCAAAAATGTCGTACATAAAGTACTATAGCACCTGTTGTACTGGCTCTGGTCAGCTGAAAATCAATAGGGTTCATCTTTGAGATGTTCTGAATAATATTCAATCACAAAATTGGTGACTTCTTGTACTCCGGAGACTGAATCGTGCTAACAAACTGAAATTTCTCAAAAAATGACAAATATTTCGTACTTCAAGTACCATGGCACCCGCTGTACTAGCTGTGGTGAGCCGAAAATCAATAGGGTTGGTTCATCTATGACATGTCCTTCACAATATTCAATCATAGAATTGGTGACTTGTTGCACTCCGGAGGCTGTATCGTGCTAACAAGACATGTAACGAAAAGTGGCCGACGACGACATACACACAGGATTTTTTTTCTAAAAACCATTTTTTCGTGTTGTTGTTGATGGAAATCGTAAAAATAACTCAACAAAAATTTCAAAATTCCAACTTTTTTTGGGGTAAACCAATACTTTTCTCGCATATTAGATAGGTTGGGCGGAAAAGTAAAAATACACCATATACTTACTTACCTATCCCGATAGCGATGAAAATTGCGTTTTTGAGTAGTGTGGCATGAAAATTCCACCCGAAATAACTTTTTTCTCGAACAACTGACATACATTTTGGAATCTTCGTATCAAAAAACCTCCCAATGCAAAATTTGATCGAAATCGGAATAAAAATTTATTTTTCGAAGTTTTTTCAAAAAAAGTTCAACTTTGATATTTCATAATTCGGTTTGTATTATCGATGAAAAGTTTTTTTACAGTAATATGAACACCCCTATTTCGATTTTTACCAATTTCAGTTTCCATTTCATAGACGTGTAGCTACTACAAATTTTTTAAGGTAATGTTTTACAAAAATTTTTAGTCCAAGTATATTCCTGTATAATTCCTACAAAAATAAAATGGGAGAACCACGTATGGTTAGTAGATGCATCTATCCTATATCGAATAGCGTACAAAAGGAATCGATATATAACATAGTTACGGAATTATAGATATTTTTATGGATCCTGACAAAAAATTTGTATATTTTGGTTTAGTGGTAAAAATTATGCACTACCATTTATTTTGAATATGAGGAATCCATTTTTTGTTCAGTTTTGCGAAATGTTTGTTAATAAAGATATTAAAACAAAGCTTTCATCATCATTCCAATTTCCTGAAAAAGTTGTAGTCTTTCTTATTCAATATCAATATTCTCCTTGAGCCATTTTAATATTCCTGAAACTAGAATGTCCAAGAAAACACAAATTTATAAAATACTGTGCATCTTACAAATTCTAATAATCTTGCTAACGTCTGTCTTACAGACCGATATTGTTTGTAACTAAGTAACATTTCTCACACACCATACATGGACACAACTTTGAAACTGTTTGCCCACAAACGCCATATTGAATGACATGGTTTGGAGAGTATAATTCTTTTATAAGTATATTTTAATCTCCCCTCGTATCTTGAAATTTTTTATAAAACGAATTTTCAGTGAGTCAAAATCAATTCTAAAATTAAAAAAAATACAAAAACAACTGAAGCATTGAAAAATATAGAAAATTACCTTAAGCTTACTTATCCTTTTAAGCAATTAATTATCAATAAAAAAATTATTAGTCCTTTTCATAAATTTCCTAAAAGATTTCAAATAAAACGCTCACATTTATAAAAAAAAGTTTATTTACAATATTAAAATTATGTTGTAAGGCTTTATTTTTCTTATATTAATATTAAATAGAACACAATAATCAATAATCTTATTCTACTACATCATTAGATTGTTCTAGAACCGCCCCGCTATATGCCAAATCCCAATAATGCTCAACTTTATGCTTTTTAAAATGTTCTCTGGCGAGTTTCTCAGTCGGACACACTTTAAACTTCACGTCCCCAAAATTCCTTTGTTTCGTAGTGCCCTCCCAAACCAATATACATTTATTAGGCACCTCCTTCCCATCAGGATCCTTCACCACATCCTCTTCCCATTTAATACGATTCAACATCAATCTTTTGTACTTCTTCTGTTGTTTGGGACCCCCTTCGACGACAACCACGCAACAATCCGGATATAATAGCACACATCCCGTCATAAAAAGCTGCTTCGCGTTAGTTTCCACTTTAAACTTCTTAGAAGCGAGTCCGTGTAGATCCCGTATTCTATACACTGACACGTTAGTACCTAAAGTCGTATCTTCTTTAAGTTTCTTAACTTTTTTATCCCGCTTTTGTTCGCTGGTTAATTTTCTAGCTGCGTTAGCGTCTTCGTGAGCTTTCTGTCGTTTAGCCATCTGTTCTCGAACGTGTGCTTCGATTTTCGTCGGATCTTGTACCGCTTCCGTTCCCAAAGCTCGCATTAAATTGGATATTCTCAATTTAGGTTCTGGAGGTGGTTCTAAACCTAAACGGATCTTTTCTTGTTCTTCTTTCCACATTTCTCTGCGATTCTGTCGTCGTAGCTTCTTCCTTTCTTTCTTCGTTAGAAATACAGGCATGTAAACAGGTTTTATCGGATCAGCTGTAAAGATATAAATATATAAAAGATAATATAAAGATTTAACAGTATACTTACTTGGGCACCTCATTTGAGTAGGATGTTCAACTAAAGTGTTAATGGCAGAATCTTTGATGGCTATTTTATCTCCGTTCATTGTATCTAAATTGTCGACTAGAATAACTGAGTCCCACCATTCCATTTGGGGAATTTCCTCAGTAAACCCTTCAGATTTTGCTATTAAAGCTAATTTAGTTGCTGACGATATACCAGTCTTTTTAGCTATTTGTGATATTTCATTTTGCAGCTTCTCTAATTGGGCCTAAAGTGAAATTATTATAAAAAATTGATTGTATTCATAAATAATCATATTCACCTTCATTCTTAAACGTTCGGCAAGTTGTTGAAATTTTCCTGGTTCGTGAAATCTTAGGGACCTTTTAACTCTCATAGCTGGTTTTATGCCTAATCTAGGATCTACAAATCTATTTTCGTTATTATCTTCCCCATGTTTATCGGAACCCAATGTTTTGAATTGATCTCTTTTCATAGCACGCATGTTGGCTTTTAAAGTAGGTATGACGTGGGAGAGCTGTACAGTTTTTCCTAAAATTTATAAAAATATGTACCTCTTGACATGTACAAATTAAATAAACTTACCTGATTTATCAATCGTCCTACCGTCTTCGTCTAAAATAAGTGGAGCTGGTTTAATTTGAGGCATCGGAATTTGGATTATGTTGGGTAATATACCCGAAGAAAATTTACTCTTAATCTGTGCCTGCAGCTGGGCGATTTTCCTAGCTTTATCAGCATCTCCACGGTTTAACAATCCGGTAGGAATTCCGTAAATACTTGGAGTAGGTATATTAATATTAGCGATACTTATGTTTTTAGTAGGAGGTGGAAGTTGTTTTTTCTCCGGTTCGAACTTAGATTTCGGTCTATCGGAGTCTTTGCTTGTGCCGTTTTTGGAACGTTTAACATCACTATCTCTATCATTTTCATGAGACCTTTTCTTCGTTTTATGAGACGATTTAAAGTCGTCCACTAAATCTATTATTTTTTCAGCTAATCTACTGGCTTTTTTACTATCTAAATACACTCCGAGTTTATCTGATATCTTTTTTCTATCATAACCGTTCGATACACAATCTGTAACTGTTCTAAGCACTGAAGAATCATTATTTCCTAAAGATTTATTCACTATTTTTTCTAAAGAAGGTTTCAGTTCATCTACTTCACGTCTCGATAAATAAGACATCGTTTAGGCGAGTTTAATCATCTATCAAAATCTTTTTAGGTAATATAACTAACGTTTTATAAACGACTATTTTTGAGGTTAGAAATTTGACATCTGTCCAAAAGCTTGTCTTTTTCTAAGTACATATACAGTTAGTTTTATTTACGTAGAAGGCCGTAGATGAATGATTCTTTTATTCCAGTCTCAATATGAGAAGAAATATCTTGTTGAACCATAAACATGTAGAAAAACGACTTTGGATAAATATGTAAACATTTATCGTACGTTATGCACCAAAATGTGCTTTTATCATCCATATTCTTTACTAGTTGAAAATTAACTATTTTCTTCTTTTTCTTTGAGGGAAGATTTTGGAATTTGCGCATTTGTATCTGAGTACGTGAGTCGTGAATAATAGGTTCTGTCAGGTAGCAGGTACTTTTGTGTTGTTTGGTTCATAATGTTCCGTAACAAAGGTTTGACGAAAACAGAACCCGAGTTGTGTTTTAGAGGATTTAAATGATAAATGACGACGAGGGTGGAGTTGAAAGTGAGCAGAAAGAAAGTGAGGCTAATTTAGAACAGAAAGAAAATATTCAACCATTTTTTGTTTGGAAGCATTGAACCAACAAAATTTCAGTGTGATGTTTCAAATTCAGGTTTGTAATAAGAAGAAAGACGGAAGAAATAAATATGTCTATGCTAACTTGACTCAGACTTTTTTAACCATATGCTTATCCATGTTAATATATATGATCTAAGGACTTTATTATAGAGAAATAAACACTTATATTATTATTTGTCTATGAACTGTATTCAGTTGTGCAGTGAAAACACACCGAAAAGTACAAGAGAGACAGAGCGAATGTGTGGCCAGTAGTTATATTGAGTCGCTTTATCCCTTCTAGAGAGTGGTCACCATTATTTGTCTATGGTGGTCACCTTTGTGAGAATATTGCTCAGTCCACTTCTATACGTTTATGTTGTTGAACTAATGTACGATAGGAGCAAGTAGGATTGTGCGATCCGTATTCAAACGGGACAGACCGAAAAGTACGAGAGAGACAAAGAGAATGTGTGGTCAATAAGTATAATGGCATCGCAGTCACTTTGTCTCTTTCTAAAGGGGAATCGCTCAGTCCATTTCAATATGTCTATGTGGTTGAACTAATATACGATAGGAGCAAGTGGGGCATTTTATTAATTTGTGTTGTCTTTTTTAGGGTTGAGTAGTGCTAAATTTAAAACAATGAAACGCAATTTTTATAATTTGAATTTTATTTTTCTCGAACAATATAGAATAAATATATTCATTAGCCTTATATATTAATACTGTAACTTGTACTATCACAGTTTCTAACTTTAAATAAAATGTACAATAAATTAAATTTAACAGACTTATCAAAAACTGTTGTTATTTTCGGTATATTTTTTTATTAGTTTCATTAATTCTAAATATAAGAAGCAATCTCTTCCAGCTGGTTTGCATATTTCTCGATGATCTAAAGGAACGTCGCATTTAATACCAATTTTGGCATCTGAAAAATATATTTAATCAATTTTCGTATTTATAAAATTATAAATAACCTACCAGCAGATTCGTAGGCAACAATTTTTAAATAAATAAACGACATAAGTGTAAAGGAAGTTTCTATAAAACTGAAAATGTCCATTGTCGGTTTTTCTTTTTCCACAATTTCCAAAAATTTGCTGTGTAAATTTAGTATGAAATTACAATCTGCAAAGAAGCTTGAGTGGAGAAATATTTAAACATAGATAAGTTTACTCACTTTTTTGTATTTCCAGTAATTCTATACTTCTTCTTAGTAACGGTAAATTCACATCTGCTAATTTGGATCCTTTGTGAGGTACGCTATACCACATTATCGCTTTAGATTGATTAAATATATTCCTAACAACAACTCTTTCTGAATTTTCGTAAACTGAAATCGATAACAAATATTTTAAAAATGTAATGAGTGACATTGGACTAGTATAACGTACCATTGACCAACATTTGTTTAATATAGAGTCCCCCTTTGGAGTGGCCAACCCACATTATGGGTTTGTTTCCTACCCCTAATTTCACCAATTCTTCGATCATTTCGTTACTCCTTGCTATCAAATTTGTTCTAAAATAAAAAAAGAAGAACTATTATGTCACTTAATCAAAAACATAAACAAACAATGTATAATGTAATTGACTGTCTCGACCCTTACTTCGTGGAATATGCTCATATTAGTGTTATTGAAAATTCTAAAAAATTGACAATTGTTTCGATAAATCAATAACATCGTCAGAATGACAGAAGTTACATTTCATTTTATGCCTACCTGATGTTTAGTAGTTATTTTTGGCTAGACCAAGAAGTAACCTAACTTGTGATTGGCTTAATATATGTTTATAGAAAAAAAGAAGAAGATGTGATATTACAAATATTGAAGCTTAGATATTATTAGCCCTATGGTGATATATATATATATATATATACAGGGTGTCCCGGGACTAATGGGAAAAAAGTCAGGAGCGTATAATCTGAGCCAAAATAATGTTAGTACTTCATATAAACTTTTTCTATTCAGGCCCTCGTTTTCGAGTTATAGGTCTCCAAAGTTTTAATTTTGAATTTGGTTTTTATTTTTATTTTTTGTACTAGTTATTTGATCTTTATAAAATTTAGGGCAAAGCTATAATATACGTGTATGTTTATTTTGGTAAGGTAAACAGATTTACAGTAGTGCCTTGAAGCCAGGGACGGACTACTCGCAATGGTTAGTGATCCAAAAATTTTGCAGGGATGGCACACCCTGTATGAAATTATCGAAATTCACTTCCCCACACATTAAGCTAACGAAAAGGTACTCCGGTTGGAATTCGATAAAATAATCCGTTTGGCTAATATTTACAGTTTTATTAATGCACTACGTACCAATTCACGCATTCACCATTTTTATAAGTACACGAGGTAAAACTAACTTATTAATACGATGTCCAAGATGTACTTACAGTACTACAATAAAATAATTTATCGATAGCAGAAAATAAAAAAGATTAACGACTTATTAATTGGAAAGTTGTTAAAAATTAATGCAGTTGATAATGAACCATCAATGAGTTTACGAAAATTATCAAGAGAACATAACGTCTCGAAATCAGTTGTTCATCGCATCCTAAAAGAACAGCTGTTATATCCTATTCACATGAAAAAAGTACACAGTATGACAGTGGCTGATTATCCTTCACGACTTGAGTATAGCCAGTGGTTTCTGCGACAACAACAAGCAGACAATACATTTATTAGTAACGTTCTCTTTACGAACGAATCCGGTTTCACCAGAGATGGAGTCATAAATTCAAACTAGGAGCCAGCATAGATTCATGGTTAAAGTTTGGGCAGGAATAGTTGGCAATCATTTGATAGGGCCATACTTTATTGACGGTACTTTGACCGGCCAGAGATATTTGGAGTTTTTCCAAAATGAGTTATGGAACCTGTTTGATGATGTGCTACTGCAAACTCGTAGGAATTTATGGTTAATGCATGTTGGGGCCCCTCCTCATTTCAGTGTAGATGTACGACAGCATTTACACACAAGGTTTCCTAATAGATGGATTGGTCGTGGAGGCCCTTTTCAATGGCCACCGCGATCAGATGTTAATTCTATGGATTTCTTTCTTTAGGGTTATCTCAAAAATAAGGTATACGCAACACCTGTGCAAACAAGGCAAGATTTAATAGACAGAATTGTGTTACACTGCAATGTTATTAGAAATAATGTGGGATTGCTCTTTCAAGTGCAAAGAAACAACCTTCGTAGACTTAGAATGTGCGTGGAAGTAGGAGGAGCTCATATTGAACATTTATTAGAATAACGTTAGTTTTTGTTGTTGTTTAGGAATTAGTTTTAGTCCAATGTTTTATAACTTGTGTTTTTTAGGTTTTCTTAACGATTTAATGATGCTGAGTTCGTAATTTTGATTAAAATCAACTAATTACGTTGTTTGGGTACCTATTTAATTCCCATTGAATAAGTTCTTAATGTTTTTATCATCTGCTATCATCAAATTATTTTTTTGTAGTACTGTAGGTAAATATTCGACATCGTATTAATAAGTTAGTTAAGTAAATTTGTACGGAGTGCATTAATAAAACAGTAAATATTAGCCAAACGGCTCATTTTATCGAATTCCAGCAAGAGTACCTTTTCGTTAGTTTAATGTGTGAGGAAGTGAATTTCGATAATTTCATACAGGGTGTGCCATCCCTGCAAAAATTTTGGACCACTAACCATTGCGAGTAGTCCGTCCCTGGCTTCAAGGCACTACTATAAATCTGTTTACTTTCCCAAAATAAACATACACGTACATTATAGCTTTGCCGTAAATTTTATAAAGATCAAATAACTAGTACAAAGAATAAAAATAAAAACCAAATTCAAAATTAAAACTTTGGAGGCCTATAACTCGAAAACGAGGGCCTGCATAGAAAAAGTTTATATGAAGTACTAACATTATTTTGGCTCAGATTATACGCTCCTGACTTTTTTCCCATTAGTCCCGGGACACCCTCTATATATATATATATATATATATATATATATATAATAATAATATCGAAGCTTAGATATTATTAGCCCTATGGTGATATATATATATATATATATATATATATATATATATATATATATATATATAATATCTAAGCTTCAATATATGTAATATCACATCTTCTTCTTTTTTCTATAAACATATATTAAGCCAATCACAAGTTAGGTTACTTCTTGGTCTAGCCAAAAATAACTACTAAACATCAGGTAGGCATAAAATGAAATGTAACTTCTGTCATTCTGACGATGATATTGATTTATCGAAACAATTGTCAATTTTTTAGAATTTTCAATAACTTGTATTATATTGTAGAATTAACTAGAGACCTTGAGTTTCATTTAAAAACACTAATGTATAATGTACTCAAATAACTATAAAGAAAGAAGATATTCCATAAAATTTTATAAACAAGAAGAATAAAAATATAACCAACGATTTTTGATCTAAGAATAAGGCATTCTTCGTTGTAAAATGTTGTGTATAGTCAATAATGGAGATGGGTGAATGCTTCGTAATAAATCACTTCGAATCCAAATATAGATTAACTTTATTAATTAAAAGAAATATAATTGACGTGATAACTATGTAACTGCCATTCTCGAACAAAATGCTGAATATCAACTGACTACAATGATATGTGACTTATGTTAAACATAGGAATGTGACAAATATAACATAAACAAAGGAGGTAATTATCATTTGTTTTGTTTATGATTTAGTCAAATAACTATTAATTAATAAAACACTTATAACAACTTTAGTTTTCTTTATTATAACGTCTTGTCACCAACTTGTCAAAACTGATGCCTGACATGACATAAACGAACGTCTCACGACAGTAAGAATTTGGCTTTCACGCACTTGCGCACTTTGAGATTTTTACATTCACATGATCCTATCGTGCGACGTTGTCACTTGTTTATTAGTTTGAGTTGTGGTTTTCTGTTTGAGTTTTGTTGTTATGATGGATTCTACTAATCGAGTAAGGTGCAACGAGTGCCCCGTTGCATTTTTTTCCTGTAAAAAGAACCTTTATGCGCATATTAGAAGAATTCATGATGTAGAGAATCAAGGGAAACCGGAGTCCAGTGCAAAAAAGGAGAAGATCGATGTAAAATTACATAATTATTCATCTACATCTAGAATATCAAGATTACGATGTCCATTTGAAAACTGCTTTGATCTTACTCCTAGTTACCGAACACTGCATATGCAAACTGATCATTCCATTAAAATTGAAGAGCGGGATATTACATTACATTCCATAGGTACAAATATGTGTTTTTTTATTCTAGTGATATATGAGTAAAAACTTTGCAAATGTAAGGATAAAAAGTAAACATTCAATTAGTAAATATCTTACAAGGTGAATTTTATAGAAACTATTAGACATAGGTATGACTACAGTTTGATTGTCATGTCACAACAATATGCTTTTACCTAGGTTTTTACTTAAATAATATTCTCTATATTATTATTTCTATTATTTTCAGAATTCCAAAAATGGAAAAATTTTATGCAAGAAGACAGCTATTCCTGTTATAGCCTTGATACTGGAGCAATAGTTATTTGTATACTAAGGCCGCAAAATGCTTTTTCGCGTTCCGAGAGAGAGAGATTATCGCCGAGGCCGCTCCGGCCGAGGCAAGATAATCTCGAGGTCGCGAAAACATTTCGCGGCCATAGTATACACAATATTTTTCGTGCAACCGTGAAAATTACATAATTTCAATAAACATTATGTCTCTTTAGAAAAGTCAGCGTTTCAACGCGAATAGAGAAAATTACACGTCAATATCACAATGTTTCTATGGAGATGAAATATTTAGCAATACAAATCAATTTGACATTTCTCGTGAAGTCGTGAAGATGTCCGATAGCGATAGTGATATTTCAGTTACTTGCACTCCTCCTGAGCTGAGAGATCTCATAGACTCAGCACTTTCTGATTTGATACCCGAAAAATCTAAACGGAAATATGAAAAATGTTACAGCAACTTCAAAGATTGGTGTGTCAACCAAAATGTCAAGACGGTGTCAGAAAACATATTATTAGGATATTTGATGCAGCGATCAAAAGTTGTGAAGAGTTCAACTTTATGGAGCATTTATTCTATGTTAAAGACTATGCTTAACGTACGAGATGGAATTGACGTAAAGAAGTTTTTAAAATTGGTACCGTTCCTCAAGAAAAAGTCAGTTGGTTATCGAGCAAAGAAATCAAAAGTTTTTACGCACGAGCAAATTGATTCATTCCTCAAACAAGCTAGTGATGCAAATCATCTACTGTGGAAGGTATATAAATATGGAAAAAAAGTGAAGAATGATGATCTATTCATAATAATTATTATTATAGGTAGTTTTGATAATGGGAATATCAGGAGCATTGCGACGAGATGAATTAGTGAGAATGACCCTCGAAGATATTCAGGAAGACAAAACTGTATTGATAGTAACTGTTCCTGATACTAAAACTGATCAAAAGCGTGTTTTTACCATTACTAATCAAGATTATATAAGAATTTACTATAAATATGTAACTCGTCGACCAAAACATACTGCTATTCGTCGTCTATTTCTGAGATATGAAAATGGAAAGTGCTCGGCACAGGTTGTTGGAGTGCATACGATTGGAAAAATACCTAGTATGATTGCAAAATATCTCGGCTTACCAAAAACTATTTCCAAATTCACAACAGAAACATACTTTATTTTTGATATATATTAACATTGATTGTACTGTTTATATTATTACTGATATTCATCCCTGAAGATGAAGCAACTAAATCTATTGTTTCTGAACAATCATTATTTACATTAGACAAAAACGTATTATTTTCTTTGGACATTAACATTTTGCGATTGACTACGTTTGAACTAGATGGTTCGAAATACATTGTTATTGTCATATTTCAGAAATGTTAAATGCTGTAGTGGCGTTCAGTTTGCCGGCAGTCACTATGGGAACGGCCGTAAAAATGTTTGTCGGCCGTCACTCTGGGTAACGGCCGCAAAATATTATTTTGCGGCCTCTGTTGCGGCTGCAAAATGCTTGTTTTGCGTCCGGTTGCACGAAAAAGTATTGGCATCAGACATTATAAAACAATATTATAATTGTCACCGTTCATATACATATAAACCCAAAGGAAAAACATGCGTTCTCTAAAATCAACTGGATCAAATAAAATAAGAATAAAGGCTTGCCCATCTCGAATAAAACTATAGGTATACCTAGTTATATGCTGAAGATGAATCTGAATGTAACATAATATTAATACAATATTTCATTATACAATTTGTGTTATTTCAACAAACATAATTGAAAATCTTACTTGAATAAAAATTTTTTATTGCAAACTGACCCCAGTTTTGAATAAGTACTATACAGTGTGTTTTTTGTAACGAAGGCTCTAGGATTTTAAATGGTACAACTCTTAACTATGTTAGGAACAATTAAACTGATCTGATATTGTGTAAACTAAAAATACATGATTTCTAAGGCCTTAAGAATACGTACATTTTAAATATGCCTTAATTGAGTCGAGAAATGTTAAGGATATTTTCAATCAACTTTGAAGCTCAGAAAAATTATACTTTTCAAATTCCTCGTATCATTTAATTATCTGAAGGTGAGTATTTATGTACGAGATCGTCATAGACGATATTTTAGTTACCAAACAATAACAAAAATCTTTAAAGGATACCCTCCCCAAGGTTTCCTGTCTACAATGGAACCGGCAACGTCGCACGATAGAAACATGTGAATTTAAAGATCTCAAAGTGCGCAAGTGTGTGAAAGCCAAATTCTTACTGTCGCGAGACGCTCGTTAGAATAAGGCCTTATTCTACAGAAAATAGCTGACATAAAATTATTGACAACTTTGTAACATAACTGACTATATGATCAGACCTATTCCGTATCACGTTATTTAACGATCATCGTTAAGCGTGAATTTATGTAATATAACGATATGCTCAAAAATTCCGATTCTGTATAATCATACGCAAATCACCAAAGATCGCAGATATTGACAAAATGTTGTCAAATAATTGTAGTTTATTCCCGGCATAGCAATATTTGATACTTTTACTTACATTTTGTCTAGGAAATATTATCGGTAAATTTATTTTTTCAAAAAAATTATCAAAGTTAAAAAAGCTTGCATTTGGTTGATAGTGCCCCTCCGGTAGGGCACAATCAACCACGTCCTGAGGCAGTTTCAACCAACAATGAAATTATACAACAGATCAGTGCAACTCTTTATTTTGGTAACAATACCTAGTGAGAAAAATATTGAACCATAAGTATATACATGGATAAGTTAATATTGAAAGTTAGTAAGGAAGAAGTCCGAGCAGTCTTAGATGAGTGGGGCTGTGGTAATTTTGGAACTAAGTTGTAACGGTTAACTGTAGATGTATCTTCGACCAAGGGGTAGTAGAATTTGAAACCTGGCGTCTTACGACGCAAAAATTTTATTACAAATTCATTCAAGTTTATAACTTCTACGACTCTTCCAATGTAATAATATATGCTAGTCTTTAAAGGAAATTTCACCAAAACAAAATCATCTTGTTGAATTATATCATCATCTGTAAGGAGGTTGGCACTCTCCATGTCACTAAAATCATCCGACATATCGTCCGATGCAAGTTCAATCGACTCGTCAGTATCTGAACTACTTGTGCTTATCTTTCTTTTCTTCTTTGTTGCAACATAATCTTCTTTCTGTTCTGGAAATACTTGTTTGAGAACTATTTTTCTATTCCTTTAATCCGTTTACGCCTTTCTCTCTCACGTTCGATGTCTTCCAAGCGATTCTTTTCAGGTGTCTCTGTAAAAATTCTAGACTTCCCTTTCTTTTCTTTCATGTTCTTAGTTTTTTTATAGTGGGTCTAGGAATCGGCCTGACAGTCTCCGGAGTAATTTTGTGGACAGCAGATGTTGAAAGCGAGTCTGTAAAAAAGCTTCAAATAAAATCAAGAGAGTAGAGTGCTATGCTATATTACATTTCCTATTTTTTTCAAGATCCTCATTAACAAACGAGATTCTTCTAAGGATGAATTTTTGGGAGTGTCTTTATGCGGCGTTGATCGAGTATCTGCAATTTGAGAAAATGTATGTAATAATAGAATAAAAAAAGATCGAACATAGTTACATTCTGGCTTTGGATCTCTTGTTAAAGATGACGAACCATTCTCAGCCATGAACAATGAATAATCAGCATCAGTCTGTTGTTGGTCATGTTCTTCCTCATAATTTGCAAAACTGGGCAAAAATTCCTCTTCTTTAAACGCCAGTCTATTCAAAGGCCAAATCCCTGGTTTCTGGAATGATGTTGTAATATTATTCTGTGTGAAAGCATTTTGGTAAGTAATTTTCGTTGGATGGGCAATGTGCCTAATTGTTAACGTTTTTCCAGGATTTGAAGTCATCCAGTCATTGAAGGCAGTTGCGCAATAGTTCTTGAATGGGCCGTAAAGACCGACATCTAGAGGTTGGAGCTTGTGTGATGTATGTGGTGGAAATGAAAGAATGACGATCCCATTATTACAGCAATAATTTATCCCTTTCACGGTAATATGGGATTCATGGTTATCCAGCCACAACAGTATTTTATTTCCAATTGAGCAGTTTGTTTGCTGCTTAATATGCTCCAGTACACGTAGAAATAGATCTCCTGTCATCCAGCCAGAATGGTTTCCTAATGCTAAGCTAGAAATGGGTGCGTCAATCAAATATTCGTCAGGATTACGTGTTCTGGGGAAAACAAACTGGAGGGAGTGCGCTACCCACAGCACTTATTATTCTCACAAATGTGGTCAATTCGTCTCGTTCTGCAGATGATATTTGGCATACTTGTTTCTTGCCTTTAGTGGACACAATTTTTACTGGTTTTAGAACTGTGGTGACTCCCGTCTCATCCAAATTGTATATTTGTTCAGGCTTAAACTTATACTTTTGCAATGCAAAGTATAATTTTTGAAGAATTCTGACACATTTTTTTTATTAAACCCAGTTGATCGGGATAAACTAGTGCTTTCTGGTTTTCTTAGTTATATTTGTTGTTTATGAAGCCCCTAAGCCAATCGATGCCAGCTATCTTCGCAGCCTTCCACTTGTCAGGAATCTTGCATCCGAGCAAAACGCTCGAATAGTCATAAGCTAAAGTTCTTATCTGCTTATATGTTAGACCGTAATTCATGTTAGAAGAAAGCTGAATATATTTTACGAGCTCATCTTCCTGACTCTTTGAAAAAACTTGAGAAAGCGTATATTTGCTGGAATAAAGATTTTTGTTCTCATTGGAGCTGTCGCTTTCATTCCCATAGTCTTCATTGAATTTACTGGCTAGTAACTCTTCTGTAGGATATTTTGTTTTAGTTTTTTTAATTCTGGAATGTAGGGTATCTCGTTTGATATTAAATATTGTAGCAGCTTCTCTTTCTGACATTCTTTTACTTAATACGTTTTCAATTGCATTAGTCATGTCTTTTTCGTCGATTTCCGTTCTCGTCGTTTTTTTTATATGTTCGGACCATCTGAAAAGAAATTTACCTATTTTCAAACAATAATCAAATTAATGCCGGCTTTATACAACTTTTCTTAATGGATAGTGTATTGTTAATGAAATCTATAATAATTTCAAATCCAAATCTAATTGAAAATCATTAGTGGGGCACTTTCAACTGGTTGAAAGTGCCCCATTCTTAGGTGGTGGAATCTGCCCCACAGTGGCTTGAACAACAAACACTCTCTGATTCTCAAAGTTACATTTTTAGGTTAGGGCTATCCCAAAATTTAACTCTAAATATATGTGCTATAAAACGATATTAGTGGAAAAATTCGATAATATTTATAAGAACGGAGAGAGAATAATTTTCTGACACGTCAAAACTTACCTTGAATTAGGTAAAATCACGATTTATTTTATTTTTCGCACAACAAGCACACACCATCAACAAACCTTACTGGTAGTGGCTGAGGTTCTACTAACGGGTACATATGAATTTTTTCGGCGGTAAATTCAAATTAATTCCGTAAAAATCGACACTGGTTGAAAGTGCCCCAAGGTTGAATATGCCCCCCTTTCCCCTATAGTTATTTGAACGAGAATCGTTATTTTATCCATCGTTAAATAACTGGCCCAGTTTGGCAGCTTGTTATGTCTTATCGATCTCGCTAACGAAATAAATAACTGGAATCTAATCCATTTTTGATATAAATTCGTGGTGATTTGTCATTTTTAACAACCCTACATAATTAAAAATGTATGCGTCAGTCCAAAACTAACAGCGTCAAAAGTGAAACTTTTCATGTAATTCAAAAACTGTCAATGAGTGTACAAAAAAATACATTGCAGCAAAGAAAAATTGACTGGAAATTATAATAAAAATGATTTATAATAAAAATCAAGAAAAATCTACAGACTATCCCGAATTAATTACTACGGAAGTTTCACTTGTACGTACTATTATTTACATATACATATACGTACAAGTGAAACTTCCGTAGTAATTAATTCGGGATAGTCTGTAGATTTTTCTTGATTTTTATTATAAATCATTTTTATTATAATTTCCAGTCAATTTTTCTTTGCTGCAATGTATTTTTTTGTACACTCATTGACAGTTTTTGAATTACATGAAAAGTTTCACTTTTGACGCTGTTAGTTTTGGACTGACGCATACATTTTTTTGTACACTCATTGACAGTTTTTGAATTACATGAAAAGTTTCACTTTTGACGCTGTTAGTTTTGGACTGACGCATACATTTTTTTGTATCAAGTGCTGAATGTTTCAGATCTTCAATATTTTCTACCTCGTAATTTTCATTATAACATTGAATTATATCGTAATGTCCAGAATCAACTACACCACTAAGTTTCAATATTAATTGAAAATTAGATGTTGTATTTCCATGTACGACAGGTGGCCTATTATCTTGATGTATGACTATTTTTATATTGGGAAAAATATGTAAAAAAGCAGCTATTTCCACTTCACCTCCATAAATTCGTTGTTTCGATAAATGGTTGTAATAATCTTCATTATTTGAAATTTGTATATCATATACTCCTTCTCCACATATAAATTCTTTAAAATTGTCCCAATGATCGTGAATAAATTTCACTATTATTAATCGTATCAAATAATGAAATTTTTGAGTTGAAAAAATAAAATAAGACAAACATCTGAACAAGCAATTTCCATCGCCAACGACTGAAATTGAAGTTTTTTGTCCATTCATTTTCATTTATCAAAAAATAATTTTAAATTACAATTACAAAAAAAAATATTTCCATAAATAAAGCAACACTAGTTACAACGACTTTCTCTGATGAACTGAGACTTACTTGCTCTTCTACGTACAGGTTAGCAAATATAGCTGAAAGTTTGAAAGTGGACACGCCCACGATGCACGTTGGTCTCAATGCGGAAAGTAGGAGATAACACAGTTTATGCTTAAACTTTAATGAGTACAGAACTTATCTGTACGGACAAGTATACCTGTTTATTTCCTTTTTCAATATATTTCAATACTCTTGTTACGTTTTATTACATATTTTTTTCAAAATAATACAAATAAATACACAATGCAAAGAAATTTCCTAGTTTTTATCGCCTTAATTTTAAAGGTAAACAATTTCTATATTAATTTCGCACTGGATTATACCAATATCGGCAGAAATTATTAAGCGCTTTTTGTATCCTTTTCCCCCCGAATGCGTTCTCACTTTATCGTTCGCGAAGCGAAGTGGGGATTGATAAACGGAATAACATGATCGCCATCAATAAACAATGCCCTGCGACTATTCTCGGCGTCTCCTCTTTGTGCGGATCTTCGTTAATTTTTTCCGCCTCTCTCACAAGGAGTTTAACAGTTTTGTTAGCTCGACGAGTTAACTCTCATGACAAAACGCTAGTGTCCCATAAAAAGTTTCACTTCAATAAATGTGTGAGAAAGTGCTTCTTTAATTAATTTTGAATGGCTACATTGAGAAATGCTGGAAATTTTTTGAATTTCGCCTATAGAACGAATTGGTGAACATAAATCAAAGGTAATTCAATTGAAAGTATATTTCTATGTCAGATTTACCGTCTTAAGATTATTAAGATATTTCAGTATCATTTGAGGATCGAAAGGTGACGATTGTAGACTGCTTTTGAATGTTCTCGTTTTTTTCGTATATATTATTGGCGAATTGCTCCCACAAATTGTTAACGCATTTAACCTCGCATGGTTTCTTCTTCCCTCTAATCACAACAGGATTATTCTCTAAGAATTCCAACAGCACCTCATATTGTGCCCTTGTTGTTTTTGGAAGACTTACTTCTTTATCCATTTATAATTATATTTAGAACACCTGAATTTAAAACTTCCCTTGTATTAAATTGCACACGTGATGCGCTTACTGGCATGCGTTTTGATGTTAGGTTCACAGGTTATGTTATATAAGGGTTACACTCTAACGCAGTGCTGCCAGATGGTTTTTTGCTTGAGCGGTAGATGGCACCATTAGAAAACGGTAGAAAGCGGTAGATTGTTCATAATTCAAATTTTCATCAAAATTCGAAAAAAATAGCGTAAAAACGTGCAATAAATAAAAAACATAACATACAAAAATCATTTATTTTCAAAATAAAACTGAACAAAAAAATTCTTACAAAATAAAAAAGTAATTCCAATTTTAATAAATAGGAACAAAAAATACGTTTATTCAGCATCTGAACTACTACTAAGATTTATGTTGTCTTTTTTTTATTATATATATCTTTATTGTGAAAATATATTAAAGATTAATATTGAAACAAGCATCTCCTGATAAATAAGCTTTGGTATGTTATAATCCACTAATAGAAGATGTAGATAAAGAGTTCCTCTGCTTTGTCTTTAAAAGATTAACTTGGGAAAATATTCTTTCCACGTTTGCGGATGAATGAGGAAGTGATAAAAGGGCGCCCACAAGTTTTCCTATATTGGGAAAAGATAGTTTATTATGACATGTCTTATTATTTATTATTTTGTTCCATAAAGACTCAAAATCCTCTACATAATCAAATTCAAAGTTTCTCAGCATCCGCCATTCATTATCCAATTCTACCAAGTTACTTTTTGTTATTTGAGGGAAATGTTGTACTAGTGGTACAATAGATTCATGAATTCCCGTAATCACCTGTTCTGGATAGATTATAGCTAGTTGCTTGAAAAGTTCATCATCAAAATTAAATCTCATATTTATTTGTTTCGCGCTTTCAATATAGAATTCTAAACATCTTGTTCTTAATACAAGTAATTGTTCATCAGTTAATTCATGACTTAATAAATAGTTTGTCAGTTTTGCTCCCAGATAGATGTTTTCAAGAGGTTTATGATTTTGGGGATTATTGAACTCAATATTCATTATAAATATATTTTTAATTACATCTCGTACAATAAAAAAGTCTAGAAATGTTTTGTAAAGAATGCTCATACTGTTATGCAGCTTATGGATTCGAGGCGACGTTGATTGCATTTCCTTGTTCATGTTATTAAAAAGTGGAAGCACATGATCTAAGAACAGGTAAAAGGGAAAAGTAAGAGGCTCCCTTAATTTTTGGAGTATACCATCTGAAACCAACAATCTATCGTTCACCGTACAATCAGTGAAAAATAGAATTATAGCATTATACTGCTCAATCAGTCGTTGAACCACCATATGTAGTGACAACCCTTGTCTGACATGGATGTAAAATTTTATGCACTTTTGTTTGAGCAAATATTTGAAACTCTTTTAAAGTTTCAATGCGTTTTGGGCTGTTAGAAAAATAATTAAATACTTCACGCGCGAGATCTTCAATGCCTTTTGGTAATTTGGCGCAGGCGTAGGATGCACATAGTGCAAAACTATGACATATACATTTAAGTACGTGGAGATGTGGAATATCATGCTGTAAATGTGTTACCAGAGAATTATGTTTTCCAAACATAACATTGGCTCCATCAGAAGCAAAACCAATCATGTTGGTTTTGTATGGTATTTCATATTGTTGGAAGCACTTCACTATAGCCTCATAAAGATCAACCGCCTTGGCAACTTTCATTGGTATTAAGGCCAAAGATGTATCATTCACCCTAAAAAATAATTTTTTTAATAGCACATACAATACAATGCATTCAATTAGATACCAACCTTCCGTTATAAAAATGTCTCACCACAAGTGAGAGGTGTTTTGTGCATCCCCTGTCCGTAGATTCATCCACTATTAGTGAAAAATCTGTCTTTTTCAAAATTTCGCAAACGTTAATCAAAATTTTTTGGCTAATAACATTTTTTATTATTGCAGTGGTTTTTGTTCTTTTGCATTTAATATTATCAACTATATCAGGATGAAGTTTAGAAATTCTACTAATCAATTGTGGCAAATGCTCAGTAACAGTAAATGGTAAATTATGCTCCGCTACAAAAGCTCCTAACATTATATCTGCCTTTTTTAGCAATTTCTAAAGTATTAGAACTTTTCATAGACGACATGTCACTTAGTTTCATCTGAGGTGCAGACATTTTTTTATGACTGTCTCTAGCCAGGTGCCTTCTTAACTGCAATTTTCCAGACTTTATGTTTATATATTTATCACATACTTTACAATATGCTTCGTAAACATTTTTAAGATTTGGAGCTATCCAATCGCGAAGTTCTGCATCCCTTTCCCATTCAACATTGTATTTTTGATCGTACTTTTTTCTTTTGGGCTGAGACATGCGAGTCGAACTTGTACTTTCTTTGTCCGTTGCTTCGTCTGAACTAGATGTTGGACTTAAAATAAAAGCAGTAATGAAGGTATATCTTATAAAACTAAAAATGTTCTTACCACATTTCAAATTATATGCTTAATAAAAACGATCAAGAACACTCAAAAACTTCTCACATTTAAGCACTGCTATATGAATGTTAAAAGGGGTTGAATTTTGTAATCTGTAAAGCGGTAAATTCCGCATGTTACGCGCCATCTAGGAAGATATATTTTTAATAGTGAACGTTCCGAACCAGAAGTTACAGTTTTCATTTCAACAGACGAATTACGAATATATTGTAAATATTAATTTGGTCAGTCTATGCATTGAACGATATTCAAAAAAATACAAGAAAAGACGGTAGAATATAGTGGCTAAGCGGGAGAGCGGTATTTCATCGGAGAAAACGGTAGATCTACCGTTCAAACGGTAGGTCTGGCAGCACTGCTCTAACGGGACCGAATCTATCTCTTTTTACATTAGCTGAAGGTGTATCACTCCATCTCTCTTCGTAAGAATCAAAACTTACTTCCTTTTGAACATAGAATTTTAATCGTTAAGGAAGCTCGATACTTAATCATATAAGAGTTAACAATCTAGTTAAATACGATCGTTATTTTAACATAACGGACTATCGTTAAAAATAACATACGAGATACGGAATACGGCTGAATGTCATGGATATAATCAAGAGGGTAATAGTATGACAATGACATTTCTTGTGGGTGCGTTCGGACCTAACTTTCATCTTCACATTATTTAAACATAAATAAAGGAAATAAATGTATTACAAGCATTTTACATTATTTAGAAATACATCACAATGGAAAATGGCTAATATTTTCACGAAAAAAAAAGTAGGAACGTGACAGAAAATTTTACTTACAACATTTTCTGGTCAGTATGTGTATAAACAAGCATACAACCACTTACCTCTTCCTCTTTTTCATCCAAGTCGGACACCAAAGTACATCAGTGGTGTAGTTAACAGCTATAATCCTGGCATTAGGACAATCTTTAGGGATCCAATCTCTTGGCCAACAATCACTATAGTCGCTAGACTGGATAATTTCTTCTTCTTCGTTATACAAATATGTACTTTCAACATTATTTTCAATTTTGGCAATTTTTTTCGGTACTATTGAATACATGTTAGAAATAGTTCTTTTTAAAGCGTGGTCTTTGGGAGGGACATACAAGTTTCCCGTCGATTGCCTTCTTATCGGCGATTGGTTGTTGAGTTTATGTTTACTTGTTCTCCAAGTACCTAAATAATATATTTTTTACAATTTTTCATTGCTCAATATTTATATATAATTATCAATAATTTTAATAAAATCACTTTATACGGAATGTTTGAAGCTAATATATTAGCAAATACCGACAGAAAGTAGTAGAAGAAATATTTCAAACTGTACAAAAATGTGAATTTTCACCCACTGTACGCATAATCTTTTGAAATTGAAATTTATTCAAGACGCTTCACATACAGAAATAATTCGCTGTTCCAGTATGTACAGGGTGGCCTATTCAGCAACGTAACCGGCTGCATCTCTGAAAGTATGTATCCCAGGTTACGGGGAAAAATATTGATAGTAAAAGTGGTCAAGAGAAATTGCTGGAAATTATTATCAATTTCAAAATTTCACCCCTAAGGGTCGTTACTGCTATGTTCTAAAATTATTATTACCTCAGAAAGTCGCAAAATGAGCTATAACTTTGATATAATCATTTGAAACCCGTTTAATACCAGATAATTTTCTATAGTGACATTTCTTTGTATCTGTCATAATAATCGAGAAGGAAACCATTTATTTTTCAGTATTTTAATTTTAATATCTATCTTGAAATAAACTGTCTCGACCCTTACTTCGTGGAATCTACTTATATTAGTGTTTTTAATGAAACTTACCGTTTCTAGCTAATTCCACAGTATATTGAAAAATGTTGAAAATTAGAATTTTCAACATTTTTCATTATATTTTAGGACTCTATTTTAAAACCGCTTTAAATTTCTTATATTTTAGTGAAAACCGCGTCTTGATATCTCCATTCGTTTTTGATTTATCGTAAAAAATAATATCAAAATGAGCAAATTACCTAACCATAAGTAGCGTTCAAGATAGGGAATTCTTGAAGTTTTTCTAATTGCCCGAACTTCTTTCGAAAGGCTGTTGCCAATCCTCGTGCGTTCTTGATACGGGCGGGGATGTTGTATGCCAGTAAATAATCTTCCGGGAGAGTGAACAAATCTTGTCATTGTTCGGAAATGACTCCATATCTAGCTTTCCCGGTACCTCCATACGCGCCCATAAATTCATCGAAGGTAGGGTCAGATACATCTCGAATATGGTTTACTCCTTTCTCTAGGTCATGGTCTCCTTCGAATGGCGCTAGTCGGTTTTGGTGAACTACTTTTGGTTTTCCGTTGGGGATCTTGCTTATGCGATATATAAAATCATTGATCCTTTTCTTGATTAAGTATGGACCTTCCCAGGATTTTTGTAATTTTGGAGAAAATCCTTTTCTCCTCGTCGGGTTGTGTAACCATACTTTGTCCTCTTCTTTAAAACAGCATTCTGTGGCCTGCGTATCGTACCGACTTTTCAGTCTGTCGCTGGCAACTTGAAGATTTGTTCGAACTAATTCATGAATATCGTCCAGCCTTCTTCTCAATTGGATCACGTAGTCTTCTCCTGCTAGATCTTCTCCAGGCCGACAGCCAAATTCCAGGTCACAAGGAAGCCTCATTTCACGTCCAAACAGGATTTTTGCAGGTGTTTCACCCGTAGACTCATTGACGGCAGATCGATAAGCCAATGCGAATAGGGAAATATACTGATCCCAATCTCTCTGATGGCTGGAAACTACTTTGGACAGGTATTTTCCAATAGTCCTGTTCATTCTCTCGATCATTTCACCTGACTGGATGTAATGCTGTTGTCCTGGTCTTCTTCATTCCCAGCTTCTCGCAAATCTCCTGGAATAGATGGCTTTCGAAATTTCTTCCCTGGTCACTATGGACTTCCATGGGCACTCCATATCGGCTGATAAATTCTTTCACCAAATCATTCGCCACAGTTGTGGCGTAAATTTCCACCTAATTTGTTACTTTGTGAAATAAACCATTACAACCAGTATGTATATGCTACCATTTCTGTCGTCGGAAATCGTCCAGCGATATCTAAAGCAATCCTTTCGAAAGGGCAACATTGTACTGTTTCATAGGTGCCTTTCTCTTGCGATGTGGTCCATTACTCGTAGCACAAGTCGTACATTTCTTACACCAGTCCTTCACATCATCGGAGCTGTTCATCCAATAAAACCTCTCACGGATTCGCTGGAGGGTTTTCTTCACTCCCAGATTACCTTCCGATGGACTGTCGTGTAACTTCTTTAGTACTTCAACTACTCTCGTTCTATGGATAACTAGCTGTCTCCTCATCTCGGAACCATCATCGTTTTCAAGGACTCTTTTCAACAGCCCTTCTTCCAGGACTCCCACTGAGCCCAATATACCTTGAGTTTCGGTGAAAATCTTGACACTTCTTGCCAGGTAAGTAGCCGCTTTTCTTCCTTCCATTGCCGAATCTTCTTTAGGCAAGGATCATTCTCCTGATCTTCTCTGATCCTGGTGGGTGACCATTCTTCATTGACTACTGCAATTCTTGAAACTGCAACTTCCTTAGATTTCGATTTGTTGCATTGTGAATAGTCTACAAGGCATGACCGTCTAGACAAAGAGTTGGCTTTTCGATGATTCACATCAGCTGGATGTTCACCCCTGTCTGATTTCCCCTGTGACTGAAGCTCTTGGGTTACAGGAGGCTTGGGACGCTTAGACGGACTGTGTACGGGCTCTAGCTCGCCACACTTCCGGCATTTGATCTTCTTCTGCTTCTTGTCTGCCATACCTTTCAACAATTTGACGATTTGGTCAAGTCTGCCATCGTCACCTTCTTCCTGTATGGCCCTACCTTTGTTGTATCCGGAAGCCATCGTGGCTGCTTCATATTCAAGAGCAGCTGTTAATGCGTCGATTTATGTTTTCGGATGGGCTAAACGAAGCGTCCTCTGCATATCGAGTTCACGTAAGCCATCAATAAAGGTCTGGATGCCTAAACATTCCATCATGTTCTCTGGTGCTGATGGATAAGCAAATCGAACTAGTCGGGCAATATCCATTTCATACTCTTGAAGGGGTTCGTCACGTTTCCGCCTTCGGTTCTTCAGCTGGAATCTGTACAAATGTTTCAAATGTTCGTGACCGTATCGCCTATCCAGCTTCTTTTTCAGCTGCTCAAAGTCATCCGTTTCTTCAAGAGGTATCGTCTGAAGTACATCTAAGGCATCTCCCCGAAGCGCGATAGTTAAGTTCACTGCCTTCTCTCTATCTGACCAATTATTCACTCTAGCGGCTGCTTCAAATTGTTTTCACATAATAGGTCCACGACATTTTTCCATCGAACGTTGGGGCCTTGACTCGGGTAAAACTACCAATGTCTTCTAACTTAGGATGTGTTTCTGGCTTGCAAGGTTTTGTTTGCTCGGTTTTCTTTTCTTCCGCTGGTGTGTCTTGAGTCCTTATATCTGTCATCTTTTTTTCTAACTCCTTGATTTTCTCGTCCATCGTTGTCATCTTATTCTCAATCTTCTCGTCCATCGTTGTAATCTTATTCTCGATTTTCTCGTCCATCGTTGACATTTTATTCTCAATTTCAGATTTTAGAGACGAAATTTCATTTTCAACGTCAGCGGCAATGTCGTTTTCATTAATAAGATATCGGCAGATATATCGTTCTTCAAAGTAAAAATATCGCTCTTTATAGTTGAAATCTTCTCGTCCATGTTCTGTTCCATGGCAGAAATTTGCTCGTCCATGTTAGCAGAAATATTAGCAGAAATGTCGTTCTTCATAGCAGAAATCTTCTCGTCCATGTTCTCTTCCATGGCAGAAATATTAGCAAAAATTGACGAGATTAAGGTGGAAGCCTCGTCATTAAATAAAACTGTTTCTGGATCAAAGCCGTCATTTTCTAGTGCCACCTTAAGTTTTCTACTAATTCACTTTTCTTACCGGACGTTTCCAACTCACGTTCTTCCAATTCTGCTCTTAGTTCCGTTACTTTTAGGTCACGTAGTCTCTTGGCCATTTTTACGCAGCAATTTATTTATAGTATCCCACTTCTGACACCAATGTAATGTTTTTCTTATTTATTTAAACAGTAAACGTTTTTATTACGGGTGGAATAAATTTTAAACACACGGTATGGCTACTTATTAATTTATTTAAACACTAAACGACTCACTAACACTTAATTTATATATACTTAATTAATCACTTAAATTTAATTTATATGCACACAAACTTAATTATTAATTTATATCAACACTTTACTGTGTATTCTTGTTTATTTCTCGAGATCACTTTATCAACTGCTAAACTTTCTCGGTTTGGTTCCTTATATATATATTAGTGCCTTTTTTTACTAGAAAATTCTGGATTGCTGCTTATACAAAAACAATTGGCTCTGGCATTTTCTAAATAAGACTGGTCACAAAAACAATGTCTAGATAAGATAGTTACAATGGTAAAGAGTTATAAAAAAAACTGCGTATCCGCCATAATTTTAACTTTCATACCTGGCTTAGACAGAGTCGGATTTAGGGACTATACCAGTGTGCTGTTTCGTAACAATAACAAATTTTTTGGAATCCTCATATCAAGAAACCCCCTTATGCAAAATTTCATCGATATCGGAATCTATTTTTTTTTTATTTTCAATACAAAGAGGGGACCCTTTGGAATCAGCTTTGTATTATCGCTGGAAAGTTTTTCGTATTTTTTTATAATAGTATGATCACTTCTTTTTCGATTTTTACTAATTTTAGTCTACATGTCAGTTTTTGATTTATAGTTTTTCGAAAAATTCACTTTTAATTAATTTTCGTCAATTTTCCACTTGAAATAATTTTTTTCTCGATCAAATGACCAATTACTACAATTTTTAAGACCCGCAAATAGTACGACTCTGAAGTATAATCCATCAATTTCGCCTTGTATGATTGTGTGAATATAAAAAATTGTTTAAATCTAATTATTTAATTGAATATTTCCTGTTGGTACCACAAGTTGACAAAAACACTAATAAAATTGAAATGTAATAGCAGTTTTATTTAAATTGTTCATTTAAATCACACAAAAGCATAACAGAATCATTTGTCAGATGGTTGAACATCCTTTAATAAGTTTAACATCCGCAGTCCATATTACAATCACAACTATGGAATAAAACAAGATTTGATGCTGAAAAAACGTTTGAAAACCCTCCAAACTCTTACCTTGCTTCCACGTTTTGTTAATACCTCCATGCAAACCATGTAAAAATATCACATCAATTCCGATTTCTTTCGGTTCGAACAATACAACACATTCGACAGATTTTTCCGACGTTTCGGATTCAGTATCTTCACTTCCTTCGTCAGTGATAACCGCTCTATTACGCCCATCCGGATCTTGAGTTATTCTTAAAGTTACTGAAATACAATAATTATTTAAAAAAATCTGATTTTCAATTTACCTACCTGGTAGGGAGATATTTTGAACCGACGCCAACGATCTGGATACGTTATTTACTATAAACGCTACTATTGCAGGAAATATCTGATCTCTCACATTTTGCAGTAATACTTGAGGGTTTCTGAAGATGGTGCAACAAATGGTCGAAATAGGCGGAAGTATCGAACGAGCTATTATATCAATAACAACCCACAATCTACTGAAATAGAAAAATAGGTTAATGTGTTTGTTTTGATGGGATTCCATTAAAAACAAAGGACCAAAAATCATGCTTTTTATGTCTTTATTACATAACTTCAATTAATTACAAAAACACGTACTTCACTAAATAAAGGTAAATCTTAAATTTAATAAACCCGATTTTATATTTCACCCCAGGTCTGTGCCCTGCGACTACATCTTTTCAACTCTCTATCTTATAATTTTTACTAAAAACTTGTAATGAATTTCTGTACATTTCTTCTTCCACATAATATATGATGCAGCGTTATTTTTATTTGACAAGAGCCAATATGTCACCTTATTTTATGAGACAAGGCCCATTAACAATCACGTGCCTGTGAACGAACAAAAATATTCTCATGTCCAAATATTACAAGTGGTGTCTGAACAATTTCGAAAGTAAGAGGGTGGGTCGATCGTTTAGTTACCCTCAGGGGCGTAGCTACCGCCGTATCTACTGTATCAATTATACGGGGCCCCCGCGCCACACGGGGCCCCCGGAATGAGAACTTCCTCACCTTTGAATTTTCCTATCATTATCGTAGCGTAAATTACATTGTTCATCAATTTTCTAACCACCAAACGCGTACCGTTGCACAGTTTTGGTTGGTTTATGTTTCGAAGCATGATTACTACGGAGCCAACCTTTAGGAGTAAATTGTGCGGTGGCAAGCCAGGCACGTCCAAAGAGTTTAAAAATTCAATTGGATAGTTGGTGGCTTCATCTTCATTTGTGACGCAGTCAATAGATTTGAATGAATGCATTGTTCCAATGATATTATTTTGAATTATGTAGTTTAGGTCATCTACATCTTTATTCTTAGCCGCTAAAATTGCTCGCTCACTCAACCATTCATTATTTTTGTAGTTAGAAATAATTTCTGGAAATACATTGTTGATAAGTTCGTCTTTTGACGAGACAAAATTACAGAAATTATTTGGAAATGATATTAATCCGCTCGATTCATCGACAGGTACTTGACCATTACCGATAGTCAGCAATTGCTCCGAGAAATCTTCAGCAGATGTATCATTAAGCAATGTAACTCTCATGTTTGTTGTCAGTTGCAGTTTCTTCACATAGCGCCATAGATTTGAACGATTCTGCATTGCCAACCGAGCTGTTTCACGGGCTGCTTCAATTTGCTCTCGTGATTGAGAAGCACGAAGTCGAGCCATACTATCGCGGCGCTGTTCACGTGCAATTTCTTGTTCTTCTTCACTCCTTTCATTTGCAGTATTTCGTATTCTTCCAGCTCACGGCTTTGTCGGGAAAGATTCGATCGTCTTGGTCGCCTCATTATTAATTAAACTTCACTTCACCTAAAAACTCAAATTTTCAACCATACCGAGTTTTATAGCTCACTTCACTGTTTATACGAATGGGCAATGGCACTATCATTACATTATAATTGTTAATTATTTATTTAATAGAAATAGTTTTATTATTGATTTCTTACAAATATCAAATTGTCATCCATACGTCATTACATAGCTGTCATTATACGTCAATTACATAGCTGTCATTTGCGTTTTGTTATTCCAAGTCAGTAGATATACTAAGCCGGTTCTGGGACGGAAGTCGGCCATGTTGGATTTCGTTGACTGTGCGCGCGCACCGGAAGTGGCATCCATCTTGTGTCAATGGCGGACGTGTTGGTGTGACGTGTGTCGTATCCATCTTGTGTCAATGGCGGGTCGTTGGCGAGTATTTCGAATGTCGCGACTGTGACGGCATCCATCTTCTGTGACGTCAATCATGGTCCATCCACATGTGTGACGTAGCACTTCCAATTTGGTGGGTTGTGTCGTTGGCGGGTGATTCGAATGTCGCGACGGCATCTTCTGTGACGTCAGTAAAATCCCTACGGCATCCATCTTCTGTGACGTCAATCGTGGTCCACCACAACACTTCCAATTTATAAAATTGAAAAAATGGTCGACCGTGAGATTCGAACTCACGACACACACAGCGACTTTCTCGTTCCTAACACAGTCCCTAACCGTTGCGCTATCGAGGTTATTTGTATAAATTTCTTATTTGGGTTTTACCTTCATCCGTTGGGTGTCAGTGACCCCAGATACTTTTGGCGCTCTTGTTAAAAAAGATAGTTGAGTGGGACGTCTAAATTTCATATGGTGTGTATGTAAAAAAAAAATCCGCTTGAAAAAAAAAATCATGCAATTTATAAAATTGAAAAAAAATGGATGTCTGTGAAATTCGAACTAAGAACACACAGCATCTTCTCGTTCCTAACACAGTCCGTAACCGTTGCGCTATCATGGTTTATTTATAAATGTCTTATTTGGGTTTTAACACTTTGCGTTGGGTGTCAGTGACCCCACGTAATTTTGAAAGTTGCACTTTACATTTTAATATTCCAAGATTGATGCCTTCACAGCATACGAGTGAAATCAAAAGTGTCTATGATTCTTTGTCATAAAATGTATACAGGGGTTGTTTCTTATACGTTTCTTGTTAAAAAAGATATTTAGTTTGTTGAGTGGGACGTCTAAATGGTGTGTGTAAAAAAAAATCCACTTTAAAAAAATCATTTATTATTGATATAATAATTACAAAGGTAACGCAATATTTAAAAACCATTGTCGGAGATATTGTACATTTCTGGAGGATCCTCCAGTGGCGTGACAGGAATCACGTTCAAAGTTTCCAGTTGCCAATGATGTACCATCAAACTTGCAGACGTCAATAATGATGGGAAAGACACTAAAAATGTGACATTTCTTTTGTAGAAATTCAGCCTTTTGCTGTCCGCGTACGTAAATGAAGTCTGCAGCATACAACAGCTTAGTTTCCAATATTACATTTATTTCGCTATACTCGATGTCACCTGAAGAGTATCGAATGCCATGCACATTTTTTTCCAGGTATTTCACAGTTTTCTTATCACGCTGACTTAATGTATCAAACGATTGAGGTGGCAAAAACATGTAGTGACTCTGCTTAAAACCAATCTCGATGGTGAGTTCTTTGGGAACAAAGCATCCATCAACGACGAATCCTTGGATGTCCACGAATGCAACTCTCATGATGATGATTGCTAGAATACTAACGTGCAGCAGCAGTAGCACATTCTAGTTTAAATTCTTAACAATTTCGGTGAGGGGGAAATACTCCATTACGCAATCGTGTATTATGATGCAATATACTTTGGTATTTTCGGGGAAACCAATGTTTGCTTCAATGTCAAGTTTTACATCAACTGTAGATGCCTTCATGCTTTCTTCTTGTTTCGAGCAATCGATAACAAACAATGCACGCCTCTTGAATGAGGAATAATCCAACAGAGGACGCTTCTGTGTCGAATTCATATAGCTAGGATAAAATTCAGTATAGTTGAAATATGCCTCATTGTAATCATTCTTGGTAAAATCCAACTGCATTCTTTCATTGGGATAATACTCTCCATTTAGCGATAACCTGATACTTTGAATGTCTGCATTGTCAAATAAAGTTGGATCAGTTGTGTTGTTGTCACGTTTGTTGGTTTGAAAGAAAACAATAACATAACGAGGTCGTTCCACTGAAGTTGTAGTTTTAACAGCCCAAACTTCACGTCTAGCATTTCTGGTGATGGATGGCAGTTCATGTATCTCCCACTTTCTAAATGGAATAACTATAGGCTGATCCTTTTGAATGGTCCTCATCAGTTCCAACTTAATATCATCATTAGGGTAGATATGCTTGATTTTCAATTCGATGTTGGTAATGTTTATGCTAACAGTTGTAGTGGAAGTCACACCGGCAACATTTTTTTCTGTGATATATACACAATCATTATCGTTTCGAGCTCGAACCAAACGTATTGTTTGTCGTCCACATGTAATCATAGGATAGTCATTGAAAATGTTGAAAATGTGCTTGAGAGGAATTTGTAGGTTGAATGATTTATCTGGAGCATTAAGGATGGGATCTTTGGGATAATTCCAGCCTGCTATAGCCATATGATTGGAATCTTCTTGATTGTAGCACGTCATGGCACGTACAGCACTCACGATTCCAGGATCTCGAACCGTTTCCATTTCTCTTGCGCTTTCACTGTATGTGCACGAATCGAAAAGGAAAGCACCAAAATTATTTGCCAGCTTTACATCACCGGCTCCATGTATATTGAGCGAACCTTTAATGCACAACAATGTTTCGTTCATTGCAAAAAACGAATCAACTTGATTGATGCTAAATTCCACAATGTCACTGCAACTGAACGATTTGATGAACGGAGCATATGTTCTGTATTCAGCTTTGCGAATCGATTCATCGAATCTCGGCTTGCGATAGATATCAAACATTGGAGGCATATCGTTCATACGAGAACGTTTTCCATACATGGTTGTCATCGTTTTTCTTTCAACAAAAAGCCTAAAGATTGCAAGAACAATTTGTTAGCAAACGTAAGATGCTGCTGCTGCTGTTGCTTTGAAGGACGTCGTTTAACTAATGGAACTGAATGTGCAGCGGAACGTCTTTTATGATTAATTATCAATCCCATCTGTTGCTTCTCGCTCTAAGCTCCAACACCAAGGTACTCTTTTCACCACGAAAGTTGATAGGATGTCCGTCTTGGTCCAAAGCCAACACAGTAACGTTAGTAATTTCACGTTGTGGTATAACAGGTAAATAAAGTAAATTATGTGGAGTTTCGTCAATGGCGTACCCAGGATCTACTTTTATAACTAATTCGTAAATAGTATGAGCAGGTCTGTCTGCGTCAAAGGCTCCAGTGGTAATGTTACATTCGAAGCGTATGCTAGATACTTTTATAATTTTGACGGGTAGATCTGAAGAGTACCATTTTTTGGCTTCGAGTATCTGTCTAGAAAAACCCAATATGTCGCCAAGACAGTTGGGAGTATCCTGCTCGCCGAACGGAATTCTATATTTACTGTAAATCATACATTGTAACGTATTATTATTGGGTTTTAACGCAAATACAGTTTCAAATGGATTGCTGGTGCCACCACCACCACCACCTAACTTGTCTAGTATGAACGCTTCAATATCAGCGATTTCGTAACATCCCGTTGGTATATCAAAACTCTGCATCATGTTGTTGTCATCGTAGTAGTGAAATTTGCGATTTTCAATGTTTGGTATACTATGGTATGAGTGGAAGGAACGTAGTGCTAACTCATAGTCTTTCTCAGGATAGAGTACAATAGGCGTAGGAGGTTGGAATGTAAATACGTGATTTGTGCTATTTACTCTCAACAACTGCGACATGATGACTGATGCATGTCAAGGGATGAAGGTACTTTAAATAATACACAGAACTATGTTCAAGATTTATTTAATACACTTTGACATAGAAAACAAGATGCCTGAGAACTTGCAGGACCATCCCAATGCGTTGTCCAATCGGGACGGTTGTAGTGAACGAAGCACGGCAGACGAATTTGTAGCTCAAAATTTGTTTTGTAGTCATTAGGTAGTTTATGCCATATATCCAACAATTCAGACGGGCTGACAAACCCAATCAGATATTGAATGGGGACTTTTTTCAGCGCATCAACAGTAAAACTTCGTGGCTTTTGCATTAATAATGTTTTAATGTCATCCCACTCCTCTCCCATTGTTCCAAGGATGTTGAAGTAGAAATTTCAAACACAAATGTCCACAATTGATTTGATCGTAGTTTTGATACTGATTATTGTTATAAAAAATATTTTTTCCTCCTCCTCCTAGATACTTTACAAGTTCTTTGGGCGGTTTCAAATTACCAAATGAATCGAAATACTCGATGACATTGTTTTTCTTTATATATGCTACCCAATGTGTTCCACTGTTTTTGGATGAGTCCAAGTTAACCACTGCACACTCTTGTTGTCGTCGAGGACCGGATTTAGGTAGAGTGTCACGCATGAAAACACCACGAAAGTGTGAGATTTTATATAATTTTGCATAACGCGCAATATCGGTGTCGTACAGTGGACGATTGGGTAGCTTTATCGCGAGTTTTTTTTTAAATACAATCCAAATCCTCTGCCACTAGGATACTTTTTCAGATATAAACCATTTCCGACATGTTCCATAACCTTATTATGGCGGTGGTCTTCTTCCAATTTTTTTCGAGCATTATTTGCATCAATGACAGTCTTTGCAATCCCAGCAGCTCCACCCGATAGTGCTCCGAGTGCTGAGAGACCGGCAAACAGAGGTATAAGTGGTAGAAAACCTCCAGATTTTACTGGTATCACTCGAGGAACAACAATTTTCTTCGATCCACCAAATTGTTTAATAAGTGATTTGGCTGCTCGTAAGGCAAACAAGGCGCTTTCTTTTAGAGATGCTCCTCTCTTCATTGATTTTCCCACCTTTAGCACTACGTCTCGATTAAAGGAACGTCGTTGTTTCTTTGGACGACTTCCCATTCCCAACTTTCGTTTCACTTTCATGGTACCAGTAACAAGTAATGCAGCAGCTTTTTCACCAAAAGATCCCTCTTTTGATTTTACTCGAGCCCAAGCCTTATCTTCCAACTCCTTATCTGCTTTGTGACGTTCTTCAAGAGATTTATTTTGCGAATAAGCTATATCGTGTTGTTTGCAGGCGTCGTCTAAAGGATTAATGCCTGCGTCACCACGTGCAAGTCGCTTTTGTAGTTTTGTTCCAGCTATAAATGTACGTAATATATGTTTAACGAAAAAAAAAGACAAGTTATATTCACTTACGACCACAATAATTGTAGGTAGGCAAGTGAAGTTCGAATGGCAGTTTATTTATTAGAGAATTCAAAAGACCTTCTCCCTCAAACACCAACATTAAGACTGATGTATGATAATGCTGCGATATCCATATTTATAGAATAACACTCTAATAAAATTCTTCACAAGATGAAGATCGTTCAACAAGAGCAGACGCTACCCATTGAAAACTTGGACTTTACCTCTAATCCATCATCTGTTGGTAAACATGGTAAACTACTACCAAATTCTTTTCGTGCAATCATCTGTGGTCCTAGTGGGTGTGGAAAGACAAATGTTATGTTGTCGCTCCTATTCGATCCAAATGGTGCTAAATTCAAAAATGTTTACGTTTATTCCAAGTCGTTATTTCAACCAAAATATAAATTGTTGCAAGAAGTCTTAGGAGAAGTTAAAGGTGTTGGTTATTTTCCATTTAAAGACAATGAGGAAATTATTAGTCCAGATAAAGCGCAGTCAAACTCGATATTCATATTTGATGATGTTGCCTGCGATGGACAACAGAAAATTCGTGAATATTATTCAATGTGTAGGCACAAGCTCATTGACGCGGCCTACTTATGTCAAACATATTCGAAAATACCAAAACAGCTCATACGTGACAATTGTAATATGATTGTGTTATTCAAGCAGGATGAAATTAATCTAAAACATATATTTGAAGAACATGTGTCACCAGACATGACATTTGAAGAATTTAAAAAGATTTGCTCAGAATGCTGGTCGACTACTAACAACTATGGAACATTGGTGATTGTAAAAGATTTTGCTTTAAATAATGGTAGGTACCGTAAAGGATTCGATAAATTCATAAAGCACTAGACATTATCCTCAGTCATCGTCACCATGTCCAACGATAAGGTTGCTATTGCCATGCGTAAGAAAAAAATCAGTGAATTGGCGAGATCTATTCGCAAGAAATATTTAGCGTTAAAATTAGGAAAATCAGAACATGATACATCTCTAAATAAGCTATTTAAACCGATATCTGTACCGCTAAAAGAAATGGTCAAATCCTCAAAATCATTACAACAAGCCATAGTTTCAAAATTCATCCCTCCAAAAGAGGAAACAACGACAAAAAAAGAAAAAAATGCTGATGTATCATTTCTCGATACAAAACCCATAGCCGAGACGGATGAATCAGGAAATATACGTTATGATGATGAAGAAGGAGAAGACGATTATTATTATGATGATTATGATATAGGCACACATCCCAACGTTTCGCGTGATGTCATAGAAGATTATTTAGATCAATATCCAATAATTAGTCAACCATATCTTGAAGATTACTTTCGCAAAGATGATGAAATTGATAGAAGTTATGGTCCATTATATAATGATGAAATTGGTTGGATGTTGGGCAGACGTAGAATTGCATTCGATAAAAGAAACGGTAATATAAACATATTACGAGAGAAGGATGAGGGGGGTGGAGAAGGAAATATACCGGGGACTTCGGGATTGTATCAGCTTGTGTTTTACAATCATCCCAATGAATACTCTGATGATGATTTGAATAATTACAAAGCTCTGCTAACAATAACAAAAGCTCATCTCAATGCAGCAGATCGTCTGAAAAGTACTGCTACCGAAAAGTATCGCAACATAATTAGACCGTTGTTTAAAACTGACTCATCAAATATTAGTAGTAGTACTATAACCAAACCTCCATCAGCTCGAATATTAAAGAAACAACGACAACAACAACAACAACAACAATCCATTCAAACCGCTCCATATACTAATGTAGGAAAAGGTCTTGTTGTCGGCGGCGGCGGTGGTGGTGGCCCTCTTTTGTCATACAACGAAAAACCGATGGAATACATTTATTGGGACGATCCCAATGAGCTGTGTGACCGTTTAAGATTACTGATTGCATCCAAGGAAGCTGGCAACACCTCATTCTCACACAACAACGAGATAATTGCAATAATCAATGAGTTGAAAGAGGCCAATATAATTGAATAACAAACGGAAAACATAATCATTTCAATCATGTCTGTCGATAAGTTTGGACATCGCCGCAATCATGCTAATGAGCGGGTTAAGCCGTATATGCCGAAAGTATCGTATCCACATACTCTAGACGGTAATATTGATGCAGAAAACGTAAAAATTTGTAATGTAAAGATGCCGACTGCAAATAGCGATGTTGCTAACAAACTATATGTTGATGAACAATTACATGTGTACCATAATGAGCTCGAAACACTTCAAAAAACAATAATCCCCTCATTACAAACGCAATTGGTATCTCATCAAAATAAAATCAACGAAATTGCTGCATTTATTTCGAGAAATCCTCCCGTCAGAGCTCGAGATATGGCAACTAAAATATACGTCGACGAGGTAGTTGCTATGGGCAAGGAATTTTTGAGAAATGATTTGGAGAGTTTTAAACAAGAAATACAGGATAAATTGTCGAAAAGTAATACTCTAATCAGTGATAAGATCGATATGTATAATACATACATAGAACGTTCGTTTCAAGTTTTGGACAGGGACTTGAAGAAGAAGCATGAAATTGAACAAAAGAAGAAAATAGATGAGAAGAGTAATGGATCATCAGTTTAGAAAGTGCATGCGCTTACGAAACATGTCATCCAAAGTCCAGCTTGTTAACGAACTCCATAAACCTATACGTAAAAATTATCCACGCAGACGTACAATTGTCAAAGGCATAGATGATTTATGGCAAATGGATTTAGCTGAAATGCGACCTTACGCTAATCAAAATAAAAATCACAAAATGATACTAGTCGTCATCGATTGCTTTTCAAAGTTTTTATGGACACGTCCATTAAAGACAAAAACCGGTGAAGAGTTAACTCGTGCATTCTCAGACATTCTCACCAACACAAAACGAGTTCCTAAAAATCTCCAATCAGACCAAGGAACGGAATTTTACAACAGCAAGTTTTAACAACTAATGAAAAAACATGGGATTAATCATTATAGTGTATTTAGCACGAAAAAAGCTTCTATGGCAGAAAGAGTTATTAGAACATTGAAATTAAAGCTTTACAAACATTTCAGTTTAAATGGTACCTATAGATGGATTGACATTCTCCCTAAAATTACACGAGATTACAATAACACAAAACATTCAACAACCAAATATAAACCTTCCAATGTCAATAAATCCAACGAAAAAGATATTTTAAACAAAACCTATACACATCTAAAGATTGCCGGACTTCGTAAATTTAAAGTTGGTGATATTGTTCGTATAAGCAAGTCGAAACATGTCTTTGAAAAGGGATACACACCCAATTGGACGACTGAACTATTCAAAATCATTAAAGTTAAAATAACCAATCCCACCACATATTTGCTCGAAGACTTGCAAGGTATCCCAATCAGTGGAGGGTTTTACGAAGAAGAGCTACAGAAAACGTCAAATCCACACATTTACTTGGTGGAGAAAGTACTTAAAAGAAAAGGCAACAAGATGTTTGTTACATGGTTAGGTTTAGATAGAAAACACAACACCTGGATACAAAGCACAGATGTAGTCACGTAATTACATCGCTTCACTACTCATGAATATATTGTTTTGTAGTAGTAGGAGATGTGAATGAGTATAAATAGAGGAGAGAGTTGTAGGTTAGATTCTCAGTCGTCAATATGAGTTCTCAAGACAGCGGCTATTTTAGTGCTACACAAAGTCATGTTAATTATGACACACAATTAGATCATATTTTACAAGTGTATGAAATGGCAGCCAAACAGGAAAACCACTACTTATTGTACACAGAGTATTGTACAGATGGAGATTTTCGAATTGGTTGTGGTTTGAGCCCCGCAAGAACGTTCAGTACTGCGATCACTCTATCATACACCGATAAACATAAGAAAATCAACTTCAGCTCATACGAATGGTTCACATTTATCGACATTTTAAATAATAATTCATTTATAAGTGCATCATTTCACGAAGAAGAAAAAAAAGAAGAAGCTGTGTTATCTTGTGGAGACTACTGCACCATTCGACAAATGGTATTTGATCGTGTTAAATGGTTGGAGGTGACCAAACATGATATCAGTGTACCTTTAAGAAAAGAAGATGTTTATCAAATACTACAAGCGGATCGTTGCCTCATCTCCCCACGTCTCACTCATTTAGAATCCATAAATTTTGGTGAATACTATGAAAATTTGGTGGAAAACATTAGAAATTTCAGTCAAACTAATGAAAATTTGACTAAATTTGAACTGATTCAAGTAATGTGTGACATCAACAATAGCGAATTAGCCATTGCACTAAGAGAATATATGTTTTTTTGTAAAGTTAACATTGTCAGTGATTTAGAGAAGTATTAAAACTAATTAATTAAAATTATTGTGTTTTATTTCATGTTCCCATCGTATGTGAGTTGATAAATGAAACGAAAATTGTCAATGATTTTGTTTCATGTTTCCAAGTTGATAGAAGGAGATCACTAATTATTTTTTATGTATTGCTTTTGAAAATTACAATACTTTTTATATTGATGAAATATATTTGAGAATAATATTTCATATATATATGTGTGTGGGTCTTAGAATAAATAAAACATTTACATTTTAAATCAATATTTAACTTTAATGGATAGACATAATTATAACGGTATAGAGAAATTAGATTTTTCGTGGGAACACCGTTTATTAAATTGCTTTTTTCAGTGCGTAGGTTAAGAATAAATAAACCATTTCAAATCAACATTTAGATAGACGTAATTATAATGGTACAGAGTAGTTCGTTTTCTCGTGGGAACATCGTTTATTAAATTGCTTTTTTTTTAGTTTGTATGTTTGAGAATAAATAAAACATTTCAAATCAACATTTTAATAGATAGACGTAATTATAATGGTACAGAGTAGTTCGTTTTTTCGTGGGAACACCGTTTATTGCTTTTTTTCAATATTAGGAGAAGCTATTAAATTTTAATTTGTGTGGGTATCGTTGAGAGAACCACCTTGCAAATAGTGGGGGATATCGTTCCATATAAATTTGATATTTCACATCATACAAATCAGTTATCATTGAACAGTGATAGAATATTAAAATTAATCTGTGTGTTGTGTGAAGGCTACTCAGAAAAAAGTAAGTTTTTCATTTATTTCTTCAAATAACAAATCGTTCACTTTTGTTTTTTATGATATAAAGTTCCACTAAAAAGGTAGAGTTTATTAACACATATTTATTCTTTTGTAGATGGATCTACCTTCATTAAATTCAGTGTCGTTAATTACAGAGAAGAAGCCTATTATTAAACTTCAACATTTGACGCTTGGGGAAGCATACCCTATCTTAGGCGCAAAATTAGTTTCAAGCAAATTTGGTGGTGAAGTCATTTTGATAGAATTCGCAGACAATATCACATTCCTGCCCAAGAGAGTGACGGAACAGTACCGATGTCAACTTGATTATTTCAAAGCTCAAAAGCATTCTCTCATATTTAGAGGATTAATTGAAGTGGGCAGACCAAATCGTGCAATATCGTTTGAAATTGTTGAAAATTAGTTTTCGCTTGGTGAGTTTTTATTTATTATATATGTATATTATATATTTAAAGTGAAAAAATGGTGAATTTAATGAACAAAGCTGATCAAACGTTAACTTTCCTAAAAGAACATTATTCTAAACCGCTAGCTAATTCAATAATTAAATTAATAGACCGTCATGTTAGGAGATGTGTCTTGACTTTGGTTAAGTTCAAATTTTCCATTGGTGAGAAGAGAAAAATTCAATCAAAAATTGGGGAACTTAAGCGATTACGTCATCAAATTAATTCAATTACAAAAAAAAATATGGGTTATGGGTTGAGAAAACGAAGTGTAAAATGGTTAGATGTTGGGGTTATTTTTAATTGTAGAATTAGGACAGGGCTTATTGTAAATTTGAAACATAAAGTAATCGATGAATTTTTCAAAGATGCTTTTAATTTATTCAACGTTAAAATTTCACAAATATTGAAGGATCTAAAAATAATAAAAGTTAATACTACTCTCATTGGTGATTATATAAAGCAATCGAATGATCGGGAGGTGGTAAATCAAAAACATTTTAGTACACCCAATGCAATCATTGATGAGGGAACTGATTTAATAGAATGGTTTAAAAATAATGTCGTAGATCGTATTTTGAATAAAATGTCAGAGTTTCAAGAGAAACAGAGCGGTTGGGCATTAAGCAAAATCATTTCACTAGAGATAGCAATTAACAAATACGAAATGGGTAATGGTTCATCTTTCATTCGATTGCCTGAGCAGATACAGAAAAAACATGCATGCATCAACATCCAGAACAATGATGAAGCGTGTTTTTTCTGGAGCGTTGTTGCAGGTTTACACGCTCCCACAGGGCAGGTGAGCCGAACATCATCATATCCACACTATTCCACCGTTTTGAAAACTCGAGGCTTAGATATGCCAATGAAACTGCCTCAAATTAAGAAGTTTGAAACACTAAATGAAATTTCCATAAACGTTTATATGTTAGAGTACAATGAAACAGTGAACAAAACATTTTACACAGTATTGCCGGCAAGATTGACTAGGAAAAAATTAGACCGTCACGTCAACTTATTACTCATTCAAGATAAATACTTTCCGAAATTAAACGAATATGAAACAACGCCATCTCATAATGATTACAGTACTATTGTTGAGGTAAAATATCATTATTGTTGGGTTAAAGATTTATCGCGTTTAATTAGTTCACAGTTAAATAGAAACGATCATAAAAAATATGTTTGTGATAGATGTCTCAATTACTTTTCATTGCGTGAGAGACTGGATGATCATTCCGAACTTTGTGAGAATTTAAACAATGAAAAGATTTCATTTCCCAAATATGATTTTGTTGAGTTTAAGAATTATACATACAAGCAAAAATGTCCTTTTATTATTTATGCTGATTTTGAATCTCAATTGACACAATGTAATGAAATCATTTCTAAAACAACAAACAAATATCAACATCATAAAACTTACAGTGCAGGCTACTATATAAAATGTTCTTTTGACGATTCTCTATCGTTTTACAAAAGTTACAGAGGTGTGGATTGTATGGATTGGTTCGCTAACGAAATGACTGATATAGCTAAATTTGTAGATTCAAAAATTAAAATAATTGTACCAATGGTAGTCAAACCAAGAACTACTAATGATGCAACTGTTTGTCATATATGTGAAAAAAAGTTTAATAAAAAAGATATAGTTGTACGTGATCACAATCATTTTACGGGGGAGTTTCGAGGATTTGCGCACCAATCCTGCAATTTAAATTTTAGAAAACTGTTTGTTGTGCCGATTGTATTTCACAATTTGTCTGGTTATGATAGCCATTTTATCATAAGAGATATTGCCAAACGTGGTAGAGTCAGCCTTTTACCAATCAATAAGGAAAAATACATTTCATTCACACAATACGATTCGGAAACAAACATAAAATTCAGATTTATTGATTCGTTTCGTTTTTTGGGATCTAGTTTGGATGCTGTCGTTAAAACTTTGGACACCAATTATTTGAAAATTTTGAAAAAAGAAAACCATAATTTAACCAATATCCAATTTACATTATTGACACGTAAAGGTATCTTTCCTTATGACTATATTAATAACTTGGAAAAATTGAATGATGATAAATTACCACCGATTGAATGTTTTTATAATAAATTAAATGAAGCGAACGTAACTGATGATGATTATGCTCACGCTAAAAATGTTTGGCGGTCTTTCAATGTAAAAACACTTGGAGAATATAGCGATATATACATGCGCACCGATATTCTTCTTCTAGCAGATGTGTTTGAAAATTTTAGAGAGACAGCTTTAGCAACGTATGGTCTAGATCCTGGATGGTTCTACAGTATACCAGGATATGCGTGGAATGTGATGCTAAAGTTTACAAAATGTAAACTGCAAATTTTAAAAAATATTGATATGATAATGTTTATTGAAAAGGCTATTAGAGGAGGAATATCACAGTGTTGCAATAGGTACAGTGAAGCAAATAATAAATATATGTCTGAATATGATGTTGAGAAACCATCAATGTATATTCTCTATACAGATGTAAATAATTTGTATGGAAAAGCGATGTGTGAACATTTGCCCTTTGATGGCTTCGAGTGGATCGAAAATGATATGGAGAAATTTAACGACATCAATTTCATAAAATCCATCCCAGATGATAACCCCGAAGGCTATATTCTTCAAGTGGATTTGTTATATCCAGACAAGTTGCATAATCTACATAAAGACTTTCCTATGTGTCCCGAACACCACAAACCACCCGATTCAAAATTAACAAAATTAATGACTACCCTACACGATAAAAAAAGTTACACTTTACATTATAGAAATTTAAAGCAAGCCCTAGAACATGGACTAGTATTGGAAAAAGTTCACAAAGTTTTGAAATTCCAACAATCTGCATGGCTTCAACCCTACATCGAATTAAACAATCGATTGAGGACTTTAGCCACCAGCGACTTTGAGAAAGATTTGAGAAAACTAATGAATAATGCTGTGTTTGGGAAATGTATGGAATCCATCCGTAAACATAGAATTTGTAAATTGGTATCTACATATGAGGGTCGTTATGGTGCTAAAAATCTTATTGCTAGTCCGCGTTATCACAATAGAACAGTTTTCGATGATGGTGATCCACCTTTGATGGCAATCGAATTGAAAAAGTCTGAACTAATTTTCAATAAACCGATATACGTGGGTATGGTTATTCTTGACATCTCGAAAACTGTAATGTATGACTTCCATTACAATTTTATGCTTCCCACAATGGGAGTAGACAATTGTAAGTTGATGTACACCGACACTGATAGTTTTGTTTATCAACTTACTTGTGAAGATGCATACGAACAGTTAATTGACGCAAACATTGACAAATTTGATACATCAGATTATCCCATTAACAATATCTACAACATACCCCGAGTTAATAAAAAAATACTAGGTTTGATGAAAGATGAAGCTAATGGACAAATAATCACCCATTTTGTTGGTTTAAGGTCCAAAATGTATAGTTACAAAGTTCAGGGGGGCAAAGTTGTCAAAAAATCAAAGGGGATTAAAAAATGTGTTGTGAAAAATAAAATAATTTTCGATGATTATGTGGATTGTTTGAAAAATTGGAAACAGATGACAATTACTCAAAATACGATACGTTCCTTCGCTCATAATGTGTATAGCATTGAACAAACAAAAATCGCTTTGAGTCCTCACGATGATAAAAGGAAATTACTTCCCGATTCATTTGATACGCTTCCATGGGGACATTACAGTATTTTGGAATAATGTTTTTTGTTTTTAGATAAAAAATGTCTCCTACTCCCGAAACTGAAGATCGTGCCAAACGGCGTGTAAAATTTCTTAAGAAATCACGTAAATTAATCAGAGATTTTCGAAGTGCTGTTGCAATGATTAAAGTACCTCGATCACTATCTAAAAATGATTGTCGAAGAGTACTAAAACTCATATATACTGATTTTCCAATAGAAATTTTAAATGGATTAATTCTTCATTTCAATTTACCTACAGAACCTGAAGATTCTGACTATGATTCAGATGAAACTATTTTTGCTGACTTTTGAATACAACTTTGTAAAACCATTTTTCACTTTTCACATATATTTAAATATATAATAATATGAACTCAAATATAGTTTTATACTTTTATATTAAACTATTACATATTAAGTTATAGCATGTATTACTACTTTGTGAATTATGGCATTTGTTTGTAGTATTATTAATCTTTCATATTAATTTATAACATATATTACTATACTTTCATATTAAAATGTAACATATTGTTTTTTCCAATATAATTTTAGGATATTGCCTAAATATTTTTGTTAAATGAAACAATGTTTTTTTTTATGAGTAAAACATCAGGTTAATTTCCAAATAAAATCTTCTTCAATGTTCAATGATAGCTCAATTATATCAAGAATAAATAATTTTTCAAGTAAATGGATTAAGTTATAGCATATATTACTACTTTGTGAATTATGACATTCGTTTGTAGTATTATTACTCTTTCATATTAATTTATAACATATATTACTATACTTTCATATTAAAATGTAAAATATTGTTTTTTCCAATATAATTTTAGACTATTGCATAAATATTTCTGTTAATTGAAACAATGTTTTTTTTTTATGAGTAAAACATCAGGTTAATTTCCAAATGAAATCTTCTTCAATGTTCAATGATAACTCAATTATATCAAGAATAAATAATTTTTCAAGTAAATGGATTTTTTTTTATTACCTAGTATCTACTCATCAGCTGAAAAATTACAGCATGGCATTCGATACTCTTTTATGTGGCATCAAGTATTACAGAATAAAAATGATTGGAAACTATGCTGCAAACACACAGCAATAAGCTGAATTTCTACTAAAGAAATGCCTCGTGTGTTTCCCTTTAGTCTACTAGTTTGATGACACACACACACACACACACATCATGGGTAACTGGAAACTTTGAACCTACTACACCACTGGAGGACCCTACAGAAATATACAACGTCTCCACAATGGTTTTTTAAATACTACATTACCTTTGTAATTATTATATCAATAATAAATTATTTTTTTAAAGTGGATTTTTTTTTTATTAAAACACCCAATCTACTCATCAGCGGATATATTACATGAAGATTTAAATTTACGTTTAACAATTTTTGGTAAAATTTTAAATAATAAAACGAATATGAATGCTAATAATATACATAGAGTCATTGAAAATATATTATTAAGTTCATTTTTCATACTATGGAACATGCTGCTAGTGTTGGTTATATTGATCATGGTGAAAGCTTTGTAGGTTGAATTCTGTTTAATGGATATGTTGTTGTTTGCGGACATCTAAAGATATAATCTACAGCACTTGAAATCTCCTGTCGTCGAGCTCCGTTTTGTAATTCGTCTGGCACCCAATTTATTGTAAGCTTCTCCCACTTCTTTTGATCTGAGTCGGTAGTATCAGCAGCAGAAAGGCACAGGTTTGCAATTTGCTTCATAACCCTTCGTTTTTCTTCATAAAATATTACATCCTTATTCAATCGATCTATTTTTATAATAAACTCCTCAAATAGACGTCTATACTCAACTAATGACATACTACAACTGATTCGTTTACAGATATATTAGTGTCCTATATTTTGTGTATCTCCACACACACACACACACACACAATAATGTCTCAACCTCCTAGTCGGACGGAACGGTTTTTTCTCATAAAGACCTGTGAAGAAATTTGTTATAAAACCCCTCACACCTCCCCATTAATCCATTAAATACTGTCTTTGTAATTATTATTTTTCTCACCCCCTGCGATAGCGCAACGGTTAGGGACTGTGTTAGGAACGAGAAAGTCGCTGTGTGTGTCGTGAGTTCGAATCTCACGGTCGACCATTTTTTCAATTTTATAAATTGGAAGTGTTGTGGTGGACCACGATTGACGTCACAGAAGATGGATGCCGTAGGGATTTTACTGACGTCACAGAAGATGCCGTCGCGACATTCGAATCACCCGCCAACGACACAACCCACCAAATTGGAAGTGCTACGTCACACATGTGGATGGACCATGATTGACGTCACAGAATATGGATGCCGTCACAGTCGCGACATTCGAAATACTCGCCAACGACCCGCCATTGACACAAGATGGATACGACACACGTCACACGTCCGCCATTGACACAAGATGGATGCCACTTCCGGTGCGCGCGCACAGTCAACGAAATCCAACATGGCCGACTTCCGTCCCAGAACCGGCTTAGTATATCTACTCAAGTCTGATTCTTTTTTGTTATACCACGTTTTATAGTGACTGACGTTTCATGTCAAGTCACACGGGAATGCTGTCGAACGGGATAAAAAGTATCCTATGTCCTTCTCCTGGCTCTAAACTACCTCCCTGCCAATTTTCAGCTAAATCGGTTCAGCCGTTCTTGAGTTATAAGTGGAGTAACTAACACGACTTTCTTTTATATATATAGATTATCTACTGTAATTATCCGCGCTAGGAATAAAATTACAAATTTCTTTTTTTTAAGGGAAGTCACGCTCTGCGTATGTGGAATAATTAATTGACACTACTCTAACATTTCTCTTTTTTTTAATATCAATCAATTTTTTGACTGACAGGCCTTGCCTATCTAAATTTAAATGAATAATATTTCGGACGTGTTCCGAACAAGGGGAATCCCACAATAATCGATGTACATATGATACGATGATACACGGAGAGCAATGTTTATTAACGCGTTTTGTTTACTTGGGCATTACATTGTAACAGAATACAAACAATTGTTCTTCTGGCTTAGTAGTATTAGTAGCGATTTGTAAAAAACAATGAGTGAAAGGAAAAGAGATTATCCCAGCGGAGCTACCAAAAGAAAAAGTAAACAGAAAAGGGAGGAGGTTATAAAAAAATGCCCAACATTTCTTCATTTTTTCAGACACGAGCTCCTGTGAGTGATTTAGATAAAGGTAAGTACTACCCAACCCATTTATCAGTACTACACAACCCGCGTATGTGTGAACACTCTCTAACCATAACCTCACGTAATTTATTTAACATATATTTTTGAAATTTATTTAAACATTCGATTTTATTTTTTAACAATTATATTTTCAGATTCTTCTGAAGCACGCGTTCTTCATCAGATGTCCATCCGAAAATAGAAGAAACCCAAATCGACGATTCTAAGATATCTGAAGATTGTAATATAGTTTCATCAGATAGAGGAAATTTTGGTGACAGTCCAACTGAATGCGAACGAAAAATAATATTTAAATTGGGTCCGTTTATGCCACTAGGACCGTTTCCAAAAGATTCAGAAAGTAACCGACCTTTTTCGGTCTACTATTATTCATATATCAATAAGGCAGGCATAAAAATTCCAAGACCATTATGTTATTCTAATGTTTTAAACAAACCGTATTGCCACTTCTGTTGGTTATTAGCAGATCGTCAAAGCAAATCGTACTCCTCTGCATGGGTTAACGGTGTTTCCATTAGAAGCAATTTTACGCAAACTATACTTGACCATGAAAAGTCACAGCAGCATATTAATGCATCCCTATCTTATAATAATTGGTTACAATTAAATATTATCGATAATCTATTGCAAAGTCAAATCAATAGTAAAATTACATTCTGGAGAGAAGTATTGCATCGTATAATTAATGTTATAATTACTTTAGCATCTTGTAATCTACCTTTAAGAGGCCATGATTCTGATTCTGGAAATTTTATGGCAATTTTACGTTTGCTATCTAATTATGATGCAACTTTAAAAGAACTTCTTCTAAAACCAAAAGGCAAAATTAATTATTTAAGCCCTACGATTCAAAATGAAATTATTAATTTGCAGTTAGGAACAATATTATCTCAGAAATTAAAAAAGCTCCATTTCTGACAATAATTCTAGATACAACACAAGACTTGTCAAAAATTGACCAACTTTCTGTAGTTTTTCGATACATCTCGATTACAGAAAATGATGATAATGTGCCTAAAGAATAAAAAATCTGTAAGTCCTTTTTGGGGTTTATAGCAGTATCCGATTGCAGAGCTGAAGGACTTGAAAAAAATTGATTAGTTTTAAACGATGCTGCGAAACATGTTCTTGAAGTGTCGACTTTTTTCGATAATTTAGAAAAAATATATACTTTTTTTGGCAATAGTATACAACGCTGGGCAATGTTAAGGGAGGATTCATCTGAAAAATATTTAATTACCCTTAAAAAGGTATGTCCTACCAGATGGTCTTCAAGGAACGACGCTTTATTAGCGGTAAAGAAAAATTATTTATTAATCATGAAAACTTTGTACCAACTAAATTTGATTTCGAAAAAAAAAAGATGAACGTGAAGAATGTAAAAATATAATTAACATTTTAGAGAGTTATGATTTCTTAGTGCTTGTCACATTTTTTTCTTCACTATTTGAAATCATTAATCCAGTTTCTAAAGCTTTACAGTATGAAAATAATGACTTACAAAAAACTAGTATTTTATTAAGTAATCTTTTGAATAGACTGTGCGAATTAAGAAATCAAAATTCATTCAATAGTTTGCTAAATGAGTCCAAAGATTTAGCAACGGTTTTTAAAAACAAAAGGCGAGAGATAACGAAACGTTTTTTTGATGAGTTGCCACAAGATGAGAGAATTTCAGACCCGGAATCCTATTTCAAAGTCAATGTCTACTATTGCTGTTTAGGTATATTAATTTCTCAAACTAAACAAAGATTTCAGAGCGTTTGCAACCTGAGTAGTATGTTCGAAATATTACAACCTGAAAAACTCCTGTCTTCTTCAAACGAAGAGATATTAAACGCTTCCGGAAAACTGTCGGCTAAATATAGTAAAGACATCTCAGTTAATCTTTATGACCAATTAAAGGCTCTAAAAACATGCTTAAAATCTGAAATTCAAATAATTCATTCCATTAAGGAACTCATTGAATTATTGCTGATAAAATTCAATAGTCTTGCATCCAGTTTTCCGGAGGTAATAACAGCATGCTTTTTATTCTTGACCCTTCCAGTTACAACCGCAACTGCTGAAAGAATTTTTTCAAAACTGATAAAAAATTACCTAAAGATTTGTGTACACGGGAGAGTAACTTGGCCAAGTACTTCCTAGAGTAACTTGGGCAAGCGTGTACATCGAAGCAAATAATTTTGCCAAATTGTTGCGGCAAGTGCTATCTCGAGAGTGGCATTTTACATTCTCTAGCAACTTCTTGCAGCAGCCTTTACATGAGATAGTGTAGTACTTTGAATGTTCTGGTAGAGAGAAGACTCAGTTCATGTCACGTCGAAGAAGAATAGCTGCAGCAGTCCTACTGCTGTTAATGAAAAGAAGAAAAGGTAAGAAAAACAAGTCCACCAAGACGAAGAGAATATGGGTTAGAAAATGGATAGCAAGAAGACCCACTTTAGGTGCATACTCAATGTTATTGTCGGAGCTTAGAAGTGAAGATCCAAAATAGTTTAAAAAAATTTTGCGCATGTCTAAAAAAGACTTTGATTTTTTATTAAATTTAGTTCACGACAAAATACAGAAATCAGACACAAATATGCGTGAATAAATTAAGCCAAGGGAACGTTTAGCTATAACACTTAGATTTTTAGCCACAGGTAAGTTTATTTCAAATGATAAGAACAAAAATAGAGTATTTATGAATTATCTAAAAAACTAAAAATTCAACTGTCAAAAAAAACCTAAAACCGTCTTGTTTTTACAGGGGACTCATATCATTCACTGATGTATCTGTTTCGAATCCCCGTATGTACTGTTGCAAAGATAATCCCGGAGTGCTGCCACGTTGTGAATGAGGTTCTAAAAGAAAAGTACTTTAAGGTGAGTGTACAAAACATTGTTTTCACTTAATGAACTTACCAGCTTCCTGAGAATAGTATTGTTGATGTGAATTTACTAACTGTGTGTTGTATGGGTAGGGAGATAATGGCATCCCTCATCTTCATCTATTGTTGATACATCAATGATAGCTTTTTGTATTAGACGTTTTAATTTGCGTCTGTTACTATCAGATCGCAAAGTTCTTAATTCTGATGCAACGAAGTCTCCACTTGAAACTCGTCCGCAGGTCTATGTAATTCTTGCATGGCTTGTTTAATAAGAAGGTCATCGTTGGACACGCATTTTTGTTTTTTATTATTTTTTTTAGATTTTGGTTCAATCGTTGTTGTTGGTGCTTCAGTCTGTGGTACTTCCAGTTCATTTGTTTCGATATTTTCTTTCTCCTAAAAACATACCAAGAGTTGAATTTAAAAGAAAAACATACATATGTTTATTTTTTAGGTGCCCACAACTAAAGAAGAATGGATGAAACATGCGCAGCACTTTGAGGAAAAATGGAATTTTCCTCACTGCGTAGGGGCGTTAGATGGGAAACATATAGTAATGCAAGCACCTCCTGGATGTGGAAGTTATTATTATAATTATAAAGGCACGAATAGCATTGTTTTAATGGCATTGGCTGATGCACAGTATAGAATTACTTATGCCAATATTGGCTGCAATGGCAGAGTGTCAGATGGAGGAGTGTTTCATCAGTGTGCTCTGTCGTCGGCCCTCGAAGACAATGCAATAAATTTACCTTCCCCAGAACCACTATATGGTCGCTCTAAAGCTGTGCCATTTGTAATCGTCGCCGATGATGCTTTCCCCTTAAAGCCTTACCTAATGAAGCCGTATCCATTTAAGAATCAGCCAGCCGTTAATCGTGTGTATAACTACCGCTTATCAAGAGCGAGAAAAATAGTGGAAAATGTATTCGGACTAATGGCTAACAGATTTCGGGTCTTAAGAAAACCCATATGTCTTATGCCAGATAAAGTGAAAGGAATTGTTACAACAATATGTATGCTCCATAACTTTCTTATGACAAGTAAGAACTCTATACAAATATACGCCCCGTCGGGAACTTTTGATACCGAAAATGAAAATACAATTATCTTGGGAAGTTGGCGTGATGAAGGTATGCCTGAAGAAAATTTGTTGCCATTGCAAAATGAAAATGCGCACAACTACTCGATAGCTGCTAAAGAAGTCAGAGAAGAATTTAGAGATTATTTTGTTTCGCCTGAGGGAGAAGTACCTTGGCAGTACAAGCATATTTAGTTCTACAGTGTTAACTGAACTACCGTGCCTAAAAATGATATGTTCAATGTAGAACTGTTTAATTAAGTAAAATGTGTGTTTGTCTTAGCAAAGTAATTTTTCAGTCTAAAAATAAATTAAGTATAGTCGAACCCAAAACCAAAAGCTTTTTTGTATGAAAATATATATTAGTACAAGAGATGTTTGAATTTTTGCTTACCATTAAATTATCTTCTGTCTGTACTTCTGGAATTTCATTTATTAACAATTTTAGTGCGTCGAAATACTCCCAAGAAGTTGTATACACTTCATCCGCACCTTCGCCTGTTCTTCTTTTTTTTATTTTTTTACATTCTTGATTGAACTGAGTGCGTAGGTTATGTAGTTTTCGCTGAATTTCCCCTTCGGTAGTGGTGTATTTTTCAGATAAAATTTTTAGAGCTTTTTGCTTCCTGTTTCTATCCCTGTACTCTTTTGCTTTTATATTCCAGAGTTCTGGATATTCTTGAATTGATTCAATTATAGCATTGTCTCTTCTTTTGTCCAACAGCGTTTTGCTTTTGTATCCATTTTTTATTGTCTACTTGCACAAACACTATCTACACACTTCCAGATCGGTTCTAAATTAATACTAACTTGTTAGATCAAGTGACAGATAGATAATTATGATGAATAAATATTTCTTTTAATTTTATGCAAACATTTTTTTTTCTTTTGTGAAAATTCTCTACCCTTCCTAAGGGACCCCAAATAAATTTTTATACGGGGCCTCGCCAAGGCACGCTACGCTTCTGGTTACCCTATTGACACACATATTACTGACTCAATACAGGGTGCAGCATTTCAGTTTTTATCAATTTATTTTGCGGAATGCAACAGTGTTTAATGTTTTAATAATAACAACTTGTGTTTACAAATGCAAGAGTTAATTCACTCTGCGACGTTGTCATGTGTTTAAATCGTTGTTTAAGTTAGCTTACCTTGCCGGTATGACTGGATACGATTCCTTACCGTCAAAGCGGACATTTACTTCAGGATGTAGAATACTTTGGTCACACATTATATCTTCTACTTCCATTACCTTTTGAATCTGTAACAGGATATTAAATAAAACGATTCGTTCATTTGAAATGATAAATTTCGTTATATTGCAAGAAAAATGGTAGATCTGACAACAATGTAAATACGGCGATTACGAATTAATTTAGCCGTTTCACTGATAGAGGGCGTATTATAAATACAAGAAATAGAAAAATTTTAATTTTACACAACTTGTCTGACAGAGGAAGCTTTTAAACGAATACTTACACTAAATTTTTTAAAGATAATTTTCATACAACTCTCATTTACAACATCCCACTATCAATTTAAATATAACAAGAACCTATTTACAGAAATTGTGTTTGAATTATCGTCAATTAAAGTCAACTACTTGACCTCGACACCTAAACTCCATAATAATAAAAAAGAAGAAAAATCAAAACACGATTGCAAGATATTACAGAACAGATTTTCTTTTAATGAGCGCCCATACAAGTGACTCTTTAAAAAGATTATCTTAGAATTTTCATTAGAAATTCTACTGAATTTGCCGATTTAAGAAAAAAAAATTGTCACGTTTGTTCACCGTGTGTCTAATTGAATTTATTCTATTGATTAATGATGACTTTTTAGTAGTTCTCAGGTTTAAATATCTCGTAGATAAACAAAGGCTTCCGCAGAATCAATATGACAAGAAGAGCTTCTGAAATAAGATCGCGAGAATTAATACTCCGGTCAAAATAGACATTCCCCTTGCATAAATTCCCAAGAAGTTGAAAATTTACATGAACGTTAGGGACACCATTATAATGAGATTGTGAAAACTCCCTATCGATACCATGTGTGCAAAATTTTTTATTCAAGGTCAAAGTTCGCAAAAATGGATTTTTCGGATTTTTAGTGAAACTGTTAGTTTTATGATAAAAATAGCTTAGACAAAAATTGTAGATTATGCAATTATCTACAAAAATTGTTGTTACACGTTTTTCCAGAAAAAGCGATTCTAAAATTTACTAAAATTGTATTCCTCATAATATGCATGATTACGCTGCCTATAAGACATCATTGGACGCATAATATAAGAAAAACTATTAATCTACGTGATTAATACATGAATATTGAATGTTAATTTTAAGAACATGACCTGAAAAGCAACATCTGTTTGCTGCTTCAAGAGTCTACGTGGCGATGCCCGTCTACCTGCTCTTTTTTCTAGGGTCCAACAAAATACCGCCAACGACCCTAATTATTTCTTATTGTTCGAAATATAAACAAGCAATAAAAGTGTGTGTCCCTTAAAAGATTCCCAGGTCCGGATCAAAATATCTCATTGTAATGCGGAAAATTCGCCGAGCTGTCGTAAATTTAATATTGGCTAGCCTGTCGACTGAGAGAAGTCACAGCGCTGACGGTAGTGCTGGGACATCGATACCAAACATCGATGTTCATCATCGATACTAACATCGAAGGCAACCATCGAATAAAGGAAAACATCGATGTTTACAAATCATCGATGTTTGATTTTTATGTCATGCCAATCGATTAAAAATAAACATGGAAATTTGCGAAATTTTGATATATTACAAAGTAGATTAAAAAAAGAACAAATTAACTGCTTAATCTAACAGTCTCTCAATATAAATAACATAAATAACGCAGTGTTTTAACCTTCATGGGACGGACATCAGAATTTTACGAAAAGGACTAACTGGGGTCCGAGAAGACCCCATGCGTAAAATTGCAGAAATGCTGTATTTTTCTTTAAATTAAATATATAGAAAAAAAGTTTTATTAAAGTTTTACTATTAACCATTTATTAGTCAAAGATCATCACGAAAACATACAAAATACCCTAATCACTAATATTACTAGCTACATATCATTTTAACATTTTTTACAAACTATCTCCGATTTTGAATGTTCTAGGCACACAAAGTTATTACATCTAATACATATTTTTCTGGATTTTCTGTCTTTTCCTCTTTGACACATATGGCAGCGCCCCCTGGTAATGTTTTGTTGTTCAACTCTATATTCTGTTGCATCCAGTAGTTCGGGAAAAACGTGTCATATGCCGTTTTCTATTCGTCTGAATGTATTTATTATTATATCGCCGGAAAACGTTTTTCTTTATGAGTTCTTTTCCTAGTCCCAAAATATACATTTTACGTTTATCCAAACTGTTTTTTCGCCAACCCGGGTTTTGCAGTAACCACAATTTATAAGCATTTATTCCTGCAATATCTATAAGATGCGAAAATATTGCCATTGGCCAGCGGTTTGACTTTTTCTGCACTGTATATTCTTTGGCCAACTTATCTGAAGTGTCGACAGCACCTTTTGTTTTGTTGTAATGATAATAATTTCTGGTTTATAGTGCTGTTCTTCTCCAGCTACTTTACTATCAGTATGCTCACTTGAAAGTAAGATGACAGCATGTTTTTGTTTTGGAACATAGGATACTAGCGTTCTTTGATTTCTAAAAGCAAACATACTTGAAAACTCTTTCTTGTACGATGCCGGTAGAAGTTCCCTGGGAATAAATGTTTTATTTTTCCGGAGGGTTCCACATAAAGTAATATTTTTTTTCCACAACTTGTCAGCAAGTTCTAAACTTGTAAAAAAGTTATCGGTCGTTATTCCAAATCCGCCTTCTAAATGGTCTGTCAAATCTAGGACAACCCTTTGACCTTGATCCTTTTCCGCTTTGTTACCTTGTTTTCCTAAAAATTAATAGATACATAGGAATATAAAGTTTGCCTATATTGCTTTTCAAATAACTTACCCAAATAAACTTGCATGTTTGCAATATAAGAAGTGGTGCAGTCCACAAGAGCCCATATTTTGATTCCATACTTATCAGGTTTACTCTTCATATGGACTCGGAATGGTGCCTTACCCCTAAATGGTACAAGCTGCTCATCTACACATAGATGGTCGCCAGGATTAAGTGATTTTTTACAATTAGAGGTGAAAATATCGAATATATCTCTTATCGTAGCTAGCTTATCTACTAATTTTCGTTCTTGTCTTATTTGAAAATTATTAAAGCGTAAAAATGAAGTAATTTGTTTGAATCTGCCTCTTGACATTGCAGCAGGAATTATAGGACGACAGTAAGAAATATCTTGACACCAGAGCATATCGATAGCCTCTTTAGATCCGTGAAGTGCGCCAAGAATAAGTAACAGTCCAATATAAGCTTCAATCTCAGTAGAATCTTTAGATTTATATACTGGAATGCCCTGGCTGTTACGGACTGTTGGTTCCTCTGGGTTCGTTTTCTCTATACTTTGATCAACAACTATTACATCATTTTCTTCCTATACTTCTGTGACAATGTCTTCATCTTCTCTCACTCACTCGATGTTTCCTCATTGATAACACTATCGAACTCTGGATCATCACTTTCAAGTATACGTAACATCTCATCGTCAGTAAGCCCCTTACGATTGTTTGTAAATAAAAACTGACTCATTTTCAAAACGATGTACCCTACTCACAATATCACAAGAGACTAACCCGAATATTCAAGTCTAAAAATTATATCGCAGTGCGGGGAATCCCCCATTTGAACTGGAAATTTACATTTTTTTTATATGGATATTAAGTCACTGATTGGAACTTAATGAATCAGTGAGACCAGTTCCAGGTGAGCTGGAATACTCTGGAGCGACTTCAATTCCTGTTCTGGTTCCGGAAAAAGGATAAGTGAACAGTTTTCCTTTTTATTCTTCATTTTCATTTGTAAGTTCACCTTTATGCGTCACATATCACCGTTTTTCAAGTTTAATTTCTCTTTTGCGGCAAATACTATAATTTCGCTTTACATTTTGTACTTTGTATTTAAAATTTGTAATCTTTGCTTATAGTTTAAAATACGCTAGGTGTTCGAATTTGGTTTTAATTACCAAATTCTCTCGTGATTTTATTTCAATTTCCCCTGTATACTACCTTTCGAATATTATGCTCAAAACATATAACTAAATATATCCTTATTTTCAACAGTTAATATTTCTTTACATCACCAAAAAAGTCATTTAAATTTACTAACACCTAAGAAAAACAGATAAATATCATTTTCTGAAATTCCACTGAAAATATCAAAGTCCCCGACATCTTATCTCTTCATAAAAACGCTCGTCCAAACCCTGTTATCTGTATCTACGAAACCGTTTCAAGCCCAAATAAAAACATATCTCCAACTGACAATTTCACTTGTGTTTGAACGTTACATTTTAAAATACTTTTATCCCATTGGCTAGTTTCTAATAGTTTGCTCACTCCTCGAGCCTACGTCATCCGACGTATAAATACGAAACCAACCCCATTTTTACTCACTTCCCAGCAGTCACTCATACTTAATCCTTCGTTCCCGTTTTCATCACGTAAAATCACCCGGCTTTTTGATACCGGAAACAAACATATGTCCTTAATCTTATTCATTTCATAAATCATCGTAGTATGTGCAAAATACTTTCATTCATCGCGTAAATAACAGTGAAGTCTTAATTGTCGACGCAAAATTAAATAAACTTCATGACAATATAAATCATAAAGTGATCTACGTGTTTAATTTCATTCTACGGTTCATCATTACATCAGTGAAAAACAACCGTAGTGGTCCTTCGATTAACCAGATAACCTGCATTCCCTCTAATTAGCCCAAGTAAAAAGGGTTAATTTAGAACACTAGGATACTACGGTACGTACCTGGGTACTGCGTTATTTAGTAGATTTTTCTAGTTCTGACGATTTTGTGTATATAACTTGCGCCGTACATAATTTTGAATTGTATTTTCTCTAGCAACGCTAAACTCGTTCGCTATTCAAATTTTATGCTTATGCAAGTAATTATATTTATATTGATATTGGTATAAATTGCGGAAGTGTGAACCCTTGTAACTGTACATTGTTAATTTTTGATATATATTATCGTTGTATTTTTGAGATATTGTACATGATCTATTTGGTCGTTTCTCTATAATTATAGAATTGAGACATCGGTGTAGTTTGGGGCCCTTAGCTCTTCTGCACTCTGAATTTGAAGCCTTCAGCTCTGCTCAGAGTTTATATAATCTGCTTGACAGTTATTTACTTAAGCTGTAACTGATAAATTATTTAGCAATTTTTGGATTTATGTAGATTTCGGCCTTCAGCCTATCTACATTCTGTGTTTACAGCCTTCAGCGGAGTTCAGACATTCTTTGCAACATTTCTGTAGTAATATTGTAATAAATATTTTGAAAAGAGACCTTTAGTCCACAATGACTAATTAAAGCTTCAATCAGGGGATACTTGCTGACTTTTATTTTCTTATGATAACTTACCTATCAGTTTAACCTTTGGAGTGTGTAGTGAGTGATGTTAACCCACTGAGGAGTTGTGAGCTAATTAAAGAAGTCTTGGGTGCTTGCCAAAACTTCTCTGGCGCCCTTTTTGTAAACTTGATAATTTTTTTTGAAGAATCCACCCCTTCTTCGACTCGAAGCTAGTCGACTGGCGAGCACGGGTTGTACCACGTGAGACAACCCGCATACCTATAACGAGCACTGAGAGGGTTGGTAGGTTTTCTCGTTATATCATGAAATTGTTTGGCATTTTAATAATAGTGGGATCTCTATTATTTTTATTTAAATAATAAATTTTACTTGCGTGGCCACCACACTTTCAGTACTAATGGGTTGTTAATGAGATTATAATGGTCTTTTTACGGTCGCAAAATAAATTATCTACCAGATTTGGAAAACAAGACTGTTGGAGATTTAATATTTGAGCACGACTGCTCTTGATAATTGGTTTATTCTGGGTCTAATTACACCCCATTTGTCAGTGGCAAAAAATAATATTAAGGAGCTTCTCAGGTGCAGGTGGAAGTAGTGTGCGGATATGTTCCAATACATTATGAATCAGCTTCCAACCTTATTGTGTATGTGAGAGTAAATTGCACAGATGTCAACTCAATGATAGGTTTATTTTTGAATGACAGTTATTATTTACAATCAATGATATGAAGTTGCATGAAAAACAATAGAACTCAAAAGAACGTTAATTGGAATATACTACAGCTATGTTCAGAGTTCATTAGAAAATAAGAGAAGAATTTCTGAAAACATTTTGGGCCAATCCCCTGGCACACATGTAAATATCACAGCTTCAAATGAAATTAACATTAGACAAGAAGTTCAAGACAATATTCACCCAGAAAATGGACTTACTTTAAATAAATGTATCTTTAATAATGTTGTTTTCATGTATATTATGCTAGCTGGCCATTTTACAGGGCACCCTTCGGACCAGGCTCATAATTTGTTGCTAATTTGTAACGCAGAGCTTGATTTTGTTGCTAATGCCGTTTCCAAGAAAACACAAACTATGCTAGCGTAATATTAAGCTAGCGTAGCCACACGCTATAACTATAAAAATAAGTAATATTGGAAAAAACTAAAAGCACATGAATTTGTTGCTAAAAGATGACACTAACCGATACTTCAAAATATCATCCCTTACCCCGATTTTCCCACCCCTCACTATTATTTGATATTAAGCTAACGTAGCCACACTCTATAACTATAAAAATAAGTAATATTAAATAAAAATAAATGCACAGGAATTTATTGCTAAAATATTACACTAACCGATACTGCGAAAAAATCATCCCTTATCTCATATTAATTGAAATTCATCGTGTTTAGTTGAAGCGATATAGTTGATATTTGTTCAGTAATACACCAGCAACAAATTCCTCGAGTATTTTTTATCGAAATTCATCGTGTTTTAGTAGCTATAGCCTAGCAACACGTTGCCCTACTGATTTTAAAGCGATATAGTCGATATTTGTTCAGTAATACACCAGCAACAAATTCCTCGAGTATTTTTTATCGAAATTCATCGTGTTTTAGTAGCTATAGCCTAGCAACACATTGCCCTACTGATTTTCAAGCGATATAGTCGATATTTGTTCAGTAATACACCAGCAATAAATTCCTCGAGTATTTTTTGATCGAAATTCATCGTGTTTTAGTAGCTATAGCCTAGCAACAAATTGCCCTACTGATTTTAAAGAGATATAGTCCATACTTGGTCAGTAATACACCAGCAACAAATTCCTCGAGTATTTTTTGATCGAAATTCATAGTGTTTTAGTAGCCATAGCCTAGCAACAAATTGACAGACTGTTTTATAATTGAAATTAAACCGACCACAATTTCGCTAATTTCTCATTCTCAATTATTTTATTCTGTAAAGTTTGGAATGGCATCATACTCTGGTGTTATCACTTTTTTTGACTTCTTGGCGGCTTAGTAAAGATTGAAAAACATTTTTTTGTTACACTGTAGCAAAAAGTCAGTCAGTCAGTAAGGTGATTTTTTTGTTTTTCAGATCAGCGGCGTCTGATCTAACGCTCCTATTGATCTATTGTTGATTGATGCTTTTATTTAATACTCTTTCTAGTGGTAGGAAAAATTTTGGCATGGATTTTTTTGGAGTAATTAAGCAGTGCACAAAACGCCAAAAGGGCTTATTTTCATTATTGGTACTTCAGTCTAAATCTGTGTATAAAATATTTTGTGGTACAAATTCAGTTTTAATGGAATCTACTTATATATTTTTCAAGAAATTATGAAAAGATCGGTGAATAATAAAAATGGGCTTGCTATACAACTTATTGAAGCAGGGGTTGTTTAAAGTGTTTAACTTTAATATTTTGAAATATTTTTTTGTGGTACAAATTCAGTTTTAATAGAATCTACTTAATATTTCCTTTTTCAAGAAATTTTGATAAGATCTGAGGATAATGGGCTTGCTATTCAAGTTATCAAAGCTGGGGTTGTTCAAGTGGGTTTACTTTAATATTTTTTGTGGTACAAATTAGCACAAATTCAGTTCTTCAATTTCCTGTATTAATTTTAATTTTTTTTAGATTATTATTAATTTGGGCTTTCCAGGTTAACACGAAGCTAGCAGCGCCATGTTTTCTTCTTTACTTGTTCCTACCCTATGACTACTAGAACACGATGAATTTCGATAAAAAATACTCGAGGAATTTGTTGCTGGTTTATTACTGTCCAAATATCGACTACATCGCTTTAAAATCAATAAGGCAATTTGTTGCTAGGCTATTGCGGTTAAAACACAACGAATTTCAATTAAAAATCAATCGGGGAATTTGTTGCTAGGCTATGACTACTAAAACACGATGAATGTCGATTAAAAAATCAATGGTGTATTACTGAACAAATATGGACTATATTGCTTTAAAATCAATAGGGTAACTTGTTGCTAGTCTATGACAACTAAAACACGATGAATTTCGATCGAAAAATACTCGAGGAATTTGTTGCTGGTGTATTACTGCCCAAATATGGACCATATCGCTTTAAAATCAGTCGGGCAATTTGTTGCTAGGCTATGACTATTAAACACGATGAATGTCGATTAAAAAATACTCAATAAAATTGTTGCTGGTGTATGACTGAACAAATATGGACTATATCGCTTTAAAATCAATACGGCAACTTGTTGCTAGGCTATTGCGGCTAAAACACAACGAATTTCAATTAAAAATCAGTCGGGGAATTTGTTGCTGGTGTATTACTGAACAAATATGGACTATATTGCTTTAAAATCAATAGGGCAACTTGTTAGGCTATGACTACTACAACACGATGAATTTCGATCAAAAAATACTCGAGGAATTTGTTGCTGGTGTATTACTGAACAAATATCGATTATATCGCTTTAAAATTAATAGGGCAACTGATTCCTAGGCTATGACTACTACAACACGATGAATTTTGATAAAAAAATACTCGAGGAATTTGTTGCTGGTGTATTACTGAACAAATATCGATTATATCGCTTTAAAATTAATAGGGCAATTGGTTCCTACGCTATGACTACTACAACACGATGAATTTTGATAAAAAAATAGTCGAGGAATTTGTTGCTGGTGTATTACTGAACAAATATGGACTATATCGCTTTAAAATCAATAGGGCAATTGGTTCCTAGGCTATGACTACTACAACACGATGAATTTTGATAAAATAATAGTCGAGGAATTTGTTGCTGGTGTATTACTGAACAAATATGGACTATATCGCTTTAAAATCAATAGGGCAACTTGATGCTAGGCTATGACTAGTAGAACACGACGAATTTCGATAAAAAAATACTCGAGGAATTTGTTGCGGGTGTATTACTGACCAAATATCGACTATATTGCTTTAAAATCAGTAGGGCAATTTGTTGCTAGGCTATGGTTAGTGCCATCTTTTAGCAACAAATTAGCAACAAATTCATGTGCTTTTAGTTTTTTACAATATTACTTATTTTTATAGTAAGAGCGTGTGACTACGCTAGCATAGTTTGCGTTTTCTTGGAAACGGCATTAGCAACAAAATCAAACTCAGCGTTACAAATTAGCAACAAATTATTAGGATGGTCCGAAGGGTGCCCTGTAAAATGGCTACGCTAGCATAATATACATGTTGTTTTCAATGTTTATAAATCTTAAAATACTATTGAAATAAAATAATGAGTTAACTGTCAGTTTAAATAATGAAATAATTATCAGTTTTTACAGTAACTAATAAATTATTCTTTGCAACTTAAACAGCTACGTAAAGTTTTTACACAACTACTTTTCATAACTGATATATGAAGGTTATGAAAAATGTGACGTTTCCTAATGTCAAGGAGTGACTTAAAGTGTTTATGCAAGGGTACCCCTATTTTTCGAGCTAATTTGACCGGATAAAAGTTCCAATAACCAAATATTAAGTCCTTCCTTACTCAAACTATAAAAATAATTATTGAGCGGCAAAAATGAAAAATTACATTTTAGGTTTACCTCGTATATTCTAAAACAGTCGATAGATATTGTGAATTATTATGTTACTTTAAAGTATACTTTGTTTACACATTAAATCCAATTTGAAATAAACGGTTTTAAAGATTAAAACTAACTTTTCCGCATCTATGGCCCTGAACAATATTCTATCATAAAATTGTTACTAGTATACACTTCGGGGGATGTATCGTGCTAACAAACCGAAATTTCTCCAAAAATAACCAAAAATTTAGTATATCTAGTTTTATAGGACCCGCTGTACTCGCTCTAGTCAACTGAAAATCAATAGGGTACATCTGTGAGACACCTTGAACGATACTTATTCATAAAGTTGATCAATCGTATACTCTCTGGAGGCTGTATCGTGCTAACAAACTGAAAATTCTCCAAAAATTACGAAAATTTGGTACTTCAAGTACCACAGCACCCGTTGTACTGGCTTTAGTGAGCTCAATATCAATAGGGTTCATCTTTAAGACGCTCTGAATAATATCATCGAATATTATGTTAATATTCGATGATAATATCCAATCATAAAATTCATCACTTGTATATACTCCGGAGGCTGTATCGTGCTAACAAACTGAAATTTCCCCAGAAATGACAAAAATATAGTACTTGAAGTACTATAGCACCTGTTGTACTGGCTCTGGTGAGCTGAATACCAATAGGGTTCATCTGTGTGATGTCCTGAATAATATTCAATCATAAAATTGGTGACTTGTTGAACTCCATAGGTTGTATCGTGCTAACAAACGGTTTAAAAGCTCGTCGACTGATTATCACTCACATTGGCAGCGAGGAAGGATTTGTAGAAGGTGGATTACTAAGTTTTCAGTCCAAAAAACCTGTCGATTACCATGAAGAGATGGATGGTAACCGGTTTGAAACATGGTTTAGATCAATTTTAACAAAGGTAACTCCTGGTTCAGTGATAGTTATGGATAATGCTTCATACCACTCTCGTCGACTGGAGCAAATACCTACTTCAGCTAGCCGCAAGAGGGTTATAATTGATTGGTTAGAGAGTAAAAGCATTCCGCACAACGAGGCAATGCCAAAAGTTGAATTATTATCTCTCGTACGGAAACATAAAAGCAGTTATATTAAGTACGTTGTCGATGAAATGGCGAAAGATTTCAACGTCTCAGTTGTTAGACTTCCTCCCTACCACTGTGAGTTAAACCCCATCGAACTAGTTTGGGCCCAAGTGAAAAATTATGTTGCGAGAAAAAACAGTACATTCAAAATGGCTGACGTTGAGAAACTGTTTGACGAGGCGCTGCATACCGTTACTGCTGAGAGTTGGCGTAAATGTATTCAACACGTATTAAAAGAAGAAATAAAGTTTTGGGATTTAGACATACGTGTAGAAGTAATGACGGAACCACTCATTATCGATATAGGAGGAGAAAGCGATGATTCTGAGGAGTCGTCAGGGAGTGATACCGCTTCCAGTTAGTCAGACATTTTACAAGTGACCTCGCAACATACCTATACTTATTGGTAATTTATTTTGGTCTTGACAAACAACTTTTTTTTAGTTTTAGTAGTAGTAAGTTGGAATTGACTTTTAAACATTTTTTTATTTTGTTTTAACTTACTTATGAACAACTTGTGATAAGTTATTATTTCAAATGTTAAAAATTGAAATTCCAGATATTTCAGTATTCGCACCCTTAAACTATGATACGCTCATGGAGTTCACTTTAAATCGGTAGATAACCGATGACGCCACTTTACACAATTTCGACTATCGAGTATAACAAACTGAAACTTCTCCAAAAATGACAAAAATATCGTACTTAAAGTACTGTAGCACCGGTTGTATTGGCTCTGGTGAGCTGAAAATCAATAGGGTTCATCTGTGAAATGTCCTTAACAATATTCCATCATAAAATTGGTGACTTATTGCACTCCGGAGGCTGTATCGTGCTAACAAGACTTGCAAGGAAAAGTGGCCGACGACGACATACACACAGGATTTTTTTTCTAAAAACCGTTTTTTCGTGTTGTTGATGGATAACGTAAAAATAACTCAAAAAAAATTTTCAAATTTCCGACTTTTTTGTGGGTAAACCAATACTTTTCTCGCATATTAGATAGGTTGGCGGAAAAGTAATATTGTATATTTACAGAATGACAGCAATTTTAAATTTACATTATATATAAATTACCTTGATCTTCAAATAAAAACTATTTCAGGGCACTTCTAGTAAGTTGTTGAAATTCATCCTATAGTTCAATCGAACATAATCGATTTTAAACAAAATAGACTAACAGCGAAGTTCACAATTATTTTTTTACGCAATTTCTGCGTCACCTACAGCATCAAGTTACTCTACGAACTATATACAAACTGAGCGTATTGTAAAATTGATTAAGATAATGGTGATTGTTGGCAGCACGTGCGTATTCAAGTGGAAATGCCTCGAATCAAATCGACCAGATGAAGTATTGAGGCTTTCGAAAGTGAAAATGCGTGAAAATTGGATTCGTCGTCTATTTGGTACATTTTAGGGAGATACGAAACAGGCCAGTGGAAATATTCATTTTAAAAAAACTGCACATTTTTTTTGCAACGGATTGAAAACGCATTTTGTGCTTCGAAAAGTGCATTCTTTCAACTTCAAGTGATGAAAAAAATTCATATCTATCACATATCGAACATCTGAACTATGCGAAATTTTGCACCAGAGTCGCGAAATCTTAATATACTGTTCAAATTAGCCTCCTGTACACCTGGAGTCCAGGACGGCACTAGGACCGCACATCACTTGGAGATCCCGTTTAACTTAGAGATAAATCAAGAACTACTAGCACAACAAAAACATGCGAATAAGCCTGGTGCTTTTTAATTCTAATCAACTTTTTTTAGTAACATTTTTCGATATTGTCAAATTTAAAGGTACTCTTGAGTAAAACTCGCATTTTTTAACAAACCTCGTATACGACTAAAAAATTTGATATTTGATGACTGTATTTTGGGTTTTAGATAATGCAGAGCTTTTTATGGAGAATAACTTTTTTCCTAAAATTAATAATAAAAAAGTTTTCCATATGATTCCAACTTCGGGGGCCATATTGTATATAAAACCTGTTGTCTATCATTTCAAGTACGTGCCTATTATATCGAACGGTTCCGAACTAATCCTCGCGAATAACTGACGTGACCTTGTGTTGTTGTGACATTGTTTTCGCGATATTCTAGAACTATGCAATATTAGTGGACCAATTCATTAATTGAAGTTGTTTCTCATTACGTAGTGGACTAAAGAGATGGGTGGTTGTTTATGTGTACATTAGGAAGTTTATACATATATTGTGAATATTAAGGTTTAAAAAAACTTAGTGGTATATATAGGTAACGAATTTAAATAAAAGCGTCTTGGAATTTTTTGTACAAATACATTATGTAGATGTTTCATGGAATAATTTTTGTTTGTTATCTACTGTTTACTTCGGGGTATTATCGAATGTCTATTTTTTAAGGGATTACGTTCTGAAGGTTACTTTTTTGAAATTTTCAATATTTCAATGTGAATGCCCTCATTATTATAGTTGATTATAATAGTAAAAAATCCCAATGGCGCAGGACCAATTGGACAGGCTTATTTCAGTAACATGTTTGCATAAAACCCAAAATAAAAAATTAGATACAAAAGTAATAGAATGTTTTCAGATGTACAAAAAATCAAAGTAACATTTTGGCATCTAATCAAAAACAAAAAAATAAAAAAAAATTCTGGTAAATTTGTTAATTTTCTTAAATAAATGTTTTAATGTACAATTTAGAAAAAATATTAAATACAAAAGTTGTAGAACGTGTTAAGGTCTATGAAAAAGCTCAGTAACTTTTTTGCGTCAAATGAAAAACAAAGGAAATACGATTTTTTTTCAACTTTGACAGGCCGTCATTTTGTTTTTAGTGGGGCGATTTGGCTCATTAACGAACTCGTCCAAGATTTTGACCTAACCGATTTTTGTTGCGCGTTTGGTTTCGATCCGTCAAAAAATACGCCCTGTATCGTGCTTACAAATTCCGTTATAACACACACATATATGTACAGGGTGTTCATTTCAGGACTTCCCACCCTAATTTTCTCGAAATGTGTGTATTTAAAAAAAAATCCTGGGACACTCCAACAAATATATCGAAGGGGACAACTTTTTATCATAAAGGCAACGCGCCCCCTTTCACCCCCCGCCAGGGGGAGTTGCCAACTTCAAAATCTTAAATAGGAAGGGGTATTGAGTTATACCTCATTTTAAAGGTCTTTTTAATCTCTACACGTCGGTTTTTTTTTTAAATTGATCGATTCGTTGTCGAGATATTTAGGAAAATCTATTTGCTGCTTCGTACCATTAAAATAAAAACTGCAACTGTTTATTCTCATTCCTTTTATCAAAACTAAATTACAATATTGTACACAGATTTTTAATTTAATAATTGCTGAAAATGTTGCCCATTGTTGGCCAAACAATGGTATAACCGCTGTTCAAATTCGTGACGCACATTTTCAAACATTTCTGTTCGAATTGCTCGACATTCTGCAGTAATCCTTTGTCGAAGTTCTCCTATATTTTGTGGCGGGGGTGTGTAAACAACTGATTTTAAATGTCCCCATAGAAAAAAATCACATGGTGCTAGATCTGGGGACCTAGCTGGCCACTCTATAAGTCCTCTTCGCCCTATCCATTTACCGGGAAATACATTGTTTAACCATTGACGGACCGGAAGCACATAATGGGGGGGGGGGCTCCATCTTGCTGAAAATATAACTCATTTTCGTCAAGAAAGTTGTTGCCATCTCTATCCAGTTGATTTTCAATTGCTTCGGTAATTAACGGATTGATCGTATTTTCTAGCATATTCAAGTACATCTCACCATTTAGATTTCCATTTATAAACAATGGACCAATTACTTGATTTCCTAGTATACCGGCCCATACATTAATTTTTTGGAGATGCTGGGTATGCCCTTCGACAAATACATGGTCATTTTCATTGCTCCAATATCTGCAATTATGTTTGTTGACAAAACCATTTAAATAAAAAGTACACTCATCAGTGAAGCAGATATTTTTTAAAAATTCGTTATTGTTATTAATCATTGTAGTCATTTGTTCACAAAACTCAATTCTTCTGTCAAAATCATGTTCACTTAACTCTTGACATACAGTATCCGCCAAAATAAACAGTACCGAAAATAAAAATGAAAATTAATTTTTAATTTCTGTAATGTAAGTGTTCAAAATGTTCACCATTTCGACACAAACAAGCTTCATATCGATTTTGTAAGTCAATAAACATATTTATAAAAAGTGGTTGATGTAACTGCCGAAAAATATTTTGTATTATTTCCCGTAGTTCGGCAATATTCGCCGGCGGATTTTCCGAGTGAAATAATTTGTCCTTCATTATGCCCCAAATGTATGCGTCAGGTGGCGTCAGATCAGGTGAATGAGAAGGATATTCGAAGTCTGTTCCCCGAGAAATTATTCTATTATCGAAATGCTGACAGAGTAAGTCTAAGGTGCGCACAGCTGTATGGCTCGTTGCACCATCTTGTTGGAACCATTGTGTGCGAAACTGTAGATTTCGTGCACGGCAAAAGTTATTTAGATCTCTCACAAAAGGTATAATAATTTTCTCTCTATAACGCTCTTGGTTGACAGTAAGTGGATTCTGATTATCATCTTCAACGAAATAAGGACCAATCATTCCATGACCAGATACCGCGCACCAAACGGTAACTCGAAGACTGTGGATTGGTTTCTCTACAATGACATCAGGACGTTCAAATCCAAAGAATCTGGTTGTTTGTCGATTAATATAGCCGCTAAGATGAACGTGACTCGTCTGAAAACCATATGTTTTTCTAAAATTCGGGATCTTCGTAAATTAAACTCAACATGCGACCACAGTAAATTTCTCTTGCACGTTTGTCCGCAGCATTTAGTCGTTGTCCAACTTGAATGCGGTATGGATAACCACCAATTGATTTGAACATGCGACGTAAAGACGTTTCACTAATGTTGAGTTTACATGCAGTTCTTACAAGACTTCTTTGAGGTGATTGCACAACTTGGTTAAAAACACGTCCTTCATTTTCGTTAGTGCATACTGTTTTTCGACGACCTGAAGAACCTTTACGTTGACACAATACACTACCAGTGCGACAAAATTTTTCAACAACAGCTAACATCACACTTTTACTAGGAGCTGCTTTATTCAATTTTTGTGGATATTTTATTGACACCTGTTCTAAGCTTGGACCATCATTACGACCTTTTCCGTATGAACGAAAATAATGCTCTACCAAAAATACTTTTTCTTCCGTTGTTAGAATCATTTTTAAATCAAATTTAACTGCAGCGTACTATTAATATATCAACTAATGACAATTAAGTCAAATATGACAACTCCACAGCACTCTCTGTTTCGGTACTGTTTATTTTGGCGGATACCGTACTTTCATTTTATAGGGATGGAATTTATTAATGTTTGTATTTTTGTGGACACAGCCTAAGGAAATTCCAGTTGCAGCAGAAATGGTACGTAACGAAGTATTAGGATTCATACCAAAATAACCTATCACTTCAATTGGAGTGGCTTCATTCAAAACTCTTGGCTGATCATGTTTTAAATTTGCAACAGATCCTCTGTTTGAGTAAATTTGGCGATTAGATTTAGGACATACCTATGAGAGGTGTTCTTATCTGGGCGCCTTTCGTTAAATATTGCAGCAGTTCGTCGAGCACATTGGTTTTCGGCGCCGTAAATTAACACTATTTCAACTTTTTCAGCTAAAGTGTAAACCATTTTTAATAAATTGCTTTTTCACACAACTGGTAAGTATGGTAAACAATTCAATAGGTATCATGTCTTTTATTTTCTCTATCAAAAACATTTTTTTGCATTTCTTTATACAAAAAAGTTGAAAGGAATGACAAAACAAACAATTGCAGTTTTTATTTTAATGCTACGAGCAGCAAACAGATTTTCCTAAATATTTCGACAACGAATCGATCAATTAAAAAAAAAGCCGACGTGTAGAGATTAAAAAGACCTTTAAAATGAGGTATAACTCGATACCCCTTCCCATTTAAGATTTTGAAGTTGGCAACTCCCCTGGCGGGGGGTGAAAGGGGGCGCGTTGCCTTCATGATAAAAAGTTGTCCCCTTCGATATATTTGTTGACATGTACCAGGATTTTTTTAAATACACACATTTCGAGAAAATTAGGGTGGGAAGTCCTGAAATGAACACCCTGTATATATATATATATATATATATATATATATATATATATATATATATAGATATATATAAAAGAAGATGTAGGAATATCGCGTGATATGTTAACAACAACAACAAAGAGATTCATGGGTAATTCAGGCAAAAAAGGGCTACTGAAACAGAGTGGTAACCGCGGACATGCATGTTTCAGGCTCGTTTGCCTCTTCAGCACGGTATAACCAAATAAGGATATGAAATTTGGGAGCAAAGATGACACGTATCGATCATGGTTGTTGTGCTGAAAACTCGGGATCTTCCAATTGAAGGCGCAAATGAGCGTTTGGTTTCCCTGCTGAAATCCGATGTTTTGTGTTTTCCCATGTTTCGGTTAACATCTTTTCTCCCAAATTTTACATCCTTATTTGGTTATACCGTGCTGAAGAGGCAAATGAGCCAGAAACATGCATGTCCGCGGTTACCACTCTGTTCAGTAGCCCTTTTTTGCGTGAATTACCCATGAATCTCTTTGTTGTTGTTGTTCCCAGTCGAAATAATTTTTTTACGAACAACAGACAACTTTTTTGGAATCCTCGTATCAAAAATCTCCCCTATGCAAAATTTCATCGAAATCGGAATCAAAACATTTTTTGAATTTCAATCCCTTTGGAATCGGAGTTTTTAAAAAAATAGTTCAACTTTGAAGTTTTATAACTTGGTTTGTATTATCGATGGAAAGTTGGTGTATTTTTTTTATAACATTATGAACACTCCTCTTTCGATTTTCACCAATTTTAATCTATCCATTGCATAGACGTAGTTACTAAAAAATGTTTAAGGTAATTTTTTACAAAAATGTTTATTCTAACTTTAACCCTCTATATTTTCTACAAATATAAAATGGAAGATTTCAAATATGGTCGGAAATTAAGATGCATGTTTCCTCTATAGAATGGCGTAAGGAAGGAATCGATATATAACATAGTTTTGGAATTATAGAACTTTTTATGGAAGCTCGTTAAGGTAAAAGCACCAATGCTGAACACCTTTATCATGCATTTTCCTGTAGAAATTTGGCAACTGCTATTAAAAATATTTTGACCATACTAACGGATAGCTTGAAACTTCATCTTCAAGTTAACATATAATGTTTAGATTATTACTGAATTTGAGCCTACAAAATTTGAAATATATTGAACAAAAGCCGTTGACCCAATAATGAACATATCATTTACCTTAAGATCCAGTAGGGACCCACCAATAGTGGACACCATCAATATGAGCTTAAAAAAGGTAAGAATATACTGAATATAAAAAATATAGTTTATTCCAAACAAAAGATACTTTTTTGAATACACTAAATTTTTTCTTTCACCTTTAATGGCTTATTAAAAATATATCTAAATCATTCTCCTTTCATCTGTATTTCTGGGTTAGGGAGAATTGTAATGATTTGATCAAAAGTAATACTGGAAACGTCATCTTCATCCACCACAAATTCTCTTTTAGTGATTTCAGCACTTTTGAATCCCATTATTTTGCCATGTCCTCATGTAAATGCTCTATGACACACAAATAAATAAATTCGGTTGTGTTTCGTTTCCCGCCCATAAATTTCGCTAGTATGAAATCACCCTCTTTTAAGTTTTCTCTACAAAAATTGTTTACAAGTTCTATGTTATCTTCATTAACATCTCTGTAATTCTCCTCAACTTCACTGTTATTCTCCTCAACTTCAATATCACTGCCAGTTTCGACTGACACACTGGAGTCACTAGAACTTGATATCTCTCGCTTTCGTTTTCTGTTTCTTTTTTCCTCTGCAGCCATTTTTTCTGTTCTCTTTCAATTTTCTTTGCCTCACGTATCTGTTTCCTTTTTTCTTTTTCGTCTTCTTTTTTCTTCTTTGCTTCCTCTTTCTTCTGTAAATACTGGATCACCTGAGGCGAAGTTACAACAGCTAGTAGTTTGTCCTTTGCCCTTCTTTTTTTATTATTTATAGGAGCTAGTGGCCAGAATAAATTATTTTTAAACGGTGTTGGCACAAAGTCATGTTCTATAATTGTGGTGGAATTTGATGGAAGATTTTGAGGAGAATGAACTGATTCTATATTTTGAGTAATTTACTTCATTGGTGTACGCTGGTCTTGCAACTCATTAGTTGTTCGAGTCTGTGGTGATGCCTCCAGGTAATTTTCTTGTAGTAATGCCTCCAGGTTATATTCTTGCGGTGATGTTTGCATGTTGTTACTTACAATTATGTTTTCGGGAGTTTCATTTACCTTCACTTTGTTTCTTTTCCATAAATCAAATAATGACTTGTCTTCAACAGCTCCTTGCCAGTTTCCTTCGCTTCTTTTAAAAATCTGAACTTTCTCAATTCCTATCTGTTTTTCGAGTAATCTGAGAAACATAATTTCTTCAATTTTGTAGTCCTGTCAGCCTGAGAAGTATTCTCAGATTGGAACGGAAGCTTAACCTGCTGAGGGTCCCAAGGCACCAGCCCACACTTTTTAAAACCACTTTGTATTATTTTAGGTGTAACATAAGGTAAAACGCTCTGTAAAACCTTTGCGAATTCTGCCTTGCCTACTTGCTTCCCTTCATTTTTCATCCTCCACTCATGCACCTTTTGTCTCCATATTGTCTTCATTGTGTGGAAGACCGCTACGTCCATGGGCTGTAACACATGCGTTGCATTAGGATAAAGTGCCACTAGTTCTATCCCATTTCTTGCACAAAATTTACTCAATGGAAGCGAAACATGGGAGCTGTGTCCATCCATGAAGAAAATCACTGGTAGTGGAATATTTTGTTGTTGAACCCACTTGAAAAAAATATTACACATGTACTCATAAAAGAGTTCTTGGGTCATCCACCCATTTTCAGATTTGCCAATAGCCCAATCTTGGGGGATACCTGCCACAATATGCTGGGGCACTCTAACAAACCTATAAATTACCATAGGTGGTGGCAACTGACCAGCTGCGTTAGCTGTGAGTAGGACTGTGTTATTGTCCTTCTCATCTGCTCCAGCTCCAGTATATATACTTTTGCTCCCTTGTTGGGCTAGTACTTTGCCAGGCTTGGGGTTTAAAAAAAATGCAGTTTCATCTATATTGAATACCCGCCTTGGATCATTCAAAATGCTAGTCAATTCATGTTGGTCCATATAGCTCTTCACTTCACGAAACCAGTTTGATTGATATATCTGCCTCTGATACTAATCTTCTACTCCTAACTAAATTCTGACTTGTTCTAATGGAAATATTTGGGTGCCTCGAGAGAAATAAATTATACCATTTACGGCCAGGATTAGCATTTCCTCCAAATTTTACATTATACTCAGTCGCTAATTTTGCAACACTACTCAGTAGTGTTTCTTTGGAGACAGAAAAACCAGCTTTGGCCATGGTGATAATCCAGTGAACTAATATGTTTTCCTGTTCTTCAGTAAATGATGTAACAGGACCCATTTTACTTTTAACTGGTAAGTTACCCTTATGTTTGCGCATAAGAGTAATACGAGGAACACCATTCTTTATGGATGCAGCTCTATAAGACATACCATTTCTGACATCAGATAATGCATTCAACATATTTTCCTCGGAATACTTCAAAATTTTCTTCATTCCAGCCATACCTGTAATAAAAGCATAACATAATTCCAGTGCAGTTTTTGGTACCTATAGTGGACATACCGTGTCCCAATAGTGGACATGCTATGTTCACTATAGGTTCCTGCTTCTAGAAACTATTGAAACTCAATTCAAAGATATTTAATTTGAATGATATTATTTACGCCGCAAAAACAACTAACAAAACCATATACCCCCAAAGTGAACAGGTTTGTTCAAGATAGGTACATCAATCATTTTAAGGTTCCTAAAATGGACATCACCTCGATTGTGTGTTATTACAGCTATTCCCTAAAACTATGTATCAAATATAATGCAAATAATTGCATTGTTCAAGGTGGCATAAAACTATTTGTTGAATAATTGAATCCAAACATTAGAAAAAGAAAAAAATAGGTACTTACTCGTTAATTATTCTCTAACAATCGCGTGAAATATCACCATACCAGTACAATTCACAACGACCACTATCGTTACTTGAAAGAGGTTAGATATACAGGGTGTCCCGGGACTAATGGGAAAAAAGTCAGGAGCGTATAATCTGAGCCAAAATAATGTTATTACTTCATATAAACTTTTTCTATGCAGGCCCTCGTTTTCGAGTTATAGGCCCCCAAAGTTTTAATTTTGAATTGGGTTTTAATTTTTATTTTTTGTACTAGTTATTTGATCTTTATAAAATTTACGGCAAAGCTATAATGTACGTGTACGTTTATTTTGGAAAGGTAAACAGATTTACAGTTGTGTCTTGAAGCCAGGGACGGACTACCCGCAATGGCTAGTGATCCAAAACTTTTGCAGGAATGGCACACCCTGTATGTATATATCGAAATTGACTTCCTCACACATTACGCTAACGAAAAGGTACTCTTGTTGGAATTCGATAAAATAAGCCGTTTGGCTAATATTTACAGTTTTATTAATGCACTAACTACCAATTTACCTAACTAACTTATTAATACGATGTCCAAGATTTGCCTACAGTACTACAAAAAAATAATTTGATAATAGCAGATGATAGAAACATTAAGAACTTATTTAATGGGAATTAAATAGGAACGGAAACAACGTAATTAGTTGCGTTTAATCAAAATTACGCACACAACATTATTAAGCCATTAAGAAAACCTCTAAAAAGACAAGCTCAAAAACATTTGACAAAAACTAATTCCTAAACAACAACAAAAACTAACGTTATTGTAATAAATGTTCAATATCAGCTCCTCCCACTTCCACGCACATTCTAAGTCTATGAAGACTGTTTCCTTGCACTTGAAAGAGCAATCCCATATTATTTCTAATAACATTGCAGTGTAACATAATTCTGTCTATTAAATCTTGCCTTGTTTGCACAGGTGTTGCGTATACCTTACTTTTGAGATAACCCCAGAGAATGAAATGTATAGGATTAACGTCTCCTGATCGCGGTGGCCATTGAAAAGGGCCTCCACGACCAATCCATCTATTAGGAAACCTTGTGTGTAAATGCTGGCGTACATCTAAACTGAAATGAGGAACGGCCCCATCATGTATGAACCATAAATTCCTACCAGATTGTATTAGCATATCTTTAAACAGGTTCCATAACTCATTTTGCAAAAACTCCAAATATCTCTGACCTGTCAAAGTACCGTCAATAAAGTACGGTCCTATCAAATGATTGCCCAAACATTAACCACGAATCTATGCTGGTTCCTAGTTTGGATAATGCCATGTGGATTCACATCATTCCATAAATGCATATTGTGAGAATTAATGAATCCATCTCTGGTGAAACCAGATTCGTCCGTAAAAAGAACGTTACTAATAAATGTATTGTCTGCTTGTTGTTGTCGCAGAAACCACTGGCTATACTCAAGTCGTGCAGGATAATCAGCCACTGTCATTAGTGTTGCCCAAAATCAGTCTTGGTCTTGCAGTCTTGGTCTTGTTCTTGCATTTTGCAAGACCAAGACCAAGACCAAGACCGCGTAATTTTAGGCAAGACCAAGACCAAGACCGACCATGCAAGATTTGCGCAAGAACAAGACTAAGCCTGCGAGACTCTTGCGTCTTGCAGTTAGTACTGAGTGTCGTTTTAGGGAGCGGACAGGCTTAGTTTATAATACAAGAAATTGACACGTAGAAAACAAACGAAACAAAATAAAAGAAAGTACTAGTACATAAAATTTTGAAGAATAAAATAGGCAGAAAATAGGAACACGTAAAGTACAGATATAAATGAAATCAGTGCATTGCATTAAATATAGTATGACAATAAATAAAATGAAAATAATAAAAACGAAAAATAAACTATATAGAATAAAGTGTAATAAAATTATATGTAGTATGTTACCGAGAAAATGTTTATTTTCTTAATATTTCGAAAGTTACAGGCCGAAAAACACAAACTAATTTAAAATCTAACTTATAATAATAAGAGCGAAAAGCAGGACGCTACAATGACATGCGACATCCTTTGATTTGCGGCTATCTAAGATAATGGACTATAAAAAATAGTATTTATTTCAATTGGAGTTGGAGGAGTACCTAAGTAAACCCAGAGCCGCCAGCTCCGAAGACATTTTAGAGTGGTGGAGGACGCATGAGACAGAGTATCCGGCTTTATCGAAGATGGCCCGTGATTTCATCTCAATACCTGCAACTTCAGTACCTGCAGAGAGATTATTTTCTAAAGCATCATTAGTAATTAGAAAATATAGAAATAGGTTAAGTGATAAGTCAGCCAGATGGTTACTTTGTATTAATTCTTGGTCAAAAGAATGAATATAAAGTAACAGTAATGTCAAAGCTTTCTGTAGTGTTCTTTAATATAACTTGTATTGTATTTTTATTTAAATAAACGGTAAATTCAGTAAATTGTATTGATTCTTGGTAAAATGAATTAATATGAGGTGAGGGTCTATCAATTTCTTTCTAGACAGATAATGTTCTTTAAAATACAGTCAAGTTAATGTCTTTAATTTGTGTTTTATATGTTTTAACCATGTTAAATAAATAGCAATAGGCTAATACCTAATTGCGAGACTTGCGAGACTCTTGCTGCAAGACCAAGACCAAGACCAAGACTGGGACCGCAATACCAAGACCAAGACCAAGACCAGGTGTATTGGCGCAAGACCAAGACCAAGACTGGCTAAGTCTCGTCTTGTTCTTGCATTTGGGCAACACTAACTGTCATACTGTGTACTTTTTTCATGTGAAAAACTGTTCTTTTAGGACGCGATGAACAACTGATTTCGAGTCATTATGTTCTCTTGATAATTTTCGTAAACTCGTTGATGGTTCATCATCAACTGCATTTAACAAGTCTTGTTCAACTGCCACAGTATGTACGCTTCGTACTGGACCTTCTCCACTTTTTTTGGCAAAAAACTTCCTAAAATATAAAATTTTGTTTTGTATACATGGAAAGTTACATTTACTTATTCATACCTGTTTCTCGTAAGCTGAGATCAATACGCTCAAACATTCTTCTATCTGGCAATGCTCTGTTTGCAAAATGCTCTGCATAAAGCCTTCTGGCCTCTAAACAGTTTCGAGAAGCCAGTCCATACATTAAATGCATATCTGCGCACTGAATAAAAGTGAATTCTGCCATAGTAACTGTTAAATTAAGGACTTATGAATTATTGACTACGAACTATTCTACACAACGTTTGACAAATAATCCTATGGTTACTTCATAGACGGTAAAAACACTTTTAAAAAGTTTCTACCAACTTTCGAATTGATAAGTCGTTAATGTTTTTTATCTTCTGCTATCGTTAAATTATTTTGTTGTAGTACTGTAGGTGTAAATCTTGGACATCGTAATAATAAGTTAGTTACGTAAATTGGTACGTAGTGCATTAATAAAACTGTAAATATTAGCCCAACGGCTTATTTTATCGAGTTATAACAAGAGTACCTTTTCGTTAGCTTAATGTGTGGGGAAGTCAGTTTCGATAATTTAATACAGGGTGTGCCATCCCTGCAAATTTTTTGGATCACTAACCATTGCGGGTAGTCCGTCCCTGGCTTCAAGGCACAACTGTAAATCTATTTACCTTTCCAAAATAAGCATACACGTACATTATAGCTTTGCCATAAATTTTATGAAGATCAAACAACTAGTACAAAAAATAAAAATTAAAACCAAATTCAAAATTCAAACTTTGGAGGCCCATAACTCGAAAACGAGGGCCTGCATAGAAAAAGTTTATAAGAAGTACTAACATTATTTTGGCTCATATTATACGCTCCTGACTTTTTTCCCATTAGTCCCGGGACACCCTGTAGAAGGATTCAAATGGAGGACTGTCGAGAATGATGCTAGACAGTGTTGCCAAATTATTTAGTTTCACAGAAGAATTTGAATATTTCTTGTTTTTGATGTTTGATTAATGTATGTCCACTATAGGAGCTATGTTCATAATTGGTACATTTACCTTATAAAATTTTCAAAAATTTTGCAGTCCTGACCAAAATATAAGAAATTTTGGTTAACAGTGAATGTATGGAAAAATGTATGCAGTACCATGTATTTTATAACGAGGAATCTATTTTTTAATAGTGTTACGAAATTTTCTTTATTAAACAAATTTTATAAAAATCTGAAATGTTTTCAATTAGAGTATTAGAAAAAAAATGTTGGTTGGAAACTAATAGCCTCGTTATATAAGATGATTTCATGTGCTGGATACATCAACTGGTTAAGTAGATGGCTGTAGTTATCGCGGGCCAAATTTGGCCCGCGAGCCTTCGTTTCCTAATCCCCGATACCCAGACAGCACACAATATCCATTAGACATCCTTTATGGATATCCTGTATATTCACTGGATATAGATGGATAGCCTATAGACATACAATGGATATCCATATGTTCGCCTATATCTAGGATATATGTGTTATCTCATGGATGTCTTTGGAGATATATACTGGATATCTCGTTAATATCCCATGGATATCCTATGTTCATATTTGGTATATCCCATGGATATTAATAGGATATTTTATATTCACATTTGGTATATCCTTCCTCCTCAAATATGAAAATCTGAGAATATATGACTAGTACCTGCTGGTGGAAATACAAGGTGGTCCAACGAAAACAATACAAACCAAAATTTTCTTATGTCTACAGACCTGGAATTAAATCAACACAAAATAGTTTAGCTAGTCAACCAGTACAAAATATTATAGATACATAGGGTGGATAGTCTATTATTTCCAGTTAATCTTATTCCAGATATGTGGAAATATACATCAAATATTTACGATAACTTGATCAAAATACCAAAAGAGCATCCCTACCTTTCCCTTGGTCACTCTGTATTGATCCCGTCCTTCGATTCCACCAAATTCTACTTCCAGTGCGCGGCTGAGCGTGTAAGGCAATCCAGTCCGATTGGTTTTTGCTAGGTTCGCCTGGTCTTAAAACGGATGAAACTTCCTTTGCCAGGACAGGGTTTGTCCTCCTCGTCTCGGTCACACGTCCACGATTGTTCCACTTCCAGAAGGGGAAATTTTGGAGTAGGGGTGATAGGAAGAATAATGTAGAACCTCCACGTTATACAAAAATATATATAATAAAATAATCTCTCCAAATCCTCCTATACAGCTATACATATATATTTAAAATTAAACTACAAATTCCGTATGATTAAATTAATCCCAATTCCCTGGTATAACTCTACCTATACATATTTATCTAAAATTGGTTTATTATCAAACCTACTCCTGTATATACTACAATTATAAAAACAAAATCAAATTTATGAACGGAATTCTCGTTTGTTCGGTGGTGCGGCAAAACTAGCCCTTCTATCGGCTTGGTCTTGTTATTCAAAAAAAAATGCGTGAAAGGCGTATGTTTTATATATTCGTTCTCAATCCTTCTATTCTCCGGTGTCGAGAAAAATAAATAACTATTACGTGTAAATACCTTTATATGCAACAATGATTCATTTTACGTCGTTCGGTCGTCATTGACCTTCAGGGAACGAAAGTGAAATTTTTGTTTTATAAAGAAAAATTCAGATGAGCTAAGGAAAACAATTTATATTATTTTATCGACACTGGCGTTACAAGTTGCGAAAGTCCCCAGTAATATAATTACCTACGATAAATTTATGCGTTTACGCTGGCAAAATAAGAAAGAGTTTTAATTTATAATTTACGGCTGAACAAAAGACTGATAACAATATTTCTCTATAATAGATTGACTTATCAGCGCAATTCCGCTGAAACCCGTGAACATATGGAAAACATACGCTCCGGCCTCTCGGCAAAATCTTAATTATTCCAGTACACACGGTGAATTATATATTTGTCAGGACGATAAACTTAATCTGAGAGTGAACAGCTATGTCCCGTCTCTTTGAAATGATCAACAATCAACAAAAAAATCTAATAAATATATTTGCTATCGCTACACCTTGTATATAGCAATTGACCTATACACCCAAGTTCAGAATCCAGCTCGACCAATAACGAGTAAATATATTCACTAGTAAAAATTATCCCAATCTGAATTTAATTCAAAAACTTACTGCTTGACAAACGTCCTCCGTCTCGCCGGGAATTTTCTTGATTTTTTTTTACTATCTGCTTGTTCACCGCGAGTCGTGCCAATAAACGGAATCGTGCTATGTCGAAAGGCAATTAGCGTAGAGGGTAAGTTTTTTACCACTCGTACCGCTATCACTAAAAAAACACTAGTACCGTTCACCGTGGCAGGGGAAAATCCTTTCCCTTCGCGTGATCGACCCCCGGTACACACTCACTGCCTCTGCTGGTCTGTGTACACTCCTTTTTTTGTTTTCCCCCGACTTCGGTTTTGGGGTTTTCGTCGAGTTGCAAAAAACAGCTTTTGTTTTTTGAATCGTGTTAGTTTTTGTTATTGAAATAATTGTATTCAAAACAATTATTTCGCTTTGACCCAGTAAGATGTTTTTTATTTCTCTATTCTGTTTTGGCTTCGTATTTGTTTTATTAAACATTATGTGTGTCGAGTTCCAGTTGTTATTAAATGAAAAATAAAATATGTTTTACTGTGTGTTCTGAAATTTTCTACCATAAAATTATCTTTTAGGTATTCGTATTTATTACATACAACTTTTCCACCAGCAGGTACTAGTCAGATATTCATCTGTGAGTAAGAAGGTACAAAGGGAATTACATTCTTCATAATAGTAGTATTATTTGACATACGATGAAATGATATACAATATGGAATAGAATGATAGAAAATACTTTATTTTATATAATATACATATTTGCATATACATCAATAATTCTCCTTCTTCACCACCCAGCTCATCTACTCTGCGAGGTTCTGTATGTAAGAACGACAAAAGAAAGATTATAAATTTTCAAGGTCAGCTATATACCGTATAGGTACGCCCGAATATAAGATGCACCTTTTTTGTAAAATAACGTTTTGAACATTGGCCCGCGTCTTGTATTCGAACACATACCTGTAATAAGAACATCTCTTATCATCTGAACACCATTATTATTTTATTCTTGAGCTCAAAAGATTTTTAAATCAAATCAGTCGAGCCCCAGCACCGTTTATCATGAAACAAAGTAAAAGCTGATGTAAAACCTATTTCACATTTTCACACCATGCTATTTTACATTGTATAGATATACAAAACACTTTAATCAATCATAAATATCAATAAAATATAGGAGACGTATCAATATTCAGAATTATGGTAAGAAACATATACATACCTTATTTTTTCCAAATCCAAACTAGCGTTAAAAAATAACCAACCACTTTTGCACGTGTTTAAAACTATGATAACATACCCTACAACTTAACAACAAAAATGACGATGCTAAACGGTGAAACGCGGCATCGCCCAATGAGAGAAAAGAAATACCATCGTGTATGGTTGGTTGCATAGCTTTGTGGGTATGTAAAATGGAAATACTCTGATGTACACATTATTGTCTATTATACCATTAAACGTTAAGTCATGAGATATTTGTTGTGTGTTAAGAACACGTTTTATGCCGTATTCGTATTGTTGATTAAACTCATAACTGATCACTCAATTTAGGTATATTAATCATTTTTCAATTTCACGTCTTGAATAAAACCAAAAATACGTTGAGCAAAGACAAAAAATGCGACAGAAAATAATAATAGATATCCATGGATATACAATGGATATAATATTAGGAGATTAAGACATTTATGCATTGAAGGTATTATGTATTAGAACTTCCTTCTCAATCATTTTTTATGTGATTATTCAATATATTATCAGTAAAATAGAGAATAATTTTTTTCATATCCATGAAATTCATTCAGTGGATACCCATTAGATATCTTACATGGACTGGATATTCAGTGGATATTGGGCTATCCACTGGATATCTAGTGGATATTGTGTGCTGTCTGGGTATAGTATATCTAACTTGTAATGACAAGTTGCTAGTTTCAATATTATTGTTTTGTTTACAAGATGAAGGTGAGGGTGGAAAAAGGTATAAATGGATTTGGAAAAAAAATACAATATAATAATTGTTTATATTTGCAGTGGAGGTATATCAACAAAGTAAACCAATGCTTAATAAGAAAATTTAACACTATATACATTTAAAAAATCCTAAAGTAATTGACTAACTCGAGAAAATAGGACACCGATCATTTCCCCAGTAAATTTATAACATCCAACAGCACCTAAAGTATAAATTTTAAAACGGAACATTTATGAGTGACACAATTTTACATATCCAAACCTCTAATATGTACATATATATCTAAAAACACAAATTAACAACAAAATATTTTTATATCTAAATAACCTCATCGTTACACATTTCTGTAGTCTTCTTAATACTTTCAAAGTATGGCAGCGTTGTCCAATACATAAATTTAACCCAAATTTCTAATATTTTATCATATTTCTTGTTTTCAGTCAGCTGTTTCTTTCCATATTTGTCTCCATCTTGTTGTCTACTCAATATTAACAAAGTTACAGCAATATATGCAGTAGTTAGATTATGATAAGTATGATTAATACATTGAACTAGATTTTCGTTTGCCTCAAAATTGTATGTGTAATTTTTTGATACCAATCAATATTTAAGAAGTTCTTATAGTAAAGGAGTGTGTACTTCGCTATTATGTTGCATTTTCTGATCCAAAAAGAACTGAAGAAGGTTTATTGGATATAAAAATACACTTTCGGTGTTGTTGACATATTATTAACTTAATAGGAAAATGATCAATTGATTTTTTTACTGTATATGTACAAAATCTAGTTTGGTATTATATATAATAAAATCACAGACACTAATTTTAAATTCTGGCCTTTATATTTACAAACTGACCTTTTAACACTTACAAATTTCAATATATGAAAAAAACACGTAACAAATAACATTTACAATTGGATCCTAAGCAAATGATACGAGAATGTTACAAGTAAAGCAAGACAATCGACAATATTTTTACAAAGTACACATTCGATGAACTGTCCACAGAAAAAACAGATTAAGTTGAACAAACCCTGTATAAAACTCAGAAATATTGGGGAATATAGCAATAGGTAAATAGTCCAGGAGGAATCGGCGCATGAGTACCGAAAACGATTCCACCTCAATTTTTTTATGCGATCCTCTTTGAATTGCCCTACTGATGATATAAATGCATGTTGCCATGGGGCAACCTAGTGCCATATTGTTTAAACCGAAATTGTTTAAACAATTGGAAGGAATTGTTATTTTCCAACCGGACAATTTTTTTTATATTCTTTATTGAAATACAAATAAAAAAGGTCATATGACTTTTCACGATAAAGTTAATATTTTAAGAGATATGAATTTTTAAAGGTTCGAAAAATCTCAAATTTGAGTACTTTTGACCCATGTAAAATATATTAAAAAAATAAAATATAAATAATAATTTTTTTAAATTCTTTATACAATAGTTAATAAAATTCTTAATAGAGATTTAAGAAAATTTCATTGTTTATACCTGTTTTTTAATTGTTAATTTCGCGCGCTCACAAGTATGCGTCGCTAACTTTAAGTATCGCCGTCTCTCTCTGACTCATGCGCTGCATCGACCTCTCTGTGTCCTGAATCATTATTTATCATTTATCTAAGAAACCATTATCTTCATCAAGATTGGTAAAGAGAGCAATGTTATTAATAATTAAATTGTCTACAATTTCTTTTAACAAAAGTAATTTAAGTATGAATCGGAACATGTAATTAAAATTACTTTTTTGTTATTATCATAGTAATTTATGCATTTTTATCAACAATAATAAGATATAATAGTATTTGAAAAATTTTTGGAATCACAATTATATATAAATAATAAGCTTTTGCTCAAAACACACATTTGGATAAATGCATTGAATCCGGAATATAAAACAATAGATTTTACGAATTTCGGATACAAACTAGAGAGTGATACTTTGCTAATACCTTTATTTATAAACAAAAGCCCATTTCCAACTGATCAAAATCTAATGTTTTATATTCCGGATTCAATGCATTTTTCCAAATATATGTTTAAGCAAAAGCTTATTATTTATATATAATTGTGATTTCAAAAAATTTTCAAATATTATTATATCTTATTATTGTTGATAAAAATGCATAAATCACTATGATAATAACAAAAAAGTAATTTTAATTACATGTTCCGATTCATACTTTAATTACTTTTGTTAAAAACAAATTGTAGACAATTTAATTATTAATAGTCAATACTTATTTATCCAAATTTAATAAACACGAAATACCTAAAAAGCTCATGATTAAATCTTTTTATGAAATCATTCATAACAATCACTACGACTTTGTATTATACTCCGATGCTTCCAAAAGTGATACTGGCGTTGGCTGCTCAGTCACCACAGCAAACAATCTCATCAGCACTTCCCTAATCCCTCCTTTATGCAGTGTGCATACTGGAGAATTGTATAGTATTCTACAAGCTTTTAAGCACATCAACCGTTCCAATAAAAAAGTTGCCATTTGTACAGACTCTCTAGCGTCTATCCTATCTATCCAAGAATTATTCACTGAACATCCCATTGTCCAAGATATCCATCACTCTTATCACCACCTTTATTCTCTAAAGACCACAGTCACCATTATATGGATACCATCACATATTGGTATACCTGGAAATGAACTGGCCGATCAGCATGCCAAAACAGCGTCAACTACAGCCACAATAACTTCTCATATCCAAATTTGCAAGGATGTTAAAGCAGAAGCAAAAAGAATCGTCAGATATATATGGCAAACTCACTGGAACTCCACCAAGACTTCCCTACTATCTATCCAGCCTGTTCTCAACACACCTCTGAATACTGACCCCACTGGACTCTCTAGACAAGAATTATCAATACTACGTAGACTTCGAATAGGTCACACCAAACTTACACACAGCTACTTAATGACCTCAAGCATCAGACCTTCCTGCCAAAGCTGCCAGTGCCCACTTACTGTTAAACACATTCTGGTTGATTGTCACCAATTTAGCACAAGTAGACGACAACATAATCTTAAATCCCAGCTGCAAGACATCCTAGGGGACCCAAACCAAATCGAGTCTACACTGAAATTCTTAAAAGATATATCACTATATCATAAACTTTAAACTATGTTTTTTAACTATCTGTAATAACTACTGTTTTTTGTAATCGCACCTGTGCAAGTGACCACAGTTGCCGAGCACGTTAATTGAATAAAAAAAAATTATTAATAGCATTGCTCTCTTTACCAATCTTGATAAAGTTAATGGTTTTTTTAGATAAATGATTAATAATGATTCAGGACACAGAGAGACCGTATGCAGCGCATGAGTCAGAGAGAGACGGCGATACTTAAAGTTAGCGACGCATACTTGTGAGCACGCGAAATTAACAATTAAAAAACAGGTATAAACAATGAAATTTTCTTGAATCTATATTAAGAATATTATTAACTATTGTATAAAGAATTTAAAAAAATTATTATTTATATTTTATTATATTTTTTTAATATATTTTTCATGGGTCAAAAGTATCCAAATTTGAGATTTTTCGAACCTTCAAAAATTCATATCTCTAAAAATATTAACTTTATCGTGAAAAGTCGTAGGACCTTTTTTATTTGTATTTCAATAAGGAATATAAAAAAAATTTGTTCGGTTGAAAAATAACAATTTCTTCCAATTGTTTAAACAATTTCGGTTTAAACAATATGGCACTAGGTTGCCCCATGGCAACATGCATTTATATCATCAGTAGGGCAATTCAAAGAGGATCGCATAAAAAAATTGAGGTGGAATAGTTTTCGGTACTCATGCGCTGATTCCTCCTGGACTAAAAGAGAGAACTCTTCATTGGTTTGTTTATATATTACAATTAATTTCAGAATTTAATAAATGCCCCTCGTAATACTGTTTATGATTATTATCCACAAATTATTAATTATAGGCAATAATATAAGGACGATGTCATTTATAAATGAAAAACTCTGTACAGTGTATCCCATTTTGGACACTTTTGCATGGTATCTCCCTTATCTTTAAAGATTGAGGATTGCGGTTTTCGGGGTAATTAGCTACTTTTTTATTAAATTAAAAATTGCGCAGGCTGAATGGTTCGATTTAGCTAGTGTCAGATTCGGACGAAGTTTTTGCTCATAATATTCTAAATGTCAACAAGTTTGACATAAAAGAGAAATATTTCGATAGTTTTTTACTTTTTAAAAATGTTGGCATGAAAATTTTTGTGGATTACACGTTCAGAAAATGTTTTGCGAGTGCTCGTGTTGCTCCGCCTTAGCTACGCAATAAAACTCACACTCGCACAATATCATATTTTGGACTAGTGATCCTTGTAACTATATACGTCCACCCTCATAAAAAGACAGCTGACAACTAAACAAAATCGTTCCCAGTGATCGATCAAACTTACTTTAGTAACCGTTAGTTTCGTTTTGCTCGCAGTGGCCATCTACCTTTAGTCTGGTGTGCGATCCAACCTGACATTTTAGTTGGGTCAGTGTACCCGATCAAACTTTCGGTAGATTAAAAAGTCTGTAGTCAGCCGTGGCTCTAAAAGTGACTTTTAAAAAAAATTTTAAAAGGTGGAGTGGATTCTGCGTGAACTCGATTAAATATTACTGGGCTTTAGATTCCAACTCAAGAAATTATTGTAGGGTCAGGATTGTGCGCACTGAATAAAAATATGTTCCAACTGAAAATGTATTGTTAGGGAATGGGAACAATTTCGTTTCTGTTCCATCTTATGTTGGGATCGCAAGTGGTACGGTTATATTACTGTTATTTTGATCACTGGTCTGATGCAAAGACTATTTGAACTGTTCGTAAATAAAAAAAATCTGATGTGTAGTTTTCTAGTTTTCAAAAACTTTGCTGTCCTGTCTGCAGTGCCATGTATTTTAATACGAGGAATCCATTTTCTGTTTAGTTTTGCGAAATTTTTGTTGTTAAAGAAATTTAAAAATAGTTTCTGAAATTTTTTTAAATAAAGTAAAAGTTTTGAAAAGAATTAATTTAATAATTTTATCTAAGCTAAATATATATTCGAGAGGGCACCTTTCTTTGTATTAAAGCTATAAAAATAAAACAGTTCATCGAATTTTTTAACATTTAAACATTCTCATTTCAGTAATTTAGAAATATATAATTATCTTTTGATATTTTACAAAATATTACAATTATTAGTAGGACAACATATTTATATATCATATAAAAACCGAGTTTCAATTATATCAATAACAATCATAGTCCATTTCAAGATTCTTTTTCTAGTTTTTTTATATATTTAATAAAAAGGACAACAATTACTGAATCAAGTCGTTTCCAGGGAATAGATAAAATGAAATTGTAACTTCGAACAGTGGAAAGAAATGAAAAAAAGCAGATTCGTCAACATACAGGGAACAGCAGAAATAGTTATTTTTGTAAATAAAAAAATCATTTTGCCTTCAAATTTACTGTAGCAAGTCAAATTTTTTGAGAAATCGTAATCTAAAAATGCAAAAAACCCTTGATTTTACCTTGGGATTCATGAGCTATATTGGGAAACAAATTCAAGTTTTCCAAAAACTTCTAAGTATAAATCTTCAAGAGAAAATGTCCAATAAAAGAATGTGTGCCCCAAATAATGTAATGTGGAGGAAAAAAGACGTGGAAAAAGAAAAAAACCTCAAAAATTATCTAACCTAACTTCTAGAAACGCTATTTTTGAACCACATAACCTCAAATATCTAATGTAACGGGTCAATTTTGATCCAATAACAGCCTAAACAATTTAATGCGAGTGACATATCCCGTAACATGGAGGGAAAAAGTCGTAATTAAATTCGAAGACTAAAAATTGTACTAAAAAACACAAAAAAGAAATTAACCTCCAAAAATATGTGCCTTCATTTAAAAAGTATCCAAAAAAACACCATTTTTGGACCACATAACCTCAAATATCTGATATAACGAGACAATTTTGATCCTCAACTTTCCAGTAACAGCGTAAACAATTTAATGCGAATGACATATCCCGTAAATTAGAGGGGAAAAATCGTAATTAAACTCGAAAACTAAAAATTGTACTAAAAGACGCAAAAAAAAGAATAACCTCAAAAATAATGTACCTTAACTTCTAAAGTTTCCAAAAAACATTTTTTTGTACCGCATAACCTCAAATATATGATGCAACTGATCGATTTTGATCTAATAACAGCCTAAACAATTTAATGCGAATGACATATTCCGTAACGGAGGAAAAAAATCGTAATTGATTCCGAAGCCCAAAAATTGTACTAAAAGTCGCTATTTTTGGACCACATAACATCAAATATCTGATGTAACGGGTTAATTTTGATACAATAACAGCTTAAACAATTTAATGGGAATGACATATCCTGTAACATGGAGGAAAAAAAATAACCTCAAAAAATGATGTACCTTAACATAAAAAATAACCAAAAAGTAATATTTTGGGACCACATAACCTCAAATATCAGTTGTAACGCGACAATTTTGAGTCTCAACTTTTCAATAACAGCCTAAAGCAATCAGACAATGTATGATAAAGTTTATCCAATGCTACATCCTACAAATTTGTTGTTTGAACCTAATTTATTAATCTAGTTATCAGTAACGATTCTATTATTGTTGCTATCACTTGTTACAACAAAAATGTGAAATATTAAATGCAAAAAATAGGATGTTTCATCTAAATTTTCACCATACTTGCTTTTGCTGTCATTTTAAACGTTTAGGGATTCGTTTTTAATCAAATTTGAAATTGAAGGAATCTGTAGTTGTATGAACGGACTATGTTATCCAAGTTTTTTACTCTTTTTGCTGTCATTTTGAACCTTTTGGGATTAGTTTTTAATCAAATTTCACTCGGTAATTGAAGGAGTCAGTAGATGTATGAACAGACTATGTTATCCAAGAATTTTACTCTTTTTGATGTCATTTTTAACCTTTTGGGATTCGTTTTTAACCAAATTTGACTCGGTAATTGAAGGAGTCAGTAGATATATGAATGGCCTATGTTATCCAAGCTTTCTACTCTTTTTGATGTCATTTTGAACCTTTTTAATCAAATTTGACTTGTTCATTGAAGGAACCAGTAGATGTACGAACGGACTATATTATCCAAACTTTTTACTCTTTTTGATGTCATTTTTAACCTTTTGGGATTCGTTTTTCATCAAATTTCACTCGGTAATTGAAGGAGTCAGTAGATGTATGAACAGACTATGTTATCCAAGAATTTTACTCTTTTTGATGTCATTTTTAACCTTTTGGGATTCGTTTTTAACCAAATTTGACTCTGTAATTGAAGGAGTCAGTAGATATATGAATGGCCTATGTTATCCAAGCTTTCTACTCTTTTTGATGTCATTTTGAACCTTTTTAATCAAATTTGACTTGTTCATTGAAGGAACCAGTAGATGTACGAACGGACTATATTATCCAAACTTTTTACTCTTTTTGATGTCATTTTTAACCTTTTGGGATTCGTTTTTAATCAAATTTCACTCGGTAATTGAAGGAGTCAGTAGATGTATGAACAGACTATGTTATCCAAGAATTTTACTCTTTTTGATGTCATTTTTAACCTTTTGGGATTCGTTTTTAACCAAATTTGACTCGGTAATTGAAGGAGTCAGTGGATATATGAATGGCCTATGTTATCCAAGCTTTCTACTCTTTTTGATGTCATTTTGAACCTTTTTAATCAAATTTGACTTGTTCATTGAAGGAACCAGTAGATGTACGAACGGACTATATTATCCAAACTTTTTACTCTTTTTGATGTCATTTTTAACCTTTTGGGATTAGTTTTTAATCAAATTTCACTCGGTAATTGAAGGAGTCAGTAGATGTATGAACAGACTATGTTATCCAAGAATTTTACTCTTTTTGATGTCATTTTTAACCTTTTGGGATTCGTTTTTAACCAAATTTGACTCGGTAATTGAAGGAGTCAGTAGATATATGAATGGCCTATGTTATCCAAGCTTTCTACTCTTTTTGATGTCATTTTGAACCTTTTTAATGAAATTTGACTTGTTCATTGAAGGAACCAGTAGATGTACGAACGGACTATATTATCCAAACTTTTTACTCTTTTTGATGTCATTTTTAACCTTTTGGGATTCGTTTTTAATCAAATTTCTCTCGGCAATTGAAGGAATCAGTAGATGTATGAACAGACTATGTAATCCAAGAATTTTACTCTTTTTGATGTCATTTTTAACCTTTTGGGATTCGTTTTTAATCAAATTTCTCTCGGCAATTGAAGGAATCAGTAGATGTATGAACAGACTATGTAATCCAAGAATTTTACTCTTTTTGATGTCATTTTTAACCTTTTGGGATTCGTTTTTAATCAAATTTCACTCGGCAATTGAAGGAATCAGTAGATGTATGAACAGACTATGTTATCCAAGAATTTTACTCTTTTTGATGTCATTTTTAACCTTTTGGGATTCGTTTTTGATCAAATTTTACTCGGTAGTTGAAGAAGTCAGTAGATAAATGAATGGCCTATGTTATCCAAGCTTTCTACTCTTTTTGATGACATTTTGAACCTTTTCTGATTAGTTTTTAATCAAATTTTACTCAGTAATTGAAGTAGATGTATGAACAGACTATGTTATCCAAGAATTTTACTATTTATAATGTCATTTTGAACCTTTTGGGATTCGTTTTTAATGAAATTTGACTCGGTAATTGAAGCAGTCAGTAGATATATGAATGCCCTATGTTATCCAAGCTTTCCACTCTTTTTGATGTCATTTTGAACATTTTTAATCAAATTTGACTTGTTAATTGAAGGAACCAGTAGATGTATGAACAGACTATATTATCCAAGCTTTTTACTCTTTTTGATGACATTTTGAACCTTTTCAGATTAGCTTTTAATCAAATTTGACTCAGTAATTGAAGGAATCCGTAGATGTATGAACGGACTATGTTATCCAAGCTTTCTACCCTTTTATATGTCATTTTGAACCTTTTTAATCAAATTGAACTCTTTCATTGAAGGAATCAGCGAATGTATGGGCGGATTATATTATCCAAGCTTTTTATTCTCTTTGATGTCATTTTGAACCTTTTTAGTCAAATTTGACTCGTTAATTGAAGGAATCAGTAGATATATGAATGGACTATGTTATCCAAGCTTTCTACTCTTTTTGATATCATCTTTTTTTAATCAAATTTGATTTGTTCATTGAAAGAATCAGTAGATGTATGAATGAACTATATTATCCAAGCTTTTTACTCTTTTTATATTATTTTGAACCTTTTGAGATTCGTTTTTGATAAAATTTGTCTCATTAATTGAAGGAATCAGTAGATGTATTATCTAAGCTTTCTACTCTTTTTGATGCCATTTTGAACATTTTTAATAACATTTTACTTGTTAATTGAAGAAATTAGTCGATGTAAGAACGGACTATATTATCCGAGTTTTTCCTGTTATTTTAAACCTTTCGGGATTCGTTTTTAATCAAATTTGACTCATTAATTAAAGGAATAACAAGAGGTATGAACAGACTATATTATCCAAGTTTTTTACTCTTTTTGATGTCATTTAAACCTTTTGTAATTCGTACATTGAATGAAACGTTCAAAAACATTGTTCTATCAGCCTGTGATATTTAAATAAAATTGTTCCAAATAAAATATTGAAGAAAGCATAAATAAAACTTTGTATGTGTCATATTGAAGATTTATGTCCATTTGTCAATTACATAAGAGCATAAATAGGTTATTGACAACGTCACGTTGACAGTAATAAATTTGGGCAAGTGTAAAGGAAATTTTATAGGTCAAGACGTTGTTGCTGGATAAATGCTGTGGTAGTAACCAGAGGAAACAAGATTGGAAAAAAAGAAGAAGATAAATTATGTAGATAAATGAATGAATGAATCTGCGACAAGAGTGTGCAGATAAGAAAAATTGTCGATTAAGAGTGTTGAAAGAAGACAAAAGATTATTCAATGTCCGAATCAAAACCAAAACGATTCAAATCCAAATAATATTACGGATTTAAATGGCATCTCTAAATATATGAATGGACAGTAGTGAATGTTTTGATTCAAAACTTGGATAAACGCTGTAATGGTGACCAGAGGAAACAGAAAAGAAGAAATAAGACTGTCAAAAATCTGTATATAAATCAACAAGTAAGACAAGACTATGAAACAAAAAAAAGAAGATACAATCTGAAACCGAATTTTGGACTGGAAGATTCTGCGGATAAGAAAATTTGTTGAAAAGAGACAAAATATTATTCAAAACCAAAGTGATTCAATTTCAAGCTAATTACCGATTTAAATGTCATTATTAATCGTATGTGCGGACTATATTATTCAATGTCTGATTCAAAACTTGTATAAATGCTTGAGGGTGACCAGATAAGACAAAAGAAGTAAGACTGTCAAAAATCTGTATATAAATACAAGAGTGTGAAACAAAAGAAGAAGATACAGTCTGAGAACGAAATCTGCGACTAGAAAATTGTCAAATGAAGACAAAATGATTCAATTCCAAGCAAATTACACTAAAAGTACGAATGGACTATATATTTTTATAAATTCGGACTTATATTATACCTTATTGTTTTTTCAATTTGCTAGTATCCTGTGGCATCTGAAAAGGATACTGCATCCTCCCGTGCGCCATCAATTCCGCGTACAATTTGAGCTGTTCCGGCGTAGGCATCGGTAGAATAGGCGCGGAATTTAAACCGTTGCTCGAATATAGATTCTGCATGGCGGCGGTATAATACATGGTGGGATCGATGAAAGGCAGATAGGGCGGTATGTTTTTACTGGCTTGTTCGTACAGTTGCGTCAAATAAGGCGGGTAAGTCGGTAAGGGGTTCGAAAATTGTTTCGAATTTTGCTGAGGTGCTCTGCTGCTAGTCGGTTTAACGTGGTCTTGTCTCGGTTTGGTTTTGTATCTTCCGTTTTCTTCGTTTTTGGTGATCTTCGACGGAGCGTAATGATCGACTGAGACGCGTTTTTGCGGAGTACTCGTATGGTATTCATGCGTCTTCGTATGGTATTCGTGCGTCCTCGTATGGTATTCATGCGTCCTGGGATAATTATTTTTGTTGTTCGGTCCAACTAAAGTTATCTCCAAATTAGGTCCCAACCGTCTACCGTCCACTATGGAGTTAGTCTTGTATAGATTCTTCGTGACGGTGTCTCTGTTGAAGGGGGTGGTGGTGGTGGTGGTGGTCGACGTTTGCGGTATCCTCATTATTTCGACGATGGGTTTTTGTGGACTGTTCACTGAAAGATCTACAGGATCGCCTCCTGGTTGTCTCAATATTGAATCGACGAATTTTGGAGCGTGACCGATGGGATTGAGAATGTCTTTGGGGTTACCGTATATCGTTTTTTCCGAATACGAATAAATCGATTTGGATTGGACGACTCTGGGAGGTCCGTTCGCGAAACTGTAAGGAGTTTTCTTCGTTGGCGTCGAATGTGTTTGAGGTACCGTCGCGTGGTTTCTTTTCAGCGGTACTGTCATCGGTGGCGGCATCGTTTCCGATTTGGAGGGTTTGGGGATTAGTTGTACGGGCGGGGTTTGAATCACAGTCGGTCTGCCGTCTTTTTGTGCCGTCCGAACCGGCGTTACTTCCAATCCGCCTTCTTTCAAGATGTCCAGTTTCCTCTTCTTGAATTCGTGAATGAAATTGTTGGTGGTTTCCGGTACTTTCGGCCTACTAGGAGATTCTACGATTTCTAAATTCTTTTCCGGTGATTTTATCAACGGTATGTTTTCTTTTCCTTCGATCGGTGATTTAACCTCACTTATAGGTACCGTCACTGGTGCTGGTTCTGTTTTTACGGGTATCATCTCTATTTTTATCTCTTTCTTTTCCAGTTCTTCGATCTTTATTGGAGACGAAACGTTTTCAGGTTTGATTGTGGGAAAATCTTCCGATTTGATTGGGATTGTTTCAGTTTGAAGGTTGGTTTCTATTCTCACTGATATCGTCACGGGTATATTCGCATTTTCTAGTTTGATTTGACTGTTTGCGCCTTCGGTTTTTATCGCATCGTATTCTATTTTCACGGCGGAAACGTCCGTGATACTTTCCGTTTTCACTGTGGTACTTTCCGATTCTTCCATTTTCACTGTCGTACTTTCCAATTTTTCCGTTTTCACTGTCGTACTTTCCAATTTTTCCATTTTCACTGTAGTATTTTCCAATTTTTCCATTTTCACTGTCGTAGTACTTTCCAATTTCTCCATTTTCACTGTCGTACTTTCCAATTTTTCCACATTTTTAATGTCGTCTGCAACTTGCTTCGGCGGTTGCCATTTTTCATTGTTGTTGTTATTGTTGTTGACGTTGTCTTTTTCGATTTGTAATTGTTTGTCTTTTTGTCTGTCCGGTTTTACTCGAACGCTCCTCAAAGATGACGTTTTACCTTCCGGTTTAACAATTTCCTGAAAGTAAAAAAGAAGATTAACAATAATTCAAACTGACTTTTGATAAAACGAATTGAGATTTTACTGATAAAAACTGACTTTTTGTATAGAAATTGACATTTTATTGGAAAAAATGACATTTTATAGAAGAAATTGACGTTTTATTGAAAAAAAATTGACATTTCATAAAAATTTTGACAATTTATAAAAGCAATCGACATTTTATTGAACAAGAAATTCACATTATCTGGAAAAAAATTCAAATTTTATAATAGGAATTGACAATTTATTTGAAAAAATGACATTTCATAGGAATTGATATTTTATAAAAGGAGTTGCCACTTTATTGAGTGAAAATTGACAGTTTATTGAATAAAAATTGACATATTATAAAAGGAAATGACAATTTATTGGAATAAATAACATTTTATTGAATAAAAATTGACAATGTATTGCATAAATCTTGACAGTTCAAATAAGATATTGACACTTTTTTGAAAAAATTGACATTTTAAATTTACTTTTTATGAAAACATTTACTTTTTGTTCAAAACGTTTACGTTTTATTGAATAAAAATTGACAATTTAGACAAGAAATTAGCACTTTGAGGAACAAAATTTAAATTTTATAAAAGGAATTCATGAGAGGTTGACCTTTTATAAAACTAATTGACATTTTATTGAATAAAAATGGACAATTTAGAAGAGAAATTTAATTTTCTTGAAAAAATTGACATTTTATTAAAGGAATTGGCATTTTATAGAATGATTTGACATTTTATTGAATAAAAATTAACAAATTAGAAGAGGAATTTACTTTTCTTGAAAAAGATTGACATTTTATAAAAGGAATTGACAGATGTGAAGTTAACAGTTGATTTCCACCAATTAAAATAGTAAAATTGAAAGTAGTTGCAACAAATTGTATTTTAAAATTTAACATGCATAATATAATATAGTTGTCTTTAAAAATCAACTACCGTCCCCCGTACCCACTTAGAAGCCGTCGGTGTGTATGAAACCACCCCTAAACGATAAAAATATAAATAAAGAATTCAGAACCTCGACTTCTCGTTCGGGTTCTAGGATGATATTCACAGGATACATTCCAAATGTCTCTAGAAATCATTTACTGCCGCCCGTACCCACTTAGAAGCCGTCGGGGTGGATGAAACTACCCCTAAACGATAAAAAACTAATAAATAATTCAGAACCTCGACTTCTCGTTCGAGTTCCAGGATAATATTCACAGGATGCATTGCAAAGGCCCTTAGAAATCATTCACCGCCCCTCGTACCCACTTAGAAGCCGTCGGGGTGGATGAAACTACCCCTAAACGATAAAAATATAAATTAATAATTCATAACCTCGACTTCTCGTTCGAGTTCCAGGATGATATTCACAGGATACATTGCAAATGCCCCTAGAAACCATTTACCGCCCCTTGTACCCACTTAGAAGCCGTCGGGGTGGATGAAACTACCCCTAAACGATAAAAAAATTCTGAACCTCGACTTCTCGTTCGAGTTCCAGGATAATATTCACAGGATACATTGCAAATGCCCCTAGAAATCATTTACCGCCCCTTGTACCCACTTAGAAGCCGTCGGGATGGATGAAACTACCCCTAAACGATAAAAATATAAATTAATAATTCAGAACCTCGACTTCTCGTTCGAGTTCCAGGATGATATTCACAGGATACATTTCAAATGCCCCTAGAAATCATTTACCGCCCCTTGTACCCACTTAGAAGCCGTCGGGGTGGATGAAACTACCCCTAAACGATAAAAATATAAATTAATAATTCAGAACCTCGACTTCTCGTTCGAGTTCCAGTATACATAGATTATTATTTTTTGTTAATAAATGTTAAAGTTGTAAACATGTTAATTCTTGTAAATTTGTTATTAGAAATAATTTGTCAACAATCCCAATATTTATATTTTTATCGTTTAGGGGTAGGTTCATCCACCCCAACGGCTTCTAAGTGGGTACGGGGGGCGTTAAATGATTTCTAGGGGCGTTTGCAATGTATCCTGTGAATATCATCCTGGAACTCGAACGAGAAGTCGAGATCTGAATTATTTATTTTAATTTTTATCGTTTAGGGGTGGTTTCATTCACCCCGACAGCTTCTATGTGGGTACGGGCGACGGTAAATGATTTCTAGGGGCATTTGCAATGTGCCCTGTGAATATCATCCTGGAACTCGAACGAGAAGTCGAAGTTCTGAATTATTTATTTCAATTTTTATCGTTTAGGGGAGGTTTCATCCACTCCGACGGCTTCTAAGAGGGTACGGGCGGCGGTAAACGATTTCTAGGAGCATTTGCAATGCATCCTGTGAATATCATCCTGGAACTCGAACGAGAAGTCGAGGTTCTGAATTATTTATTTATTTTTTTATCGTTTAGGGGTAGTTTTATCTACCACGACGGCTTCTAAGTGGGTACGGGGGACGGTAGTTGATTTTTAAAGACAACTATATTATATTATGCATGTTAAATTTTAAAACACAATTTGTTGCAACTACTTTCAATTCTACTATTTTAACTGCTGGAAATCAACTGCTAACTTCACACCCGTAAGGAATTGGCATTTTATAAAAGGAATTTACATTTTATTGAACAAAAATTGACATTTTATAAAAGAAATTTACTTTTATGGAAAAAATTGACATTTTATAAAACAAATAGACTTTTTATGAAAAAATTGACATTCCAAGAGAATGAAAAAAAATTGAAATTTTATTGAATAAAAATTGTTATTTCATGAAAAAATTGGGATTTCACTGCAGGAAAATTGACAAGTATTTGAAACAATTGGGATTTTATTGCAGGGAAATTGACAAGTATTTGAAAAAATTTACATTTTATGAAACAAATCTACTTTTTATTAAATAAATTGACATTTTATAAAAAGAGACATTTTATGTGAAAAATTGACATTTTATTAAAAAAATTGACATTTTATTAAAAAAATTAACATTTTAATAAAAGAATAAGTACTGACCTTCGTATCCGTTATATTTTCCGAAACCGATAATTTTCTTGACGTCGAAGGTATCGAACTGTCGCTGCTAGATTCGGCGTCGCTCAAACTACCACTACCCCGTTTATGTTTCAGTCTCCTTCTTTCCGAAATCGGTAGGGGTTTGTATTGTTCGCCCCGTTGATGTCGTTCGTACGGCAACAAAAACCTAGAAAAAAATTAAATATTTAAACCTATTTCAACGATATACGGATATCAATACGGAATCGCACCTTTCGTAATGTCTTCTTATGATAGTAGCTGCGCTAGTGCTGTTCTGGTGACCGCTCATTTCGTCGAATATAGATTTCCACAAGCGGTTGGTGGTTACGCAATCGTAACCGCCCAATTTTTGTACTCTTATAAAAAATTCGTGTAGATTCACTGAAAGAAAAAAAAAGATTTTATTATATCTGACATATGAATAAAACGACTTTACATTTCATGAAAAAGTTGACATTTTATTGAAAAAACATGAAAATTTTGACATTTTATTAAAGGAATTGACAATTTATTAAGAAAAATTACATTTTATAGAACAAACTGACTTTTTATGAAAAAAATTGACATTTCATTGAATAAAAATTGATATTTTATAAAAAAAATTGAGATTTAATATGAAAATTTACATTTTATAAAAGGAATTGACATCTGTAAACACATTTGACATTTTATTGAATACAAATTGACATTTAATAAAATAAATTGACATTTTATGAAAAAAATTGAGATTTAATGAGAAAATTTACATTTTATGGAAGCAATTTACATTTTATTGAAACATTTTTTTTAAAACAAATTGACATTTTATGAAACAAATCGACATTTTATTGTAAAATTTCACATTTCAACAAAAAATTCACATTTCATAAAAGGAATTGACGTTGTATTAAAAAAAATTGACATTTTATAAAACAAATTGATATATGAATTTGACAAGTGACAATTTGAAATATATGAATTTAACAAATGACAGTTTATGATATATGCAATTGAAAAGTGACAGTTTATGATATATGAATGTGGCAAGGGACAGTATATGAATTTAACAAGTGACAGTTTGTGATATATCAATTTGACAAGTGACATAATGCTTACGTTCTTTGTATCCCAACGAAGGGATTCTCCCTATAGGCGTACGATTTGATTTCATGAAAGCACCTAGTTTCCTTACGAATTCTTTGTTTTCGTTATTCTCGTGACATCTGGTACTGCGTCTCGGAGCTATTTCGGGAGCTTCTTGGACATTATTTTTAGGTTCAGCCTATGAAAAAACAACAATAAAATGCAACTGTCTCTTCGGGCAAGAAGAAAAACAAAGACAAACCTTTGTATTAGTATTAATAGATGATTCAGATTCGTTGCTTTCCGAACCTGGAGAAACGCTCCTTTTTTTCCGTCTCCCTCTAGGTCGGCCTTTTAATTTCGGTGCTAAATGATTACAAAGTAACTCGTGCCCTTCTAATTCAGGATAATCGAAAGTATCCCTACAGAAGAGGATTCTAGTATTAGGATGTATGACGTAAAATCCGCCCAAAACGTTTACTAGTTTATGTCTTAAGTAAATGTCTTCGACGCCATCGAGTCGTTTCATCATCGCTCGGTATCGACAGTATTTGGGAAAACTGAGGATGACGACGTGAGGATCTTGGAGGGTTTGGTCGTTTTCTGAAACACAAATATCAGCAATCAGAATTAGACTTCGTCCATGGCGCTGGGGAAAGGACCAGAATACTCGCAAATTCGTCTTTATTGTTTACTGATATTTAGTAACCGCCGTTATAAAGCGGAATGGTGATCCGTCTACTAACCAAGATAATCCCAATTCAATCCCGGGTCCGGACAACGTAGAAAAATAAAAAAATTCGGCGCGCCAACTGCCGACAGTATTCTGTCTAGTATATTCCGATCACGGACATGGTATAAAAATAAATATATAATTACCGTTTACTTCATAGGAAACAATAAAAAATACGATAAAACTTAAAATAATCAAATATGTTTGTTTACCCCAGAGATAACATCGAACTCGATTTAAATAAAAGATAAACTCTATATTAAATTTATTTGTTATCACCAACTAAAAATAAAAAAAGTACGACTAGTTTTTATTAAACTAGTCTAGTGTCAACATGTCTAGAATGAGTTTAGTAGCGCGTCTAGTAGTACTTTTAATGATTGTCGACATTATAAATGGTTATACTTTCAGAAAAGGTTTTGAGGGTAGCTATAATTCGGGTAATGATGTACGAAATAGATTTTTGGGTTTTAGAGCTACAGAGGTAGCAAAGAAATGCGTCTGTATGAATTGGAGGTATTGCGAAGGTACCATCGATCCGTATCCACGGTAAGTACCAAAATAAAAATACGATTTAGTTATTAAATTATTTCTATAAAACAGAAAAATATCACGTTTTAAAATATTAAATAAACATTTTAAAGTATGAAGTAGATTAAAATTTCAAATTTTATAATATTAAATTTAGAATGTTAAACTATGAATTAGACCAATATGAATAAAATTTAATGTACTAAAACACAAAACGTATCCTTATTAACGTTTAGAAACATTAAAAATATATTTATAAGTTTAAATATAAATTTTATACTATGAAATGGACAAATACGAGTGAAATTTTTATAGTTCTAAAACATTAAAAATATATTTATAAGTTGAATTTAAAAGTTTAACCTATAGAATAGATCAATATGAATAAAAATTAAACACAAAAAGTATCTCTATTCACAAAATTTAACAATTCAAAACATTAAATATACATTTATAAGTAAAATTTTAAACTATAAAATGGATTATTATGAGTGAAATTTAAGGTTCTAAAATAGTAAATACATATTTATAAGTTATATTTCAAATTTTAAACTATGGAGTAGGCAAATTCGAGTAAAATTTATAAGTTAAGTTTAAAATTTTATAACTTCTTGATTTTCTAAAACACAAAACGTATTTCTATAAACGAAATTTAAGGATTCAAAACATTAAAAATATATTTATAAGTTAAAATTCAACTTTTAAACTCAAAAATGAACTAGTGCGAGTTTAAGTTCTAATACAATAAAAATATATTTACAAGATACATTTCAAACTTTAAACTGTAAAATGGACTAGTATAAGTGAAATAAAATAATATGTTCTAAAATATTAAAAATAAAATTATAAGTTCAATTTGAAATAGACCAATATGAGTAGAATTTAATGTTGTAAAACAAAATTTAACATTTTAAAACATTAAAAATAATTTAAATTATAAATAATTAAATGGAATATTATGAGTGAAATCGAAGTTTCTAAAATAGTAAATATATATTTCTAAGTTAAATTTAAAATTATAAACTATGAAACAGGCTAATTCGAGTGAAACTTAAAGTTCTGAGATAGTAAATCAACATCAAATTTTAGTGTAAAATTTGATGTTCTAAAACACAAAAAGTATCTATATAAACTAAATTTAACGTTTCAAAACAAAAATATATTTTTAAGTTAAAATTCAACTTTTAAACTAAAAACGATACGAGTGAAAATGCTTTTATAAGTTCAAATTCAAAGTTATACAACTTTTAAATATATATTTATAAGTTAAATTTAAACTATGCCAGACCAATAAGAGTGAAATTTAAGGATCTAAAACACACAACGTATCTCTATTAATGAAATTGAACATTTCAAAACATTAAAAATATATTTATAAGTTAAATTCCACTTTTAAACTATAAAATAGGCTAATTCGAGTACACTTTCAAATTCTAATACATTAAAAGTATAATTTGTGAAATTTTAAAATTTTAAATTATGAAATGGACCAATATAAATAAAATTTTTGTTTCAGCGAACCATGTAGACCAAGTTTCGCATTTGTTTGTTGCATTCAACCCGATCCAGAACCGTACCAAGGCGGATATGTAGACAATTATAAATCCGACTGTGAAGAAAATCAATCCGCAGAATTAGAAATACCGGGACTAGAAGTCATTCCAAATCCAAATCTATGCGCCTAAGTTTATTTTTATATGTTATATGACAGAAATAAATAGTTGCAAATATGTTTCGTTTAATTTTACATATTATTTCGATGTAAAATGTTACATAACTTTATTTATTATAATAAACAAATGCTTTTTATTCATACTTCTATAGAATAAACATAAAAATAACATCATCGAATTGGTCGTAGAAAAAATATAGTGTGCAACACGAGTAGAAATAAAAATTGCGTTGTCCGAAAATATTTTTTTTTGTATGTACTTACCCAAATGTTTTCTTTCAGTTTCGACATCTGTATAATCTAATAAATTATCGTTTATTGTAAAACTTAATCCTGCCGGTTTTCTAGGAGGAACGTTTTCGTCGTTCGTATTTTCATCCGATTTTTTCATGTCTTGTTCGGATTTGGCCAACCGTCCCCACCTCCAGTCGGCGTCCACCGTTATCAACGTTATCAAATCTTCTACTCTTATCACAACTTTTTCTGTAATCGCAAGAACTTCGTCCTGTAACCAAAACCAAACAAAAACAATTTTATCTAAATATTCAAATCATTTATATCAGAAAATAATATAAATTACTTAATTAGCTTTGAGACACACTGTATATGTAACTTGTTATTAAATAAAATAAATGTCACAGTATATTTCTATCATTCTTTACTTACACTATATAACGTTAAAGCTCAAATATTTTTTTTAAAATTTATTTAATAATTACTTTTAAAATAATTTATTATCATTGCGAATTCCGAGAAGATTGTTGACATATCAGGTTACTGTATATTATATATCAAGTAATTTTATGCTGTCATCAACGTCATTTAATATAACATATTGACGATGCAAAAGATTTCTATTTAAAATAAACAAACAATATAACATTTAAGAAAGTTTCGGTTATGATGCCATAACTTTTAATAAAGTTGATACATTTTCAAGCACTCCTCATACATTAAAAATAAAATAATTTCCTCACGAATTAAATTTATTTTCGAACGAAAATTGCGCTGTTCCTGTAGATATATAATTCGAATTTATATGGAAATATTTGATATATAAACTTAAACTTCCCGGTCGACTTCAAACTCCATCAAACTCCTCCTCCCAGATATCTCCCTTTTACGTTGTGTAGGGATAAACATTCCCGAACAGAGCGCAACATAAAATACCAATATCAGCGAATGCTGCACAGGTACGGATCTACCCGAACGGACAAATCAAATTAAAACAAAATTCAAGAGCAGAAAATAAATAAAATTCGTCAGCCAGAAGTCGGATTAAATTGGGGCCTGAGAGCATGGTCATATCAGCAGAATCGGTTGGGAATAAGGGCAACAATTAGTGAAATTAACTGTCTCGACCCTTACTTCGTGGAATCTACTCATATTAGTGTTTTAAATTAAACTCAATGTTTCTAGCTAATTCCACAATATAATGAAAAATGTTGAAAATTCAAGAGTATCAAAAAAACCCATCATCAACCTCACACGGCTTAATGGGGCATATAAAAGTAGTAATGAACAGACTAGAGTTTTTTCGCAACACCAAACCGCTATGGTGTTGGGAAAAACACTCTAGTGTATACATAACTTTTATTGCTCTCTATAACTTTTATTTAAGACATTTTTTTCCTCAGATCAAATAAGGATGCAGCTATTGTATATACAGTTATCATTGATACACCCTGTATATGCCCGAGAGAGTTTCAACATCTCCGAAATTTTTATAAATTTTTGTGAAATTCAATACTACTAACAACTCACCTAGTAATCTTATTGCATTTAAGTTTTCGAAATTATCACAAAAAAAACTTGACTTCTGCTATCGGCTATAGTGAAGTAGAAAAATATACCCATTCGAAAATCAACTTGAAAATTGAGTAGTAATTTTACTTCATCTCGTGGTTTACTTTGGAAAATTCATTCAATTTTCCCCTTATTTACAGAATTCTGTTCTGTTTTATCGCCAGCATTATTCATTTTTATCGCCAGTAGTGTTTTATTTTGATATCAAAACATTAAAACAGATGGAAATCATCACATTCAATGTTAAAAGCTTTCTATAACCAGAAATGAGATCGGCAACACTGCCAGGATGCCACTTTGCAAGAAAAATACATATACAAACGCCAAACTATACCGTTCTTCAATATGTATACTGACGGATGCCACTTTGTGCGTCAGATGTATAATAAATATATAAGTGTGCTACTATAACGGCGCGTACGGAGACCCTGTGAACCTTGGTGTATATGTTTATACAAAAAACGACCAAAATGACGTCCTGCTGATTTCATCAGCAACCGATTTCCAAGCATTCACTGAACCGTTTCCGATATTTTGGAGCTCGATGCACTGTGACGTCCGTATATCGGATGCCATAGTGCTGCGGATGCCACAGCTACCGCGATTTTAACATGGGCGTATGCCACTTCACGCCGTGAATGTATATATATATATATATATATATATATATATATATATATATATATATTTTCATTATCCACTGTTATTAGGGAATGATAAACTAGATAAAGAACTTTTTAACTAAACTAACTTAAAATTTTACACGAAATCCAAAACTTTTTATTTGTTCAACAATATGCTATTGTCCTAGGTAGAATTATTTTCCAAATAAAACTAGTGTATAGTTGTGAACACAAATTTCCTGCTAGATACGGGTCTGCCTCGACCGCCGCCCTCGACTTTATGTTATAAATTACGGACTTATTGCACTCGGATGAAACGACATAAAAAGTATCAAATGTCCGTTTGTTTTTTGTTTTCATTATTTTTTGTTAGTCAGCGATTTGCAAGTATTAATTGATTTTGTCTCCAATACATTGTTATCTTATTTCTTTACAAACGTTGATTTTCATTCCAGTCTATCATAAACATCAAAAATTTAATTGTCATACATTTTTATTTAAAAACCCAGGCCAAAAGAACATTGTTTAAATGAAATATAAATATTTAGTAAGCGACATTTTAACAGTGTAAGTAGGTATTTTCTCATCGTTTGATATGCTTTTCAGTTCGGATTTCGAGCTCAAAATCAATAAAATGCTTTGAATAATGTTCCTAAACACTTTGAGCGAAATTTGCTGCTGAGATTTTACAAAAAAAAACAAGAATATATTCCTTTATTAAGTCTAAAATGAAAAATTTGCAATAAGTTTCTCCGAAAGCTAGTATGAGAGTAAGAGAACTTGATACGGATATAAAATATTTTATAAATAAAAAGATATAACACTTAAAAGATAGTCTGGGGCTCTATTTTTTTAAACATTTACATCACGTATTTAAACAACTTTCACTCGTACTAATTGTTTATAATCTCTATTTCAACAAGGAAGTAGACGGAGCACATTTCGAACACTTGCTATAAGAATCTATTGTTGATATTTGATTAATTAAATTTAAAAAAATAATTTCAATAATATTGGTATTTATTTAATTTATCCGTCAAAATTAATTTAAACCCAAACAAAATTAATATGGCTATGTAGCCAATGTCAATGCCTTTCAAACGAGATATCACTTGCCATAAGGTCCTATTTAAAATTATTGGTCAGAGTGGCAGTGTGACGTCATCTATTACTATTACGTCACCTGTTACCATTCGTAGAGAAGTTTACAACACTTTATTTTCACCCTCCAAATTTTATTAATGTAAATGTAGCCGTTCAAAAGATACGAGGGGGGAGGGGACTTTTGAATAGCACTGTATATACAGGGTGTCTCAAAATTGACGCCCGTCCTTTCAAAATATGAATCGGGGGACTAAAACGAATTAAAACGTAAGAATACAAAAATTGCGTTACAGAGTTATTGACAAAAAACAAAGATCTAACATTCAATGTTTACACTTTATTAAAAACGAAGTCAGCTAAAAACAAATGAGTAGCATAGGTTGCTGTGGTAATGTTAAATGTTAATTATTAGTTCTGTCAACTTTTGTCATAATAAGTATAAGTATAATTTCATACGGTTATTTGTTTTAAAAATGGAACGTTATTATTCCAATCGAGAATATGTTGATATGTTAAAAGTATTAGGTGCGCATAATGATAATGCCAGTGCTGCAGCTAAAGCATATACCGTAAAATTCCCAAATCGACGGCACCCTGATGCCAAAACTATACGACGGGTTGAACAAATATTACTGGAAACAGGTAATTTAAATCCCAGATTAAATAAGGGAGGACGCCATTCTACGCTCAACGTCCAAGAAGAGCAAATTCTTGATTTTGTTGAAGCGGAACCAAATACAAGTCTTGGAGTTACATCGAGACAAACGCATTTCCAAAAAGATACCATTCATAGATTATTAAGAAGGAATGGCTTATATCCATTTAGGCCTCAAGAAGTTCAAGTTTTACATGAAGGAGATAGGGAGCTTCGGATTAATTTTTGTAGATAGTTATTGGATAACGTAAACAATGATCCACATTTTATAGAAAATATTATGTTTACTGATGAGTGTACATTTACCCAGACAGAGATAATAAATACTCATAATTTGCACGAGTGGAGAAATGAAAACCTTTATTTAATACGTAAAAGATGTCACCAAAGACGATGGTCAGTAAACATTTGGGCTGGATTATTAAATAATAATGTAATCGGCCCAAATATGTTACCTAACCGACTTAATTCAGCATCGTATTTTCATTTTTTGAACGACAATTTACCACTGCCATTTCTCGATCAAGTTCCATTAGCAACTAGATTGAATTGTTGGTTCCAACATGGTGGTGCTCCTGCACATTATGGTAGACAAGTGAGAACATTAGTAAATCAAACATTCCCCGACTGTTGGATTGGAAGAGGTGGATCCGTAGTATGGCCTCCTAGATCTCCAGATCTAAATCCATTAGATTTTTTCTTCTGGGGATTCTTGAAAGAAAAAAATTACTTTGAACCTGTTGAGAGTGCGGAAGATGTAGTAGCTCGTATTCACGCTGCAGTGACATTTATAGACGAAAACATGCCACAGAGGGTTCGTGATTCAATGATAAATCGTGCAAATATTTGCATTGAAGTAGGAGGCGATTTGTTTGAACACCTTTTATACATTAATTTCTTGTTTTGTAACAAATATTCGTTTTTAATAAAGTGTAAACATTGAATGTTAGATCTTTGTTTTTTGTCAATAACTCTGTAACCATGGTCATAACGCAATATTTTTATTCTTACGTTTTAATTAGTTTTAGCCCCCCGATTCATATTCTGAAAGGACGGGCGTCAATTTTGAGACACCCTGTCTATATAACTGTACAATTTTTAAATGTGACTTGTTTAGGTGAATCACTTATATTTTTGGTGCGCAATGAGGCAAATATATGTTATTGCTGCTGGTTGGAGCAAGAAGGCCCCAGATGTGAATTAGGCAAATTTTGTTCTTGAAAATTAGTTTCGCTGACTGATAGGCTCTTGGTTTTTATCAATGTGCGACATTATGCTTGTCGATACATTTAGGCGGTTCTGTAAGGAGTTATCTATATATCAATCTGCAACTTCTATGGATTTCCAGCCCCCGTGCCGTTTTAATTTTTCTATGTTTGCCCCAGAATCCACAAGCATAGTTGCTGAGGTCCTGGGGAAACAATGTCATATGCATACTTTTGAGTCAGATAAATTTAGTTTATTTATGCCTATAACTTGTTTTGTGCAGCGTCATTTTTGAAAATTAATAAAAAAATGTTTGTCACAATATCTGGAGGTCTTAAAGAAACATATTTTTCGAATAAGTGTTAAAACTTTTCGGTAATCGTGCACTACTGCAGAACCGAAATCTTCAATATTCTGTATTTTCATTGAGTAGAGTTCATTTTTTCTACAGGCTTCCATAATTCCAATGATCATATTAATATTACACTAGATTGTAAATGGTAGGCCTGGTCTTTTCAAGTGCGAATAAACTGATAGGAAAATAAATTTATTTTCAGTATTATATTTATTCAATAAACATACAGGATGAAAGAACACCCACGCCCAGGCAATGCCTTAGTGGGTGTTTATTCATTATTATAGTCCATTTTTAAATGGCATGGAGTAATAAAAGCTCATTAGGTATGCAAAACCGATACAGGGTGTATAATAAAATATCTCCGAAGTTTATCTAATTTTGTACTAAAATTTCTCATTTGTTACGAATTTCAGGTAGACACCCCGTAACTCTGTATTCGGTTGGGTCGACTATTGTATTGAAAGGGTCGCTGTATTGTATTTGAATGAACAAATAAACAATTTAATCCTCAGAGGCGTGCAATCAGGACAAAACAAACTTGGTATATGAATATGAAGGCACTATATATGAAATTATAATTACGAATACTATTCACAATATCGATGCAATAAAAACACATTTTTTTGTGTTCCTATGAATAAACAATAAACATAAAATATTATATAAAAAATAGCAAATTTTTTTGCAGTAGGTATCAACTTTACTACTAATATACCGTTTACAATAGGAGAGGAAAAAAGAAAAATGCAGGAATAAAGTACGAATTAATGTAATATTTATAAAAAAAAAGTCTAACAAATAATAGTAATAACTAACACAAAAACTAGTCTATATATCAGAATTCTGTTTAGCTTCCATTATTAACATTGATTATAAATGGTTCAATCATGTGTTCACTTATATGATCCATTTCCCACATATTTAGTTATTCTTGTATCACGTGTTCAACACATTTCTTCCAGTTTTCTTTGGTTACGTTACCTAACGCGTCTTCGAATAAAACTTTTACGTCACTCATTTTGAATGTCGTATTCTTTCTTGAAACTTCCCCTTTCACTTGGGCCCATATTAATTCGATGGGATTGAGTTGACAGTGATAAGGAGGAAGCCTCAGCACCGTTATACCACGCGCTGATGCCATTTGATCTACAACGTATCTACTATATTTGTGTTTATGTGAATTGGCCAGTTGCAAGATCTCATTTTTCAGCGGGTTATCTGGGCATTCAATATTTTTCGAGGTTAGCCAATCGTGGATATCTTGTTTACGCTATGCAGTTGAAGGTAATTTCTCCACTAACCTAGAGTGATAACTTGCGTTATCCATAAAAATGACTGAGCCCGTTGGAATTAGATCTAACATTTGTGAGAAATATTCTTCGAAAACGTCTGCATCCATATCTTCATGATAATCTCCGGTTTGCTTCGACTCAAAGCACAACAATCCACCTTTAACAAAACCTTCGGCACTTCCGATATGAATAATGATGAGTCGACGTCCTTTTCCTGCTGGTGGATTGAGGCCTGTTGACCACCCTTCAAGAGCTGCCTGCCTCCGACTTTTGACATTCGTGTCTTGCCAAAACATTGAAACAGTATGACCTTCATTTAACCAAGTCTCATCCAAATAATAAATTCGTTTTTGATCTAGTCTTGCTTTCCGAATATTGCGCAAATAACTCCTCCTCCAAATGACAATGTCGTCTCTATCAATCAACATTGCGTTCCGATAATTTTTTTTATATTCAAATCCAAGTTCCTTCAAAATTTTAAATAATGTACTACGAGACATTTTCGGAAAATCTGAATCTTCTTGAACCGAAGCCATAATTTTGGAGAGAGTTGGGATCTCTTTTCTAAAGAAAAAAGCATGCACCTTACGCCTTATTCCATTCTTCAAGTCGTCATCCATTTAAAGTTTGGGTCGGCCTGGGGACTTTGCTGGGGCTGTGATGTTTCCACTTTTTTCTCCTTCATTAAATTATAAATTGTTGTTTTTGAAACACCCATCATTGTTGCAGTAATCTCCACAGTTTCATCAACACTTCCTGTCAAATTCATGATTTTTCTTCTAATTTCTTCGTTCTTTAACGAGGAATAGCAATTTAATATCATATTTTTTTCGTTCAGCGACAATGGGCCAACTTTAGGTCGCTTAGATGGTGATAAATCCTCCATATCTGGTCGAATTTGGTTGTAACACTACATAGGTGGAAGGTGTAGAGAGAACTTGTATAGATGAACAAAAATAAACACCAGTTAACAATAACGGTAAAAAATAATAACAAATAACAGTAATAATGGGGAAATCAATCAGCACAGCAGTTTCTCCAGAACAGATGAACTGTAAATTGAAAATATTCAACCTTTTCGCTACTTTCATAGTTGAAAAGTTCTAGTAAATACATTGTATTATGGAAATACATTGTATTATGGGGGCATTTTCTTAGAACTGAAAAGACTATATTTCACAATAATAAAACCATTTTTGAGCTACCTGTTTGTCAAGTTTCTTCAATTACCTGCTAATTGGGTGAAATAATCGGCAAATGGAGTTGGTTTGGATATATATATATATATATATATATATATATATATATATATATATATATATATATATATATATATATATATATATATATATATATATATATATATATATATATATATATATATATATATATATATATATATATATGTATTTGTATAAAATTGTTATTAACATTCATTTTATTATTTATTGTATGTAGGATTATAACTACCTACGCCCTTTTATACATAATAATAAATTTTCTGGAAAATTGATGTCAGTGATATAATCCACAGTTTATTATATTATTGATAATTTGAAATTTCATTTTAAATAATATTACAAAACGGTTATTTTCGGAAATGAGATAATTTTAGAAGCCTTAACTTTTTTTAAATGACTAAATGTGGTACGCCTATGGTTCCGGCCAAAATGAGTGATTTATTACTTTTTAAAACGGAGTATAGGAGAATTAAATCTATTGTTGTATTGACGTTTTGTTGTTCATTTATATTGTTATTTATTTATTAAAATTAAATTAAAATCTTCCAAAAGAAATTAAAGATACAAACAGCATATTTTCATTTAAAAAGAGAGTTAAGATTTTTATTTGGTTACAAAAAAGATTTGCTTTTAGAGATCTAATTGAGCCTATCACTGGCATATAAAAACAAGAAAGTTGCTTTGTGTGGTTACTGTCTTTATTTGTAAGTATTTAATATTTTAGTCGGTTTATTAATCTACCCTTTTATTTAATGTACTTATGATCCATATAATTCAGGATTTTTTTTATAAAACATTGTTATTTGTCTAATTTAGGAATGTACTGATGTTTTAAATATTGTAGGCGCTCAGCTAACTATAGTTTCCCCACGTCCAGGAGTTTGCCTTAGTGGGTAAATCGATCTTTGTTCAGTTGTAACATTTATTACCTTGCTGCGATTAGAATATGATTATAGTCATTATTGTAAAATGTTTATAGATGAATAAATATTATTATAATAAATGAGTCTTATGTTTCCATTCGAGTTTTCCTGATTGGACATTTTTTTAACGAATATATTAGTTGTGAGCGAAATGTGGTAATGTGCAATAGTTAGTTATTGCCAGTCGGAGTATAATTTAGTTCGAAATTGCATCCATGTTCAATTAAACTCCTGGAATTCCATACATGTGAATGATGGTATTTTCCTTTCCACGGATATATTGGTTGTTTCTCTACCTGCATTCGTCAAGGGGCGTTCTACAGCAGCCAACATTCATTAATTTCATGTGGAACACTGCAACATGAAATGTCAATGATTGGCAGGTAAAGAATATGAATTAATATAGGAATTTAACAAATAAAATTTAGATATACTGGGAATTACTGAATCCAAAGAGAAAGGTGTAAATTTTTAAAATGAATTCTTCAATGCTGGTATCTAGAGGCCTTCCTAGGCCTAAAGGAATTTCTTCTTCGGGAAAAGAAACTGCCGATTAATGACAAATAAAAACCTTTATTTGCCCAAGATAATTCAACCACAAATTTGTAAGTTTTGTTGCTCGACAATACTTCTTGAATGAGAACTATATATATATATATATATATATATATATATATATATATATGTATATTTTTTCGGGAGAGAATTTCGAGAGGTCAAAATCTAATAATTTTGACAAGCGATCTCTCAAACTTATTTTTGATATTTTTTGACAACCAGAAAAAAACAATGTATAACCCCTTTAAAATAATCCTACTAATATGTAACAAAATGGAGAAATCGAATTAGAAGTGAATAGTAGGTGAGGTGTACCATAAATAAGAGATATATAACAACTAAAGAAATTAACTGTCTCGACCTTTACTTCGTGGAATCTACTCATATTAGTGTTTTAAATGAAACTCAATGTTTCTAGCTAATCCCACAATATACAATATAATGAAAAATGTTGAAAATTCTAAAGAATTGACAATTGTTTCGATAACTGAATATCATCGTCAGAATGACAGAAGTTACATTTCATTTGATGCCTACCTGATGTTTAGTAGTTATTTTTGGCTAGACCAAAAAGTGACCTACCTTGTGATTATATGTCAATATAAAAAAGAACATATGATATTACAAATATTAAAGCTAAGATATTATTAGTCCTATGGAGATATCTTTTTCCAATTAAAATCAGTATAACTGTGCAATAATATAGAAAACCAGAAAAACTATATCTGCTGATCTTTACAATTATCACTAAAGAAGACAGTTTAAAAGTGGAGAACTCCCTAGATATATCTGTTCATTGACGACTTCATATTGTGGGTTTCTTAAGTGTCTTCTAATTTCCAACTCTTCAAGGAAATCCAGTTCTTGTTTCTTATCACAAATATGTAGTACTTCTAGTTCTGTGTTAGGTGTCAATGAATGGTTGGTGTCAAGTAGATGCTTTGCCTAATAGGATTTATCTGGTTGTTTTAATATGTATGATCGTAAGTGTTCACTGTATCGGATTTCAAAATTTCTAAGGGTCTGACCCAAATAGACAGCATAACATTCTGGACATTTGAGTTTATATATACCTGATTTCTTTAATGTTGGTATTTTTGTTTTAACATTTAACAATTTTGTACTTACGTTACTTTCTGTTTTAAAAGAAAGTGAAATAGAATTTTTAAATAAAGGTTTAAAGTACAGCATACCACCAAAACTTACGAATAATATTAAACAAATTATAGCTACAGAGTCAGAAATATCTTTAAAATCTAATTCAAATACTTTTCTTTATGAGAAATTAAAAATTGCCAATTTAATCAAAAATATTGAACCTTCAAAAGTTAAACGTCAAACAAAAAATGACATTACAGTTTTTAATGCAATAAAAAAGAAAGTAGAAAATAATAACCTAACAGTTACAAAATCTGATAAGGGGAACACAACTGTCATATTGACAACTGAAAATTATAATTCAAAAATATATAACTTTATAGCGATGTAAAAGTTCTTAGAGCAGACCCAACAAAGAAGTTTTCTAATAATGTAAGGGATATTGATATTGTTAATAATTCAAATTGATTACGAAAAGAGGTCCATGATAAATAAGAATCCTCATTGTCCACAATTATATGGAACCGTTAAATTACGAAACTAATTAGACCTGTAGTTTCTTATGTTAATACTCCTAATAATATATTGGCAAAGAAGCTTAACAATATACTTAATATTTACGGATATGCATCTAAATACTCAATTAGAAATTCAATAGAACTAATCAAAAAATTAAAAGCATTCAACTTACAAGCTTAAGCTTATTTCATTTGTCGTTACTAATATGTTCACTAAAATTCCTCCTAAAGAATGTCTACTACTTGTAAGAAAATTACTTGAAGATAAAAATATTAATCCAGGAATAATATCAGATATACTTAATTTATTTGATGTGTGTATTAATCAGAATTATTTCACTTTTGACAATAGTATATATATTCAAGATGAAGGTTTACCAATGGGAAGCCCTATATCACCTATTTTGGCAAACATTTTTATGGACAGTTTAGAAAGAAAAATCTTTGAAAGTAATATTTCAAAAAATGTTTTATTTTGGTATAGATATGTAGATGACATATTAGCTTGTTTTATAGGTAGTGAACGACAATTGGATATATTTTTCAACCACATTTATAATTTACACCCAAAAATTAAATTTACATTAGAAGTTGAAGAAAATAACTCAATCAATTTTCTTGATTTAAAAATTCAAAGAGTTAATAATGTACTTGATTATTCAATTTACCGAAAACCAACACACACTGATGTGACAATTCCATATAGTTCCAATGATACATAGAGCATTTTCAGTTCCTATGAACAAATGTAATTTTGATAGAGAGATTAATACAATTAGACAAATAGCAGCATCCAATGGTTATCCATTACATATGATAAATAAGATAATTAATAAAAAAGAGGAAAAAGTGGCATTACAACCAATATTTCCTAAACAAACTGAAGAAATAAAAACTTATAAAACTATCACATATGCAGGAAATATTTCTAATAATATTTCAAAGATAATATCTTTAGCGACGAATTCAACAATTTCTTTTAAAACAGAAAGTAACGTAAGTACAAAATTGTTAAATGTTGAAACAAAAATACCAACATTAAAGAAATCTGGTATATATAAACTCAAATGTCCAGAATGTAATGCTGTCTATTTGGGTCAGACCCTTAGAAATTTTGAAATCCGATACAGTGAACACTTACGAGCATACAGATTAAAACAACCAGATAAATCCCATTACGCAAAGCATCTACTTCACACCAACCATTCATTGACACCTAACACAGAACTAGAAGTACTACATATTTGTGATAAGAAACAAGAACTGGATTTCCTTGAAGAGTTGGAAATTAGAAGACACTTAAGAAAGTTGTCAATGAACAGATAGATCTAGGGAGTTCTCCACTATTAAACTGTCTTCTTAAGTGATAATTGTAAAGATCAACAGATATAGTTTTCCTGGTTTTCTATATCATTGCACAGTTATACTGATCTTAATTGGAAAAATGATATCCAGGATATCACCATAGGGCTAATAATATTTAAGCTTCAATATTTGTAATATCACATCTTCTTATTTTTTCTATTAACATATATTAAGTCAAAAATAACTACTAAACATCAGGTAGGCATCAAATGAAATGTAACTTCTGTCATTCCGACGATGATATTCAGTTATCGAAACAATTGTCAATTTTTTACAATTTTCAACATTTTTCATTATATTGTGGAATTAGCTAGAAACATTGAGTTTCATTTAAAACACTAATATAACAACTATTTAAAACTGGGAGGAGATATCAGATAATCCTCATGTAAAGAAAGAGACAACCATATTCATTGTAAATAGGCCAAACCGCCAAACAAAGATGAAAAGGTATTGCATAAATAAGAAAATTTCTGGAAATCGCTCAACGAAGCTATCTTCTTCTTTCGGTTCCGTCTTCACCTTAGTGAAGGTTGGCAACAATCTCGGCGAACTGGGTTCGGTTTTGAGCAGCTCGGAATAAGGAATGTGAGTCTAGTCCGGTCCAGTCTCTTATGTTTTTCAACCACGAATGTTGGCGTCTTCCTATACCTCGTCTGCCTTCTATTTTGCCTTCCATTATTATTTTCAGCAGCCGCATTCTATCACTCCTGATTACATGTCCCAAGTATGCGGTTTTTCTCTCCTTTATGTCAACAACTAAGTCTCTGTCCTTACCTAATCTTCTCAGAACTTCTTCATTACTGATGTGGTCTGTCCAGGGTATTTTTAAGAGCCTTCTATACACCCACATTTCGAAAGCTTCTAGTCGCCTTAGTGTTTCGGCCTTTAGGGTCCAGACTTCGGATCCGTACAGCAAGACGGAATAGATGTAACAATTGACAAATCTAAGGACGAAGCTATGGACGAGGTAAATGGGAGATTAATAATAATCGGCGATCTGAATGGAAGAGTTGGAAAGCGAGATGAAGAAAGTAATGATGTAATTGGAATGCAAAGAGAAACTGAAAGGAATAATAATAAACTTTTGTATACTCTTAGTAATTTATTCTCCCAAAATAAAGATAGTAAGAAGTTATTGGCCGTTGTCGCAGTAAAAACTCACCCTGTATGTATGTTAATTAATAAAGAAAACATTCCTACACTACAAATAATCGAATTATTTTCAAGGATTCCGCAAACGTTTTAAATATTATATAGAGTATACATATTCTGCTATTTTTGTTGGCAGCATATTACTTATTAAAATTGCGATTTCTGGAGCGAATCGGGGGCGGCTGCCACCTACCGCCTATCGCCTTCTCTCCCGCTCCCCTTCCACGTGAGCTCGGTCGATAAAGGGAAGGAGTTAGCGTTTACCCTTATCGTACTAAATACACTTTATGAAAAACTAATAAATTTTATTTTCCCTTATACACATCGGGGTCGAGCAGGTGTCTTTTGTATTCGACGAGAGGGTGTGATTTAAATGGAAATGTTTAGTTTAATGAGAATGCATTTGTTTTTAATTATTTTTGATCGATTTTTAAACAAAATAAATTCTTATTGCCACTTTATTTAACCAATTGTAGTCAACAATTTATTTTTATTTTATTGCGTCTAATTTTAAATTGAATTCTCTTTCGTGTCTTCTATCGGCTGAAAACGAGTGCTCGAAGTGATCATTTGAATTTAGGAAAAGAGAAAGTAAATATACGGGATTGTTCGATATGGTTTGTTGTTTTTTGGGACATAATTTCGTTCAAATGATATCTTAAGATATACTACAGTTCCCAACAAAAATCTTGCCGTATTTAAGTGCCTTGTTCCTATATTTTACATAATTTTTAGGGTTATTTTGACATTCATATGAGTTAACGAATTAATTACCCATTAAAATACATTTATAGTTGACGATTTGATTGCTGGCACGTTTGACGAATTTCCTGAAGCTTTTTCTAAATAAATTAAACAAAGAACGTATCAAAATCGTTCTTTGTCTTCCAAAAATACAAGGATCTATAGTATTTAAACGAGTTTATTGTTAAAAGATTTTGGATTCGTTTAATTTCATGTTATTATTGTTTTACGCCGGATGCATAGATCAACGTTACGTACTTATAAACTATTCCAACAGTGGCGTGGTTTAGACAGGGTCAAATACAATTTTTCTATACAAAACTAACAAAATCCTTTTTAAATATATTTCTTTGGGTTCCTTTCCCTATTTGGTCTATTAATTGATTTCTGCCTCTGCTTTTTAACGATTTCACTATATTCTTTGTTATTTCACTATTTCGAGACCTACTTTCACTATCTTATGTTCTACATATGCCTCTGATTTTCATTATTTCACTATATTCTTTTTGATTTCACAATTTCTCAATATATTTTCGCTATTTTGTATCCCTCTTTCACTTGATTTCATTATTTTTTAACCCATATTCACTGTGATTTTTATTATTTCACTATACTGTTTTTTATTTCACAATTTCTGGGCTTATTTTCAATATCTTTGCTTTCCGTATATTTCCGTTTTATCTAGATTTCACATTCCTAGTCCTAACTTCACTATTTGGTCTATTAATTGTCTTATACTGCTTTTCATGATATCAATATATCGAATTCTATTTTCACTATTTGAACTATTCACTATGCTCTACATATACTTCTGCTTTTTACATTATTTTACTATGTTTTTTTATGTCACAATTTCTCGAAATGTTTTTACCATTTTTTTTATTTCACAATTTATTGCTATGTTTTCACTATTATGTGTTCTTCTTTCCCTTGATTTCACTATTTTTCAATCCACGTTCACTATGTTTTTCATTATTTCACAATTTCTGGACCTAAATTAACTATCTTTGCTTTCTGTATCTAAATTTGTCTAAATTTCACTAATTTTTAGTCCAAACTTCACTATTTGGTCTATTAATTTGGCTTCTATTGACTTTTCTTGATTTCGCTATATCAAATTCCATTTTCACTATTTGAACCATCCGTAATCTTCTACATATACATCTGCTTTTTCATTGTTTCACTATATTCTTTTTGTTTTCACATTTTCGGTATGTTTTCAGTTATTCTTTTTATTTCACAATTTCTCACTGTTTTCACGATTTTATATCCCTTGATTTCACTATTCTTAGTTCTAATCTCATTGTTTGGTCTATTAATTGTCTTCTATTGCTTTCTCCTGATTTTACTACATCAAATTCCATATTCACTATTTTATCCATCCGTCATGTTCTACATATACCTCTGATTTCTCATCATTTCACTATATTATTGTTGATTTCACAATTTCTCGATATTATCTCACTATATTCTTTTTGATTTCATAATTTCTCGCTGTTTTCATTATTACACTATACTGTTTCCTATTTCACAATTTCTAGATACATTTTCACTATTTTTTGGCCCTGTTTTCCTTAATTTCACTATTTTTCAATCCACGTTTACTGTGTTTTTTATTATTTCACTATATTCTTGTTGATTTCACAATTTCTGGACATATACTTTTGCTTTTTCATTATTTCACTATTTTGTGCCCTTTTCCCTAGATTATACACTATTTTTCAACCCACATTCACTGTGTTTTTCATTATTACACTACATTCTTTTGACTTCACAATTTATCGATATATTTTCACTATTTGGTATCCCTCTTTCCCTTGATTTCACTATTTTTGAAACCATTTTCACTGTGTTTTTCATTACTTCACTATATTCTATTTTATTTCACAATTTTTCGATATATTTTCATTATTGTGAATGCCGGTTTCTATTGATTTCACTATTTTTCACCCCACGTTCACTGTGTTTTTCAGTATTCCACTATATTCTTCTTTATTTCATAATATCTCGATACGTTTTAACTGTTTGGTATCCCGCTTTCTCTTGATATCACGATGTTTCGACCCACGTTCACTGTTTTTTTCATTATTTCACTATATTATTTCACAATTTCTCGATATATTTCACTATTTTGTATCCCACTTTCCCTTTATTTCACTATTTTCAACCCACGTTCCCTATGTGTTTCACTATTTCCCCATATTCTTATTGATTTCACAATTTATGGACCTACCTTCACTGTCTTTGCGTCCTATATATCTGTGTTTGTGCTAAACTTCACTATTCCTTGTCTAAAATTCACTATTTGGTCAATTAACTGTCTTCTACTATTTTTTCATGATTCCGCTATATCAAATTTGGATACATATAATTCCATTTTCACTATTTGAACCATTCGCTACGCTATGCTCTACATAAACATCTGCTTTTTCATTATTTCACTATATTCTTGTTGATTTTACAATTTTTCGATATGTTCTCACTATTTTGTGTCTCTCTTTCCCTTAGTTCCACTATTTTTGTTCACTGTGTATTTCACTATATTCTATTTTATTTCACAATTTCTCGATATGTTTTCACTATATTCTTTTTTATTTCATAATTTTTCGCTATGTTTTCTCTATTATATGTCCTTCTTTCTTTTGATTTCACTATTTTCAACACACATTCACTGTGTTTTTCATTATTTCACCATGTTCTTTTTTATTTCACAATTTCTCGAATTCAATATTTTATATCCATGTTTCCCTTGATTTCACTATTTTTCAACACACGTTCACTGTGTTCTCACTATTTTACTATATTCCTTTTTATTTCACGATATGTTTTCACTATTTCACTATATTCTTTTTTATTTCACAATTTTTCGCTATGTTTCATCTATTTTGTGTCTCTCTTTCCCTTGATTTCACTATTTTTCAACGCACGTTCAATGTGTTTTTCATTATATCACCATATTCTTTTTGATTTTACAATTTCGCGATTTCACTATTTTATATCCATGTTTCCCTTGATTTCACTATTTTTCAACCCACGTTAACTGTGTTTCTACTGTGATTCCACTATTTTCAACATGTTTTTATTGTTAAATAGTAAAAAAACTAAATATTCTGTCATATACCTGTCAAAAAATATGATAACGTCTAGGATAAAAAGCCACTGAGCCCAGAAACAATTAGTCTTAAAAACTATAAAAAATTTTACGATCTGTATAACAAATTCAATCAATTTCATCATCCAATATAAAATAATCAACATATTTTCCATGCAAACTTGGTTTTTACGATATCTGTTTTTAAACTGTTAAACAATAATTTAGTTCTGGCAAAACACATTAATTAAAATTAAAAAAAAGATATTGAGAGAGAGATAGCTACAACATATAATATTATTAAAATGAAACTACATTCAACTGAATTTCAAGTTAGATTCGAAGCATGACCTCATCTCTTAATTTTATTATTCAAAAATAAAACATACACTTTTTGCTTCCACTACTTACAATATTTAATTGATTCAATGATAACTCAACCATTAACCTTAGTCACCAGTGCAACAGTGGCGGGTCTAAATTTAATTATTAAAATTTGTGGGGGATTTAAAAATTTTATGCCAAAACTGGTATGTTAAAAACGATTGTAATGACTACTGAATAAACTTCCACCGTTTCGACAACCAAATTATCGTCTTCAGAGGCCGAAAGTAAGCAATTTATCTCTCTAAATAGTGTGTTACAGAAATTCCAACTTCCAAATGTTTAAACAATCGTAGATGAACATTTCGTGACTGTAATTTTTTTTGGTTCCTTTTTTATATTTGCCACGCTACTGAAATCGATGTTATGTGGTACCTATATAACAATTTGTGGGTAAATTACTAGATGACCTTGGTAGCGAATGGATTGGTTCGTAAACAATCTTATTTGTTTAAAAAGAGGTTGATGACATTTTCAACTAGTTTATTGTTTTTCTTTGTTCAATTTTTTACTAAATTATTTATAATGATGATATATCTATATCAACATAAATCTGTCTAAATTTATTGGAAAGATCCATACAATATTGTCCTACAATATTTATTTTGTGATAATGTTTAAAAGAGAAATTTTATGTTTTATTTAAATAATTAGCGAAAGTGATTCGATGTTATGAATCTAACCACTTACATAAATTATTTAATATCATTTTAACCATTTACAATTACCGTTCTATTTCGAAGGATCGATTTACTTGAAATTGATAGTTAAAATGATTACTGTTACTATTATTTATTAATAAAATCGTCTCGTAGATAAATTAAACTATTTATTTAATTCAATTATATTCATAAAATCAAATTTGTAGCCAGTTTTAAAGTATCGGGAGAATGTTTGGAAAACCTCCCATCGCAGAACCCATTAGAGATATATACAGGGTGCATGCGTGCATATATCATGTGAAATTTTGATTCAGTATGGCTCCCTCTATATATGGAACAGTTTGGTAAGGATCGACCGACCGATGGCAGGTTTTCGGCACTACAGCAACAACAGTTGTCATAATTGCCATATTTAGTTGTTTAAGAACTAATATCGGTGTTTTTTAGATCTGTATGTACCTATTCAACATAAACGCATTTTCTGATTGTACCAAACGATTGTTTATAAATAATGTCACAAGTCAAAAAGTCGTCTTAATTGGCAGGTTTAGCTATTTATAAACCAATATCGGTGTTATTTAGGTCTGTATGTATCTACTAAACGTAAAAATCATTTTCTGATGTCATTTAAACCAAACGATTGATTATAAATAATGTCACAAGTCAAAAAGTTGTCATCATTGCTAGGTTTATCTATTTATTAACCCTATAGCGGGCGCTTCATGTCTGAGAGACCGACGAAATTTTTAATTTATTGATTTTTGTTTACGCGCGGTCTTACCGCCCACACCCCCCTTCTACCTTCCTAGATCATCAATCCACACACTAGTGTTAAACGTTTAGCCAAACCGGTGGGTCATAGGTGTAATATTGTAAAATTCGGTCTATGAGACGGACGCACCTGCTGTGTACGAGTTTGTTAGTGAATATTTTACAGTAGTAAGGTAAGTTAAATTGCACATATTTGTTTATATTATGTTATTTTTGATGTATTTTTATTAAAATATTTAAATGTAAATAGTAAATTAGAAACAAAACTGTGTTTTTGCTCCCATATAAAAGGCAAGAAAAATCTAAATGCAATATAGATGATGAATGTTTGGACTCACAAAAAATTGCACAATTGTATCATATATCCCAATGAATTTCCCATTAATTTCATCATTGCATCATGATGACAACATAGATAAAAATTCTGGAAAACCAGAAATTATTCATGATTATAACAGCACCAAGGGAGGTATGGACGTTGTTGACAGATTATGTGCAAATTATAATGTTAGTCGAAATACGAGACGATGGCCAATGGTATTATTTTATTCCATTCTAAATGTTGCTGGCATAAACTCACTTGTGGTGTATAGTTGAAATAATCCAAAATCGTCTATAACGAGACGGTAATTTTCTAGAACTTTAGCTTCAGAGTTGATTCGGCCACATTTAACGGCTCGCGCAAACCAGCAGAACATTCCAAGGACTTTGAGAGACAGACTTCGCAAAATATCTGGAAACCACGACACTACACACCAACAAGATGCTCCACCGGATGGACAGACAGGACGATGCGCTATATGCAGCACAAAGAAAACCCGAAAGACACGTTTTTTTTGTCAAAAATGTTTTAAGTTTTTATGTCTAGAACACGTGGGCATTATTTGTAATGATTGTTATGAAAATAATTAAAAAATTTACGATTTCTATAAGTAGCCATTTTTAGTTTAAAGTTTTCCTGCAAACATGTTTTTTTATGTTAAAAATAAAACTAATAATTTTAAAACAAAATGTGACTTTATTTTACAGTCCCGAATGAAGATAAATATAAAAATTTCGAAAACTACAATATGTTATAAAATCGGTCTGTGAGACGGACGCGCCTGCTATTTTCCAAATATTTCACGCTCCCGCTCTAGGGTTAACCAACATACGTATTTTTAAGGTCTGTATATATCTACCAACTTTTGATGTCGTTCAGACCAAACAATTGATCGTAAATAATGTCACAACTCAAAAAAGTTATTGAAACTGTAATTTTTAGCAATTTATGTACTAATTTTGATATTTTTCAAGTGAAGATGTATCAATCTAACGTAAAATAATGTTCAGCTATTATTTTCACTAAACGATTGATTGTAGATAACGTCACAAGTCAAAAAAATTGTCAAAATTGCCAGCTATATATAAATTACATATTTTGACAAATGACTAAATAAAAATTAATATTCTAAAACGATTGATAATAAAAACATCAAATAAGAAATGTTTGAAATTAAATTTGTATTGCAAATATTTACTAATCGTTAAAATTATACACATTCTGCATACATTATTTCCTCATATTATATATATATATATATATATATATATATATATATATATATATATATATATATATATCTTATTAGAATGATTTTCAAATAATCTAAAATAATTTAGGAAATAATTAAACAAAGATTTAAAATTATCAATTGTGTAAATTATTATTGTTAATCAGCGTTGATAAAAAATGGGTTATATGCACTTAATCACGTTTTATCACTTATCGTTATATAGACAAATAAAACTTGTTGATAAAATGTTAGGAACGAAAATACATGACTGTGTTTACGTGAAGGTTTTTCCTAAAAAACTTATTAATAATTGCGTCAGGTGTTAAGTACGATAAACATTTAAAACAATCTTTTTTAATACGATGATGTCTGAAATAGTTTTACAAGGTGGATTGTCAGTGATGAATTTAGGTTCGATAGCAATCAAGTTACAAGTTAATCTGACGCCATTATAATATGCAATAATAATAATACGAATAGTAATAACTGATTCGAATTAAATTCCGTTATTGAAGTTTTTGAGTAACCGGGAAAAAGTAAATTAAATATGGTGAATTTGATCCAAAAACTGAAGGTCAACTTTGATACCCTGTATCTTGAAAACAAGTAGCGTTTGAAATATGCAAATTTCACCAGTTTTAGAGAAATTCTTTATGAATCGAGTAAATGTTTTTTAAAAAGTCTATGTGAATGCATACGGGAGATATGAGTTCAGTTTTTAAAAAAAATGTAGGTTAAGCCATTCGGGAGATGTGAGCGAAATTAGATAATAATATCATTTTGATTAACCAAAAATGAAGGTCAACTTTGAGAACAAGTAGAATTTGAAATTTGCGAATTTCACTTTTTTAGAGAAATTCTTTATGAATCGATTAATTTTTTTTTAAATTCTAGGTTAACCTATTCGGGAGATATGATCGAAATTAGAGAATCATGTCATTTTGATTAATCAAAAAATGAAGTTAAACTTTGATACCACGTAGCTAAAGAACAAGTACTGTTTGATATTTGAAAATTTCACCGCTTTTTCGGGAATTCTTTATGAAGTGATTCAGTTTTTAAAAATTTTTTAGGTTAAGCCATTCGGGAGATGTGAGCGAAATTAGATAATAATGTCATTTTGATTAACCAAAAATTAAGATCAACTTTGATACCCTGTATCTTGAGAACAAGTAGAGTTTGAAATTTGCGAATTTCACCACCTTTTTAGAGAAATTCTTTATGAATCGATTAATTTTTTTTTAAATTCTAGGTTAACCTATTCGGGAGAAATGATCGAAATTAGAGGATCATGTCATTTTGATTAATCAAAAAATGAAGGTAAACTTTGATTCCCTGTATCCTGAAAACAAGTAGAGTTTGAAATTTGAAAATTTCACCGTTATTAGAGAAATTATTTATGAATCGATTCAATGTTTTAAAAAAATTCTAAGTTTAGCCATTCGGCAGGTTTTAGCAAACTTGGAGGTCATTTTAATTAACCAAAAAATGAAGATTAAATTTGATATCTTGTATATTGAAAACAAGCAGCGTTTGAAATATGCAAATTTCACAGTTGTTAGAGATATTCCTTATGAGTCGATTAATTTTTTTTGAATTCTAGGTTAACGCATTCGGGAGATATGAGCGAAATCAGATGATCATGTCATTTATATTAACCAAAAAATGAAGGTAAACTTTGATACCACGTAGCTAAAGAACAAGTACTGTTTGAAATTTGAAAATTTCACCATTTTTTCGGAAATTCTTTATGAAGTGATTCAGTTTTTAAAAAATTTTTAGGTTAAGCCATTCGGGAGATGTGAGCGAAATTAGATAATAATGTCATTTTGATTAACCAAAAATTAAGGTCAACTTGAAAACAATTAGCGTTTGAATTATGCAAATTTCACCGTTTTTAGAGATACTCTTTATGAATCGATTAAATTTAAAAAAAAATCTAGGTTAACCCATTCGGAAGATATGAACGACATTAGATGCCCATGTAATTTTCATTAACCAAAAAATGAAGGTCAACTTTGACAGCCTGTATCTTGGGAACAAATAGTGTTTGAAATTTGCAAATTTAACCGTTTTTAGAGAAATTATTTATGAATCGATTAAATTATTTGAAAACATTCTACGTTTAGCCTTTCGGGAGATTTTAGCAAAATGAGATAATACTGCCATTTTGATTAAGCAAAAGTCAATTAAAATTTTCATTTACAATAGTATATAAGTTGTATTGTGCCTAGGTAAATTAATCTTACGTATCTTTACAATTGTCGGGATAACTAAAAATCAATATTTTTTAAGCTATCACATCGATATGGACAAGAATCACTGTAACCGAAATCAGCTCTAAAACTAATCAACGCCCCCCGTAGTTACATTTATGATAATCATCTTCTATATCGTTGTCGATATTCTCCAAATTATTGGTGAACGCGTTAGATTAATTCACATTCTAATTGTTAATCTTAACACGCATTACTGGTTCATACTGTGACATTGTATCTGTTATGAACAAGTTTTGTTTTAACTGATTCTAAGGCGGTTATTTTTGTATGTAAGTCAACCACGCATTAATATTAATTAGTTTTAGGCAAAAACGGTACACGCTGCCGATATAATAAAGAAGTAAACAAACCGATAAAATAGAAAATTTTATCAAATGATTTTGAAATCGTTAAAATAAATGAGAATACTTAAGTTGTATATAATATTTGACAAAGATAACGGATTATCGTGAATAAATAAAGTGTTGTAAAATGTGGAAAACGAATTTTAAATATTATACCAGTAATTGGTGTAATATACGAGGTGAAAAGAAAGTATTTATCTGAGTAACTATCTCTAGTCCCGAGAAAGACTTGTAACAAGAACCGTCGATTAAATAAAGTGTTGTAAAATGTGGAAAACGAATTTTAAATATTATACCAGTAATTGGTGTAATATACGAGGTGAAAAGAAAGTATTTATCTGAGTAACTATCTCTAGTCCCGAGAAAGACTTGTAACAAGAAACGTCGATTGTTTCATCGAATCTCCCTTTGTTTGCTTGCTTTTCTCCATTTGAGAAGTGGCGCTAGCAATACACGTGTTCTATCCATAACACTTTCTAACTTACTAATCTTGGCAACTGTGTAATAATTACTTTAGGTTACAAATTTTGATCGTATCAAATTATAGTTATGTGTGAAAGTGATATACCATGTTGCGACCATTTATCGCCCGCTGAAAATGATATGATAATGGTATCGTCTGAAAATGATCTTAGGGGGACAAGCGATTTCTTGGGAACGGCATTCATTCGCTTGGGTTCTCTTCAACAGCTCGGGCACTTGACTATTCCCAATATTATCTAGACCTATTTGAAAGTTGGGTTCATCTAGAATTGTATCAGTATATCCTCCACGAACATTATTCGGGGTCCACATGCTTTCCGAATTCAGTCTGAGGATCTTCATCATTGCCTCTGCCCTAACAAAAAGTTGCAGAGATGGAAGGTCAATGAGGGCAGGCCCGTGTTGTTAATTGCCCCGGTAATCCCGATGAGTGGTTGTCTTTGGATTGTAGTTAATTTATTCTCTACTGAGGACACTCCTGTCCTCCTTCACCAGATTATCGTTCCATAGGTGTGTGTGTGTGTGTAAAACTGGTATGGGAGGAGATTCCCACAGGCAAAAGACCACCCGGACGTCCCAGAATGCGATGGAGAGATAACATCCAAGCAGATCTATGGAAAATGAACATTCCATTTGACCCTAGGTTGATGGAAGACCGAACAAATTGGAAAAAAGTTGTACAGTCAGCCAAGACCCACCCAGGGTTGTAGCGCTACGTGATGATGAGGTATGTGTGCGTGTGTGTGTGTGTGTGTGTGTGTGGGTCATTAAGTTTAAACGTGTTGCCACTGAGTCATAAATATGTATTCACAACAACTGGTACGTAGCCCTCACTATTATCGATATAACATCAGAGGAAAACTAGGAAAAGAAATAATAAACTGATTTTGTATATTACCGGAGAAATGGTTGAATTTAACCTATAAAATATTATCTGCATCATAATACCAAAACACATAAACAAGTTTTCCTACTGTTACGAAACAGCACACTGGTATAGTCCCTGAATCCGATTCTATCTAAGCCATGTATGAAAGTTAATATTATGACGGATGCGCAGAGATTTCTTAGAACTGTTTACGATTGTAACTATCTTATCCAGACGTTGTTTTTGTGACCAGTCTTATCTAGAAAATGCCAGAGCCAATTGTTTTTGTAAGCAGCAATCTAGGATTATCTAGTAAAAAAGGCACTCATATATAAAGGACCGACCATGGAGAGTTAGAATAGTTTATAAAGTGATCTCGTGAAATAAACAAGAATACACCGAAATAACGAACAGTGAAGTGTTGATATAAATTAATAATTAAGTTTGTGTGTATATAAATTAAATGTAAGTGAATAGTTAAGTGTATATAAATTAAGTGTTAGTGAGTAGTTTAGTGTTTAAATAAATTCGTAAGTAGCCATACCGTGTGTATGAATTTATCCAACCCGTAATGAAAACGTTTTAATAAATAAGAAAAACATTACATTGGTGTCAGAAGTGGGGTAATATAAATAAATAGTCACGTAAAAATGGCTAAGAGACTAAGTGACCTAAAAGTGACAGAGTTAAAGGCAGAATTGGAAGCTCGCGAGTTGGAAACGTCCGGTAAGAAAAGTGAATTAGTAGAAAGACTTAAAGTGGCACTGAAAAATGACGGCTTTGATCCAAAAACATTTTTATTCAATGACGAGGCTTCCACCTCAATCTCAATTTCATTTCTGCCACGGAAGAGAAGATTTCTGCTAATATGGACGAGAAGATATTAACAATGAAGAACGATATTTCTGCTATATAAGAGAAGATTTCAACTAATGTGATAAACGATATTTCTGCTATAATGAACGGTTTTTCTGATATGAAGAACGATATTTCTGCTAACATGGACAAACTTTCTGCCGATATCTTATTAATAAAAAATGACAGTGCTGCTGACGTCGAAAATAAAATTTCATCTCTAAAATCGAATATTGAGGATAAGATGACAACGATGAACGAGAAAATAAAATCAGACATTAAAAATGAGATGACAACGATAGACGAGAAAATCAAGGAGTTAGAGGGAAATATTGCCGATTCAAGAACGCGAGGCACACCAGAGGAAGAAAAGAAGACCGAGCAAGCGAAACATTGCAAGCCAGAAACACTACCTAAGTTGGAAGACATTGGCAATTTTACCCGAGTCAAGGGCCCAACGATCGATGGAAAAATGTCGTGGACCAATTATATGAAACAGTTTGAAGCAGCTGCTAGAGTGAATAATTGGTCCGATAGGGAGAAAGCGGTGAACTTAACTATCGCGCTTCAGGGAGATGCCTTAGACGTACTTCAGACGATACCTCTGGAAGAAACGGATGACTTTGAGCAGCTGAAGGAGAGGTTGGACATACGATACGGTCACGAACATTTGTAACATTTGTACCAAATCCCAGCTGAAGAACAGAAGGCAGAGTATGAAATGGATATTGCCCGACTAGTTCGATTCGCGTATCCATCAGCACCAGAGAACATGATGGAATGTCTGGGAATACATGCCTTTATTGATGGCTTACGTGACCACGATATGGAGAAGAGGCATCGATTAGCCCATCCTAAAACATTGGTCGATGCATTGACTGCTGCTCTTGAATATGAAGCAGCCACGATGGCTTCCGGATACAACAAAGGAAGAACCATACAGAAAAAAGGTGACGATGACAAACTTGACCAGATCGTCAACTTGTTAAAAGGTATGGTAGACAAGAAGCCGAAGAAAGTCAGGTGCTGCAATTGTGGCGAGCTAGAGCATGCACGCAGTTCGTGTAAGCATACTACGACTCCTGCAAATCAAGAACCTCTTGAATGCAAAGCAGCAACGAAGAGCTCGCGGTACAACAAAGGTACGACCATGCAGGAAGAAGATGACGATGACAAACTTGACCAGATCGTCAACTTGTTGAAAGGTGTGGCAGACAAGAAGCCGAAGAAGATCAAATGCCGGAAGTGTGGCGAGCTAGAGCACGTACGCAGTCCGTCTAAGCGCCCCAAGACTCCTGTAACCCAAGAACTCCAGTCACAGGAGAAATCAGACAAGGGTGAACATCCAGCTGATGTGAATCGCCGAAAAGCCGACTCCCTGTCCAGACGGACGTGCCCAACAGACTGCTCCCACTGCAACAAGGCGGAATCTAAGAAAACTGCAATTTCAAGAACTACTATAGTCAACGAAGAATGGTCTCCCACCAGGATCAGAGAAGATCAGGAGAATGATCCTCACCTAAAGATAACCCAGCAATGGAAGGAAGAAAATCGGCGACCTACATGGCAAGAAGTGTCAAGATTTTCACCGACACTCAAGGCATATTGGGCTCAGTGGGACTCCTTTGTCCTGGATGAAGGACTGTTGAAAAGAGTCCTTGAAAAAACGATGATGGTTCCGATATAAGGAGACAGTTAGTTATCCCTAGAACGAGAGTAGCTGAGGTACTGAAGAAGTTACACAACAGTCCATCGGGAGGTCATCTGGGAGTGAAGAAAACCCTTCAGCGAGTCCGTGAAAGGTTTTATTGGATGAACAGCTCCGACGATGTGAAGGACTGTTGTAAGAAATGTACGACTTGTGCTACGAGTAATGGACCACATCGCAAGAGAAAGGCACCTATGAAACAGCATAATGTTGGAAGCCCTTTCGAAAGGATAGCTTTAGACATCGCTGGACTATTTCCGACAACAGAAAATGGTGGTAAATACATCCTGGTTGTAATGGCTTATTTCACAAAGTGGGTGGAAATTTACGTTATCCCGAATCAAGAGGCCACAACTGTCGCGGATGTATTGGTGAAAGAATGTATTAGCCGATACGGAGTGTCCTTGGAAGTCCACAATTAGCAGCGACGAAATTTCGAAAGCCATCTATTCCAGGAGATTTGCGACAAGCTGGGAATTAAGAAGACCAGGACAACAGCATTACATCCACAGTCAGATGGAATGGTCGAGAGAATGAACAGGAGTATTGGAAAATACCTGTCCAAAGTGGTTTCCAGCCATCAGAGAGATTGGGACCAGTATATTTTCCTATTCGCATTGGCTTATCGATCTACCGTCAAAGAGTCCACGGGTGAAACACCTGCGAAAATCCTATTTGGACGTGAAATGAGGCTTCCTTGTGACTTGGAATTTGGCTGTCGGCCTGGAGAAGATCTAGCAGGGGAAGACTACATGATCCAATTGAGAAGAAGGCTGAATGATATTCATGAATTAGTTCGAACAGATCTTCAAGTTGCCAGCGACAGAATGAAAAGTCGGTACGACACGCAGGCCACAGAAGGCGGTTTTAAAGAAGGAGACAAAGTATGGTTACACAACCCGACGAGGAGAAAAGAATTTTCTCCAAAATGACAAAAATCCTGGGAAGATCCATACTTAATCAAGAAAAGGATCAATTATGTTATATATCGCATAAGCAAGATCCCCAACGGAAAACCAAAAGTAGTTCACCAAAACCGACTAGCACCATTCGAAGGAGACCATGACCTAAAGAAAGAAGTAAACCATATTCGAGATGTGTCTGACCCTACCTTCGATGAATTTATGGGCGCGTATGGAGGCGCCGGAAAAGCTGGATATGGAGTCACTTCAGAACAACGACAAGATTTGTTCACTCTCCCGGAAGATTATTCACTGGCATACAACATCCCCGCCCGTATCAAGAACGCACGAGGATTGGCATATGTCTTTCGAAAAAGTTCGGGCAATTAGAAAAAGTCGAAGACCCGATTCCAGCCCCTGGCAAGACACTGAAACTGAAACATAATTCGCGGTGAAGAAACTGGCTATGCCTAAGATAGCGAGTAACCAGTTGGATTGGCGACGGTGTCCTGCTATTTCCATAAGATCAGAAAGTGTAGAAATGGGGCCAGTTGCCGATTCAAACATCCAGCCTCGGCTACACAAAAGTTCCAGGAGGAACTCCTATTTAAGGAGAGGGTAATGTTACGAAACAGCACACTGGTATAGTCCCTGAATCCGATTCTGCCTAAGCAGGTATGAAAGTTAAAATTATGGCGGACGCGCAGGGATTCTTAGAATTGTTTACGATTGTGACTATCTTATCTAGACATTGTTTTTGTGACCAGTCTCATCTAGAAAATGCCAGAAAGCCAATTGTTTTTGTGTAAGTCGCAATATAGAATTATCTAGTGAAAACGGCACTAATATATAAGGGACCGACCGGGAAGAGTTAGTTCAGTTGATAAAGTGATCTCGTGAAATAAACAAGAATATACCGAAATAGCCAACAGTAAATAAGTGAATATAAATTAGTGAACTGTTTATATAAATTAGTTTAAGTGAATATACTGTATATATAATTAGTGAATAGTGTAGTGAATAAATAAATTAAGTAAGTGAACCTACCGTGTGTTTCAAATTTATCCCGCCCGTAATAAAAACGTTTAAATAAATAATAAAAACATTACATTATGTAGGATAGCTTCTCCCTCTTAAGCACACCTTGCAAATGCATTTGTATTACTATTTCCATGGTTTACACTATGAATGATGCCAGACTAACCAGCCTGGGTGTACGTTTCTTCCATGGTTTCGGAATAAATCCCACCTTTGACTCTCTCCATGTAATTGGTATATACCTTAAAGCATGCCTACTACATTATGATGTCAGTTCCCTCTTACCAATAGCTTGAGAAATATGCCATCTGGCCCTGAAGTTTTGCAAGCACCAAATGAGTTTATAGCCCATATAATGAGATATGGGGTCTGAAGATCTCATTTGTTAGTTTCCAGTCCTCTTTGGTAGCACTTGTTTTGGCTAGTTCGTTATCGTAATTTGAAATTATCTTTACCGAACCAGGAAAGTGCACACTAACGAGGTGCTTAAAACCTGTTCCTCAGTGAGGAAGCAACAAAATAGTAAGTAACAAATTATGAGCCTACTTCGGAACGTGCTTTCTGAAAAGACTGCACCAATTTAATATACGTAAAAATGTTTCTTTGTGTACACAAAAAAAGGTTCAATGCAAACTATTATTTTGAAATGGTATTATTACTAATTTCAAAAATATTTTTCATACCGTTAACGAGTGACGCCTCTGACAAAAGATTCGTTCTGAGTAAAATTAATTTGGCAGATTCCTGTAAGACCATTTTTACGATACCAACTGATTGTGTCTATTTTTGAGAAGTGCGTCTGTATACATCGAACAAATTTTCTAATTTTAAGTCGTGTTTGTTTTAAAATGATCGCCATTTAAATTTTGATGGGAAATTTCGAAATGCATTTTTAATAAATCGAAATGTATAAAATTTATTCGTGTATTTTTACGAGGTGACGCCAATAAATAGGGCAAACATTGTATGAGCAAAATAAACATATAAATACTTTATTTTTTTTTGTATTGTATGCAGCAGCTCCGATAACAGTTGCGAAAGACATGGAATAATGGATAAGGGCGAGGAAGTGGGTGACGGCGGAAAGGGCTCAGGGACATCGCCGGGGAGATATAGATATATATTTTAAGGGGTTGTTTCTAAAGGACGGCTTCGAGATTTTATTGGTAAATTTTATTTGAGAATGTTTAAGCTTTAATTAAAGTAATACTTTTTTTTCATCTTTGTATAATATTCAAATTAGATCGAACCTTATTTGGGAGTACAAATATGGGATGTCTGTCATCATCGTACCAAAAAAGATAGTTTTTAACGTTTATTATACTTCACATCCTAGTGAAGGATTGGGTCTATAATATGAAAAAGAGGAATTGAGAAGATTGTAAAGAATATGCAGTTTGAAATTCAACTGTAAAGATGATATAAGAATAATATTTCAGTGAATACAATATTAAATTTCATCCTTTTGTCTACATAACTTTCAAAAAAGCTCGTGATACGAGTTAACGGAAAAAATAACGAGCGATTCAAGATAAAAGAAAAATATGTTCTGTAGCATTCAACAAGGGCCCAGTTTCGCCACCTTCTGATAAGTGTCTCTCGATAGTCTTTTCACAACTTTTGTCTTTTACACTTCACATAAAATAAGAAAGGACAAAACGTATGTTTAAGATATCTGACATTTATCAGAACGTGATGAAACTGGCACTGAAAAAGACAAACTTGTGGAATATAAACGAATCAGAGGGATTACAAAAATATTTTTTCTATAGCTTCTTATGAATTAGATTGGAGTAGAGGCGATACGGTAAACTGTAAAATTTACCAAAATATTTAAAATATTGAGCTCATATTTTAAAGGGGTATTCTCAATGGTATAGTTTATTAGAAAAAAAAAATCTAGAGCGTACCACACATTCAAATTTCTGAGATAATCTAGTTACTGGGAAATTTAGAAACACTTCCACTTTAAAAATCATACGGACCAAAATAATGGAGCTCATATATTATGGGAGTACTCTCAGAGTTATAATTTATGGGGAAAAAATCTAGACTGTACAATATGTTCACATTTCTGAGATACACAGGGTCAAAATTTAGTTATTGAAAAATTTCACTTCAAAAATCGCCCAGGTCAAAATATTGAAAACATTCAGCTCGTATTTTAGAGGGAACTCTCAAAGGTATAATTTATGAGGAAAAACATTGAGAATGTACCACACGTTAGCATTTCTGATATACCTAGCGTTAAAGTCTAGTTATTGGAAAATTAAGATAAGAAACTTTTTCACTTCAAAAATTGCACAGACGAAAATACTTGAAATATTAAACTCATAATTTAAATACTTTCCAAGGTATAATTTATTAGGAAAAAAATTGAGAATGTACAATACGTTCACATTTCTGAGATACACAGGGTCAACATTTAGTTCTTGGAAAATTAAGAAACACTTTCACTTCAAAAACCGCCTAGACCAAAATAATGAAAACATTGAGCTCGTATTTTAGAGGGGTACTCTCTAAGGTATAATTTATGAGGAAAAAAATTGAGAATGTACCACACGTTCGCATTTCTGAGATACCGAGCATCAAAGTCTAGTTATTGGAAAATTAGGAAACACTTTCACATAAAAAATCGCAAAGACCAAAATAATGAAAATATCCAGCTTATATTTTGGAGAAGTACTCTCATATTTATATAATGTATGGGGAAAAAATCTAGAATGTATCATACGTTCACATTTCTGAGATACCGAGCACCAAAGTCTAGTTACGGGAAAATTAAGTAACACTTTCACTTAAAAATCGCACAGACCCAAAATATTAAACCCTACCTCCAAATTGACCATCAACCACCAACAAATTATTAGTTGGTGGTATGCTGTACTTTAAACCTTTATTTACAAATTCTATTTCACTATCTGTAAAATTAGTGTCTGAAATGTTTTCAAATCGTGGTGCAAAGTGTGTTGGTGTGTAGGTACTTACAGTTTCATGATGTTTAGAGTATTGAATTCTATTAGTGTTTTTAAATGAAACTCAAGGTCTCTAGTTAATTCCACAAATCATACAAGTTATTGAAAATTCTAAAAAATTGACAAATGTTTCGATAAATCAATATCATCGTCAGAATGACAGAAGTTACATTTCATTTTATGCCTACCTGATGTTTAGTAGTTATTTTTGGCTAGACCAAGAAGTAACCTAACTTGTGATTGGCTTAATATATATTTATAGAAAAAAGAAGAAGATGTGATATTACAAATATTGATGCTTAGATATTATTAGCCCTATGGTGATATCCTGGATATCATTTTTCCAATTAAGATCAGTATAACTGTGCAATGATATAGAAAACCAGGAAAACTATATCTGCTGATCTTTACAATTATCACTTAAGAAGACAGTTTATTAGTGGAGAATTCCCTAGATTTAACTGTTCATTGACAACTTCATATTGTGGGTTTCTTAAATGTCTTCTAATTTCCAGTTCTTCAAGGAAATTCAGTTCTTGTTTCTTTTCACAAATATGCAGTACTTCTAGTTCTGTGTTAGGTGTCAATGAATGATTGGTGTCAAGTAGATGTTTTGCATAGTGGGATTTATCTGGTTGTTTTAATCTGTATGCTCGTAAGTGCTCACTGCATCGTATTTCAAAATTCCTAAGGGCCTGACCCAAATAGACAGCATTACATTCTGGACATTTGAGTTTATATATACCTGACTTCTTTAATAGTGGTATTTTTGTTTTTACATTTAACAATTTTGTACTAACGTTACTTTCTGTTTTAAAAGAAATTGTTGTATTCGTTGCTGAAGATATTATCTTTGAAATGTTATTAGAAATATTTCCTGCATATGTGATGGTTTTTTAAGTTTTAATTTCATATTTGTGAAAATAAACAAGAACTGAATTTCCTTGAAGAACTGGAAATTAGAAGACATTTAAGAAACCCACAATATGAACAGTTAAATCTAGGGAATTCTCCACTAATAAACTGTCTTCTTAAGTGATAATTGTAAAGATCAGCAGATATAGTTTTCCTGGTTTTCTATATCTTTGCACAGTTATACTGATCTTAATTGGAAAAATGATATCCAGGATATCACCATAGGGCTAATAATATCTAAGCTTCAATATTTGTAATATCACATCTTCTTCTTTTTTCTATAAACATATATTAAGTCAATCACAAGTTAGGTTACTTCTTGGTCTAGCCAAAAATAACTACTAAACATCAGGTAGGCATAAAATGAAATGTAACTTCTGTCATTCTGACGATGATATTGATTTATCGAAACAATTGTCCATTTTTTAGAATTTTAAATAACTTGTATTATATTGTGGAATTAACTAGAGACCTTGAGTTTCATTTAAAAACACTAATATGAGCATATTCCACGAAGTAAGGGTCGAGACAGTCAATTTTATTGAATTCTATGTTGTGTGTGTTCAAGTTTATGTAGCTTTTGTTCTTGTTTCTTAAATTTCTTGTGCTTCATCATGCTGACACTTTCTCTAATTTTGTCATCTTAACAATCATATTCTACTGGATGTAGTTTGAACGTGAGTTCTGAATGTAGAACTTTTATGTAGTTGTCTAAGGAGTCTGTTATCTTAAACCATGTTTTACACTTTTCTTTTAACCATACTCGTTGAGCACATTTTATAGCTTTTTGTGCTTGCGGTGTTTTAGTATGGCATTTTATATTCACATATTTTGGTATTACTTTTTTTCTAAGGCATTCTTGGTTAAACCAAATGTTTTGTGATGCTTTGTAACGTTTTTGTAGTAACTTCTGGTACAGTCGGGTCAAATCTTCTCTCGAAGATTTTTTAATGAAATTGACTGTCTCGACCCTTACTTCGTGTAATATGCTCATATTAGTGTTTTTAAATGAAACTCACGGTCTCTAGTTAATTCCACAATAAGTTATTGAAAATTCTAAAAAATTGACAATTGTTTCGATAAATCAATATCATCGTCAGAATGACAGAAGTTGCATTTCATTTTATGCCTACCTGATGTTTAGTAGTTATTTTTGGCTAGACCAAGAAGTAACCTAACTTGTGATTGGCTTAATATATGTTTATAGAAAAAAGAAGAAAATGTGATATTACAAATATTGAAGCTTAGATATTATTAGCCCTATGGTGATATCCTGGATATCATTTTTCGAATTAAGATCAGTATAACTGTGCAATGATATAGAAAACCAGGAAAACTATATCTGCTGATATTTACAATTATTACTTAAGAAGACAGTTTATTAGTGGAGAACTCCCTAGATTTATCTGTTCATTGACAACTTCATATTGTGGGTTTCTTAAATGTCTTCTAATTTCCAACTCTTCAAGGAAATCCAGTTCTTGTTTCTTATCACAAATATGTAGTACTTCTAGTTCTGTGTTAGGTGTCAATGAATGGTTGGTGTCAAGTAGATGTTTTGCGTAATGGGATTTATTTGGTTGTTTTAATCTGAATGCTCGTAAGTGTTCACTGTATCGTATTTCAAAATTTCTAAAGGTCTGACCCAAATAGACAGCATTACATTCTGGACATTTGAGTTTATATATACCTGATTTCTTTAATGTTGGTATTTTTGTTTCAACATTTAACAATTTTGTACTTACGTTACTTTCTGTTTTAAAAGAAATTGTTGTATTCGTTGCTAAAGATATTATCTTTGAAATATTATTAGAAATAGTTCCTGCATATGTGATGGTTTTATAAGTTTTTATTTCTTCAATTTGTTTAGGAAATATTAGTTGTAATGCCACTTTTTTCTTTTTTTTTATTAATTAGCTTATTTATCATATGTATCTATACCAAAATAAAACATTTTTTGAAATATTACTTTCAAATATTTTTCTTTCTAAACTGTCCATAGAAATGTTTGCCAAAATAGTTGATATAGGGCTTCCCATTGGTAAACCTTCATTTTGAATATATATGTTATTGTCAAAAGTGAAATAATTCTGATTAATACATACATCAAATAAATTAAGTATATCTGATATTATTCCTGGATTAATATTTTTATCTTCTAGTAATTTCCTTACAAGTATTAGACATTTTTCATTATATTGTGGAATTAGCTAGAAACATTGAGTTTCATTTAAAACACCAATTAATTGTTGCCCTTATTCCCAACAGATTCTGCTGATGTGACCATTTCGTAAATTATTTCGTTACAAAAAGAAATCTATCCAATAAAAAAAAATCTTGTGTTGTACTACAATATTCCTAAATAAATTACATTTTTAAAACCTTTGGCGACGAAAAAAAAAACAAAATATATACTCATTTATTTAATAATAAATAAAATTCCATTAACCAGATAACAACACTTTCGACAAAACACGTTTAGTTATTTACCATTTTTGTAAATACCTTCATCTGTCGACGTCGTTCACCTGTTTTTTCGTTTAAACCAAGGCGAACAGAAACTCGTTTGTGTAATCGAATTCAAATAGTGCAACGCGGTCTCATCAAGTTCGCAATATTATCGAATATTCCAGTCGACCAATTAACCCTTTAAACGAATCGCCGACGATAACTATCAATTATTTAACTGTACGATTGTTCGAAACTAGTTCCGCTTCGAAGCGAAGCAATCCAGCCGGTTTTCTCCAAGATTATACACCTTCCATTGTTCGTTTAGCTACTCTCTTTCTCTCTCACACATACTTCGTAATAAGAAAATAATCGTTTCTCGAGGAGGTATTTTCTATGTGCCAAACGTAGGTATTGTTAATTTTAAAGCGATTTTAATGAGATATTAAACATTTAAATTTACGGGGGTTGCTCAAAAAATAAGATTAAAATAACAGATTTCTTTTTGTTTTAAAATAATGATTATTATGTTTCAAAGTTATATGTATTCATAATTGTAGTATATTCCAATTAACGTTATTTTAAGTTCTATTGTTTTTCATGCAACTTCATATCATTGATTGTAAATAATAATTGTCATTCAAAAATACACCTATTATTGAGCAATTTACTCTTATATACACAATAAATTGGTGTCAGAAGTGGGTTCGAAAATACGCCAATTACTTGATTTCCTTACTACAATAACACGCAGAGAGAAATAGTGAAAAGTGCATATTTTCATTACAAATCAACATAACCATGTCGGACGGAGAGGAACCTTCTACTACATTGATTGCTGCTGTGACGAAGTCATTGGCGGATGCTCTGAGGATTGCTATTCCACAAGTTATTACTTCTGTTACAAACCAAGCCACACCTGAATCTACTTCTCAAGCTCAACCCAAAGCTCCTCCGTTCAAGTATCAAGAATATCGTTCGTCCGACGGAGCAACAGTCGACGATTATTTCAAGAGATTCGAGTGGGCATTACAACTGAGTAAACTTTCGGAAGAAGAATACGGTAATTTCGCTCGAGTATATACGGGAGCAGAACTTAATAATGCTCTGAAAATTCTTGTTGCTCCTGATACACCGGAAAATTGTACGTATCAACAAATTCGCACTGTTTTAATTGCACATTTCGACGTCGAGAAAATAAATATGCAGAAAGTGTTAAGTTCCGACAAATTGTACAGCTACAGAATGAACCCATTGCTAATTTCTCACTACGATTAAAGCTACGTTCTGCGAATACGGTACATTCCTCGATAGGATGTTGATTGAGCAGCTCCTACATGGTCTCACCGATCGTGATATGCGCGACAAAATAATCACCAAAAAACCTACTACATTCAAGGACGCTTACGAAATAGCACATTCATTCGGCGCATTGTCAAAATGAAAGGTTTGGCACGATTATTTGTTTACTGGCCAGGAATCGATGCAGATATTGAACGTATTGCGAAATCTTGTGCTGAGTGTGCCAAACATGCTCATGCTCCTCCTAAATTCAACACACAGTATTGGGAATATCCTAAAGGCCCATGGGAACGTATCCATATAGACTACGCTGGACCAGTAGATGGTAAGATGCTTCTAGTTATCACTGGTGCGTATAGTAAATGTCTTGAAGTTAAGGTCACAAGTTCCAGTACTAGCACTGCTACAATCGATATTCTCGATCAGTTATTCGCTACTTATGGTGTACCTAGCATTGTTGTTTCAGATAATGGCCGTCAATTTGTTTCAGATGAGTTTGAAACATTTCTCAAGATAAGTGGAGTGAAAAATCACAAACTTACTGCTCCTTATCACCCAACGACAAACGATCAAGCAGAAAAATGCGTAGGTACAACAAAAAGGACCTTAATTAAAATGGATACGACACAAGGTTCTTTACAACGAAACTTGAATGAGTTCTTGAGACAATATAGAAAAGCTCTTCATTCAACTACTGGACAACTCCACCTGCTTTATTATTTTTAAAACGAAGCATTCGCACACGATTAGATCTTGTTCGACCCGAACCTATCAACGAAAAGATTTCTGAGAAACATCAAGCTGATTTTATAAATACGTACCGAGAATTTAAACCACATGAACTTGTATATTTTCTTTCCGGTAATCCAATATTAGATAAATGGATTCCAGGACAAATTAATTCTCGTCTAGGAGATCTACATTATGAAATCAGTTACATGGATAAAAAGTATAAACGTCACGTCATGCTTTTACAAAGAAATCAGAAGAAGAGGAAGAAACAAAAAAGAAACCAGAAAGAGTAACATTTTTTGAAGATAAAATTGGTGCTAATTTGACAACGTTTCCCACCACAAGCATACGACGTTGTACTCAATTTTACAAAAATAACGTAACTCCAAGATCTATGAGTGTACAACAAGAAATTAATACTGAAGTAATTACACCTTCATCTAATGCTCCTTTGACTTCTCAAAATGTGTCGCTTAAAGAATCACCGACTATACAAGCTACGTCAACTCAAGAATCTGTAATTTCAAAATCTTTACCAACTTCAAGTGTTGAGAAGTCTACGTCTACATCAGAAGTTCAATCCTCAACGTCTCACACATCTTTTTCACCTATTGTAAATGATTCATTCCAAAATCCATCTACCTCTGCAACTTTTCAAGAAGAATTTCCGTTTCAAAATCAAGATCAACGTACTGTACGTTTACCTCAAGAATAGTCATTTTTCATTCCAAACATATCGCGGAATCGACGATTATCTCGGATACGCAAATCACGAACTATTTACTCTCCACCTTGATAATTCAAGAAATCTTTGTAAAGGAGGGAGGAAATGTAGTATATTCCAATTAACGTTCTATTGTTTTTCATGCAACTTCATATCATTGATTGTAAATAATAACTGTCATTCAAAAATACACCTATTATTGAGCAATTTACTCTTATATACACAATAAATTGGTGTCAGAAGTGGGTTCGAAAATACGCCAATTACTTGATTTCCTTACTACAATAACACGCAGAGAGAAATAGTGAAAAGTGCATATTTTCATTACAAATCAACATAACCATGTCGGACGGAGAGGAACCTTCTACTACATTGATTGCTGCTGTGACGAAGTCATTGGCGGATGCTCTGAGGATTGCTATTCCACAAGTTATTACTTCTGTTACAAACCAAGCCACACCTGAATCTACTTCTCAAGCTCAACCCAAAGCTCCTCCGTTCAAGTATCAAGAATATCGTTCGTCCGACGGAGCAACAGTCGACGATTATTTCAAGAGATTCGAGTGGGCATTACAACTGAGTAAACTTTCGGAAGAAGAATACGGTAATTTCGCTCGAGTATATACGGGAGCAGAACTTAATAATGCTCTGAAAATTCTTGTTGCTCCTGATACACCGGAAAATTGTACGTATCAACAAATTCGCACTGTTTTAATTGCACATTTCGACGTCGAGAAAATAAATATGCAGAAAGTGTTAAGTTCCGACAAATTGTACAGCTACAGAATGAACCCATTGCTAATTTCTCACTACGATTAAAGCTACGTTCTGCGAATACGGTACATTCCTCGATAGGATGTTGATTGAGCAGCTCCTACATGGTCTCACCGATCGTGATATGCGCGACAAAATAATCACCAAAAAACCTACTACATTCAAGGACGCTTACGAAATAGCACATTCATTCGGCGCATTGTCAAAATGAAAGGTTTGGCACGATTATTTGTTTACTGGCCAGGAATCGATGCAGATATTGAACTTATTGCGAAATCTTGTGCTGAGTGTGCCAAACATGCTCATGCTCCTCCTAAATTCAACACACAGTATTGGGAATATCCTAAAGGCCCATGGGAACGTATCCATATAGACTACGCTGGACCAGTAGATGGTAAGATGCTTCTAGTTATCACTGGTGCGTATAGTAAATGTCTTGAAGTTAAGGTCACAAGTTCCAGTACTAGCACTGCTACAATCGATATTCTCGATCAGTTATTCGCTACTTATGGTGTACCTAGCATTGTTGTTTCAGATAATGGCCGTCAATTTGTTTCAGATGAGTTTGAAACATTTCTCAAGATAAGTGGAGTGAAAAATCACAAACTTACTGCTCCTTATCACCCATCGACAAACGATCAAGCAGAAAAATGCGTAGGTACAACAAAAAGGACCTTAATTAAAATGGATACGACACAAGGTTCTTTACAACGAAACTTGAATGAGTTCTTGAGACAATATAGAAAAGCTCTTCATTCAACTACTGGACAACTCCACCTGCTTTATTATTTTTAAAACGAAGCATTCGCACACGATTAGATCTTGTTCGACCCGAACCTATCAACGAAAAGATTTCTGAGAAACATCAAGCTGATTTTATAAATACGTACCGAGAATTTAAACCACATGAACTTGTATATTTTCTTTCCGGTAATCCAATATTAGATAAATGGATTCCAGGACAAATTAATTTTCGTCTAGGAGATTTACATTATGAAATCAATTACATGGATAAAAAGTATAAACGTCACGTCGATCAAATTCATGCTTTTACAAAGAAATCAGAAGAAGGGGAAGAAACAAGAAAGAAACCAGATAGAGTAAAATTTTTTGAAGATAAAATTGGTGCTAATTTGACAGCGTTTCCGACCCCAAGCACACGACGTCGTACTCGATTTTACAAAAATAACGTAACTCCCAGATCTATGAGTGCACAACAAGAAATTAATACTGAAGTAATTACACCTTCATCTAATGCTCCTTTGACTTCTCAAAATGTGTCGCTTAAAGAATCACCGACTATACAAGCTACGTCAACTCAAGAATCTGTAATTTCAAAATCTTTACCAACTTCAAGTGTTGAGAAGTCTACGTCTACATCAGAAGTTCAATCCTCAACGTCTCACACATCTTTTTCACCTATTGTAAATGATTCATTCCAAAATCCATCTACCTCTGCAACTTTTCAAGAAGAATTTCCGTTTCAAAATCAAGATCAACGTACTGTACGTTTACCTCAAGAATAGTCATTTTTCATTCCAAACATACCGCGGAATCGACGATTATCTCGGATACGCAAATCACGAACTATTTACTCTCCACCTTGATAATTCAAGAAATCTTTGTAAAGGAGGGAGGAAATGTAGTATATTCCAATTAACGTTCTATTGTTTTTCATGCAACTTCATATCATTGATTGTAAATAATAACTGTCATTCAAAAATAAACCTATCATTGAGTTGACATCTGTGCAATTTACTCTTACATACACAATAAAAATAATGACAGTTACTATGATATCGACTATTTTATGCACTATTTAGGAATTATTTTATGCCTGCTTATCGTCCACGTGTTGAATTATAAATCACGCAATTATAATACACTTTTGTGGATCTCAGATTTTTTTTACCGATTTTAAACAAAATTTAATGTTTTCTCTTTTATTCCATGTAATTTTTACATAAATCGAAGGCAAAAATGTACCTCATTATATTCAAACTTTCTACTGCAAATTAAAAAAAAGATGCACTTACCTCTCCGTGATCCAGACGTCCTTCCGGCGTATTTTCCGGCAAGAAATATAACCTCAAACTTGCCAACACCTGTTCACTGTTTTTATCTAACCATAACAATTGTAACTCGCCTATACACAACAAGTCACTGTCTCTCCACATTTTCACAAAGAAGAATTCACTCAAAGTCACTATTCGGGAAATGCCTTTTTTAATATATTTGAACGCTTTGTAGAATTTGTACGGTCCATGTTGACCGCACGGTCCTCCGACGAACTAGAACAAAAAGAAAATATCACTAATACACCATTTAATTCAAATTATAAAACTGACAATATAGAGAAATTAAGAATAAAGTAGGGTTAGAAATCAAGACGATCGATGGCCCAGTTCCATACAGCAACAAGTCCGAATTTTGCAATTTTCAGATTATTACGGAAATAAATTCTCATTAAGTGGTTTAGTCCGGGAGGAATCGGCGCATGAGTACGTCAATTTTTTATGAGATCCTCTTTGAATTGCCCTACTGATGATATAAATGCATGTTGCCATGGGGCAACCTAGTGCCATATTGTTTAAACCGAAATTGTTTAAACAATTGGAAGGAATTGTTATTTTTCAACAGGACAAATTTTTTTATATTCTTTATTGAAATACAAATAAAAAAGGTCCTATGACTTTTCACGATAAAGTTAATATTTTTAGAGATATGAATTTTTAAATTTCGAAAAATCTCAAATTTTGGTACTTTTGACCCATGAAAAATATATTAAAAAAATGAAATAAAATATAAATAATAATTTAATAATAAATTCTTTATACAATAGTTAATAATATTCTTAATAGAGATTTAAGAAAATTTCATTGTTTATACCTGTTTTTTAATTGTTAATTTCGTGCGCTCACAAGTATGCGTCGCTACCTTTAAGTATCGCCGTCTCTCTCTGACTCATGCGTTGCATACGGTCTCTCTGTGTCCTGAATCATTATTTATAATTTATCTAAGAAACTATTAACTTCATCAAGATTGGTAAAGAGAGCAATGTTATTAATAATTAAATTGTCTACAATTTTTTTAACAAAAGTAATTTAAGTATGAATCATCATCATCATCATCAATCAGCCTGTTGCATCCACTGCAGGATATAGGCCTCCCTCATTTCTGCCCACTGTCTTCTGTCTTGAGCGCTCTGCATCCAGTTTGTAGTCATTCTTCTGATATCGTCCGTCCATCAAGTGGGAGGTCTTCCCTTGTTTCTTTTGTCAGTCCTTGGTCTCCACTCGAGCAGCCTTTTTGTCCATCGTCCATCTGTCATGCGGGCCACATGTCCAGCCCAGTTCCATTTGAGTTTTGCCACCTGATAGATAACATCCGTGACTCCTGTTCTCGCCCTTAGGTCTTCATTTCTTATGCGGTCACGGAGTGACACACCAAGCATCGATCTTTCCATCCTACGTTGGGCTACTCTAAGCTTCTTAGCGGATGTGGCTGTCAGAGTCAAAGTTTCGGCTCCGTAGGTCATAACTGGTAGAACACACTGGAGTATGAATAGGAACATGCAATTAAAATTACTTTTTTGTTGTTATCATAGTAATTTATGCATTTTTATCAACAATAATAAGATATAATGGTATTTGAAAAATTTTTGGAATCACAATTATATATAAATAATAAGCTTTTGCTCAAAACATACATTTGGATAAATGCATTGAAACCGGAATATAAAACATTAGATTTTACGAATTTCGGATACACACTAGAGAATGATACTTTGCTAATACCTTTATTTATAAACAAAACCCCATTTCCAACTGATCATAATCTAATTTTATATTCCGGATTCAATGCATTTTTCCAAATATATGTTTAAGCAAAAGCTTATTATTTATATAATTGTGACTCCAAAAATTTTTCAAATACTATTATATCTTATTATTGTTGATAAAAATGCATAAATCACTATGATAATAACAAAAAAGTAATTTTAATTACATGTTCCGATTAATACTTAAATTACTTTTGTTAAAAACAAATTGTAGACAATTTAATTATTAATAACATTGCTCTCTTTACCAATCTTGATAAAGTTAATGGATTTTTAGATAAATTATTAATAATGATTCAGGACACAGAGAGACCGTATGCAGCGCATGAGTCAGAGAGAGACAGCGATACTTAAAGGTAGCGACGCATACTTGTGAGCGCGCGAAATTAACAATTAAAAAACAGGTATAAACAATGAAATTTTCTTAAATCCCTATTAAGAATATTATTAACTATTGTATGAAGAATTTAAAAAAAATATTATTTATATTTTATTATGTTTTTTTCATATATTTTTCATGGGTCAAAAGTACCAAAATTTGAGATTTTTCGAAATTTAAAAATTCATATCTCTAAAAATATTAACTTTATCGTGAAAAGTCATAGGACCTTTTTTATTTGTATTTCAATAAAGAATATAAAAAAAAATTGTCCGGTTGAAAAATAACAATTTCTTCCAATTGTTTAAACAATTTCGGCTTAAACAATATGGCACTAGGTTGCCCCATGGCAACATGCATTTATATCATCAGTAGGGCAATTCAAAGAGGATCGCATAAAAAAATTGAGGTGGAATAGTTTTCGGTACTCATGCGCCGATTCCTCCTGGACTAGTTTTCGTAATTTCATAACGCAACAACTTGATATTTTGCCTATTCTAATCGACATATTTCTTTAACAACCTGTAACAGTTTTATTATTTTAGCAAAAATTTTATATATTGTTTCATTTCCCAAAGGTACACCTCTAGAAACACATAGCAATGTTTCGAGTTGTTTCTCTATGAAATTTGCTACTTTGCGCCTTTTTTGGCATACAATGATAGTCGATCTGTTTTTGAGGTTAGATTTTTATAATTTTCCTGTCACGTCGCGTCGTAAACAATAATAATTATGAAATTAACTGTCTCGACCCTTACTTCGTTGAATCTACTCATATTAGTGTTTTAAATGAAACTCACTGTTTTTAGCTAATTCCACAATATAATGAAAATTCTAAAAAAAATTGACAATTGTTTCGATAAATCAATATCATCGTCAGAATGACAGAAGTTACATTTCATTTGATGCCTACCTGATGTTTAGTAGTTATTTTTGGCTAGAGTAAGAAGTGACCTAACTTGTGAGTGACTTAATATATGTTAATAAAAAAAAGAAGAAGATGTGATATTACAAATATTGAAGCTTAGATATTATTAGCTCTATGGTGATATCCTGGATGTCATTTTTCCAATTAAGATCAGTATAACTGTGCAATGATATAGAAAACCAGGAAAACTATATCTGCTGATCTTTATAATTATCACTTAAGAAGACAGTTTATTAGTGGAGAACTCCCTAGATTTATCTGTTCATTGACAACTTCATATTGTGGGTTTCTTAAATGTCTTCTAATTTCCAACTCTTCAAGGAAATCCAGTTCTTGTTTCTTTTCACAAATATGCAGCACTTCTAGTTCTGTGTTAGGTGTCAATGAATGATTGGTGTCAAGTAGATGTTTTGCGTAGTGGGATTTATCTGGTTGTTTTAATCTGTATGCTCGTAAGTGCTCACTGTATCGTATTTCAAAATTTCTAAGGGTCTGACCCAAATAGACAGTATTACATTCTGGATATAAAGGTCTAAAGTACAGCATACCACCAAAATTTACGAATAATATTAAACAAATTATAGCTACAGAGTCAGAAATAGCTTTAAAATCTAATTCAAATAATTTTCTTTATGAGAAATAAAAAATTGCCAATTTAATCAAAAATATTGAACCTTCACAAGTTAAACATCAAACAAAAAATGACATTACAGTTTTAAATGCAATCAAAAAGAAAGTAGAAGATAACAACCTAACAGTTACAAAATCTGATAAGGGGTACACAACTGTCATATTGACAACTGAAAATTATAATTCAAAAATATATAACTTTATAGAATCTAGCGATGTAAAAGTTCTTAAAGCAGACCCAACAAAAAAGTTTTTCTAATAATGTAAGGGATATTGTTAATAATTCAAATTATCTTTTAAGTGATTACGAATAGAGGTCTATCATACATAAGAATCCTCATTGTCCACAATTATATGCAACCGTTAAATTACATAAAATAACGAAACCAATTAGACCTGTAGTTTCTTATGTTAATACTCCTAATAATATATTGGCAAAGAGACTTAACAATATACTTAATAGTTACAGATATGCATCTAAATACTCAATAAGAAATTCAATAGAACTAATCAAAAAATTAAAAGAAATCAACTTGCAAGATAACTATAAACTTATTTCGTTTGATGTTACTAATATGTTCACTAAAATTCCTCCTAAAGAATGTCTAATACTTGTAAGCAAATTACTAGAAGATACAAATATTAATCCAGGAATAATATCAGATATACTTAATTTATTTGATGTATGTATTAATCAGAATTATTTCACTTTTGACAATAAGATATATATTCAAAATGAAAGTTTACTAATGGAAAGCCCTATATCACCAATTTTAACAAACATTTTTATGGACAGTTTAGAAAGAAAGATCTTTGAAAGTAATATTTCGAAAAATGTTTTACTTTGGTATAGATATGTGGACATATTAGCTTGTTTTATGGGTAGTGAACGACAATTAGATATATTTTTCAACCACATTAATAATTTCCACCCAATAATTAAATTTACATTAGAAGTTGAAGAAAATAACTCAATCAATTTTCTTGATTTGAAAATTCAAAGAGTTAATAATGTACTTGATTATTCAATTTTCCGAAAAAACACATACTGATGTGACAATTCCATATAGTTCCAATCACCCCATGTCACATAAACTAGCGGCATATAATTCAATGATACATAGAGCTTTTTCAGTTCCTATGAACAAATGTAATTTTGATAGAGAGATTAATACAATTATACAAATAGCAACATCCAACGATTATTCATTACATATGATAAATAAGCTAATTAATAAAAAAGAGGAAAAAGTAGCATTACAACTAATATTTCCTAAACAAACTGGTGAAATAAAAACTTACCATCACATATGCAGGAAATATTTCTAATAATATTTCAAAGATAATATCTTTAGCAACGAATACAACAATTTCTTTTAAAACAGAAAGTAACGTTAGTACAAAATTGTTAAATGTAAAAACAAAAACACCACCATTAAAGAAATCAGGTATATATTAACTCAAATGTCCAGAATGTAATGCTGTCTGTTTGGGTCAGACCCTTAGAAATTTTGAAATCCGATACAGTGAACACTTACGAGCATACAGATTAAAACAACCAGATAAATCCCACTACGTAAAACATATACTTGATTCCAATCATTCATTGACACCTAACAAAGAACTAGAAGTGCTGCATATTTGTGAAAAGAAACAAGAACTGGATTTCCTTGAAGAGTTGGAAATTAGAAGACATTTAAGAAACCCACAATATGAAGTTGTCAATGAACAGATAAATCTAGCGAGTTCTCCACTAATAAACTGTCTTCTTAAGTGATAATTGTAAAGATCAGCAGATATAGTTTTCCTGGTTTTCTATATCATTGCACAGTTATACTGATCTTAATTGGAAAAATGTTATCCAGAATATCACCATAGGGCTAATAATATCTAAGCTTCAATGTTTGTAATATCACATATTCTTCTTTTTTTTATTAACATATATTAAGTCAATCACAAGTTAGGTCACTTCTTGGTCTAGCCAAAAATAACTACTAAATATCAGGTAGGCATCAAATGAAATGTAACTTCTATCATTCTGGCGATGATATTGATTTATCGAAGCAATTGTCAATTTTTTAGAATTTTCAACAGTTTTCATTATATTGTGGAATTAGCTAGAAACATTGAGTTTCATTTAAAACACTAATTATTATTAATAGTATTTTTATTTACGCACATTTCTTGTGATTTATGTAAAGTGATAACACCACAGGATGGACGAGTTTACTAAAAAGAAAACTGGGGAAACGTTTAGCGTTTAGTTAATCAAAACAGTAACGATGAAGTAAGTATTATTATTAGACACTTTAGGTCATTTTTTAACTGCCGAACAATTATTCCATAACTTATTTAGCCTTTAGTTTATCTACTTGGAAATAAACTTATTGTTGATAAAAGTTAAATATGAATATAAAAATAACGATGACTCTAATGTGCAAAAGCTATCAACTATGAACGTGAAATATTTTGACGATAACCAGCCAAATATTATAATACCCTGGGCCAGATGGATATGAGCAGATATGCTAGGCGGGTTCTGGGCCATTTCTTATGTAAAATAACATGGGAAATCTGGACTTTTTTACCAAACCAAGATCATTACGGCTGTGAAGTCATTAACCGCACTGCTGCTATGTGCATGCGTCGAATAGGGGAGGGCGTACTGTCCTCGAACATCCCTCACATGTCACAACGGAAATAGGAACTAGTACATATCTCAGTTATTATTGGTCGGATTGAAGTCGAACAAACGGCATTATGAAGAAGAGAGGATAAGGACAAGAGGTAAACAAGTGAAACCATAAGGGCACTAGCACATATTTCTGTCATCATAGTTGGCATTGAAGTTGAACTAATGGCATTATGAAGGAGACTGGGTAAATATAAGAGATAAACAAGTAAAGCCATAAGTGCACTAACACATATCTCGGCTATTTTTGATCGGATTGATAAGGGTAAACGGCATTGTGGTATAAATAATATTAGAGCATTTTTTATATATACAGGATGTAGTCATAAATATGTCGTAAGGGCGTTTGTCCGACTTCAATCCGACCAATAATAACAGATATTTGCCCTCGTGACTTATTATTGCTGCACGTGAGGGATGCTAGAAGACAGCGCGCCCTCTCCCATTCGACGCATGCGCATAGCAGCAGTGGGGCTAATGACCTCACAGCCGTAATGACCTTAGTTTGGTAAAAAAAGTTCTTAGCGACTTCCCATGTTTTTTTTACATAAGGAATGGCCTAACACCCGCCTATATTATCTACAATATTAATATGTGAAATCGTTGGAAGACCAAGAATTACAGGTATATTATTTCTCGTTTGCGTGTCACTTACCTTTTCTTAATATTCTAGGAACTATCTCTAGTTAATAATAATAATTGGGCCCAAATTCTTCTTTGGAGCAAAATATTATTATACAGGTAACTATTGCCTTGTTAAACTTCCTGTAGTAATAATGAATTATAATTTATTTGTAGGAACCACTGAATATATATTAAACGTGGATGCTCAGAAAATTGTAAAACTTAGGCTTCCATCTATGTCATTATCAGCATTAAGTACTAAAACACAAGGAGCGGTTTCTGGCGAGTCGGCGCCGACTCGGCAGAGAAGCGGCTCAAAACACACGAGGCGTCACCTAATAAACATGATAATATAATACTTTTTTAAGAATAAAATTTTTTTTAGATTTTATTTATTTATCTTACCTTAAAGTTATAAGAAGCTTTTCTTCTACTGGTATGCTTTCCCTCATGGTAGTATTTCTTTTTGAACATGAATCTTTAATTATTGACAACAATTCTTGGAATGTTTCTCTTGACATTCTGGTAAAATTAAAGAATTTATCTGGATCTCCGTTAAGTTCGTCATACAGTGTGTAAAAAATCCTCTATTTTTTCTCTCATTTATTATGGGATGTTATCCAATATTTGCGTTTCTTTTTTTTCTTAATTTTGTTATATAATAAGCCTATAGTTATTAGAAAAAGCAAATCATCATCACTGTCAGAAGAAGTCATACTGCGAACCACTCAGACACAACTAGACAACTGCGAAAGATGTCTCGATAAAAACGTGTCGGTCGTAAGCTGCGGTGACGCCTCGTGTGTTTTGAGCCGCTTCTCTGCCGAGTCGGCGCCGACTCGCCAGAAACCGCTCCGTGTGTTTTAGTTCTAAATATTGCGTCAATGAACAGACTTTATTAGTCCACTTTTACACTGTATAAATTCAATTCAATTGTAACCATCAAAATGAAGATGATGCGATACATGTCTTAATTGAGAGGGAAAAAAACGTTGCTTTCGAAGTGGAGCCATTTATACTCCCGACGTCCCGACCAATTAATTCCTATAATACAACTTGCAAAAAAATCTGGCAATGCCTATAAATGTATTATCCCTGTTGACCCGCCCCTCCCCACTTTCATATCCCGCAAATTATAATTGTTGAGCTCGTCATACTAGGCAGTAATTCAATATTTTTTGTGGAGGGGCTGAGTCGACGTTGACTGAACTGAACCATCGATATATAAGGCGATTTCGTCCCGCTTTGGTTTGTAGGGACTTTGGTTAACCAAATGGTAGATCCCATGTCACCGGTATGACGTAAAGTACCAATTACAGGCGAAATCGTCTGGTTTTCAATTGGTACAGCTGATTGATTAAATTTACATTTACGTTTTGTATTGCGATCGGAAAAGTTGTTTATTTGAGTTTTACTATATTGTCTTGCAGTTTTGAGTTAAATATATATTATATAGCAAAAACCCAAAAAAAGTTTCTTGCCATTTATAATAAAATCAACAGATTCCATTGTTACTAGACAAAAAAAAAGAAAAAACAGACAAAACTTAAAGAATATGAGAATATTGGCCAAAAATTTAATTCGTTTCAACGATTTTGTTTGTTTACAAATAAGAAGCAAAACAAAAACTACTTTAGACAAGGATAGAAAGCTACCAATTTCAGTAACCGTGCTGCAGATCTCGGTATGTGATTTGACAGACCAAAAAGGGTACCAAAGTTAACTTGACGTCATCGTTTATCGAAACGAAATCGATTGGTATGTATTTGACAGACCAAAGTGAGGTACCGGGACGAAATCGCTAATTGTGTTGTAAATTATTTCCGTGTCCTATACGTATTTCAACCTATTATGAAAGTTGATGATCATTGAATTTTATATAATTTTTATAGGGCTCACCGTTTTTGAGATACACCGTTTTCCATCCTTAAAATCTCACCCCGACCTCAAATCGCCTGTAAATTATTTTTCCTTTTATTTTTCCAATGGTTATATCATCCTGTTCTAAATTTTGTTGATCTCAAAATTTATCGACCCTGGCCTTTCTATATAAAAGAATAATATAAAACTTGGAACGTGTGAGAGGATAATAAAAGAAGATTTCTATTAAAATTTTAATGGCCTTGTTTCATTTTACGTTACCCAAAACATTTTACAACCGATTTAGACAAATTTCATCCTAGTAACATGTATATATCTGCAGGTAAAAAATTAAAATAGACACGGTTTTCAAGGTTATAACCAGTAAAATGTTTTAATAATATTAATTTATTTATTTGTCGTATATATATATAATATAAAACATCTAAAATTTCAACGAGTCCCTAATGTATTTTTGATGGGTTTAGGTAGTTACAGCAAATTTGTCATAATATATTATTGATGGTTAAAAATAGTTTTTCATTATTATTTACAGGTATAGTTATTTAAAGAAGTTCATAGCTGACAGTTAGGGTGACTTTCGAATGCCAAAAGCCATTCAATAGAAACAACCTCTTTTAGAGTACAGATGTTTTATCGAATCGATTTTCATATTACGATTTTGTTTTAAACGTATCAATGTTGAAAAAACTTTTCTAAATTTATAAGCATAGTTGGATTAAAAGCTTAATAACAATGATTGTTACGAATATGCCGCAGAACCGGTTAAGTGCCTTTTGAATCAATTCTAACATATACAGGGTGACTCCTAAGTAACCTAACCTAAAAATAAAATGTTTCAAACTGTTCAATAAACGTCCAACTTTTACTATAGTAGAAACGGTGAAGCTTTTCCATTACGTTACTTAGTTGACGATATTATTCAATACATACTATGGTACTGTCTTCTAATAGCAGAAAAAGAGCGAAAGTCAATACAAGCGTTTGTCGTATTGTTTTGATTAAGATGCATATATTATGGTCGATGTATCAGTCATGCGATGGAAAAGACTACTAAAATTGTATTGTGATCTTCCTTTTAGACTTAAATACTTTAAATTTTTGTGTAATTTATTTCAGATAATATTACATAAATAGACTTTATTTTAAAACAAAATAAATGTTTTCAATATTACGAAGCATTTCATAGACTATTTTTATATTCAATCGTCATAGAAAGCCTATTAATTAGTGTTTTTAAATGAAACTCAAGGTCAGATTCTGACGATGATATTGATTTATCGAAACAATTGTCAATTTTTTAGAATTTTCAATTACTTGTACTATATTGTGGAATTAACTAGAGACCTTGAGTTTCATTTAAAAACACTAATATGAGCATATTCCACGAAGTAAGGGTCGAGACAGTCAAGCCTATTAATTATTTATATTAATTTTCTGAATACTTTTTCATCGATAGGAGAATATTGAACTTTGCAGTTAAATTTATTTATTTGTTATACCCTGTTGAAACCTAATAACAAAACAGAAATTTAAGTATATCGATTACAAAGAATCATAGAGCCCGCTTAATCCGAAAGGCAGTTTTGAGAAAAATAGTAAGTTTAATAATCATATAAGACGAATATGCCGGCTGCCCGGCATGCGTGTGATGTTACTGTGCTAGAGCAGCTGGTTTAAGAAAAATAGGTACAGATTGGCAAACGTAGGAAGACACCTGAGCAGTGATGCCAACCTAGGGATTTTTTGATGCAATAGGGAAAAAGGGAATTTCACCTAATATATAGGGAATTTTCAACTGCTTCGTAATAATCGACCTCCTACGCTCTCGTGATTTTACCTGAACAGATCGAGTTAAATTACCTATGAAAGTAAGTATGAGAAAACCACTGGAAAAAATATCCTGCTAGATCTGAACTCGCGTGGTATTTGAATGAATGTATTTTCTGGAGTTGATTTTTCAATTTCCCTTACTATTTCTACCTCGCAAATATTTCCAAATCTCGATATACTTGCTGTTAAATCCTGCTTTGACGTTTACAATTGTAGAAATGATGCGACGCTCAACGCTTGATAAACAAACGGTAAATCCTAGCGTTGCTATGCTAACGTAATTTATCCGATATTTTTATCCACTTTCATTTCTGTTTCTTCCTATTTAGCCGATAGCAAACTACGATTTTTGTACTCACAAATGGGAGTTATTATACATAGTGGGATTGTCAATAGTAATACAACAAGAGTAATGGTGATTATGATTATTTCGCGGTATACTTTGCTTAATTGTACTCTCTATTTCATTTATTGAATTATTTCCAAATCTTGTATTATTCATGTTAATAATACTTATTTAAATTTTTGAAACAGTTTTAATAATTTTTAGACAGTTAAATAAATATATAAACAACTTAGTTTCCTTAGAAACCACTAACAAAGATTTTATATTGAATTTTATCACAGAGTGATAGAATTTTATACACATAGATTTGATACATTAAACGTCAAAAAATTGCCGCGACAAGACAAAAAATTGCCAGTTCAAACCCTTCAAATTTTTTCAGTTATCAATTTACTCTAGTGAAATAGTCAATGTAATTTTGATCTAGGGAATTCTAGGGATTTTTCTACATAAAAATTGGGAATTTTCGACGAACTCCGTTGGCTACACTGCCCCTGAGATTTTGATGCGTCTACCTACGTAATAAATGCATTTTTAAATTGTATCCGTGTACTCCGTATCGTTAGTATAGTTTCTGACAAAAGTTGATCTTAATTTGTATATTATTCAAAAGTGATTTTGCCAAACAAATTGCCGTTTAAAAGTAAGGTGTAAAATAAAGTTTTAACAGTTCAAAGCCGCGAGATTATATTCTAAAGTTTTTAAGCAAGAAGCTGCAATTCCCATAACAAACTTCAATTTTTCAATATAGTTCTAAACCTTTTTATTAATCTTAAGGTTCCACTTCTTCTTAATATTTTAAAAAATTGAAGCCTTTGGTGCAAACAGGTAGTAACTCAAAATTTTTAGTGAAAAATTTATTCAACTTTTAACTATAGGGTACTCTAAACTAACTACACAAACAAAGAAATTATCATAACGAAACTGAATAGGGAGTAATTTTTATTTTAAAATTTTTGAATCTTTTGACCCTTAAAATGTCTGGTTTTTGTAGTGTCGTTGATTGTAGAATGAGGGGTAAAGTGAGTTTTTATTTATTAATACCTTCAGTGTTAAAGCACAAATATAAACCAAAGTTGAATATTTAAAAAAAAAGATGGAAAAAATATATTGCATCCCTAAAAACAGATTATTTTTTCTGAGAGTAAATTAATCTACGCTCGAATTTGCTCAAAACACTTTATAACAGGTGAATTAATAACCGCTGACTTTGTTTATAAATATATGAAAATAACAGAATCCTGATGAATCATTATATTACATTTATTTTAAATGGATATAAAAGACGTAGGTCACCCTAAATGGGTTCCTTCTATTAATATGAGATATGTAAATTTTTTTTCGTCATCTTAGCACTAAATTATGGTGTACTTGTCGTTTATACTGGATCACAATATATTTTTTCTGGTATGGGGGGGGGGTCTAGCTTAATGGCAAGCTGGACCCCCCCCCCCCCATTTTTCATGCAATTTTCTGCTAAACGGTTTGAGCACTAAAATTCGGACTGGGGTACTAAATTAGCACCTAAATAGCACTAAATTTTTGACTCGTTGCCAACTTGATTTGCGATAGTGGGGGGGTCCAGCTTAATAAAGGTTAGTTGAATGTTTTTGAAGATACGGAATTAAAAAAATAGTAAAGCTTTAAAAACCTAGAACGGTCTCAAAGAAAGGAGAGAAGAGAACAAAATAAAGTTGTAGTAGTAATAATTAATATGTGCCTAAATTATTATTTATTTTTTAGACAAAAAATTTTTACAGGATCAAAATTTTTTTGTGCTACTCTTGTGCGTATAAATTAAACTAAAACGAGATTTCATTGAATTTGTAAAGATTGTTTGTATCACATGTGCGTTCTGTTAGTCAATCAAACTTTTTAATGTTTTAAAATTAACAAGCAATTAATAATTATTGTAAACAATTTTTAATTCCATTTAATTACCATTTTTTGTCTAATACTTCTGGATTTTATGAACTTTTTCTATTCTACACGTCCCCATTTCCCCTCAAATTTTTCGTCATTTTCTCCACTTTAAATAATATACTTTGTGAAGAAATAGCTTATTTTGATTCCGATATTTTTTAATCAATTTACCTTTTTTTAATTTGTGGGAAACTACACTTTAATTTGTATCAGAAAATTTTTTGTAAAACTTAATATATTGTCAAAAAAATAATGTTCATCCAATAAAAACTTTTTGTTAAAAAAAAACGACTCTACCTTTTACAAAATGCTTAAAAGAAAATTAAAAGTCAGATAAAAGAAGAATATTGAAATCCGTTATTATTTTTAAGATTGTTTTAGTTTTGATTCTGTGCCCTACTGATACTTTTTTGTCGATTTTATATTACCGAACAATAGTTTACCTTACCCACCCAATAAACACACCTACGTAAATGAAACGTTTTCATGTTATTTCAACGTTACTCGTTGAATTTTCAACGTTGACAAATTGGTTGAATTCGAAACGTTATATTCCAAACGTTTTTTCAAATTTGATAACAACGACTTAGCTTAACCCACATGTATTTTCGAAAACGGTTTTTATGGCCGTTATTTTAACGTAGTATTTTTTAACATTATTTATATCATTTCGCGAGTTATAGACGGTTATACAGAAATGTTTTTAACACTTTGTATATACAACGCTTTTTTAAATTTGAAAACAAGGACTCAATTGAACTCAAATGTATTTACAAAAATGCTTTTTATGTCCGTTATCTTAACGTAGTATTTTCAACATTATTTATACTATTTCGCGTGATAAAGACTACGAATTAATCGAACTCATATGCATTTACAAAAACGCTTTTAATTCCCGTTATTTTAACGTAGTATTTTTAAAATTATTTATACTATACCATTTTGCCAAGAACTTGGCAAAATGGACGATCCAAAGAATGCATGTTTCAGATCTGTTGTATCATTTTGCTGAATTTTAATTTTTATGTATTTTTAATATTGTTTTTAAACCAATAATGTGAACCACCAAACTGTTAAATGTATAGACGTACACATTTGGAGGCCCCTGTCTCGGAATTCTGACAATGACCGCATTGATGATGGCTTAATGCCGAAAGCGCTCTGCGAATTTTAATAAAAGAAGATTGCACAACAATACATTGTTTCTCTTAAGGGAAAAAAAAATTTGGGATATCTATTTTATTTGTTAATCTGAGATTTTGACCATCTTAATTCGTTTTGTCGAGCAACATATCCAGCCCATCTTCACTTTTCTTTTGCGATATATTCTACGACATCGTTTACTCATATCTTTCTTCTTATTTCTTGATTGGGAATGTGGTCTTTTAGAATTAACCCTAGCATCAATCAATAGATTTCTGTAATGTTCTAAGTATATTAGCTGATTTAGTTGTTAGTGTTATTGTCTCCATTGCGAATGCCATAATAACCTCTTCAGGTTAATTGGGACGGTTGTGCGCTCTAAATGTCTCCCAATTTTCCTACTGTTGTCCATGTCATTCTTATTCTTTTTAGTTTCTCCTGTTTGATTCTCTCCTCCGAGCCTTATTTCGTGTCCCAAATAAAGATATATTTCGACATTTTCGATGTTGTCTATACTTTTACGTTCCCTGGTGCTATTATTTTGGTTTTATTGACATTCATTTGTAATTCGAACTCCGCCTGTCATTTCTCCGAACTCATTAATATCTTGACTGAAAAGTATGATATCGTCGGCAAAGCGCAGGTGATTCAAATATCTACCGTCTATGTTTATTCCTCTCTTCTCCCAATTTAACATTTTAAAGATGTCTGTTACTTTATCACAAAATTATTTTAAACGGTTCTATTTGTTTACACCTTTCGTTACATTTTTTACCTCAAAACTCAACTTTCAATTAAAACAATGATAAATACCTACGTAATTAGTCATTCTATGTTTTCATTGGTCCAATTATATCATTCGTACTAAAAACCCGTACGGAATTAAAATGAATTTATTATACAATCAATTTTTTTATTAATATTATTGCAATTACTTATTGAAAAATTAAAAAGAGCGTAAACAAATATAAAAATATCTAATTACGGTTTTCCTTATCAAATAATTACGACAATAACAAAAATTATCTACATTTTATAACATCAAGTAGGTATCTAATTAACTTTTATAATAATACATTTAAAAAAAAATGACGTACGACACTGTTATATAGTTAACGAATCAAATATTGCTTAGTGTTATCATCACTGTAACGTTTCTACTTCCTATTTTAAAACGTCCATAACAAGCAAACGAAAGCAAATATTTTATATAAAACCTAATACTATTATTCCTATAAATAGATGAAAGCACCTTGAAAAAACAATTAACGAAACGTTATGGTTAATTAAATCGGTTTATTTATATAAAAAAGGAAACACGAAAATCTAACCGATATTGTTCTTTATCCTAACAATAATATTTTCATGTCGTCTGCCGCCTACGAATAATGAAAAAATTAGCTTATTTTCTTCGTCGACCTATCAAGTTTTGTTGAATAATAAGATTGATACTTTGTATGTGCAACTGTATTTTGTCATTTAAGAAACAAAAATAATTATATAAACAAAAAAAATGTATTCAAAACACCTTGAAATTAACCAATAACCGAAAAAAAACTATTAATAATTAAAACAATGAGTACACGATAACGTACCATAAGATAAATATGTAGATAAGAATTGTGATAAACTCTCTGGTTAATTAATCTATTTTTCAGTAAATATAATGTAAAAACAATTATTTAAAATGACGATTCGTAAAAAATTCACGTGAGAATCAAAATAATTATCACAAAAATCCATAATCGATAACGAATTTTGAACCCGATCTGTAATTTAATAATACCTTCCAAATTAATTAATATTTATAGAAAGTCACAATAATAAACAGGCAATATCTCCTATATGCGACCACGTAAAAATATAATTGTTGTTTTAAAATATTCCTTAATCAGTTAAACATATAATAGAATAATTTCGTACCTGTATATCACTATTACCCATATTTTTAAAAGAATTAATCACAGAGCTATTCACTAACACCACGCTGACACGGCCATCTACTTTGTATTTACTCTAATTATATGACGTCACGATACAGAACTACACTCGTAAACGATCGTAATGCTTCGACGGCGGTTCGTCCAGGCTGGCGCTTTAAGTTTTCGGAAGAGGAGGTGTAACCTTAGTTTTGGTTCTTCTGAATTTCATCTTTATACGATCCCGGCTACGACGACGATATAAACAATAGAATACATCCGCTTATTACCGATATACAATAACGAGCTGATTGACTGTAGGGAACGGTTCCGTATTTAGAGAACTAGAAAATGTGTGGTGCTTTTTCCGTGTATCGTATCATATGTATCACAAAGAAATTGACGAGGTAACGAGGAGGTTAAAAATTGTTGTGTGCGGTGCACTTTTTGAAAGTGAAACTGTGCTGGAAGTTGTATTAGTAGTGCTGCCAACTGGAGATATTAGAGGTTGGTAAATATTTACGTTAATTCAGTAATATTTTGTATAAGAACGATCGGCGAAAGGAAAGGAAGGGGGATTCGGATAGGTATTAAGTATTTAAAATAAACAATATCTTAAGTCTGCTTGTGCTTTTTGCCGATGGGAGAAAATTAAAGAAACATTATACAGGGTGCAGTTAAAGTTAATTAATCATTTTTGATATATTTTATTAAAAATATACAGAGTGTTTTTAAAGTAACTGTTTAATTTGTTACTCAATTTTAAATCATTAATATACAGGGTGCGTCATTAGTGTGACAAAGTTCGATATATCCATTATTATAGAAGATATTGTAACGCTCCTTTTATGAAAATGACCAGCTATTGCTCAGGGGGTGAGTATCGTACCCTTGGGCAGGTCTGACAAAGAGCTCAGATCGGAAGAGTGCAACTGTTGCGTAGTTGCCCTCCCGGTTTATTATCCAAATGACAAATTAGCCGCATTAATTCGAGCTGAAACCAAAATTAAAATTTCAAAACTCGATGCCTGTCGAATAGAGGTTGTAAAAAGAATAACGCAAGACTTAGCAAAAATATCATAGCTTTTATTTCCTATTTCTCTTTTCAATGATTGGTTTACAAAGTTTAGCAAAATATCACAGCTTTTATTTCCTATTTCTCTTTTCAATGATTTAATTTACAAAGCTTACAAAGTTTTGATTTATGATTAGTTTGACGATACTGACAAGATCCCAGAAAACCAAAACACGTTTTTCAAACGTCGAAAATACATCATGTTCGTTACGAAAACACGTCAATTTATGACGTTTTTTCGACGCCGAATTCACGTGAATTTGTCTCATCGAATAAACGTCAACTTCATCACGTACTTTGTACGTCACCTTCATCACGTACTTTGTACGTAACCTTCATCACGTACGATGTACGCAATCTTTATCACGTTCTATGTACGTCATCTATATCACGTATATGATACGTTTTGTTCATCACATTTCTTTGACGTCATGGTAGTGACCCCTCAATGTAATCTCTAATTACAGTAGTATAAATAAAACTCATGTGGTACTTTCAAACTTGTTTGTAACAATTTTTTTTTATTTAAACAGAATTATATAATACTGTTACACTCACATTTATTACATGATTCTGCCTGATCTCCTAAATATGGTATACCTATATCCACTGTTTGCTGCGATCCATTACTTTTGGACCTAAAAATTCCCATCTTTTAGATAAAAATAAATTACAATATATGCAAAACAATCATTCGTATGCATACCTTGTTTGGATATCCGTTTATATTTTATTTTTAGCGGACGTTCGTGTTGACCACTTTCACTTTGAGTGTTATCAGAATCATCAGAATGACAAAATCTGTTTGGGCGAATCCTTTTTCTGACGATATTTTCATCCCCAGAAGAGTCCAAATTGGATACTTCCGCTGCTTTTCTTTCTTTTTGTTGAGTTTTTTCAAGGTTATCTAAAATTAGAACGTGGAAACATTGGACTAATACGATTATAAAATAAAATTTCAAAAATATAAAATCCTACAGCCCAGTTTATAGTAAGATACTATAGTTTCTGGAACTCATTTTGAAGTGTATGGATTATATATTAAATTTACCCGTTTTATACAAACACCTTTTGACGGGATATAATGCCCACGTTGAATTAACCTCTTCGTTTCTAGCTAACGCGCGGTTATATTGCAGCTTAGATGCATATGGAGGCCAATACACTTGAGACAGCTCGGGAGTAAACCATTTATCTAGCACTGTACTTACACTACCATCGCTAAACTCCACTATTATATATGGTAACATTTGTGATGCCATTTCTGTGGGTGATATATATGATGTGATGCCATGCCAAAAGTATAGATATATAAATAAATATGTAATAAATGTACCATGCAATCAGTCACTGTCACCTTCTTTGTTCTCGGAAAGTGATGGCAGTGCGCATACATGGTAAATCTGGTAGAAATTCGCACCTGCGCATTGAACCAGTCCTGCGATCGCCTCTAAGCATGTATTGGAAATATGTATCTATGGGTCGAATAGCGCATTGGAATAGTACTCTGCTCGTAATTCAGGTGTCCCTGGATCGATTCAACGCTCAACCAGAATTTTTTTTTAAGCTTTATGTTTTTTTCCAAACTCTCAATCCGACTTTAGTAAAAATAACAATTTGTAAAGGGCTATCATATTTTTTTCAATACTGTATACCTTCGCGAACCTCGCTATCGGTAAGATGGCCGTATAGGTAGACGTTTTGTCACAGAGTAGTTTTATAAAATAAAATAAAAAAATAAACATTTCCAGCCTGATATCCAGTAGGTATATCCACGTTTGCATAATTTTATTAACTTTGGAATGAGATGTACAAAATTTCCTTAAACTTCTATTCTCAACGATAATTATTGACATTATTCGACGTCTCTTATACGTCACTTTAATCACGTAATCAAAAACTCGTCGAAAAAACGTGATATCACACGTGATATCCATACCGTCATGAAATTCGACCAAAAAGTTACGTTTATTCGACGTCACCTGACGTCATCTGGTTTTCTGGGATAAGAAAAGAAAATTACAAAATCAATTATAATCAAAAGCTGAAGTCGACAAACTTCGTTAATTCTTACAAAGTTAAACTTTATTAAAAAGGTTAAAGTTGACAAACCTTGTCTATTCGCTTTCTCAAATAAACTGAGACTCTAATTTGGTGACTACTTAAAACATTTTTACTTATCTTGGAATCATGAGCCGCTCCTCCTTGGGCTCAGATTCGCTACTGTGTTCTCTGTCACACTTCCGTGGTCTTGGGGTGCTATGGGTACTACTACTATAGGATGAGCTTGTCTTAGCTCACGGAGCTCCGTCAGGCTAGGACATATACTAGGTGTCAGAGGGTAAATGTGCCTAAAACATCATAAACGGGGAGAATCTGATCTAACCCAAAAGCATAGAAATGGTAACACGGTTCTGGCACAGTATACCTAACAAACAGTAGTGCATCTTCAAGGCGGTACCTTTGAAGTTTCAAAGTAACTGTCGGCCATGTTCTCTGGATAAATGTCAGGTCCTCTGTTCATCGTGCCGAGTAATGTCAGACGCTCAGACTGTCAATTAACTCGAATGTCGATATTCCATTGGTTGGATTCAGACAGTGACAGGAGAATGCACCACACTCTTTGAGAGAGAGAGAGATGTTCGTGGGTTTTTGAAGTTTGGACTTGTAGTGTTTTTATTTGGGTATATTTTTGTTTGGGGGTAGGCCCTGTTATAGGATTTGTTTCCTCTTCAGGGCTGGTTGGGGGTGTTTTTGTGGGTGGTTTGTGTGCGCGTATTGACTTGGCTTGAGATTTGGGTAGGGCTGAAAATTCAGTTTTAGAAAAAGTGTCTAGGAAGTTTGAGAAAAAAGGTGTATAGAAAATTGAAGTTGTGTTTGTTTTTGTGGGTGGGTTGTGTGTGTTTGCCAGAAATCAACCGGAGGGAGAAGCGAAAGCAATCAGCGTCGAAATTGGGTGATTTTTAAGCGAACGTGGTTTTGAGATGAGGGAACGGGGATTTTAATAGTGTCTGGAAAAGGTCGAAAATGAATAAGACGAACCACGTTGCGTTGCGGATAGTTAATAGAAGCGGGCTGGGTGATGGTGTTGTTGGAAAGTGAAAATATAATTTTTGGGGATTTTGTGTCTCCTGCGTCATGAAAGTTAATAGAAGCGTGGGGAGATATTGGAATTTTGAGAATTTTTTGGGATTTGAGTTTGTTGAAATTTGTTGGAAAAGTGACTAGGAGACGTTGAAAGATGTGTGAATGAAGTCGGGCGGTGGCGACTGGCTTTTCTCGAGTTCGAGGTGAGGAATTGTTAAAAGGTGTGTTTATGTGTGGTGTGGAACCTTGAATATGAAATTCTGAAAAAAATCAAAAGTTTTTGTATCGAGTAAATTTTCTATTTGTTTATTAAAATATTGAAATTTAAGATTTTGAGATGGTTGTTTAATATTGTAATGAGTGAGCTGGTACGAATAACAATCTTTAAATCCAAAAACTACGTCGTACGTCGGCCCATTTGGCTAGCGAATAAATTCACTATGCTACAGGAAAAAACGTGAAAAACCTGTAGCACCGACGGGGTGGATGGGGCTCGCGGATCAAGTTGAATCGCTTTCACTCCTGATGGGAGTCAAAGCAAAGTGAGCACGCCTGCCTATATTTGTTATAGAGCAGTTGTGTCGATAAAAGGAAGGTATTAAGTGACGAAGAGTTTCGGCTATGACGTCCCTGGAGTTGGGGATGGCGTTCATGAGCGTGACGGTGATGATTTCTATGAGAATTTTGGTGTCAGTTGGTAAATCGTAGGGGGCTGGTGGTTTTTCAAGAGTGACTGGTGCGGTCTCTTGGGGGGTTTTAGGTGTCGATAGCCTGTGGGGGCAGCGAGGGCTGAAGGCGGGGTGAGGACCACCGCAGTTTGTGCATTTCGGAGTGTCGGACTTGGGACAATTTTCGGTTTTGTGGCCTGTTTGGCCGCAAGAGGGGCATATCGGTTTAGACCGACAAGATTCGGAGGAGTGTCCGGTTTGGGTGCATCGACTGCAATATTTGGGCACTGGGGGGAGTGGATTTGTGTTCGATGGTTCGCATCGATGTGGAAGGCCGTGAAAAGAGAGGCCGGAGGTTAGGGCCTGGTGGTAGTGGGCTTCGGAGGTGGTGACGATGCGAAGCATCGAAGTGGGTTTGTTGGTGGCTTTGGCCACGATTCGCCAAGTTTTGAGAAAGGGGATTTGTTTATTGTGAAGAATTTCTTCAAATTCTTCGGGGCTGACAGTGGTGTCTACATTCCTGCAGACAAAAGAGTAGGTGGGTATGAGGGTTTTGTTGGCTGGACGTGGTGGACGTTCTGTTGAGTTAAGAACGTTGATGATGATGTTTTTGTCACCAGTGGAGTTATGGATTTGTCTCAGAATAGTTGAGACTGACTTTGGGGAGGACGTTTTGAGAAGGGCGGTGCGGTTGAAATTTACCTTGAGAAAGAGGACGTGGCCGTGTAGGAGTTCGAAGGTGTTGAGTAGGGTGAAAAGGGCTTTTTGAGTGGAGTATTGGGTTGGGAGGTTTCGGAGGTTCAGGGTTTGAATTGGTGTGTCGTTGATGGTGTGAGTTGGTGCAGGAATGTTGGTAGGTGTGGGTGTCGGGTTTTGGTTTTACCGACGAGGGTGAAGCCATCCTCGTCGGAGGCAGTTGGTTGTCGTGTGAGTGTAGGTGTTGGGGATTGGGATCTTACGGAGGAAGCGTAAGACCTTCTTGAGGGTGTGTGTGCGGATTGTGTGTGTTGTGGGGATGTGTATGGGGTATGTGTGTATTGTAGGGTGTTATCGTGTGTTATGTTTTGTAAGTGGGGTGGTGTTGCTTGATGGGAGGGTGTTGAGGAGTCGTGTGTTTTGTTGGAAGTGTGTGTAGACGAGGTGCTGGATGTGACTGGTGAGAGAAGAGGGGGGAATTGTTTGTCAGGGGTCAGAGATTTATTAATGAGTTGTTTGGTTTCTTCTATGAACTGTTCAAGTGCTTCGATTCTGGTTGGTGGGAAATGTGTTTTTGCAGCTCTGCTGCTGCGACGATGTCTGGAGGACATTTTAGGATAAAGTATGTTATGGAGTGGGGTTGAAAGCTAATACCGACAGCGGACTCACTGCCAGAGGGAGTTGCCTTCCAGTTAAAGGTTTCCTGACTTATTAGCTTTCTGGAGTTTTTATATTACCTGAGTGCTAAATGTCCTTCCCTCTTCGGATGGTGTAGGTTGCTTATTTGTTGGCTAAAATAAAGACAAGATTAACGCTGTTTATTATTTTCATAAATAAAGTTGTTTCGAGAGAAACAATTTACACTTCCAAGTGTGGTGTGTGAACTGTCGAACTAAAAAGTTCGGCAGAACATGGAGTTGGTTTCTTCTGCTGGAGGCGTCCACGTTGCCGGCGAAATCGCGGTGAACAGGTTTGAATCAGTGACTCGCTCTTGCTGTATCACCTTCCTCAGGCGATGGACTGGCACTGACTGAACGCCACACTCTTTATTCTTGATCAGTTTAAATATTTTATCCTCAGAACATGGCGTCTAGTCTGCGCAGTCAAATCTGCGCGACACTTGCCGCCTGTCCAAGATACACTACTGTTTGTATTGGTATTCTGTGGTTCTGGTAAAAATGTTTGAATTGGTCACAAACTTAGATCGTAATACAGTGAACAAAATCTAAATAAAAAGTGAAACTACGATTTCAATCAATGAAGTTGATTACAATTCGTATAATGAAGTGATCTGAAATAATTAGGTTTTTAAAGACTGTGCCTAGTTATCAATTTAAAAGCAAAGTTTAAATAAGCAAAATAAATGAATTACAATTCGTATAATAAAGTGATCTGAAAGAATTAGGATTTTTAAAGACTGTGCCTAGTTATTAATTTAAAAGCAAAGTTTAAATAAACAAAATAAATGAATGGCTGATTAAGTTACTACAAAAGTAAATTTAGTTTAATTCTCACCACCAGGACTATGCTCCAACTAAGTCTGCTTACATTTTATTATACCGAAAGTAAACAATAAAAATGAAAAAAATTAAGGAAAAGAGCTGAGTTATTAACGTTTCAAAAAACTAGCAAAAGAAACTATGAAATATTTATTCCCGGACGTAACTTATTTTCTCTAAATATAAACTAAAATGGTAACCGTTTCTATCTGAGGGATAGAAAGTCCCAATATATCCAGGTAACTGGAAGAATATCTTAATTTACCGATTTAGTCATCCTGTAAATTCCCAAAAAAAAAATTAATCACAGTTGTCTTTGATATCAATCAAAAGAAATATTTCCCTATCAGAGAAAAGAAACAGTAACAGAAGTTATCTTTTTATTTAAAATACCTATCTGTCCTATAGAAATAGGGCTCACCATCTTCCAAACTTCCGAGCGAAAAGCATGTGTCTCATAAAAACCATTTTAATAAAAAACCATCAAAATAAACTTGAATGTTTTCTTATCAAAAGTTACGCTACAAGTTGATTCCACGAAGAGAATTAATTTTAAGTTTACTGACAAATTATTAAGCAATCGTTAACATACCTTTTATTTTTAGTTATTCTAGGCAATATTTCCGATTTACAATAGACACATCCTTTTCGTTTCAGGTTGGAAGTTGGAGAGAGCTCCAAAAATTCATTTTATTTTCAAGAAACCTCGCTAGGAAGTGTCCCCAGTACTTATACACCTGTCTCTATCTTACTACAGTCACTTAATCGCTTTCTTCCTACTCGAAAAATTAATAATTATAATATGTACCTGTCGCGTATATTGTAAATTAAGCTAGAGGTGGGAATTAATTCTTTGAGTAATAACTTGAAATAACATGAGTAACTACATTTCTATTCTCAAATACTATTCAAGAGACGATGTATCCTAAATGTCGTTACGGACACGAAATGACCGTAACAATATGGTATAAAGTTATATACGAAAATTGTAGACATCTGTAAACGTCACATTTCAAAATTATTTTTATTTGTACTGGTGTTCCCTATCACCAGGGTGAAACAAACACCTTTTTTAAATGAGACACCCTATACAGGGTGATTCATAACTATTGGGACATAGTCTAAGGGTAGATTGTTTGGACCAAAATATGGCGATAGGATCAAATATACCTCAATAAAATATTGCTGTGGGAAAAGATAAAGGGCCTTAAATTTGAAATTTTTTTTCATTTTTTGCTAATAATGTCTCTGTATATTTATCGATTATTATCAAAATCGGCACAGAGGCATAATTTTATACAGGCAATATTATTTTATGTATTATTTGACATTTTGTTACAGGGGGAGCCTCGTGAAGGATTTCTGATGATGAAACTGAGTGGTAACTTTTTTTGACGAAACTTTTTAGTAATTTTTATTAAAAAATATGACTTTTGTATTTTCCTCCAGAGTTCGTCTCTCGAGTTAATTTCATTGGCAGAAACTAGGGACTTCATATGTCTCCAAACATAAAAATCAAGCGGATTATACTCAGGACTTCTTGGACACTCATTCAAAATCACTTCCTCTGCCAATCCATCGTTGAGGAAATATGTCATTTAGATAATTTCTAACAACTAAAGGGAAATGAGGTGGAGCTCCATCCTGCATAAACCACATTTTATTTCTTACAGCTAGTGACAGATTATCCAAAATATAACTAAAATTATTTTGCAAAAATAAATAAATAAGAATCTCCATTTAAATTTAAACTCATGCTGGTAATGTCTTTCTTTTAGAGCATGCGAATTTTTTTCTTCTCAATAATGGCTGTTTCTCTAATTAAATACCCCTCGTCTGGTAAAAGTCGACCTCTATTAACCTGGACCCCCCACCATCGCAAATCAAGTCCGCAACCAGCCAAAAATTTAGTGCTATTTAGGTGCTAATTTAGTACCCTAGTCCGAATTTTAGTGCTCAAACCGTTTAACAGGAAATCGCGTGAAAATGGGGGGTCCAGCTCGCCATTAAGCTGGACCCCCCCATATCAGAAAAAAATATATAGTGATCCAGTATAGACGACAATTACACTATAATTTAGTGCTAATAAAGTGCTCTAAGATAACGTTAAAAATTTGACAAAATATAACATTCTTTAAATAGTTTATTTGGGGAACGTGGGTGCCGCGCTCTAAAATTTGTTAAACAATCTAAAATTCGTTAGACGATCGTTAAAGAATTTGGTGCTTGCAAGATTATGGTACTAAAATGTTCCTTAAGCATCCTACTTTCGAAAAAATACAATGACAGAATTTAGTGCTACCTGTATCACGTGGAGTTAAGTAGTTTATACGGGAAAGAGAGAACGCCGCGCTCTAAAATTCGTTAGACGATCGTTAAAAAATTTGGTGCTCTCAAGATTATGTTACTAAAATGTTCCTTAAGCATCGTACTTTCGAAAAAGTACAATGACAGAATTTAGTGCTACCTGTATCACGTGAAATTAGGTAGTTTATACGGGAAAGAGAGAACGCCGCGCTCTAAAATTCGTTAGACGATCGTTAAAAAATTTGGTGCTCGCATGTTTACGGTACTAAAGTATTCCTTAAGCATCGTATTTTCAAAAAAATACAATGTCAGAATGCTTAAGGAACATTTTAGTACCATAATCTTGCGAGCACCAAATTTTTTAACGATCGTCTAACGAATTTTAGAGCGCGGCGTTCTCTCTTTCCCGTATAAACTACTTATTCCACCTGATACAGATAGCACTAAATTCTGACATTGTATTTTTTTTAAAGTACGATGCTTAAGGAATATTTTAGTACCATAAACATGCGAGCACCAAATTTTTTAACGATTGTCTAACGAATTTTAGAGCGCGGCGTTCTCTCATTCCCGTATAAACTACTTAATTTCACGTAATACAGGCAGCAATAAATTCTGTTATTGTATTTTTTTGAAAGTACGATGCTTAAGGAATATTTTAGTACCGTAATCTTGCGAGCACCAAATTTTTTAACGATCGTCTAACGAATTTTATAGCGCGGCGTTCTCTCTTTCCCGTATAAACTATTTAATTCCACGTGTTACAAGTAGCACTAAATTCTGATATTGTAATTTTTTGAAAGTACGATGCTTAAGGAACATTTTAGTACCATAATCTTGCGAGCACCAAATTTTGTAACGATCGTCTAACGAATTTTAAAGCGCGGCGTTCTCTCTTTCCCGTATAAACTACTTAATTCCACGTATTACAGGTAGTACTAAATTCTGATATTGTATTTTTGTGAATGTACGATGCTTAAGGAACATTTTAGTACCATAATCTTGCGAGCAGCAAATTTTTTAACGATCGTCTAACGAATTTTAGAGCGCGGCGTTCTCTCTTTCCCGTACAAACTACTTAATTCAAAGTGATACAGGTAGTACTAAATTCTGATATTGTATTTTTTTGAAAGTACGATGCTTAAGGAACATTTTAGTACCATAATCTTGGGAGCACCAAATTTTTTAACGAGTGTCTAACGAATTTTAGAGCGCGGCGCTCTCTCTTTCCCGTATAAACTGCTTAATTCCACGTTATACAGGTAGCACTAAATTCTGTTATTGTATTTTTTCGAAAGTATGATGCTTAAGGAACATTGTAGTACCATAATCTTGCGAGCACCAAAATTTTTAACGATCGTCTAACAAATTTTAGAGCGCGGCGTTCTCTCTTTCCCCTATAAACTACTTAATTGCACGTGATACAGGTAGCACTAAATGCTAAATGTGAAATGACCCGGTTTCACCCAAACGATGAAATAGATTTGAAAAAGTTTTGTGATTTGGTTGCCTTCTGCCTGGATATAACAATTCATACCTTCTGGCTGCAGAGCGCCCGCAAAAATGTTCTTGTGCGTATACACAAATCATATCGCGCATTTCTTCATTCGTAAAATGATTGTGACGAGGCATTTCAATCGAAAAAGTATATGATAGCTTTAAAAAATGCAACAATTGACTATAAACTCGAAGAAAAAAATATTCACTGACAAGAAATGTCATTTACCAGCAACAATTATCTGACAGTCCAAAGCACACTTTTCATAAATTAAATAATATTTGAAATCCCCTTCCGATACTCTGAACTGTTCAATTGCGTTTTTCTCGAAAACGAATGAGAATATCGTGTTTGAACAAGAGTACCAATATTACGTAGAAATGATGTTTATGTCATATTTTTTAATAAAAATCACTAAAAAGTTTCGTCAAAAAAGTTACCAGTCAAATTCATCATCAGAAATCCTTCACGAGGCTCCCCCTGTAACAAAATGTCAAATATTACATAAAATCATATTGCATGTATAAAATTATGGCTCTGTGCCGATTTTGATAACAATCGATAAATATACAGTGAAATTATTGGCAAAAAACGAAAAAAAAAAATTCAACTTTAACGCACTTTATCTTTTTCCACAGCAATATTTTATTGAGGTATATTTGGTCCTATCGCCATATTTTGATCCAAACAATCCACCCTTAGCGTATGTCCCAATAGTTATGAATCACCCTGTATCAGTGGCGTCTTTACGACATTTTCTTAGGGGGGGTAATAACTTCAAGAAGTCGCCTTGTAACTGTAAGAGAGGGTTAAAGGAAAAAAAAATTAAAACAAACTCTTTTTTAATAACACTTTATTATTTGTAATTTTAAATCTCTATGTAAAATAAAAACACTTTACAAAAATAAACTTTAGGGTTTTAAGGAACATAATGGTTATTAAAAATTATTAATAATAAAGTAACATAAACGTAATTTTTTTTTGTAATTTAATAAAATACTACATAATACGTAAGAATGATACATAATATCACAAATATAAAATAATTATTTCAACAGATAAAATCTAATTTTCTTTTTTTTTCAGTAGCAAACTTATTAATTACCGAATCAATATTAATTTCAACATTTCGGTGTATGTATAATAGAGCTAAACTTGAAATTCTTTCTTGGCCCATTGTTGCTCTCAGCCAATTTTTTATTATTTTAAGTGTTGAGAAGCTACGTTCTGAAGACGCAACACTTACAGGCATTGTAGAAACTATGTGGAGCGCTAGTTTGATGTGCGGAAAAATATCTGCATCGCATTTTGCATAAGTGCTTATAACATTGTCTGGCAAATCTTTTTTCAACAAATCTCTCCAATGCTGAATCCACAAATCTATTTCTGAAGCAATGCTTTCTGAAACATTATCTTTTATTGAAAGGAATGGGCTTAAAAACGAGATCATTTTATTTTTCATTATATTAATCTTGGTTTCATCTAAGCCATCTACATGTTTCGGCACCAAATTATTTATTTCAATTGCATTAAATAGTAACTTATCAAATCTAAAGGAAAGATCTTCGCCTATGTTTTCTAGAAGGGGGATGAATATTGAAATTTTATAAAATTGCTCTGGATCTGAAACTGAATAATTGGGGCGGTTAACTTGTTTTGAAGAAATGCGAGGCATAGCAAAGGGGATATCAAGAGATTCGTGAATCTCTTTTACTTCCTGATAAATTGGGACAAAGGATGCATCACATGTCTCTCTTTTTGATTTTAAAACTTTCATTATATCATTTATCAGCTGTTCGGCAGATTGGACATCTATACATTTTTTTTGTAAAATTCTGCTCAAACCAAATGTATAACTTAAAACATATGATAAGCAATGGAGGGAAAAGAAAAATTCAGTTTTTAAAAGGGAGTTAAGTAATGAGTTAGCTTTGGCAGAAGAATCTATGTCCTTCCAATTCGAAACAATTTGTAAGGATTCAATAATTTTTAGAAAATATTGTTTAAATTTTAAAACGGAATCGTGTCTTTCAGCCCACCGTGTTTCGCACAATGAAATAAGTTGTTCATTGTTTATTTTTTTTAGTAATGAATTCCGTTTCGATGAAGATTTAAAAAAATGGATTACTTCATTAGTGTTTTTAAATGAAACTCTAGGTCTCTAGTTAATTCCACAATATAATACAAGTTATTGAAAATTCTAAAAAATTGACAATTGTTTCGATAAATCAATGTCATCGTCAGAATGACAGAAGTTACATTTCATTTTATGCCTACCTGATGTTTAGTAGTTATTTTTGGCTAGACCAAGAAGTAACCTAACTTGTGATTGGCTTAATATATGTTTATAGAAAAAAGAAGAAGATGTGATATTGCAAATATTGAAGCTTAGATATTATTAGCCCTATGGTGATATGCTGGATATCATTTTTCCAATTAAGATCAGTATAACTGTGCAATGATATAGAAAACCAGGAAAACTATATCTGCTGATCTTTACAATTATCACTTAAGAAGACAGTTTATTAGTGGAGAATTCCCTAGATTTAATTGTTCATTGACAACTTCATATTGTGGGTTTCTTAAATGTCTTCTAATTTCCAGTTCTTCAAGGAAATCCAGTTCTTGTTTCTTTTCACAAATATGCAGTACTTCTAGTTCTGTGTTAGGTGTCAATGAATGATTGGTGTCAAGTAGAACTAGAAGTACTGCATATTTGTGAAAAGAAACGAGAACTGGATTTCCTTGAAGAACTGGAAATTAGAAGACATTTAAGAAACCCACAATATGAAGTTGTCAATGAACAGTTAAATCTAGGGAATTCTCCACTAATAAACTGTCTTCTTAAATGATAATTGTAAAGATCAGCAGATATAGTTTTCCTGGTATTCTATATCATTGCACAGTTATACTGATCTTAATTGGAAAAATGATATCCAGGATATCACCATAGGGCTAATAATATCTAAGCTTCAATATTTGTAATATCACATCTTCTTCTTTTTTCTATAAACATATATTAAGCCAATCACAAGTTAGGTTACTTCTTGGTCTAGCCAAAAATAACTACTAAACATCAGGTAGGCATAAAATTAAATGTAACTTCTGTCATTCTGACGATGATATTGATTTATCGAAACAATTGTCAATTTTTTAGAATTTTCAATAACTTGTATTATATTGTGGAATTAACTAGAGACCTAGAGTTTCATTTAAAAACACTAATATGAGCATATTCCACGAAGTAAATAATTGAATTAATAAATTGAATTTTGATGGATTTAGAAAGGGACAAATTAAGGGTATGGTTATAACATGGACATTTAATAGCGTTCTTCAATTTCTTTTGTAAATTTGACCTAGCTCCTATTTGTTCGGACATCATGACGCTGCAAGTATCTGTACCTATGCCCACACAGTTTTCAAAATCTAAATTCAAGGAATTTAGGTATGATTCAACTGCTAATACAGCCCCTGTAAGTGTTGGTTCCTCATTAACGTCAACATCTTGGTAATTTGAGTGACAATCAATAAATCCAAGGAAGTCTTCAAAAACTTGTCCCTGTGTATTCACGTAGCGGATCACTAGAGACATTTGTGATATATGCATAATATCAGTTGTCTCATCGAAAATAATACTGTAATATTTGGCCATTTTTACTCTATTTACAATAGTTGTTAATATTTCATCCCCACAACACTTAATCAAATCATTTTGAATTACACTGCTAACATATTTATTTCTAAGACCCGGAGCTTCAAAATGCTCTTTTAGTTCTTTGTTTCCACTTTCAATTTGGAATCGGATTAATTCTCTGAGATTTCCTTCGTTGGTCCCTTCAGAAAAGTCAGCGATTGCACGTTCTACTCTGTGGCCACGGAGCGGAATATTTTGGCGTGCCAGAAATATAATACATTGAATAATGTGCTTCAATTTTAATCTATTCTGCTCGATTTGATTTTTCCTTTTCGAATCTAATACATTAATAACTTGCAAATTAGGGTGGTTGTATAACTCATTAAAGTTCTGTGCTAACAAAATAGCTTTTTGGTGATACATATTTTGTTCATAACATGTTAAATGTCCGTCCTTACCGTACAATTTTGAATACCTATTAAGTGGCTCAGGAACTAATTTTTTTAATGGGATATTGTTAATTCCTTCATATTTTACAAATATTGCACAATATTTACATAACAATCCTTGCAACGACATCGAATAAGTTAACCAAGCAAATGATTCAAAATGTTTGGCATTTAAGTAGCATTTAATTTCTTTGTTATTTTTCTTATGAAGGGAGTATGGAAACTGAAATTTCGCATTCGGTCTAAAGGCATGTTGCAAAATATGGTATTTTTGAAAGTCTGAAAAATTACCGCCTCTTGTCAGGTAAAACCCGATGTCATCAGAATCAAGTGGAACAACAGAATTCTCTTCTTTTTTCTCACTCGAAGAAATGATAAGAGAGCTTGAAGTACTCGAGCTGCTGCATGGTCTTGGCTGAACATCCGGTACAGCGTCCTCACTCTTCTTCTCGGCCTTCATTGTGATGTCATCGCTTGTTTCGGTCTTCTGTCGCTTTAAAAAAGCGTCAAGCGTGTTTTGTTTTGGCCGTTTACTCATATCTGAAGGAGAAAATGTGTACATAGATATGTAACAATTAATTCATGCATATTAAAAGGATATGTTAAAATATTTAAAATGTACTTACTTAAAAGAACACCAAAAGCACGAGGTACAACGGTGCAACCAAACGCAGTAAGATCTCAGCGTCAATAACGAAGTGGTGAAATAAACAACGCGACAACTGGCAAAGTTTGTAAAGGAATGAAGGTTGCCTCTACTTTACACTAGTGTCTAGGTAATGCAGAACCCCGCTCCGTTGAGCTTCGGCCGATGTCGGTTTCCATCGTGCGCGGTCGTTTTGTCTGACCGTTACCCTGGTTATAACACAATACGACGGTAAAGTAGAACCTCCTGTAAGGTTAAGTGTAAACAAAAAGTACGTTCTCTTCAAATTTCGGTGATAAATTCCCATTTTAAAACGGAGATTCAAATAAATGTATAATTCTTATTGTTAAAAAATAATTGATTGAAATAAATCTAACATTTTCCGCAAGATCCAACGATATTTACGAATCTAAAATTCCATTTTCTCTAGAATGGTCCAGAATAAACCTGTTTTATTTGATTTCCTGCACCAAAACAGATATTTCATAACGAAAACTAAGACAAATTTTATGACTAAAGAATTTTGTGAGAAAACGTTTTTGAGTCAAAAAAACTTGCTTCCGGTATACCAAGTTCTCTGAATTTTGGAAAATTAAATGCTTGGAATGGGAAAGTCGGAATTCTCGTAACAGACTTGGAAGGATATTTAAATCTGATTTTCGATACAATAATTGAATTATGACTCTGGGAACTAACTACTACCGAAGATTTGATTTTGTTTTCTCTTTAAGATTCATCTATTCCATTGTTTTTGTCAAACTTCAAATTTTATTTGAGACCCGATTTTCGTTTTTGTTTCCTGATTTCTGGGGGGGGGGTAGTTACCCCTATTACCCCCCCCCCGTAAATACGCCCTTGCCCTGTATATTATTTCAGATTCAGATTGGACTCACCTCCCCCATACTTACAAAGTAGGATTTCATATATATAAGTATAACAGTGCTATTCAAAAGTCCCCTCCTATCTTTTGAACGGCTACACTTACACTAATAAAATTTGGAGGGTGAAAATAAAGTGTTGTAAACTTCTCTACGAATGGTAACAGGTGACGTAATAGTAATAGATGACGTCACAATGCCACTATGGCCAATAATTTTAAATAGGACCTTATGGCAAGTGATATCTCGTTTGAAAGGCATTGACATTGGCTACATGGCCATATTAATTTTGTTTGGGTTTAAATTAATTTTGACGGATAAATTAAATAAATACCAAAATTATTGAAATAATTTTTTTAAATTTAATTAATCAAATATCAACAATGGATTCTTATAGCAAGTGTTCGAAATGTGCTCCGTCTACTTCCTGACAGTAATACATCCTATTAGTAAACTCTTGTTGTACTCGTTTGAATGTGTCAGCTGAAATATCATTGCATTCTTCAGTAATTCTTTCTTTCAAAACGCCAATGCTATCTGGTGCCGTAGTATAAACCTTGGATTTCAAGTACCCCCATAGAAAAAATCTAATGGTGTCAGATCTGGTGACCGAGGTGGCCATTCTATAGGACCTCGCCGGCCGATCCATCTACCTCGATATTCTTCATCCAGGTAACGTCCTACTGCACCATAATAATGTGCAGGAGCACCATCTTGTTGAAATGTTATTTCCAGATGGCCGAATTAATCTTGATTATCTTCCAGAATTTCAAGAATTAACGGCTCAATTGCATTTGGTAACATCTCCAGATACACTTCACCGCATAAATTTGAATTTAGGAAAACAGGACCAACTATGTGGCTTCCCAAAATACCTGCCCAAACTTTGTCTTTATCTGGAAATTGGGTATGTTGTTCACGAAAGGTGTGAGGATTTGTGTCACTCCAATACCTTACATTTTGTGTATTCACATTTCCATTGAGGCAAAAAGTACTTTCGTCACTAAAACAAAATGTTTTTGTGTAATGTGGGTTTTGACTAATTTTATGTGTCATACATTCACAGAATTCGAGTCTTCTGTCGGGGTCGTCATCCAAAAGGTGGTACACCATTTTTAACTTATATGAATGAAATTTATTTTTAGCCAGCACTCTCTGTACTGTACTTTTATTTACTTCACAGATTGACGCAACTTTAGTTGAAGAGGAAGTAGAATTTACTACCATTTCAGCAACTATATCAATTTTTTTATCATCACTAAATGTTGGTCGACCAGATCGTTTGGCATCTTGAACACTGCCTGTTGCTTCAAACTTGTGAAGAAGCTCACTCAAATAAGTTCTCGAGATATGGCGATCTGGGTATCTCTCATTAAATAAACGTTCCGCTCATGGAGATTCTTTCTAGATTCACCAATTATTAAGATAGCTGCTACTTTGTCGGCTTCAGTACGTATCATTTTGCCTATGTAAGCTCTTAAACGTCTCGTAAAACAATAATAAAATTAAATATTTAGAAAAATATGTAGAAAAACTTTGCAAAGCAACAAATACTATTAAATTAAAAACGTCAATTTTTTTGACAACTAACCAGAGGCGGACTGAAAAATCTTCAATATTTAAATGTGAAATAATAATTTTGGTATTTATTTAATTTTTCCGTCAAAATTAATTTAAACCCAAACAAAATTAATATGGTTATGTAGCCAATGTCAATGCCTTTCAAACGAGATATCACTTGCCATAAGGTCCTATTTAAAATTATTGGCCAGAGTGGCACTGTGACGTCATCTATTACGTCACCTGTTACCATTCGTAGAGAAGTTTACAACACTTTATTTTCACCCTCCAAATTTTATTAATGTAAGTGTAGCCGTTCAAAAGATACGAGGGGGGAGGGGACTTTTGAATAGCACTGTATATATTGCAATACTTTTGGTATACCCACTATTGTATGCGATATTAAAAATGTTTGATTTACCCAGTATATGTCAAATTTGGCATGATTTAGTTTCAGATGACATTTACACAGAATATATTGAACAATGTCGTAATATAATAGTATAGTGTACAATGAGCATGAAATGACATACATTTCATATACCTACGAGTTGGAAATGGGTCATTTCATGCAAATTGTACACTATACTGTTTCTACGACCATCATGAATCATAAGCAAAACTGTAATATTTTTCATAACAATTTTTATCATAAACTTTCCTGCCGTTATTGTTGCATGGTTTAGAGAATTTCTTTTCTGAAATTATTAAGTCGGGTTCTTAACCCGTTGAATGAATCATATTATTTTTTCTTTTTGTACAAGTACCTTCTTACGTCGTGAAATGACGTTCCAAATTTTCAAATTTTGACTCTCGAAAATAAAAATACTTTATGCAGCAAAATTGGTATAATTATAGTGTTTCTTTAAAGAAGTTATATCATCACCTGCATCTAACAGAATAGTGAACGATCAATGTCAAATCATCCTCACTATCGCTACCCATTTTCAATTATTAATTTATTTATAAACGAATTTTGTAAACACTGATGTGAAATGCCAAATTATTAGACAGACGTCAACAAACATGACTATCATATATTATTATATATATGATCATAAAATTCGTTAATATAATGAAAGTCGTGGGAAATGAAATATTTCGATACAGCTAGCCCGTGGGAAATGAAAATCTGTATTACAACGTGGTAGGTTTCTTAACCTTCATGGGACGGACATCAAAATTTTACGAAAAGGACTAACTGGGGTCCGAGAAGACCCCATGCGTAAAATTACAGAAATGCTGTATTTTTCTTTAAATTAAATATATAGAATAGAAGTTTTATTAAAGTTTTACTATTAACAATTTATTAGTCAAAAATCATCACGAAAAAATACAAAATACCCTAACCATTAATACTACTAGCTACATATCATTTTAACATTTTTTACAAACTATCTCCTATTTTGAATGTTCTAGGCACACAAAGTTATTACACCTAATAAATATTTTTCTGGATTTTCTGTCTTTTCCACTTTGACACATATGGCAGCGCCCCTTGGTAATGTTTTGCTGTTCAACTCTATGTTCTGTTGCATCCAGTAGTTCGGGAAACACGTCTGTCATATGCCGTTTTCTATTCGTCTGAATGTATTCATTATTATATCGCCGGAAAACGTTTTTCTTTACGAGTTCTTTTCCTAGTCCCAAAATATACATTTTACGTTTATCCAAACTGTTTTTTCGCCAATCCGGGTTTTCCAGTAACCACAGTTTATAAGCATTTATTCCTGCGATATCTATAAGATGCGAAAATATTGCCATTGGCCAGCGGTTTGACTTTCTCTGCACTGTATATTCTTTGGCCAACTTATCTGAAGTGTCGACAGCACCTTTTGTTTTATTGTAATGAAGAATAATTTCTGGTTTATAGTGCTGTTCTTCTCCAGCTACTTTACTATCAGTATGCTCACTTGAAAGTAAGACGACAGCATGTTTTTGTTTTGGAACATAGGATACTAGCGTTCTTTGATTTCTAAAAGCTAACATACTTGAAAACTCTTTCTTGTACGATGCCGGTAGAAGTTCCCTGGGAATAAATGTTTTATTTTTCCGGAGGGTTCCACATAAAGTAATATTTTTTTTCCACAACTTGTCAGCAAGTTCTAAATTTGTGAAAAAGTTATCGGTCGTTATTCCAAATCCGCCTTCTAAATAGTCTGTCAAATCTAGGACAACCCTTTGACATTGACTATTTTCCGTTTTGTTACCTTGTTTTCCTAAAAAATAATAAATACATAGGAATATAAAGTTTGTCTATATTGCTTTTCAAATAACTTACCCAAATAAACTTGCATGTTTGCAATATAAGAAGTGGTGCAGTCCACAAGAGCCCATATTTTGATTCCATACTTATCAGGTTTACTCTTCATATAGACTCGAATGGTGCCTTACCCCTAAATGGTACAAGCTGCTCATCTACACATAGATGGTCGCCAGGATTAAATGATTTTTTACAATTAGAAGTGAAAATATCGAAAATATCTCTTATCGGAGCTAGCTTATCTACTAATTTTCGTTCTTGTCTTGTTTGAAAATTATCAAAGAAAAAATGAAGTAATTTGTTTGAATCTGTCTCTTGACATTGCAGCAGGAATTATAGGACAACAGTAAGAAATATCTTGACACCAGAGCATATCGATAGCCTCTTTCGATCCGTGAAGTGCGCCAAGAATAAACGACAGTCCAATATAAGCTTCAATCTCTGTAGAATCAACAGGTACAAAAACTTTAATTTCATTCGGATTTTCTATATTCCATTTATCATAATATGTTTGTGCCTTTCTGTTTGTTTCGGTTACTATTATGTTCAGAATATCCGGAGATAGGAAAAGAAGAAAAGCGTCTTTTATACTTGAGATATCAGAACTGTAATTTGTAAGGCCTAGAGCATGTCTCCGAATATTAGCTTTTGAACGTCTAACTTTTGTGTTTCCTGGAATTTTTGACCACTCAGTTCCATCTTTAGATTTATATACTGGAATGCCCTGGCTGTTACTAACTGTTGGTTCCTCTGGGTTCGTTTTCTCTATACTTTGATCAACAACTATTACATCATTTTCTTCCTCTACTTCTGTGACAATGTCTTCATCTTCTAAGTCACTCGATGTTTCTTCATTGATAACACTATCAAACTCTGGATCATCACTTTCAAGTATACGTAACATCTCATTGTCAGTAAGCCCCTTGCGATTGTTTCTAAATAAAAACTGACTCATTTTCAAAACGATGTACCCTACTCGCAATATCACAAGAGACTAACCCGAATATTCAAGTCTAAAAACTATATCGCAATGCGGGGAATCCCCCATTTGAACTGGTAATTTACATTTTACAATTATATGGGTAAATTCCCTGTGAGTAAACAAACGTTAAATGTATGGGATTCCCCGATTTTACTAACAGTTACCGGGATTATTTTATCGGACGTAAAAGGCTGACCGGGGTCTGAAGAGACCCCTGGAATATAAAACTATTTTTTGTTTATACCAGCCAATAAAAACTACTAAATACATCATATTTTATCAAAATAATTCATAAACTGCAGCTAGATGAAAGATCAATGTTTAAAAATTTGCGTTTGTAAAGATACAGCAAAAACATACGTCATGGGGTACAAACGGACTCCGGCCAGTCCTATGAAGGTTAATCGAATACGCACTTGAAATGTACGTTTTTCTTTATGGTCGTAGGAAAAGTAATATTCCAAATTAAGAGCAGATATCACTGTACATATTTATTAATAATAAAAGAAAACAAATCTCATTTTATATACTAATTATGGAACGTAAATAACAAATCAAAAAACAAATATTAAAAAAAAGAAGAAAGATGTAACAAAACGATAATTTGTTTTTGTTGATTGGGAAAAGAGATTCAAAATATGATTACACATCCCGAACGGAGAACATCTAAAAATTAAAGAGAAATATATTCGAAAAGTTGTATTTAAAAAGTGTAATAGTATAAATTGTTATTGTATCCAACCATCATAAATTCAGTGCGTGTTTTAAAAAGTTATTCCTAATCCTAAAAGTGAAAGATCCTGAATTCTTAATAATAATTAGAATTCTTCCAGACTGCAGTGCCATCAGGGGCGGATTCAGGATTTATGTAAGGGGGGGCAACCTACCGGCGGTCTGGAATACCCCCCATAAAAGGGGGGTCCGGGGGCACACCCCCGGAAATTTTTTAGAAAAATAAAGGCAGAATTATGCGTTTTAGGCCTATATTTTCATATGTATTTCTCATGTAATTACCATTATAATCTACATCCGAACAAAACAACTGTTTGTAATAAATCAAACAAACAAAGATTAGAACACATTTGGTTTTTTCGTTATAATTTACAACACCTTTAAAGACAATTTTCTTTTGTGTTTTCTTATGTACACGTCCGACACTTCTTCAGCCTTCATAACATTAGAAATGTCCTGATGAACGTGAAGTAAGGCAAGACCATTAAGTCTATCTTCGGTGATAGTACTGCGCAAGCATGTTTTCAGACGACGCAATGTTGAAAAAGATCGCTCTGCCGTTGTGGTTGTCACTGGAAGAGTGCACAAAAGCTGCAAATAAAACTTTGATGTTTGGGAGTAAGCTTCAGCCGGATGACTAGGCATCTTTTTATCAGGGTTTGACTTCCACATGTTTTTCCAAACATGTAGTTCACCTTTTAATGCCGAATCACATGGTAGATCGTCTTTGTATTTAACAGCACCTTTAAGAATATCCCTTATACAGTCATCATTTGGTTTTGATGGTAACATATGTTGCAGCTTACCCACACATTCCATTTCTGTTTTAGGAAACCTCTTGTTCAGTTCATTGATAATAAAATCCAGAAATGGGATGTACACTGTCATCCGATAATAATCATCAGGTGTCTCTGTCTGTATGTTAGATCGGTTTTTTTGTAGATATGCTGTCCTAGGTTTTATAATTACTGTGTCCATTTCTTCCGCCAACTTAGTTGATTGATTATATACCTCTTTGAAGGTCTCGGCGTTGTTGTCCCGTTTTTCTTGAAGAGTTTGTATTGTTGCTTCAACAAGTTCAGCAGCACTCAATACGTCCATATACTCTGCTTGGAGTTTGCGGGCTAGTGGTAACGTTATTCCAAAAACCTCAGCTAACACTACTACACTAATCAAGAATTCGGATGAAAGGATAGAGTGCAAGAACGCAAATGCGTTGCTTCCTTTACCTCCTGGTGAATTAGCAATAGTTTCTAGAACAGTGGGGAGTACAGGAAGATGCTCCATAAATGTCAATACGGCTTCGCGTCTTTCTATCCACCTCGTCTCACATAGCTTTTTCAAACCATGTTTTCCAGGTTGAAAATTATGATTTTCCCGCATTTCGTCCTCTAAGCTTTTGACTCTTGCGGCAGAATCACGAAAAAAGCTTACCAACGAAGAAATAACCCCTATAGCATTCCTAATGCTAGCTACAGAACAGGCTTTGCTAATAGCTAGGTTTAGCCTATGGTTGGCACAGTGGCTGTACGTCGCAAGAAGTTGGAGCTGGGAAATTCGGGCTTGGACACATTTAAATATTCCACTCATATTGGAGGAGCCATCAAAAGCTTGCCCACGACAGTAAGCCAAGTCAATGTTGAGTTTTCCAAGCTCTTGCAAAATTGTTCAAGCTAGACTTTCACCAGTGAGATACACCACATCAACGAACTTTATGAAGTCTTCCTCGATCTTGCATTCCATAGTGTTAAAATACCTTATACATATTGATAACTGTTCCTTAATGAACACATCTGTTGTCTCGTCGTCACGTGCCCCACCCCCAGATCGGAGCCTGAGTGCCATAATCCAGACTATTGGTGAGTCTGTACCAAAGTAATTACCATCTTAAATAATGCATTATTTGTACGAGATACATCATAGATGTATCTAAAAATAAACGGTTTTAGAGATTAAAACTAACTTTTCCGCATTTGTGGCCCCGAACAATATTGATAAAATTGTTACTTGTATACACTTCGGGGAATGTATCGTGCTAACAAACCGAATTTCTTCAAAAATAACCAAAAATTTAGTATATATGGATTTATAGGACCCGCTGTACTCGCTCTAGTCAACTGAAAATCAGTAGGGTACATCTGTGAGACACCTTGAACAATATTCAATCATAAAATTGATCAATCGTATACTCTCTGGAGGCTGTATCGTGCTAACAAACTGAAAATTCTCCAAAAATGTCAAAAATTTGGTACTTCAAGTACCATAGCAGCCGTTGTACTAGCTTTAATGAGCTGAATATCAATACTTTTCTCGCATATAAATTGGTTGACGGAAAAGTAAAAATAAACGGTTTTAAAGATTAAAACTAACTTTTCCGCATCTGTGGCCCTGAACAATGTTCTATCATAAAATTGTTACTTGTATACACTTCGGGGGATGTATCGTGCTAAGAAACCGAAATTTTTCCAAAAATAACCAAAAAGTTAGTATATCTGGATTTATAAGACCCGTTGTACTCCCTCTAGTCAACTGAAAATCAATAGCGCACATCTGTGAGATACCCTGAACAATATTCAATCGTATACTCTTTGGAGGCTGTATCGTGCTAACAAATTGAAAATTCTCCAAAAATGACAAAAATTTGGTACTTCAAGTACCATAGTAACCGTTGTACTAGCTTTAGTGAGCTGAATATCAATAGGGTTCATCTTTGAGACGCTCTGAATAATATCCAATCATAAAATTGGTCACTTGTATATACTCCGGAGGCTGTATCGTGCTAACAAACTGAAACTTCTCCAAAAATATCGTACTTAAAGTACTGTAGCACCTGTTGTATTGGCTCTGATGAGCTGAAAATCAATAGGGTTCATCAGTCTGATATCCTGAATAATATTCAATCACAAAACTGGTGACTTGTTGAACTCCGGAAGCTGTATCGTGCTAACAAACTGAAATTTCTCAAAAAATGACAAAATGTCGTACTTCAAGTACCATAGCACCCGTTGTACTGGCTCTGGTGAACTGAAAATCAATAGGGTTCATCTGTGACATGTCCTTAACAGTATTCAATCATAAAATTGCTGACTTATTGCACTCCGGAGGCTGTATCGTGCTAACACGACATGTAAGGAAAAGTGGCCGACGACAACGACGACGACATACACACAGGATTTTTTTTCTAAAAACCGTTTTTTCGTGTTGTTGTTGATGGAAAACGTAAAAATAACTCTAAAAAAAATTTCAAAATTCCAACTTTTTTTGGGGTAAACCAATAGTTTTCTCGCATATAGAAAGGTTGGGCGGAAAAGTAAAAGGATAACGAAGTTGCCAGGATCAAAAGGAGATTTTGTCTAAAAGATCAAAATCAAAAACAAGTTTTGAAAAATCAGAACAAAAAACAAGCATAAACTAAACCAAAGAAAGGACCCTAGAAAAAAGACAGTGATTCGAAAGGTGGAGAAATTGATATTCAGTTTTCTGATGACGAAGTTGTAGATGAGGATGACGTTCCGTTTCTTTTTTATCAAATCAAGCAGTCTGTAAATAATTTACGTAATTGAAATTTCCATAAAATGTTTCCTAACATAAAGTTGAATACACTCTATTTTCTTACACGTTTGTTTCTATCTTTAATATTTCTAGATTTACATTTACGATTTTCTTTAAAAATAATTTTAGCCGTGGATGTCACATCCAAAACCTTTGTCAAACTCTGTCAATTGAAATAGGGGTTACTAAGTATTTCCTTTGATTTTTAAGTTGCAAATGATTTAAAAAGTAAATAAATATTATAGCTCGTTACACTGACGAAGAAAAGAAAGATATGTACGATGTGTACATAAAAAGTCGTCGAAATGAATTACAGGCAGCTCAGACCTATTTCGAATTATATCCAGAAAGACCGCAGCCATCGTCAAGGATATTTTCGCGTATATCAAAGAATATGAGTGAGTGTCTGAGTGTAGCAGTGTTAGAAAAAGAAGAACCAAATATCAGGTACGAGATACGGTTAACGAAGTTAAGAGGGGCCTCCTCACAGGTATATAAACCTAAAAACCTACACAATACTAGTTACTAATTTAGTTATTATTTGGTTCAAAATATTTACGATAGATGTCGATAGTAGTACTGAATCGGCTTTTACTTATTCAATATATTTTCTCTCTCTGTCTTTCCACTCTTGACGGTGCGTTCTTTTTGACTGAGATCTCAGTTAATCTCAGCTCACATCAGTAATGTGAGCGTTATTTTTGTTTTACTCCCTTTAAGTGAGCTTAGATTTTTCCTCCCCCTTCACCGATGCTGAATGTGTTGTAAGGGGGTATCAGTTGGAATTGAGTCGGAATTAAAGTGGAGGGGATGAAGAAATATTTGATTTGCTTGGTTTATATGTAGTTTTAACCAAAGTTATCTAAGGTTTTAACCATTGACATATAAATAATAAACACACAATCTATTTTTCTCTTGTTACAAATTATGGATACATTAATTAACATTATTAGATGCTGATACGAATCTGTCGTTTAGTTTAAATCTATCGACAGATCGCGCGCTTCAATTGAGATGTCGTTCTTTTTGGTGCTCACTCACATCACTTTATCTCAGATCACATTAACTGAAGTGATCTGAGATCTCAGTCAAAAAGAACGCACCAAATATTATAAATGAAAACTACAAAATTATCGATAGTTTGATAGTTTTCGTTTAATATAGTGTGGAGTTTTTTCATTTACGTTTTTTGTTAATTAAATTTATGAATAGATTTCACAAAGTAAGGAATTCTAGAATAAAAGTGGTATGGTTATTACTGACTTACCAAATCTTTTAATAAATAAATATAATAAAAATATAAGCAATAAAATAAAATATGTTTAATAATGAACGTATTATCAAAGACAAAAACTAACATTAAACAAATCAACATATTGTGAAATGAAACTAGGCAGATTCAAATTCTTGTTCATTTTCTTCATCTGTTCAACATCAGTGTCACTCTCTTCACTATTAAAATTTATAACTATCGGACTAATTTCTGGACGATCAAATATTCTTTCCCTCTCATACCATTTAAATATCTCTCTTTCAGTATGTTGTATAAATTTTTTCCACATATCAGGAGTTATCATGTGCAGTGCATCGTGCCACATGTTCAGGCAGTTATTCGCATTGTTACCATCCCTACCAGTATGCCTATTGTAGTAATTTTTTGCTATGCCCCAAATTAATTCGATAGAGTTGAATATGCAATGGTAAGGAGGAAGACGTAAAACTTTGTGTCCATACTGTTCTGCCATATCATCCACTATATACATGATTGGTGGCTTATTTCTAAAAAAAACAAAAAAAAAATGTTTAAAATAAATGGCAATAAGTAAGAAGATATCTGTATATTTACTGAGAAACGATTTGCAACAGTTCTGTTTTGAACATCATGTGAGAATAGGGAATGTTTTTTTCTGTCAACCATTCCTGAATAGCACATTTTGACCATCCTGTATTTGGAGTTTTATGCAATAACATGCTGTGATAAGGTGCATTTTCAAGTATAATTAGAGAAGGATTCTCTAAATTTTGCAGCAACTGATATTCAAACCATTTCAAGAAATTTGCCTGGTTCATTTCCCCATGATAATCATTAAGTTGGGTTTTTGAACAAAATATTGCTTCAGCACCTTCAATAAATCCGTTTTCATTTCCAGCATGGAGTATAGTATATCTGTAATAATATTATTTAAATAATGTTTAAGTAACCACTTATGTTTTGCAATACAACAAACCTTTTGCCATCCGTTTTAGTGGTTTTAACACTCTTGATATTTTCATTTTGCCATGAATGACCTATGATGCCATTTTGAAATATCCAGGTTTCATCGATGAACACAAATTGGTATATACCTTCGTCCTTTGCTTCTTTATAATATCTTAAGAATTCTACTCTTTTCAAAACAACGTTAGATAATTCCATAAGTCCTCGTCGTGGATTATCCTTCATCTACTTAAACCCAAGTTCTTTGAGCAATCTATTTAAAGAAGTGGTACTACGATTAAATACTTCTTTTTCTCTTAGTTGGGACCACAATGATTGAATCGTTATGTGCTGTTCTAAAAGCATACAGAAATAAAAATATGTTAAATATACAATTGTCGTAATTATACTTACTTCTCTGGTACATGTTGTAAATGGTATCACGAATAGAGCTTGTATTTAAAATTTCTGTATTTGTTACTCGTTTATGAGCGCAACGTTTTTTCTTTGGTGACTCAAACTCTTCACCTTTTTTCTTTGTTTGACAACTTTGCTTATTGTTCTTGCACTGATTTTCAAAGCAGCAGCTACACGCTAAAATAATAGAAATTTTCGTAAAGTAAAGTAAGGATATTTTATTCACGTATTACCTACCTCTTGTACAGGATTTAAGGGCAACAAAGGACCATTATTATTCCTTTCTTGTTCAAAATAATTTACTAATGAAGCCACAAGTTCTTTGCATCGGCTATTCAGCTGTTTGGGCATTTTAACAATCACAGAAGAAAATGCTTTGTTGTTTTGAAAACAAAAACAGGTTTGATTATAAATATTTCTCACAAGAAAATTTTATAAAGCACGTAACTATAACCTCAAAAATCGATGACAATACACGAGTAGAAAAGTCACAAACAACGCGGCAACATGACATTATTTCTGGCAGTGACTATTTTATGGTCAATAATTGGAGGCTTCTTTATGAAAATTTTAACACAAATGTTTACATCGAGGGACGTCTAAACCCAATAAAGCTATATTGCTTATACATTATTTTGGTACAAAAGTTTTTTTATTGATTGGGTTATCTTTAGAACCGATTAATTAACAAATTTAAGTATATGCACTTTTCGATAGAAATGTAGCCACACATGCGATAGAAATACGCCCTTGGTGACGTAAACGCAACTTTATTTGGTTTTTACTATACTTTGTAACCTAGGTATTTTAACGTGCTACTAGAGGTGATCAATTACCCATCAATACCTTTTTTAATTTACGTTTGACTCCAAAACTTAATTGGTTTTGTTTCCCATTCATGTTTGTGTTGCTCACGTGGTTCTAACCTAAAACTACCCATATTCAGTGTTACCATTTCAAAATATTTTGCACAGATGTACTAAATTGCGGGTGTGCAAATTTTTTATTTCGTACTCCATCATATATAAACATTTTTTTCTCAGTACGTCATACCAATATGCGTATTTATGTAGGAATTTTATTTTTATACATGGCTCCACATTGTCTAACGATACCTTTTTCCGTTGGCAAAATAAATTATGATTGTCATGCTGCCATTTCAACAAAAATAAAACAGAAGTCGAACATTTGTTTTTTTTATTATTTGGCAAATTTCCAATCCTTCTTTGAGTATTTTTATTGTCCATAAAATTTTAAATGGTTACTATTTTAAAACTTGACCTGATAATTTTCAAATAATTTAATAAAATCAGGATTTATATATTCCTTCCGCAACAAACAAGATCGAATGTATACAATGACCTCCAAAATTAAAACTTATATTGAAATCATGGAACAGGTAACGACATCTAATAAACGATAGCAGAAGAAGGGTGCACGTAGTCAAGTTTATTTACAGTTTACCACAGTGGTTATATGTATAGTGTTTACAATAATGGAACAAAGTTTTGTATTATTTTGACAAACAATATTTTTGAAACGTTTTATTAATAAAATCATTAACTTAAGCTCTTATCTATTATAAAACAAATATTTTTTTATTCAACCCCAAAGCTGAATGTCTAACGGCTATTGAGTTCAGACATAATAGAAGAGTACATTTTTATACTCGTATGCTTTTCAGTCATATTCTCTATTAACCACCATGTGATATTTTTTAATAAATCCATTTCCATCAATTGAGAAATAAGTTTTTTTAAATGTTATATATATATATATATATATATATATATATATATATATATATATATATATATATATATATAATCACTTGCTTAATCACTTATCTATTATAAAACATAAATATTTTTTGAATTAACCACCAAAGCTAACTGTCTTACATTTGGTACAGATATATCTATAAATTATTTGGTAAATATTTTAATAAAGGTAATTTTTTTATCGTATATAGGGTGATTCATTAATATTCAGCCTTCGTAACTCTTGATCTATCCAGGATCTAGCTTTGGCAACATCGGCGTATACACCTGGTATATTAAGTGTACCACATCCAATTCCCCATGCCACTATACCAACTTGAACGTATCTTTGTGGGTTTAAAGGATCAGGACATACCAAAGGACTACCACCATCACCCTGAAATAAAAAAAGCCATTTCGTAGGAATCAATGTGTTTTTTTTTTGGAAAATTAAGTCACAATATACCCAAATTAAATATTACGTGGACTAAAAATGGTCGGTTCTCGAAAACGAACCCCACAATTTAAACATTTCGTAGTATAAATATGGCCGCTTGTCTAAAATGAAGCCACAATATACCCAAATTAAATATTCCGTGGACTAAAAATGGCCACTTGTCGAATATATCGTTTTTATAACATTATACACATTATCACATGCGTAGATCAGCGTAATTTAGAAAAAAAGAGATAGAAAAGTAATTTTAAAGGATCAGAACATACTAAAGGATTACCACCAGCACCCTGGAAGCCGCTTGTCTAAAATAAAGCCGCAATATATCCAAATTAAATATTTCGTGGACTAAAAATGGCCGCTTGTCAAATATATCGTTTTTATAACAATATACACATGAGCAGAACAACGTAATTGGGAAAAATAGAGAGAGAAAAGTAATTTTAAAGGATCAGAACATACTAAAGGGCTACCATCCTGGAATAAAAAAAATGCAATTTTGTAGGTATCAATGAGTTTTGTTTTGGAAAATTAAGTCACAATTTACCAAAACTAAATATTCCATGAACTAAAAATGGCCGCTTCTCGAAAACGAAGCCACAATATACTCAAATTAAATATTTTGTAGTCTAAAACTGGCCGCTTATTAAAAATGAAGCCACAATAATACCTAAATTAAATATTTCGTGGACAAAAATGATCGCTTCTATGACATTTTAGACGTTAACACGTACGCATAACAGTCTAATTGAGAAAAATGTGTTAGAAGAGTAATTTTAAATGATCAGGACATATCAGAGGACTACTACCATTACCCTGAAATAAAAAAAAATGCAATTTCGTAGGAGTGAAGGAGTTTTTTTTAAAATTAAGTCACAATATACCCAAATTAAATATTACGTGTACTAAAAATGGCCGCTTCATGAAAATAAAGCCACAATAATACCCAAATTAAATATTTCGTGGACCTAAAATGGCCGCTTCTCGAAAATGAAGCCACAATATATCCAAATTAAATATTTAGTCGACTAAAAATGGCCGCTTGTCGAATATATCGTTTTTATCACATAATACACGTTAACACATGAGCAGAACAGCCTAATGGATAAAAAAGAGATAGAAAAGTTATTTTAAAGGGTCAAAACATACTAAATAAAGGACTACCACTATCACCCTGGAATAACAAAATGCAATTTCGTAGGAATCAACGAGTTTTTTTTGGAAAATGAAGCCACAACATAAATTAAATCTTTGGTTGACTAAAAATGGCCGCTTCACAAAAATGAATCCACAATAATACCCAAATGAAATATTTCGTGGACAAAGATGGTCGCTTCTCTAATCGTTTTTATGACATTTTAGACGTTAACATATGCGCATAACAGCCTAATTGAGAAAAAAGGGATAGCAGAGTAATTTTAAATGATCAGGATATACCAAAGGACTACTACCATTACCCTGAAATAAAAAAATGCAATTTCGTAGGAATTAAGGAGTTTTTTTTTAGAAAATTAAGCCACAATATACCCAAATTAAATATTACGTGGACTAAAAATGGCCGCGGCACTAATCGTTTTTATGACATCTTATCCATTAACACATGCGCATAACAGCGTAATTGAGAAAAAAGTGTCATAAAGGTAATTTTAAATGATCTGAACATACCAAAGGACTACTACCCTGAAATAAAAAAAATGCAATTTCGTAGGAATCATAGAGTTTTTTTTGAAAAAGTAAGTCACAATATACCCAAATTTAATATTTGTGGACTGAAAATGTCCGCTTCTAGAAGCCACAATAATACGCAAATTAAATATTTCGTAGACCAAAAATGACTTCTCTAAAACCAAGCCACAATAAACCCAAATTAAATATTTCGTGGACTAAAAATGGTCGCTTGTTCAATTATATCGTTTTTATAAGATCGTAGACGATAACACATGTGCATTACAACCTATTAGAGAATAAAAAGAAATAGAAAAGTCATTTTAAAGGATGAGGACATACCACCATCCCTCTGGAACAAAAATATCACATGCTAATCAATTTTTACCAAATTTTTCATCAAATCAGATAAAATAAACAAAAAAAAAGTATATAAATACACAAATTTTTAGTGTATATTGCTGAAACACCAAAAAATATTGACGCTGTATCTCAGAAACCGGTTCTGGTGATTCTAGAATATATAATTTAGAGTTTAGACATTAACGAAACACTCTGTATATTTAAATTTCTATTTTAATCTATAATTAGTTTTGTAATACGATTTAAAACACTCACAGTGCAAGCATCTTGCCCTGCTTCTCCTCCAGCACACATAAAACTATCGTGAAGCTCAAATAGATACCCTAGACGAGTAGTCCTTAAAGCCTCTTGACATTTCCTTTTTTCAATTGTGGGCATTTCGATTTTTTTAAGGATAGCCTGTCGTACCCCTACCTTCCCTTTAACAAAAAGACATAAAAATAGTATTAAATTATTGTAGATAATCAAATATTGAAAATATTTTGATATTTATGCTTGCTAGGAAACCCAATTTTAGGTTATACACCTGTATCAAGATGAATATGAAAAGATGTTGACGTAACTACTTTTGGAAGGCACCCGGTAACGTCGCATTTTAGCTCCAAGGTCCCTCTTATGAACTTCTTCAGAGACAACGAATTTGTCTTTAATGCTATCTTCAGAAGATACAGTTACTACGAGTGCTTCTAGACGCTACTAGATGGAGGCAGGGGACATATTTCAATAAATACATAATTTGATGTTTATAAGTATTTCTAGTCGCTTCTAGGGGATTTATTTGAATAAAATAATATTTTTTGTAATTTTAACCAATAAAGAACATAAAACCGAAATTAAACTTTTTAAAACGATACTTACCAAAAACGTTTTTCCCCCATCCACTTACGAAACAGTTCTTAGAATTTATTATTGTACCTTGTTGCGGGAGACAAATAGTACCAACATTTTCCGCTCTCTCTACAGATTCCGCCAGTACCAACAGAGCTAAGTCGTTGTAAAGATTCCCTGAATTAAAACCTCGATGTAAAATTACTTGCCTTACGGATTTTTCCTGATAAGGCAATCTTTCTTTGTCAGTTTGAGTGTCCCATTCACCAACTCTGACTTTGAGGTCGTATACTTGGTACCTAAGAAAACGTATTAAATAAAACGATATTTGACATGGATTTTTACTTACTTTGAGACGCAATGAGCAGCTGTCAATACGACGTTAGGGGTGATTAAAGATCCTCCGCATATAAGAGGACAATCGTCATTTTGTGGGGCGACTTTGTAATTTAAAACCGCGGCCATCCAAGGAAACTCCCCGTATTCGGCTTCGTTGGTGTTTCCGGATATTTTGAAATCGATTCCGTTGGGATTTCGAATGCCGCAAAGACTATTAGTTATCGATGTTTCAGTAGAATTATCTTCTCTAGAAATCACCGGATCTTTATCTTCGTCATCTATTTTGCAACAAACGTCCAAATAATCGTCACAGGAGTTGGCGTCAAACCTTAATAATATTTAGATTTAGATATCACTTTAATCATATTTTGTTTATCAACACAACGAAAAATGTTAAAAAGAATTGGCAAAACATTTAGAATGCCCCTGGTAGGTAGTTAAACCAAGTTTTTTGGTATATTTCATGTCTTCCACCCGTACTACTGTTTTGTATTACACAAATAAAATATGAAGTTTATTCTGTTAACGATATATGTCACGACAAATTTCCCGTTTAGGAAATCCCATTAAGTTATTTCATGAATAATATACTGATTAATACAATAATATCCATAAAAACTACTTAATTTTTTCATATATTCTCTAAACAAGTTCGTGTAAAGAAAAAATACCAGTTTGGCATTGACGTATGCTTGTCTCTCTGAATTATAATTTGTTTTTGATAATTTAAAGCTTTCTCTAATCCAATAAATATCTTTTCTGGAAGTACTTACCTGATATTAATAATTCCAAAACCATCTGTAACTCCTGATCTTGTTATTGTATTAGTCTTGGCGTCACACTCGTGGTATTGTACGCATCTTTTAACCCCTCTCATTTTCCCTTCGCCGCATCTCTCTAAGGCCCCATAACTCTCATTATTCGATTGTGTAACTTCTTCCAGTTTTAACCAATCGTTATTATTATTATTGTTATTACCATCTTTAGGAAAAAGTTCTAGTATTGTTTTGTTAAGTTCTTCGTCGATTATTTGTCCGTGAACTAATAACCCCAACGATAACAAACTTACGAACAGCTTCATGTTTTCTTATTCTTAAAAGTTGTTTTCAAATTAAATCCGTTTATGATTGTTTCGAAGAAGAATCATTTAAACAAACTAAATTTATCTTAAAGTATTGATAGATGGTTCAATTTATGTTCGTCCCCACTTTTTGAACGAGGTTGTACGCCAGTATCACCGCAACCCAACGTACAAATGCAGAAAACTAACGTAAATTATTTCACACCAGTGTCGCCGCAACCCAACGTACAAATGCAGGAAACAAGCTAAGAGGATGTAACGAAGGTAGGTCGTAAATTAAATAACATATTTTCAGGTAAAAAATTATTCATTTGAACCGAATTTACATCAGTACAAAGTGCATACAAAAAACTTAGTCTTTCGTAATTATCAAATGAAAATGTTTGTAAATATTTCGAGAGTAGTTTAATTTATTATTGTCATAAAAATTGACAAATGGCTTTCTTACATCATCATTTAGAAGAAAAATGACGGAATTACTGCACCCCGTAAATATTGTATAACAGTTGAAATCCCTTATTTATTTGTATCGGTTTCAATTTATTGTATTGTGACACCATTAACTGAATACTTTATTTTTTAAACGTTTTTGCCCCTTCGTAAATGTTCGAAATATCAATTTTTATTGAAATACGACACATTTTTCACAAGAATTAGTCAGAATACTACAATATGTGTTTTTTACATTGTACTGACGAAGCTAGGCAACAGATTATACACCGACGCAGTTAGGCATTACTTTATACACAGACACGGTTAGGAAACACACATCAATATTATTATAGTCCGCATGATTTTTGAATGAAGCTTTGTTTTTTTTGTAATTTAAGGGTGAAAAAAAAATTTACTCGAAAAATTGATTATGAAAATGAATCCTCCTGAATCCATTAGTGGCCTTTTTAATCACATATCTCTCTTATTTCCAGATTTTCCGTGTATGCACGATTTGGGCCAGTTTTAGTAGAAAAATTCCAATAAACTTTATTCATATGTAAAATTTCCTCCCGAATCCATAGTTTACCTTTTTAATCATAAATCTGTCTTATAAGTTACGAGTGATTTTTGATATTTAATACAGAACAAAAATTCGAACATTCACATTTTTGTCTAGGTAACCTAAAAATATGTTTACTCCCACTAAGTCGATCACGAAAAAAAACGATTTTGGACACAAAACTGAGATAAAGTTTCTAATTTCAGTCCAAATCATATTTTGAGCCATTAAAAAATGCAGAAAACAATATGGTCCATTTATTTCTTTTATATTTTTCGAATCATTCATGCCAGCTCCTTGCATGTATTTTCTATAGATTCAGGATGAAATTGTCTACAAAAAGGTGAAATTTACAAATTTCTAGTATCATTATCTTCTAAAATACGGAATAACCGTTATTTTATTTACGAATTTTAAATATCTCCCCTTTGACGCCTTGTATCTCAGAAACGTCAACCGTTAGGTTATTCCTGTTTTTTTTCCTTGTAGACTAATCCTTTGAGTATGATTTCTTAAAATTTGAGTTCAAAATTTCTATTATAATAGTCAGTATTATTTTTTCAATGAATCTATGTTTTTTGCGTTATTTATTTTTCATCAGATTTTATATGTATTGAATCATTTTATACGATTCTATATTTTTAATGATTTTGATCATTTTTGCTGTAACAAATACAATTACATATCAAAACAATAGAGATACTAGTTTGTATGAGCCTACAACTTTTCAAACATCTTCACTCTTTAAATAATCTTTCTCGAAGTCGCTAAAGATTATGTAACTCTCTCTTCTCCCTGTGGTGCAAAGATCATATTTAGACTAGGAAAGAGACTAGTCTAAGATTCATACAGTGAGAAGTTAGGCAACACATCACACACTGAAAAGTAAGGCAACCCATTATACACTGAGAAATTAGACAACACATTATACACTCTACATAGGTAATATTTTATATGGTCCGTACTTGTTATTTTGTATAAACAGGATATGTTAGGATTTTGAGGAATAAATGAAACTAATTCAAAAAAATAATGAATTTATTTTAAAATAATCACTAATTATTGCGTATATGCAACGTCACTAATACTTAGCCTTCGTAATTCTTGGTCGATCCAGGATCTAGATTTGGCGACGTCGGCGTAAACTCCTGGAATATTAAGCGTACCGCATCCAATTCCCCATGCCACTATACCAGCTTGAACGTATCTTTCTGGATTCGAAGGATCAGGACACACCAAAGGACTACCACCATCACCCTGAAATAAAAAATGTAATTTCGTAGGAATCAACGAGTTTTTTTGGAAAATTATGCCACAATATACAAAATTTGAATTATTCGACTAAAAATGGCCGCTTATCGTTTTAATGACATTTGTATGGCGGGTTTATACAACATTTAGATAGTCATAATCACAGTCAGAATTATAAACTTAATCATAATTCTAAAAGGTGTTTATACAATTTTAATAGTCAGTCATAAGCATAAAATTCATATAAATTAAATTAGCCAACAGCCAAATCAATGAAGTATGATATAAACAATGATTGACGGAGCACATAAAGACCTTCAAAAACGGCCAATAAAATTCATTCTTTAACCGAGACGCCTCTTCGTCAACATTGTTCATCGCCTGTCATAATCTTAATCATAAAGTTAAAAGTTAGGTACTCCAAGGTCAGTAAAAGTATGCTTATGATTGTGACAATTGCATAAACCTATAAGAAATAATTAGTTTAACTCTTATGATTATGACTATCTAAATGTTGTATAAACCCGCCATTAGACGTTAATACATGTGCAGAACAACCTAAGTGGAAAAAAAGAGATAGAAGAGTAATTTTATGCTTCCTTCTCTCATTAAATACTTACAGTGCAAGCATCTTTTCCTTGCTCTCCTCCAGCGCAAATAAAACTGTTGTGGAGCTCAAATTTAGATCCTAAACGAGTAGTTCTTAGAGTATCTTGACATTTTCTCCTCTCTATTGTGGGCAGCTCGATTTTTTTAAGGATCGCTTGACGTACCCCCACTTTTCCTAAAATACACAAAAGAAAATCACATATCTGGATTTTAATGAGTCGCTAATTATTTTTCGACTTTTGAACGACTTACCGAAAACATTTTTGCCCCATCCGCTGACATAACAGTTCCTTTCGTTAATTACTATGCCCTGAGGCGGCAGACAAATAGTACCGACATTCTTTGCCTTCTTTACAGGTTCATTCAGTATCAGAAGAGCGAAATCGTTGTAGAGATTTCCAGGATTAAAATCTGGATGGGAAATCACTTTCCTCACAGATCTTTCTTGATAAGGCAATCGCTCTTTTTCAGTCTGAGTATCCCATTCACCAGCTCTGACTATGAGATCATATATGTTGTATCTGAAAACAGGAGATTAAATGTACTACAAACACAACAGACATGATATTATCAGCAAAACTTAAATATTACTTTTAGACATCCCCCTGTATTATTCAAATGCCACGGTAGTGATGCGAATGTTCCGAAAGTAGCGATTAATCTGATGAATGTTAGATGACAAGGCTATATTATACATAAATTCGAAAATATGTTTCCAAAATATCCAACATTTTTTAAATAAATAGTGTGGTGACCTTGGTGTAATTCTTTCTTTCTTTTCTTTTTTCAGCCATCTTATAGCCATTGGATATAGGCCTCTCTCATGTTTGACCATACACTTCTATTTTCTGCTCTCTGGTACCAGTTCAGCCCAGCGAATTTTTTCAGATCATCGTACAAACTCTATTGTGGTCTGCCAATACTTCTTCGTTCTCCCCAAGGTCTCCATCTAGTTATGTGTCCACTCCAATTCTCTCTGTGTCTTGCAACATGGCCCATTGCCACTTTAAGGAACTGATTCTCTGTATGATGTCGGTTACTTTTGTCCTTTCTCGTATCCACTGGTTTGTTTTGTGGTCTCTCAGTGATATTCCCAGTATTCTTCTCTCTACGACCCTCTGATATATTCTTAGTTTGTTAATAATCCTTTTAGTCAGGACCCAGGTCTCGGATCCGTATGTACTGACTGGGAGAATGCATTCGTTGTAGTTTTTTTTTGGTGTAATACTATATATTAATTTAAAAGATATAATATACTCCGAAGAAATCTACTTTAATATCATTGATTTATTTTTATCAAAACTAAAATACTACTTTTAGACATCCCCTGTATCATTCAATTGTCACGGCAGATACTGAACAGAACTGATTCTCTGTATGATGTCGGTTACTTTTGTCCTTTCTCGTATCCACTGGTTTGTTTTGTGGTCTCTCAGTGATATTCCCAGTATTCTTCTCTCTACGACCCTCTGATATATTCTTAGTTTGTTAATAATCCTTTTAGTCAGGACCCAGGTCTCGGATCCGTATGTACTGACTGGGAGAATGCATTCGTTGTAGTTTTTTTTGGTGTAATACAATATATTAATTTAAAAGATATAATATACTCCAAAGAAATCTACTTTAATATCATTGATTTATTTTTATCAAAACTAAAATACTACTTTTAGACATCCCCTGTATCATTCAATTGTCACGGCAGATACTCGAATGATCTGAGAGATACAATTAAGCGAATCAAATCGAATGGTCAGATGACAGTTATAACAATATTAAGACTGTTTTAGACTGCATAATTTCTTGAACTAGATTTGGTTCAATTTCTTGTATAAAATCTGGAACGACTATTTGTTTGCAGCAAATTTATCCTGTATTATACTGTACAATATAAGGTGCAAATCGAATCAAATCGAATAAGTTCTAGATGACAGTTTAAGGCTGTACTATACATAAACTGAAATATATATCTTGGTGTAATAATAAATATTAATTTCAAAAATAGAATATACCCCAAACAAATCTACTGTAATATAATTGATTCATTCTAAAAGAACATTTAAATTTTAAAAAGGAGACATCAGTATTATCAAAACTTAATTATAACTTTTAAACATCCACCTGTATAATTCAAATGTCACGGCAGTGATACGAATGACCTGAAATAGTCGATTAATCGAATGAATTTTAGATGACAGTTGCCATACGTACCATTTTAATAGTGCTGGGACATCGATACCAAACATCGATGTTCAACATCGACAACAAAACATCGATGTTTGATTTTTATGTCATGTCATCCAATCGATTAAAAATAAACGTGGAAATTTGGGAAATTTTCATATATTACAAAGTAGATTAAAAAAAGAACAAATTGACTACTTACTCTAATAGTCTCTCAATATAAATAACATAAATAATGCAGTGTTTTAAATGGAACTTACTGTTTCTAGATAATTCCACGATATAATATTTAAAAAATGTTGAAAACTCTAAGAAATTGACAATTGTTTCGATATTAAATATCATCGTCAGAATGACAGAAGTTACATTTCATTTAATGCCTATCTGATGTTTAATAATTATTTTTGGCTAGACCAAGAAGTGACCTACCTTGTAATTGACTTAATATATGTTAATAGGAAAAAGAAGAAGTTATGATATTACAAATATTTAAGATTAGATATTATTAGCCCTATGGGGATATCCTGGATATCTTTTTCCCAATCAGTATAACTGTGCAATGATATAGAAAACCAGGAAAACTATATCTGCTGATCTTTACAATTATCACTTAAGAAGACAGTTTCTTCTAGTTTCCAATTCTTCAAGGAAATCCCGTTCTTGTTTCTTATCACAAATATGTAGTATTCCTAGTTCTGTGTTAGGTATCAATGAATGATTGGTGTCAAGTAGATGTTTTGCGTAGTGGGATTTATCGGATTGTTTGAATCTGTATGCTCGTAAGTGTTCACTGTATCGGATTTCAAAATTTCTAAGGGTCTGACCCAAATAGCATTACATTCTGGATATTTAAGAAAAACTCTGAAGGATGATTTTTTGCTGTTTACGCACAGAGCATTCAGAAAAAGTATCCGAGTTATCATCCTCCTGATCCTGTATAGAAGCTGTATCTGTATCTACTTGTACATTTTCCATTGGTCCTTTACTTGTTGATGGTATAGCATGAACATGATCAGATTCATTACCTTTTTGGTTTTCTTTATGTGGGATCATTATTCGTTTTTTTTTAAATCTCTTTATGCACTGCCTGTATATGACATTTTAAATTTGAAGTATTACCACAGGTTTTAATGTTTTTTGAACAAAATCGACAAATGGCAATATTTTTATTACTATCAGCTTTTCTGAAATACTGCAATAAATCACTCTTCGGCAGCAACTTACATCGTAAGAATATTAATATCAAATATTGCAAATGAAATATATGTACGTAACGATTAACGGTTTGTTTGAGAATCGGAACGGTACAATAAACAAACAAATTATATCAGATCAGGGACGCAGACAAAAGCAAAAATGGCGATGCGAGTGATTCTCCGGTTATAGGGCCAGGAACGCCAAATCAGTTAAAATACACTGTTAGTTAAATCGAGATCGTAAGCATATTTTGACATCGAAATAACATCGATACCATACATCGATGTTAACATCGATGCTGCGGACAGTTGACATCGATGTCAAAACATCGAATATCGGTAACAATACATCGATGTTTTAAAATCATCGATGAACATCTCCCAGCACTACATTTTAATAGTATTTATATCTATCCATACCTTTAAAAGTGACAAAAATACCATTATTTAGAAGTTTATTAACTGTAAAATTTATCTAGTCCCTCCTTCTTACATCACTTACAAATTCCTTCATAGTAAAATGACTTCTATTGTACTGACAGTCTAATATTGTTTTATGAATATAATTTCCGATTTTTTTAATTATGCATTCTACATTCTATGTTTATTTTGTGTTTAATATTTTAATTACGTAATGTTCTTTTGTGAAAATAACACAAAAGTACCATTATTTCTTAAAAAATTGGTTTGTATACTATATGTATGTCTCAGAAATCTGGTTAAGGCTATAATATACACAAACAAGAATATATTTTTCCAAAATGGCTGCCGCTTTTTCACATCTCCAATATTAAATAAATACTGAAAAACTTACTTGTAGACACAATGGGCTCCAGTCAAAACGACATTCGGGGCGATCAAAGATCCTCCGCAGATAAGAGGGGAATTATCATTTTGTGACACAGCTTGGTAATTTAGGATTGCCACAGCCCACGGGAATTCCCCGTATTCTGCTTCGTTTGTGTTTCCACTTATTTTAAAATCGATTCCGTTGGGATTTCGTATACCACAATAACTCGGTTGATCAACAATTTGAGTGGTTTGTGTATTATTATCTCTATTTCCGCTGTCAATGCCCTTGTCAGTGGTAACTTTATTGTCATTGCCAGTACCGACGTCAGTACCACTGTCCTTGCCATTATCTGTGGCTATTTTGCAACAAACGTCCAAAGTTGCTTCGCATTCTTTATTTCCACCGAACCTAAAATAACAGGAAATATTGACAGTTTGTTAATGGTTTATTATTTTCGATATGTTAAGTAGTACAAAAACACACAGTACCTATATTAATTTGTAAATAATTAAAGAAATTGTAGTTTAAAAAAAAACCCAAAAAAATTTGTTTACAAGAAAAAAAACTCACCTGATATCAATAATTCCAAATCCGTCTGTAACACCTGTTTTTACAATAGTATTCGTTTTTCCATCGCATTCGTGATACTGCACACATCTTTTGATCCCCCTCGTTTTCCCTTCACCGCATTTCTCGTAAGCTCCGTAACTGTCATTATTCGTTTGGGTAACCTCATCAAATCCCGGCATATTAAAATCATTATTATTATTTTTGTTGTTAGCTTCAGTCGAAGTAAAAATCTGTTGCAATATTTTTCTTTCTTCTTCGTTAATTTGTTGACCGCGAACTATTAACCCCAAAGATAATAAGGTTATGATAAGTTTCATGTTTTCTTAAATTTCAATGTACAACTTCTCACACATCTGAATTTTAAATCGTTTCGGAGAAGAATAGTTTTCAGACTACTCTTGTGTTCTAAATGAACGGCGGATTTCTTAGCCCCCCACTTTTTAGGCCCGGCTATAGAAATGAAATACGTAAATTAAGACAACCAATTGAGGTATTAATGTAGTTAATCACAATAATTTATTGAAATATTATCAGCCACATTTAAACTAAATGTTTAATTGCTCATTTTATGAATGTCCCCAGTTCCATTCTTTCTACAGTTGCTGTGATAAGCCTCTCACTTTTAGTAAAACTCAATCCTTCTTATCTTTTAATAAATTAGTGATGACTCCATAGAAAATATTCTAAAGGAGTGATTACAGGGGCCATTCGATAAAAGCAAGCCTTTCAATCCATCTAGAAACTACAGGAATAAACATTGTTAAATTTACTTTACTCTAATTGAATCTTTTCGAGCACAATCTTGGATTGGCAGAAGTTTTGGTGTATTGATTAGGCTCCCTGAGGTCCAAATCTTAAAACGATCGACTTATGTTGCTGGAGTTTTATAAAAAGGGCGTGTATTATGTGAAAAATAAATCTTTTGAACAAATTAGTGTTTTAAATGAAACTCACTGTTTCTAGCTAATTCCACAATATAATGAAAAATGTTGAAAATTCTACAAAATTGACAATTGTTTCGATAAATCAATATCATCGTCAGACTGACAGAAGTTACATTTCATTTGATGCCTACCTGATGTTTAGTAGTTATTTTTGGCTAGACCAAGAAGTGACCTACCTTGTGATTGACTTAATATATGTTAATAGAAAAAAGAAGAAGATGTGATATTACAAATATTGAAGTTTAGATATTATTAGCCCTATGGTGATACCCTGGATATCATTTTTCCAATTAAGATCAGTATAACTGTGCAATGATATAGAAAACCAGGAAAACTATATCTGCTGATCTTTACAATTATCACTTAAGACAGTTTATTAGTGGAGAACTCCCTAGATTTATCTGTTCATTGACAACTTCATATTGTGGGTTTCTTAAATGTCTTCTAAATTCCAATTCTTCAAGGAAATCCAGTTCTTGTTTCTTTTTACAAATATGCATCACTTCTAGTTCTGTGTTAGGTGTCAATTAATGATAGGTGTCAAGTAGATGTTTTGTGTAGTGGGATTTATCTGGTTGTTTTAATCTGTATGCTCGTAAGTGTTCACTGTATCGGATTTCAAAATTCTAAGGGTCTGACCCAAATAGACAGCATTACATTCTGGACATTTGAGTTTATATATACCTGATTTCTTTAATGGTGGTATTTTTGTTTTTACATTTAACAATTTTGTACTTACGTTACTTTCTATTTTAAAATAAATTGTTGTATTCGTTGCTAAAGATATTATCTTTGAAATATTATTAGAAATATTTCCTGCATATGTGATGGTTTTATAAGTTTTTATTTCATCAGTTTGTTTAGGAAATATTAGTTGTAATGCCACTTTCTCCTCTTTTTTATTAATTAGCTTATTTATCATATGTAATGGATAACCGTTGGATGTCGCTATTTGTCTAATTGTATTAAACTCTATCAAAATTACATTTGTTCATAGGAACTGAAAAAGCTCTACGTATCATTGAATTATATGCCGCTAGTTTATGTAACATGAGGTGATTGGAACTATATGGAATTGTCACATCAGTGTGTGTTGGTTTTCGGTAAATTGAATAATCAAGTACATTATTAACTCTTTGAATTTTTAAATCAAGAAAATTGAATGAGCTATTTTCTTCAATTTCTAATGTAAATTTAATTTTTGGGTGTAAATTATTAATGTGGTTGAAAAATACATCTAATTGTCGTTCACTACCCATAAAACAAGCTAATATGTTGTACATTCAGAACTCACGTTCCTATTACATCCAGTAGAATTTGACTGTTTAGATGGCAAAATTAGAGAAAGTGTCAGCACGATGAAGCATAACAAATTTTAGGAACAAGAACAAAAGCTACAGAAACTTGAACACATACAACATAAAATTCAATACTCTAAACATCATGAAACTGTAAGTACCTACATACCAACACACCACCACGATTTGAAAACCTTTCAGACGCTAATGTTACAGATAGTGAAATAGAATTTTTAAATAAAGGTTTAAAGTACATCATACCACCAAAATTTACGAATAATATTAAACAAATTATAGCTACACAATCAAAAATGGCTTTAAAAATAATTTTCTTTATGAGGAATTAAAAATTGCCAATTTAATCAAAAATATTGAACCTTCAAAAGTTATACGTCAAACAAAAAATGACATTACAGTTTTAAATGCAATCAAAAAGAAAGTTGAAGATAATAACCTAACAGTTACAAAATCTGATAAGGGAAACACAACTGTCATATTGACAACTGAAAATTATAATTCAAAAATATATAACTTTATAGAATATAGCGATGTAAAAGTTCTTAAAGCAGACCCAACAAAAAAGTTTTCTAATAATGTAAGGGATATTGTTAATAATTCAAATTATCTTTCAAGTGATTACGAAAAGAGGTCTATCATACATAAAAATCCTCATTGTCCACAATTATATGGAAGCGTTAAATTACATAAAATAACGTAACCAATTAGACCTGTAGTTTCTTATGTTAATACTCCTAATAATATATGGGCAAAGAGGCTTAACAATATACTTAATAGTTACGGATATGCATCTCAGTAATCAATTAGAAATTCAATAGAACTAATCAAAAAATTAAAAGCAATCTACTTGCAAGATAACTATGAACTTATTTCGTTCAATGTTACTAATATGTTCACTAAAATTCCTCCTAAAGAATGTCTAATACTTGTAAGAAAATTACTAAAAGATAAAAATATTAATCCAAGAATAATATCAGATATACTTAATTTATTTGATGTATGTATTAATCAGAATTATTTCACTTTTGACAATAAGATATATATTCAAAATGAAGGTTTACCAAAGAGAAGCCCTATATCACCTATTTTGGCAAACGTTTTTATGGACAGTTGAAGAAAGTTCTTTGAAAGTGATATTTCGAAAAATGTTTTATTTTGGTATAGATATGTAGATGACATATTAGCTTGTTTTATGGGTAGTGAACGACAATTAGATGTATTTTTCAACCACATTAATAATTTACCCCCAAAAATTAAATTTACATTAGAAATTGAAGAAAATAGCTCAATCAATTTTCTTGATTTTAAAAATTCAAAGAGTTAATAATGTACTTGATTATTCAATTTACCGAAAACCAACACACACTGATGTGACAATTCCATATAGTTCCAATCACCCCATGTTACATAAACTAGCGCCATATAATTCAATGATACTTAGGGCTTTTTCAGTTCCTATGAACAAATGTAATTGTGATAGAGAGATTAATACAATTAGACAAATAGCAACATCCAACGGTTATCCATTACATATGATAAATAAGCTAATTAATAAAAAAGAGGAAAATGTGGCATTACAACTAATATTTCCTAAACAAACTGATGAAATAAAATCCTATAAAACCATCACATATGCAGGAAATATTTTAATAATATTTCAAAGATAATAGCTTTAGCAACGAATACAACAATTTCTTTTGAAACAGAAAGTAACGTTAGTACAAAATTGTTAAATGTAAAAACAAAAATACCACCATTTAAGAAATCAGGAATATATAAACTCAAATGTCCAGAATGTAATGCTGTTTATTTGGGCCAGACCCATAGAAACTTTGAAATACGATACAGTGAACACTTACGAGCATACAGATTAAAACAACCAGATAAATCCCACTACGCAACACAACTACTTGACACCAATCATTCATTGACACCTAACACAGAACTAGAAGTGCTGCATATTTGTGAAAAGAAACAAGAACTGGATTTCCTTGAAGAATTGGAAATTAGAAGACATTTAAGAAACCCACAATATGAAGTTGTCAATGAACAGATAAATCTAGGGAGTTCTCCACTAATAAACTGTCTTCTTAAGTAATAATTGTAAATATCAGCAGATATAGTTTTCCTGGTTTTCTATATCATTGCACAGTTATACTGATCTTAATTGGAAAAGTGATTTCCAGGGTATCACCATAGGGCTAATAATATCTAGCTTCAATATTTGTAATATCACATCTTCTTCTTTTTTCTATTAACATATATAAAGTCAATCACAAGTTAGGTCACTTCTTGGTCTAGCCAAAAAATAACTACTAACCATCAGGTAGGCATCAAATGAAATGTAACTTCTGTCATTCTGACGATGATATTGATTTATTGAAACAATTTTTTAGAATTTTCAACAATTTTCATTATATTGTGGAATTAGCTAGAAACAGTGAGTTTCATTTAAAACACTATTTTGAACAAAATTTGAAGTTTTTTATTGAAACAATTATTTAGAATATTATCCTGTCATCTGTGAGTAGTTTATGAGTCATTTGAAACGCACCACCTCTTGAATTAAGGAAAGAACCACTGTATCGAAACTATAAGTACATCAGACTCTACTTCAACAAATATAATCAAATATATTTTACCTTCACTTTTTAATTTCCCAACTTTGACGCCCCGTATCTCAGAAATGGGTTAATGTATGACACTGTTGATTTTTTTCTTTGTATATCCATCTTTCAAGAATGCTGTATTTTAATAGGAGATCGATATTTTCATTACTTTGTTAAATACGATTTTTTATATAAGGAGATGTTTTATTTTCAAGTCTCGTTTACTGATGCTCATTTCTACTAATCCAGATATTTTAGAGCTTTATAATTACTACACGTTAACTTGGGAAGAATACTCTGTAATTTGTGATATTTTTACATTTCCAAAACAATTATTTTCCAAGATATAATATTTTCGAAATAGACCAAAATTTTTTAGCTTCACTTTTTGTATCCCAACTTTGACGCTCTGTATCTCGAAAATGGGTTAATTTATGAAACTGTTGATTTTTTTCAAAAATACTGTTTTCTAATATGAGATCAATATTTTCATTATTTTGTTATGTACGATGTATTGTACAAGATCATGTTTTTATTTAAATGTAACTTTTATTTACTGTCAAAAAAAATCACTTTATCGAAAAAGAAATCAAAAAACCTTTAGCATACTTTCAGTACAGTTCAAATCGGTATTTAAGACAAACTCTATCTGTCACATCTTGTAAGTTACGTGTAGAAATCTTTAAGATATTGAACTAATATAAATTATGTATAAATTTGGCAATTGTTTATAAGTCCGACTCTGTTTCAACTGTAATCATACGAGGCCTACAGTCAACATCTACATCGTTGTAAGAAAATATTCACATTTTTCTTCATCTGACATAATTTATATCACAAAACGATCTTCAATACCAGGCTTATTAAATTTAAAACGTATTTAATAATATCTGGAAATACCAGGTTTTACCACTTTGCATCTAACTTTAATGGGTTTTGGATTTGTGATAAATTATTACAGTAGCATGTCGCATCATAGTTTCGATACAGATTGTCTTATTTGAAATTAATTATTAATAACTTTATACTCAGAATAAATAAATTATAAGGTCAACCGCATTATTTACGTTTATTTAAGGTTATGTTTTAAATAATATTGTCAAGTGTCATGTTTTTCATACTATATAGTTCAGGTACATATTTGTCGGAAAATTTTTTCCCTCCAAAAAATACTGAAATTATGAGAAATGGAGTCCTTTAGTACGGCAAATCGACTGGTTTCTAGGAAAGCACTGTCAAATATCCAATCTATGAAGGAAAAAATCGGGAGTGCACTACAATGATGCGATTCAGAAGTAGAGTGCGTCAAACTTAAAGTATCCAATAAAGAGGGGTAAAATCAAATATACGAGTACATAGTTACGCAAAAATTAATAGAGTTGGGACATTAACAAGTCACCCATCGATTTGAGACGAAATTTTATCTAATCGAACATGTTTGAAGAGGGAGGTAGGACACAAACATGTTTTTGGAGAATTGCGGAAAATGCAAAATTTGTCGGAAAATATTTTTCCTATTAAAAAATACATGCCTTCATATAAAAAATCGCACAGACCAAAATAATGAAAATATTCATTTAATTTTCTAGGAAAGTACTGTCAAAGATCCAATCTATGAAGGAAAAAATCGGAAGTGCACTACAATGATACGATTCAGGAGTAGAGTGCGTCAAACTTAGAGTATCCAATAAAGAGGGGCAAAATCAAATATCCATAGTTACTCAAAAATTAATAGAGTTAGGACATTAACAAAGTAACCTATCGATTTTATCTAATCGAACATGTTTCGAGAGGAAGATAGGACAAAAATATCATTTTGAAGATTTGCGAAAAATGCATATTGTCGGATAATATTGATCCTCTAAAAAAATACTGAAATTTAAGAAATGGAGTTCTTTGGTACGACAAATCGACTGGTGTTGTCCGTTTTTCGATGAAATAAATGTTTCAAATTTTCTATAAGTATATGAAAAAGCTCAGAGAGTTGTTAGATAAATTGTCTGTGTCAATATATTGTCAAGTTTTTTTTTGGGAGGACCAGGTCATAAATCGTGAAATTTATTGATTTTTTTCTCAAGAAATAGGCTGGAAATATGCAAAATGAGAGCTGAAGAATCAAAATAAGATGAATATTTGATTCATTTTCTACAAACTTAATACAAAAAGTTCTATATACGTGGAAAAATACTTTAAATTAAGCATTTCGTTACGTACGTACGATTTATTAAACTATCTCCTGGACTATAATTCTGCTGTATTTCCCCTTTTTTCTTTGACTCGATTCTTGAATGCAATGTCATTAAATACGCCTATACCATACAAGAATTTCTGTTTTTTTTTTCAAGAACTGGCCAATCTTGTTTTCAATTCATACATCCTTTTATATTCACTATTACTATCAAAATAACAAGTTTGTTTTTAAAATTTATTGAGTAATTCTAACGTCATCGAAAGTTTATCTGTTTCATCTTTATACGAGGCATAGCCACAATTCTCTTATTTTTATTTTGATATTTACTTAATAAATTAATGGATGTACAATTATCTGGTCTTAAATTTCGACAAGGTGCATCAATATTTAAATCGGAATTCAAGTCAACGTAATTTAATTTACTGGGCACTGGCGTATGAACTCTTATCTAACGTAATTGTATCTTTGTTTCGTTCGACTTTAAAACCCAGAAAAAGTTTTAATTGTTGCATATCTTCCATACTAAACTGATACTTTAAATACTTTTTAAAACTTATCAAAGTATCTATGTTAGCTGTGGCGATTAATAGAGCATCGACATATAATAGTACATAGGCATTTTTACGTCTACTTGTGCATAACATTACATACATTAAACAGCCTATTAAATGTCGACAAAGTGCATCAATATTTATATCGGAATGTAAGTCAACATAGTTTACTTTATTGGGTAATTTTTAAAACTTATCAAAGTATCTATGTTAGCTGTGGTGATTAATAGATCATCAACATATAAATACCACATAGATATTTTTACTAATGTGACCTTTATCCAAGAAATATAAACGGTTTACCTCTACCAACGAATTTTTTGTAATAAACCACGTTCGGGCGGCCTGCTTCAAACCGTATAAGAATTTATTTAATTTACAGACTTTGTTTTCTATAGCTCGAAACCCATACGCATATAAATTTCTTCTTTTAAAATGCCAATAAGATAAGCTGTTTTACCATCCATTTGATGTAACAATAAGTTATATCGATTAGCTAAAATGATTCAAAATCATTGGTGCAAATGTTTCATCGTAATCTAGTAAATATTTGTGACTGAAACATCTGGCTACTAATCGAGCTTTGTATCTTTGTGGATTACCAAAAGCGTCATTTTTAATACTAAAGACCCACTTACGATCAATTATATTTTGGTCGACAGGTTTATCGACTATAGTTCATTCATTAATTAATAAAGAATTTATTTCTTCCTTTATTGCTTGCTTCCACTGAATATTGTCGTCTCTATATTTTATTTCACTGAAAGATTCAGGAATTGTACAAATATGTGATTGTGCACACAAAATATAATCATTTATACAGGATGTTTCGTTGTATGCTCTAGAACAGGGGTGTCAAACTCAATTTACATGAGTGCCATTTTTTCTTCGAGGCATGCTTGGGGGGCCGGCTTAAAAAAAGTTTGTTTATATATCATAACGGAAATCTTTATTCAACGAAATATATAAAATAACATAAAATAAAAAAAAGTTATATCTATACAATAGATAAATAAAAGTTTAGTATCGTAACTATTTCGATGACCCAGATACTTGACATCGTTTCAGCTTCATTATGTCGTCGATGTTTGGTGTCAAATCAGATGTACTAATTTTCAGAATAGCTTGAAGATGTTCATCTGTCAGTCTCGAACGGTGTTTAGACTGGTTGATTTTCATTATTGAAAACATCTGTTCACATATATATGAACTTCCAAACATACATAAAATACGAGCAGCGTGTTTGCTCATGTTGGGATAGTTACCATGACTTTTAAAATATTTTGAGTAGAATGTCAAAATATCAACTTCCTTGAACTTGTCTTTTAAAACAGTGTCACATTGCAAGTCTATTAGTTCCATTTGCATATTTGTTGGCGCCTTGGCAACTTCAAAGGTGAATGGATTATTAAACAAAGGAAATTCACAGGAGTTCAATTCGCGAAAATCTGCGAAACGACCTTCAAACTCCGTTATAAGATCAAGTAGAAGAGTAGCAAACTCTGTTAGTTTCTCTGCACTGTACGTACCACGTGCTCGAATACTAGTAAAGTGGTGAAGTACTTGATCTCGCAATTGGGACTCCAACAACTTTAATTTTATCTCAAACGCCTGTATATTTGAGTACATTTGCGTGACAATCATGTTTTTGCCTTGAAGCTTAACGTTCAAGTTATTGAAATGCTCCGTCATATCCACCAGAAAAGCACAATCAAGCCACCATTCGTCGCTATGATTAATTGGTTTTCCCTTTTGATCCATAAAATTAACAATATGTTCACGCAATTCGAAAAATCGCTTTAACATTGAACCGCGACTAAGCCAACGAACTTCTGTAAAGTATATAATATCAGAATGTGCTTCATCGAGATCTTTTAAAAATTGTGTGAATTGACGGTGATTTAGGCCTTTGCTCCGAATGAAGTTTATAATTTTAATTATTGGTTTCATGACATGATCCATTTTAAGTATTTTAGATGCCAAGGACTCTTGATGAATCATACAGTGGATCCCCACAAATTCGTGTTCAGGTGTAGCTTCATCTGAAATTTTCTTACGTATTTTCGTTACAACACCAGCATTTTTTCCAACCATGGCTGGTGCACCATCAGTCGTAATACTGCATAATTTTCCCCAATCAAGTTCATTATTTTGAATTAATTGTTCAATCGCCTGGTAAATATCTTGAGCTGTAGTAGTATCCTTCAAAGGTACACATTTCAATAGTTCTTCAGTAATGAAAAAGTTTTTATCGATTCCGCGAATAAACACAGCAAGCTGCGCTGTATCTTTGATATCGGTACTTTCATCGACAGCAATGGAATACAAAATAAATTCTTTCACTTTTTCTCTAAGTTGCTTATGCAAATTATCCGCCAACTCATTTACTCTGCCAGCAATTGTATTTCTGGACAGGGGTATATCTTGAATAGATTGTTTCTGGGATGGGAATGAAATCTCAGCCACATGTAACATACATTCCTTAACAAATTAGCCGTCACTAAAAGGTTTCGATTTCTTTGCAATTTTTAGTGCAATTACATAACTCGCTCTCATAGCATTCTCACTATCAACTTTGGCCTTTGTAAAGAACGATAGCTGTCCCTTCAATTTACTTTTAAAACATTCTAGTTTTTCTAGTCTGATCTCGTCAGAGAATTTGTCAAACTTCTCTTTATGATGGGTTTCATAGTGTCTTTTCAAGTTGAATTCTTTGCAAACAGCAATAGTTTGATTACAAATCAAGCAAAGTGCTTTGCCTTTCCATTCAATGAAAAAATACAATAGTTCCCACTTACTTTGAAAAACTCGACACTCGCCATCAACTTTCCGTCGTTTATTAGAAGACATTGCAACAGACGCAAGGCGCACTCAAATAAATAACACACAACAAGCACAATCAACGCAAAAGAATAAATATTCTTGTGAACAACGTTTGTCTGGCTACTGACTGAACTGACTGCTGCACTGTTCACAGCACACTCCCCCGCCCTGTTGTTCGTCTCTGGCATTGCATCGGCGACGTTGCCGTAGAGTACAGTAAAATGCTCGGGTTGGCCATGATTGGTTAGACACGTTTGGTTAATACACCCGTGGAGGATGTTCAATTATATCAATTAATTATAATATTTATAGAATATAAATATAAAATTACAAGATTTTAAAACATAATAACATTAATTTCTAACTATTGTTGGCATATTTTCAACCATTCACAGCAGGCCTATGTGATTGGTTGACTCCAGCAAAGCGGGCCGGATTAGAATGTCTTGAGGGCCGGTCGTGGCCCGCGGGCCGTATCTTTGACACCACTGATTTATTGTATTCGTTATCTGTTTCGGTAACAGATTTATTTATTTTAGTGTTATATTTACCTGTTTCTTTATTTTATTTTTATTTGGTACATACATGCCCGCATCAACTACTAAGAGTTATTAGCAGGAGGACTTACACAAGTAGTATGTGATGTATTTGTGTTATAGAATAATTTTTAAATTTTGTTATACAAATTAATGTCTTTGAGATATTTAATTAAAGCACTTGCGTTTTTGCTGAGCACATCCTTGAATACCGCACTTAATTTATTCTGTCTTCTATATCTAGAATATTCAGGACACTCTAAGATGATATGTTTTACAGTAAGAGAAACATGGCAATGTATACATTCTGGTGCTGGTTCTTTGTTGAGGAGATATTGATGTGTCAGGAGTGTATGACCTATTCGCAGTCGGGTTAAGACAACTTGGTCTATTCGTTTTTCTGGTATTGATCTAAATCGACTTGTGGCTTAACTTCTTTCAGTTTGGATGTCGTATGATTCCATATTACTTGCCAAGAATTAAGTATATGTTTTTTAATTGGATTTGTATGGTCAGTGTAGGGAATTTTTTGAATGTAAGGTGCTTCTTGTTTAGATGTTGTAGCTACTGCTAATTGATCGACTTCTTCGTTTCCTTTTATACCAGAGTGAGATGGAACCCACAGAAATGAGACGTTCTTTTGGCTAAGACGTATGATTTCCATTTCACTTTTGATTCATATGAGAATAGGATGTGAAGGGTAAAGTTGTTTTAAGCCAAGTAACGCACTCAGTGAATCTGTTATGATGAGAAACTTGGTTGCTGTAGAGTCTTTGCACATTTTTATGGCTTCCAGAATTGCAGTGGTTTCTGCCGTGAATATACTACATTGATTCGGTAGACGGATGTCATATTTGTTATTTTCGCAGATGTAAGCTGCTGCAATTCCATTGTGATTTTTTGAAGCATCTGTATAGTTTTGCAGGGTTTGGATGTATTTTGATATAATTTCCTTGGAGAGGTTTTGTAGGAGACAGGGGTTAGTTGAATTTTTTGGATTTTGAGTGAGGGACGTTGTAACATGTCCATCGACCTGTTTCGATGTAATATAATAAATTCCGTGTAATTTCCGCTTGCCATCTCATTAGCCACTCCCAACCATAGAATTAAAACTGAACGTTGAGACAATTGACGTTTATCAATTTCCCCCTGTTCGCTACAAGCTGAAAATCCTCCCTTTTCCGATACCGACGTTGAAGAAAAAACACGTACTCACGTTTTCTCTTGTTCTGAAAGTTTTCTTAATTTGCTGTGGTAAGCTGAAATTTATATTTTATAATCTCTAAGCTTCATTCGATATAATCCCTGAGATAATTTTTATTGCATTTCTGTTCTTTTACATATTCAGAGAAAAATTACAGTTGCACGTGGTCACGGAATCATTATTTTATACCTACATATTCATTTTAAAATAAATACAAATCATTGCTTAATTTTGTGCAAATACTTGAGAGCTTTTTATGTTGCAAAATATCTTTTTTCAATATAAAGAACATTTTAATTACATTTTAAAAACCCATAGAATATTCATTCGTATGAAGGAGACTGACACTACAGGCTTCAGATATATTTTTTAAAGCACGTTATTTATTCAGATAAGAATTTTTTGGCTCTCATAAGTTTTTCAGAACATTAGTATACTACTAATTTAGTTAAATTGTTTTTTATTGTTTCAATATGGGAGACATATGTTGGGAAGCTTTCAGTAAATTTTATTTTTGTAAATTCAAATAACTGCCTTCCTTTTAAACCTGAAAGGCTGAACCAACACAATGTGCCCCATTACAATCAAGTTCCTACATATCCCTGATTCTTGTGTACTCTTAGGTAAGCACAGCAGCTACGTCAGAGCTACGTGAGAGCTACGTAACAGCTTCCATCTATCTACGACACCTTTACCGTTCACCATAGAAAACACCGTTTCCATTCCTTCAAAACATCTTAAATCACCAGAGTACCGTCAGTTAAGTACATCCTGTATTTTTTCCGTCCCGTTCTAAGGCAGAATTAAATTAATTTTTCTTAGATATATTCTCTTTTATTTCTAATCCACCCGGCTGTGAGAGCCACAGGGTATCGTGTTCGGGTTGAGCACATTTTATTTTTAACGTTTTTAATATTAATTTTTTATAATATTTTAATTTAGAGTAAATTATTTTACACGGTGTTTCCACCATTATCACCGTAGTTTGTTCTTGTTCTTTCGTTACGTTTGAAAAGGTGGTGGCGCCCTGAACTTTCATAGTCTGATGATCCTCTGTTATACAAAGTGTGTCATTAACTTGGAGTTGGACCACCCTTGAGAAGTCTCATGCCGGGATTTTGTTCAAGTGAACGAATAAGCTTTACAAACTGGCGCCCTCAAACATAAATAGTTACAACGTATTAACATCTGGCTTCTGAGGCATCCAGGGGGGGGAAAGTTAGAGTTTTGTTGGAGCGATAATTTAAATTGTTCAAATTCGTAGTTAGTTCGTCTCACTCTCCTTCTAAAAGGGAGATTTTTAGTTGGCTTGGAGTCGTATATTTCGTCGGAAGGGGGGTTTGTTGGGAAAATGATTTGGAATGCATTATTGTTGGGATAAGCGGAAATTTTTGCGGTATAGTTTAAGGAAAGGAATTGTCGACGTAAGTACAGTGGACGTTCGTTTGCAATGGCTAGGAGACTGTTGGTTGGGCTGGTTCTGAAAGCGCCCAATACACATCTCAGTGAGGTAGTTTGACATCTAATTTTTTAATAATGTTTTTTAGCAGTATCGTAGCAAATGGCACTGGCACCGATATGTGGACGACATTTTAGCTAGCTTCATCGATACAAATAGACAATTAGAGAGCTTCATTACTTACATAATCTCGATTCACAATAATATCAAATTTACCGTAGAACTAGAACAAAATAAGTCTATAAACTTTCTAGACCTTACAATTTCAAATATAAATAATAAACATGATTTTTCTATATTTCATAAACCATCACATACAGATATTACAATTCATAATAGTTCGGTCCACCCATTCAGTCATAAACTAGCAGCTTTCAATAGTATGATACACATACTCTTAACAGTCCCATTAAATATTAATAATTTTACCAAAGAATTAAATATCATAAAACAAATAGCAGTTAATAATAATTACGATCCAAATTTAATTGACAATATCATAAATAAAAAGATAAAAAAACAGACTTTAGAACAAGTATTCCCTTCAGATAAAAATAATAGACAATTTAAAAGCTTAACATACTTTGGAACACCATCCTTAAAAATTAAATCATTTTTAGAAACTTTAGACATGAATATTTCCTTTAAAACTGATCACAATTTATCCAAATTCATTAAAAATAATAAAACTAAATCTTCAAAATTAAACAAATCAGGAGTTTATAAATTAAAATGTGGTAATGACGATTGTGATAAAATTTATATCGGTAGAACTTTTAGAAATTTTAAAACTAGAATTTCGGAACACAAACGTAGCTATGACAACAAAAAATTAGATTCTAACTATTCAAATCATTTATTAGAAAACCAACACATTTTCGACCCAAATTTTGAAATTCTCCATGTAGTCGGTAATTCCTTTAGTTTAAATTTATTAGAAGCCCTAGAGATTAACAAAAATAAATATTCAGGTAATCTCCTTAACGACCAAATAGATATCAATCAGTCTCCTTTATTGAACCTCTTTACCTAGAAGATAGCTTAGGAATGTTTGTAGTGAATGAATTTCCAGGTAATATCTTTTAATACCATTGTTAACCTTAGTAAATAGATTTAGCACTGTATATATTAAGACATTTTTATATTTTACCTTCATTCGTTTTGACATAGCTACTGTGTTAGTGAAACGCGTCAACAAGTTTAAATTGAACATTAGTTCAAATATATGGAGTTTTTCAGTCTTTAACTTATTCGGCGTATCGCCCAAGTAGAACCTTAACTTTTTACAATCCATAACAAAATTTTGACAATTTCGAAAATCGCGATGATTCTGAAAGAATTTCGTATTTTCCAAAAGAAAATCATTCAAAATAATGTCTAGAACGATGAAAATGTAAGTTTGAAACTACGATATAAATGCAACCCCCTGTAGGTTAAAATTGACCTATTTTGACAGTTTTTCAAAATTTGAACGAAACTCAAAGTATGTGGAGGTACAAATTTAAGTTGGGATACCCTGTATAAATTTCAGCCGATAATAATGACACAAAGTCCTTTATTCTAAAAGTATTATCTCATCGGAAAATTTGTGTTTCCAAAAAAATCGTTGAAAACAAAACATAAATGAAGTTTATTGCGTTATAAAAAATAAAATCAACGACCTTGATTTTTTTTATAATAATAATCTTATACATCCTTAACAAGTTTTGAAGTATAATACCAAATTAGTTTCTTAAAAATATATTTAGCTAAATATGATTATTCTATTTTTAATTTTGAGTTAACTAATGATGTTAGAGTAAATCATATAATATATGAGGGCTCTTTCAAATATACATTTAAAAATATAAAATTAAATCGCACTTTTTATTATTTCTTTATTAAATTATATAAAGGACAAATTGAAAGTTATAGATATTGTCATGTATTTTAATCATTATTTAACAAAACTTTTTTTTCAACGTTTTCGACTTGTCACAGAAATATCTTTCATCACTCATCACTCGACATAACTGTCGGTATTGACAGTTACAACATTTATATACCATATGACCAAGTTTTTTTTGTTGAAGCTTTTACATTATAGTTACTTTGTTGATATACTCTAAGGTCTACTTAGATAGGTGGATTATAAAATAATATAAAAAATATCAGATTGATATATATATATATATATATATATATATATATATATATATATATATATATATATATATATATATAATTGATTGATGTCAAAAACGATTTTTTGATAAAAGCTTTTTTTTATAAGTTACTACAGTTTTTCCTTAATAAAGTTATTAAATTAAAATAAACAGTCAGGTTCACGGTTAATAACTTTAACAGGTTATGGGCCCAGAAATGCGCAACTGTTAGAAATAATTTATTTGATTTTTTTTGTTCCTGTTGTAAAGAGCATTCTTGAAGGACAAAAATGGAAACGATGAAAGTTCAAATATGCTTCCTGAACGGTAAAGTAAATTGGAATACATGGAAATATAAGTTGTGTGTTCTACTACGAGGAATACCAGGTACAACTGATGTTATAGAAGGTAAATTGCTCAGACCAGCTCCTGTATTTTCTACAGCATCTACAGAAGAACGAATGGAGTATGATAAGAAGGTTGAGTATTTTACTAAAGCAGATACTAGTGCATTACTGGTACTCACAACTAATATGACTGAAGAAACTCTTCAAAAAGTGATGAGATCCACTACAGCAAGAAATGTTTGGTTAGAACTTCACAAATTGTTTGATGGGAAAACTGAAGATGAAACTTATGAGTTATGTACTGAGTTTTTCAGTTATAAACGACAAGCAGGTGATGACATTTGCAACACATAGTTCAAAGCTGAAAAACCTTTGGCAACAAGAAATCACCAAAGACAAGTTAGTTCTTATGAATAATTGTTCTTGTGATTTACCTGAAGTACTGTTAATATGTAAGATACTTGATACACTGCCAGAAGAATACTTTTCTTTCAACTCTAGCTGGATGCTAATGCCGAAATAAGATAGAACAGTAGACAATCTTACCAACCAGCTATGTATATATAGGCATAAGACAGACCCTAGGGCCTATAGCCGTGTAAGAATTTTCCATCTGTATCTATCGCTTGCTACGCTTTTCCAGTTCCGTATTCCCTTTTCCGCGACTTCCTGCATTACGGCTTCCCTCCACTTTCTTCTGGGCCGACCTCTCTTCTTCTTTCCCTCTGGTGTTTTCCATGCTACTTCTTTTACATCTCTTGACTGTCCTAACCACTGCAGTCTTTTTGATTGGCTTACTTCAATTATTGTTGAGTTATTGTGTAGATCATACAACTCCTTATTTGTGCGCCTCTCCCATCCTTCTTCTGTTTTTTTTCCGCCATAAATTTTCCTTAATATCTTCTTCTCCCAGATTTCGAGTTTGGATTTCTGCTTCTTATTCATAACCCATGTTTCATATCCGTATAACACTGTCGGTCTTAATATTGTTTTATAAATTCTTTTCTTTGTTACTCGTGTGACTTGTTTTGATCTCAAGATTTTGAGTAATCCTCCAGCACATCTATTGCCCTTGGCCAGTCTAAGATTGATTTCTTCTTCTTCCTCACATTTATCATTTATTAGGACACCTAGATACATATAGTTCTTGGTTTCCTTTATTTGTATTATTTTATCGTTCTGTAGCTCTAGCCGTAATGTCTAAGGCTCTTCCGTTACTGTTTTATTTCTTAGTTTCATGTACTGGCTTTTTGCTTCATTTATCTTCAACCCCACTTCTTCTGCTGCTGTCACTAGATCTTTTGCTATTTTCATCAGTTCTTTTTTTTCCTTGGTAATAAAACCACGTCATCTGCATATGCCAAACATTGGTGGCTTTTGCTCAGTAAAGTACCCCGACGGTTGATTTTGCTCTTCCTTATAACATCTTCTAATGCTATGTTGAATAGCATGGTAGATAGGGGGTCTCCTTGCCTCAGTCCTTGGGTTGTATCAAATTCTTCTGATTCTTCCCCTTCTACTCTTACTACATTTCTTGTCTGCTTGAGTGTCATTTCCACCAGTTTGCATAGCTTCTCTGGAATTTTGTATTTTCTTAAGACTCTCAATAGCTTAGTCCTGTTTATCATGTCATAGGCTGCCTTAAAGTCGATAAACAGCATATATTCGTAACAGTGTGTTAATACTTGTTTCAGTAAGAAAATTTGGTCTGTTGTTCCTCTAGCCTTACGAAATCCACACTGGTACTCGCCGGTTATCTTTTCTGTATAAGTTTCTAATCCTCTTTTTATTAGTGTGGCTAGTACTTTGTACATGCTATCAAGTAGTGCTATTACTCTGTAATTGTTGCAATGTGAAATGTCACCTTTCTTGTATATCGGTAGAATTAGTGCTTTTTTCCACCCTTCCGGCATATGTTCAGTCCTCCAAACCTCTTGTATTAACTTAGTAATTTCTCTTTTTAATACAATACCTCCGTATTTCAAGTTTTCTGCCGTAATACTATTGAATGAATAATTTCTTCTATTTCTGCTAGTGTAGGTTCTTCATCTTCGGAACGGTTTTCTTCTCCCAATGGAACGTCTTCTCTTTCTTCTGTTTCTAGAGTTTGAAGAGCTATTAAAAGTAAAACCAGCTATGTGCCTATGAAAAAGCATTATCTAATAAAACGGAGAATAGAAATGAAGAGACTTTAAATACAGAAAAAAATTCAGACAGACGTAATTTGGAGAAGAAGAAATATAGAGAGTATATCACTATTGCAAGAAAGTGGGTCATAAAGTTCGTCAATTTGTCAAGTGGAAAGCCGATGGAAGACCTCCAAAGCATACAGCTAACAATAATAGTAATAAGTCTGAAGAGAGAAATGCAAATGTAGCACTATTAGCCCTTAATGAAGAAATTTTAAATGTAGATTGTGATCAAAACAGTTGGTTTGTAGATAATGGAGCAACTAATCATATCTGCAATAGCAACGATCTTTTCCAGACATTTGAGCACTTCAATAAAACATACACAGTAACAACTGCAAATGGAGTATCCATTGAAGCTATTGGCAAAGGTTCAATAATAATAGAAGCTTTTGTATATAGTAAAAAGTATTTTATTGAATTAGCTAGTGTGTGGTATGTTCCTGGTATAAAGAAAAATCTTTTTTCTGTATTGGCTGCACAAGACAAGGTTCCTCTTTATCATTTCCTGGGAGGTGGACGGCCAACTGTCCTTCCATCTCTTAGGTGGTCTACCGGGTGCTCTTTTCCCTGTTGGTTTCCCTTCAAGTGCGATGCGTGGCAGTCTGCTCTCCTCCATTCTTTTCACATGAGCGTACCAATGTCTTCTTCTTTGTCTCCCCCATCTTACGATGTCTTGCACTCCACATTGTTCCCTGATGTCATTGTTTCTAATTCGGTCCCTTCTTGTTTTTCCCACTATAGTCCTGAGCGTTTTCATTTCGGCTACTCTAAAGGCGGCTACAGACGTTCATGCATACTTGACAAGTGGACTTGTGCAAGCGTACGTGTACAAGTTTGCATCGACTCCACACGATACAAGCGTACTTGAACAGTTTTAGTAGGCAAAAATGGACGAAGACGCGCTAGCTCTTGCGATGTTCGTTATTGTGCTTAAACAAAAAGAAAAAACGTCGATTTTCGAATATTTGTTCTTAAACTGTTTATTTTTTTTACAACCATATCGCAGTTTGCATTTTTATCAATTTCTTTCAATTTTGTAATTAAATTTTTATATGCAGCCTCTCTCTTGTTTTTGTTATGATAGTCCTTTGATTTTACCTGCTATAAACAAGGAGATTCTTTGTAAATATTAATAAACTCCTCCAAAACCTCGCGCATACTTTTTTCATGTTCACTAGCCATTTTAATCTATCTTCTAGTAACAAACAAATAAACAAGTTAATAAACATACTAGGATCAACTTCCAGTTTCATACACACGTTCATGCATACTTGCGCAAGTCACTGGGACATGAAGAAAATTCGTACAAGTCTATGCCACTTGCACAAGTCGATATACTTGTACAAGTTTGTTCCTACACACGCTCAAGTATACTTGTATAAGTACGCTTGCACAAGTCCACTTGTCAAGTATGCATGAACGTCTGTAGCCGCCTTAAGCATGCTTTTCGTTTTGTTGGTTTCTTCTCTGGTTTCTATTCCGTATGTCATGATTGGCCTGATACAAGTCTTATAGATCCTAACCTTGCTATCCTTTCGCATGTATTCGTTTGCCCATATTGTTTGCTTTAAGCAAGACAAAAATCGACATAGTGAATTTCATTCGAGAGTAGAAGAATGTACTCTAGTAATTGATGGAGAAATCAGGTTAATAGGCCATAGACATCGAGTTTGTACAAACTAGCTATTCAAAATGTTACCCTGAAAAAACCATGTTGGATGTGAATATGGTTTCGGATAGTAGTTTGTTGCAGTTATACCATGAAAGGTTTGGACATCAAAATAAAAGACACGTGAAATCAATAATTGAAAAAGTTTTAGATATAAAAATTCCATTAGATAGTGAAATATGCGAAGGCTGTATTTACGGAAAATCACATAGATTGAAATTTGGAACTAGAGAACGTGCCAAAGCACCTGGAGAGCTCATGCACTCGGATGTATGTGGACCTTTCAAAACCTCAAGCTCAGGAAATCGCTATTTTGTACTTTTCAAGGACGATTTTAGTAAATTCATGTTTATTTTATGAAAGAAAAATCTGAAGTTGCAGAAAAACTAAAAATCCTGTTGAATGAATTGAAAATAGCGGGACACGTAATAAAAGAGCTATTTTCGGACAATGGAGGTGAATTTACCAGCAGCATTTTTCAACAAATTTTACGAAAGAATGGAATTAAGTATTGATCTATACACACCAGAGCAAAATGGGTGTTCAGAAAGAGATAATCGAACTATTGCTGAAACTGTAAAATCAATCATGTATGCAAGAAACAATTTACCGCAAATTTTATGGGCTGAGATGATAAATACTGCATATATTGTGAATAGAACAGGTATATCTGGTGTAAATGAAAAATCTCCCTATGAAGTTTGGACATGGAAAATACCAAACATCAAGCATTTGAGAGTTATAGGGTGTACCTGTTATGTACATATTCCCAAACAATGTCGAAAGAAAATGGACAGAAAAGCGGTAAAAGGAGTTTTAATTGGGTACGATAATGATGATGGATATCGTGTATGGTGTAAAGAAAAACAGCAACTCATAAGATCCAGAGATATTATCTTCGAGGAGCAACTTTTAACTAGATGGACTGAATTTTCACCCGTTGAAAATAAGAAAAGTACTGAAACTGAAGATGAAAGGAGTTTAGATAGATCTAATAACGATATTCTACCAGAAAATCAAGAAATAAACGAAGAAGATTTAGAAGATAGATTTGAAGAAGAGCCAAAATTAGTAGAGAATATATTAAAAAAACATAGAGAAATAAAATTACCTAAGAAGTTTGAAGATTTTGTAATGGAGGTATACAGGGTGTCCCACGACGTTTTGACAGTCGAATTTCTCGAAAACTGTTTATATGACATGTATGAAATTTGGCAGATAAAAACAGTCAAAACTACTACTTAAATTTATTATAAAATGACTTACATTCTTCCTGTCATTTCGGGTCACGTGACACCAGCATAATTTTTTTAAATGGGACAACCGGTATAATATTACAATTTTGGATATATAATTCAAAAACAAATTCAACGATACCACATTTGTCATCATTGTATTATTCAGTAATGATAATAGGGGCAGTTCAATTAACATCTGTATAAATTATTTTATTGAAAAACGTAACATAGGGAATTTCCAAGTAATTGAAAAAATTAAATAAAATGTTCGAATTGATGTCCATGTACATTGACAAAATGTTCAAACCGTGTTAAAAGATTTCTTGTAAGTGCTGCTGTAATCGTTTTGTATGTTACGGTTCGACATACCTCTTTCATTTTATCCTTTAAATCATCTAAATCAATTGGGGGTGTGGCATAAACTAGACCTTTTAAGTAACCCCAAAGAAAGAAATCTAAGGGTGTAATATCCGGCGATCGTGGTGGCCCCATAATTGCACCATTTTGACCAATCCATTTTTCACAAAACGTGTTATCAAGATATTCTCTAACTGGCCAAAAAAAGTGTGGAGATACTCCATCTTGCTACCATCACTTTGTTTGCCTTTCATGTAAGGGAGTATCTTGAAGTAATTCTGAGAGTATTTTGAAGCAAATCCGAGTATCTTTGCCCGTTAATGTTCCTCCATAAAAATAGTGACCAATCAACCGACCATTTAATATACCGCACCAAACATTGATTACCCATAATGTTTGAAAATTGGTTTCGCTTATCTAGTTTGGATTCTCCTGCGACCAATATTGATAATTATGGCGATTAATAATACCATTGTTATGAAACCTCCATTTATCACTCCATAATATTTTTTCTAAAGGGTTATCATTACTTTGTATGAAGGTTTCAGCAATAAAATTTATTCTCCTTTCAGGATCTGTCTGAGCGGTCTTTTGACGAAAAACTTGATTTTTACCGCTTGTAAAAGAACCAGTTCTTAGCTTTTGTTCGACATAGATAAAAGTATTTTTGCTTGGAGTTTCTATCAGGAAAACAATTTCTGTACAAACCTTTAGCATGAGTTTTGTTTTTTCCACATTTTCCATAAATAAGTAGCATGTCAACAAATTAATCGTAAGTGAAAATTGAAGGCATCATTTACTTATTATTACAGTGTCTTCACAAGATTACGACTAATAATTAATGACATTTCTTGAATAAACTTCACCTAACAATAATGAATGAACTTATATTGTTGCTACTATAGTTATTTATTTCATAGCCACCTAAATTTTTGAGTGCAAAATATTGCTTTAATAAATTTAGTGAAAGTAAGTAGCCCTTATTATTATTACTACACAATACAATGATGACAAATGTGGTACCGTTGAATTTGTTTTTGAATTATATATCCAAAATTGTTATATTATACTGGTTGTCCCATTTAAAAAATTATGTTGGGGTCACGTGACCCGAAATGACAGGAGAAACGGAAGTCATTTTATAAGAAGTATAACCATCAGTGTCGACTGTTTATATCTGCCAATTTTCATAAATGTCATATGATCAGTTTTCAAGAAATTGGACTGTCAAAACGTCGTGGGACACCCTGTATACGACACTTGTAGAACTTAAAGAATCACAGACTTACCAAGAAGCTATTGATAGTAATTATAAAGACATGTGGCTGGAAGCCATGAATAAAGAAATAGCATCTTTGAAAGAAAATGAAACATGGATTCTACAAGATTTACCACCCAGGAAGAAAGCAATTTCGTGTAAATGGGTTTACAAAATTAAAACTAATCCGGAAGGCTCTATAGATAAATTCAAAGCTAGATTGGTAGTCAAAGGATTTTCACAAATATATGGTGAATCCTATGAAGAAACTTTTAGTCCTGTTGCTAAATCTGGAACAATAAGAGCTTTGTTGAGTATAGCTGCTAGTGATAAAATGAATTTATGCCAATTTGATGTCTCTACTGCATTTCTTTATGGATATCTGCAGGAAGAAGTATATATGAAACAACCGGAGGGGTATCAAGATGGTACTAGTAAAATTTGCTGTCTCAAACGTAGCTTGTATGGACTTAAGCAAGCTCCGAGATGCTGGAATGAAAGATTCGTAGATTTTCTTATAAACCAAAATTTTATGGCAAGTGATTCAGATATATGCTTGTTTATCAAAAAACAAGAACATGATATGATTCTATTGGCACTTTAGGTTGACGATGGACTTTTAGCCACGAGTAACGAAATTCTGGAAAATGAATTAATGAATAATTTGGAAAAAGAGTTTTAATTTACTGCAAAACCAGCTACCTATTTTTTGGGCTTGGAAATTGACACTAGTAATGTCAGTTCTGTAACAGGGAGTCAGGCAGCTTATACAAGAAGAATCTTGGAACGTTTTGGAATGCAAAATTGTAAGGCTGTGACTACACCGATTTTTAAAAATGACCAATGAGGGAAAGAAACTGCAAAAGTAGAAGAAAGTTTTCCTTATAGGCAAGCAGTTGGAGCTCTAATGTATCTTATGGTAGGAACAAAACCAGATATTGCGCGTATGCAGTAGGAGTTGCCTGAAGAACATTAGATAATCCATCTCATGATGATTGGATTCGTGTGAAACGTATTTTTAGATATCTCAAAAATACTATCGATAATAGAATTATCTATAAGTCTGGTAACAAATTGAAACATCTTCAAGGGTTTAGCGATGCTGACTATGGAGGAGATCCTACAACTAGAAGATCAACTACAGATGTTATTTGTAAATATGCTGGAGATGCAATCTCCTGGCTTAGTTAAAGACAGTCACCAGTAGCACTGTCAACAACAGAAACAGAAATAGTTGCTGCACGTGAAGGAGCCAAAGAACTGATATGGTTAAAAAGACGAAATTATAAGTTTAAAAAATGTTCCTACACTATCAGTTGATAATGAAGCTGCTGTTAAGTTAGCAAAGAACCCAGAATATCACCGAAGAACGAAACTTATTGATATCGGGCATTTATTTGTAAGAAAATTGGTAACTGAAGGATGTATTGATATAGAACAGGTTGCCTCGGAACACCAATTCACAAGTATATTGACGAAATCATTATTCAAGCCAAGAATGTATTATATTTTGAAAAATATTGGACTAATGAATATCAAAAGTACTTAATGAGGGAAGCTTTTACATTATAGTTACTTTGTTGATATACTCTAAGCCAGCCATGTCAAACTTAAAGTCACTGGTTGGCCAAAATCATGAAGACCATAGACTAGGTGGGCCGCAAAACCTAATCTTAACGAAGACAAACTACTGAAAATCTTAACGAAAAAAAGTACTATTATGTTAGAAGTATATTTATTAAATTTCCAATAAAAAGGACATTACAAAAACTTACAAACATTAACTTCTTTTGCCAGATATTTGACATCTTTTGTCTTTAATTAAGTTGTCTATTTGTGGCGTGAATTTATCGGCGGAAATAACTTTTAAAACTGCGTCCAAGTGTGCGTCCGTCAATCGCGATCTTGCGGGAGATTTGTTTCCTTTCATCAAAGAAAATAATTGTTCACACTTATAGGTACTTCCAAACATTGACAGGATTTTACAGGCAAGTTTTCTCATTTTTTGGTATTGAAAAGGCAAGTACTTATAAAATTCGAATGTACCAACACTATCAAATTTTTCTTTTAAATGGGTATGACACTGAATCTCAATCACTTCCATCTGCAAATGAGGGGGAACTTTATCAATATCGATAGTGAAAAGACCAGTAAATAAAGAAAAATTGTTTTCTTGGGACTTAAAATCCTGAAAACGCTTTTCAAATTCTGACAGAAGGCTTCCCATTTTCTCTGTATACATTTTGTATGATATTGGGCCACTTGTACTTTCCTGATACGCCTTGCAAGTCGGAAAATGTGACAGATTATCCACCGCTAACTGGTTTTTCCACAGCACCATCTTATACTTGAAAGCTTTAACATGATCGTGCATATCTGTTATAACTTGACGTGGTCCTTGCAATTTCGTATTTAAGTCCGACAAGTGTTTTGTGATGTCTACCATAAATGAAAGATCTTGTAAAAAAGGTACGTCGGATAATAAGCGGACATCTTGTTCTTTCACTTCCATGAAAAGGCGTATTTCTTCTTTGAGTTTCCAAAACCGATCGAGAACCATAGAACACGAAAGCCATCGCACTTCTGCATAATAAGGTAAACCAGTGTACTCACTTTCTAAATCACGTGAAAACGCAGAAAACTGTCGCTGATTCAAGCCACGTGACCTTATGAAGTTTATCATTTTTTTCACTGACTTTAAAACGCTTTCCAACTTGATCACTTTTGAGCATAAAACTTCTTGGTGGATTATGCGATGAACATGATGACAATCTGGTTTGTCACTGCCCGTTTCTCTGATATTTGTTTGTAATATTTTAAGGAAGCCATTATTTACTCCAGTCATTGAAGGAGCTCCGTCTGTTGCAACGGAATACAGTTTTGACAAATCTAAATTGTACTTTTGCAGAAGTCCATAAACAGCATTGAAAATATCCTCCCCAGTTGTTGTATCATGCAATGGTACTAATTCCAGTAATTCTTCATAAACGTTGATATCTCTATCAACAGCACGAAGAAAAACAGCGAGTTGCGCCACACCACACACATCTTTACTTTCGTCACAGGCAATAGAAAATGCAATGAAAGAGTCTGATTTTGTTTTTATCTGTTCGCTTATATTGGCAGCCAACTCGGTAACTCTTTCAGCGACAGTATTCCGGGACAAGAATATATTTTGAAAAGCCTTCACGCTCCCGGGACTTACAATTTCCACGGCCTTTACAAGGCACTCTTTTATAAATTCACCTTCAACAAATGGTTTTGATTGTTTTGCGATCAACTCCGACAGTACGTAGCTCGCTTGAACGGCAGATTCATTTTCTTGCTTTGGACGTGTAAACATAAGCTGTTGACCTTTTAACCGTGATTTTAACTCTTTTAACTTTTCGTTTCTAATCATGCCTGTATACTTGTCAAACTTAGTTTTATGACTATCATAGTGACGTTTTATATTATATAATTTTGGGACACCGACTGTACTGTTACAAATCAAGCAAATAATTTTGTCTTTCACTTCACATCAAAAAAACTCCAATTCCCACTTTTCTTGAAAGATACGATGCTCATCTCCAAGTTTCCTCTTACTTCCACTTGGTTTTGAAACAGACATGCTAAAAACTTTATCCGAAATAAATAACAATAAGTACTGTTACGTGTTGTAACAATAAGTACGCAACTAAACTCGCAATTCTATCGCAACTGACTCATAACTGACTGAACAACTGAACTCAATCGAGCGGTATTGGCTTATATACGGATTGTGATTTCTCGACAGTTCTTTCCAGAATGTTCAGGTAGCGTCATCTGTGTTCTCGCGCGATAGAACTTTCCGGAACCAGCCAGGCTTTTAGGTTGAGCGCGCATCTTAGTTCATCATCACAGTACTTTATTTTCGGTTTTTAACAGACTCGCGGGCCGTATTACATGGCTGTTTTCAAAATTGATTCGGGGCCGCAGGAAAATGCTCAGTGGGCCGCATGTTTGACATGGCTGCTCTAAGCTCTACTTAGATAGGTGGATTATAAAATAATATAAAAAAATGTCAGATTGATATATAATTGATTGATGTCAAAAACGATTTTTTGATAAAAGCATAGCAATTTACTACAGTTTTTCCTTAGTAAAGTTAATAAATTAAAATAAACAGTCAGGTTCACGGTTAATAACTTTAACATTTTTACATAATATACTTATTTCATATAATAGGGTAAAAAACAATTAAAAACATTACAAAATCAATCGATTTTTGATTGATACCGATATGTTGAAGTATCAAAATGCCTCTTCTCTAACTGATCATCGATCCAGTTTCTAAATTTACCCACGTTGACGTAAACCCCAGGATTATTCTTCTCCCCACAACCGATTCCCCAGGCTACCATACCAGCTTGATAATATCTATCAGGATCCTCTCCTACGGGGAACACCAATGGACTACCACCGTCTCCTTTGCAAGTATCTTTACCTTCTTCCCCGCCTGCACACAAGAAGCTTTCATGCATTCGATATGCTGATCCGAATCGAGTTTTTCGAAGCTGCTGTTCACAATCTTCCTTAGGAACCAGCGGCAAATCGATTTTCTTAAGAATAATAGCAGTTTGCGTTGAATTCGTTTTGGTTCTACCCCAACCCATAGAAAATCCTCTTTCGGAGTCTACTACGAAATTTTGAGGCGGGAGACAAACTGTATTAATATGTTCGGCCAGATCGAATGGAGATTTTAATATTAATAGAGCTATGTCATTGTACAAAGCTTGTGGTAAGTATTCCGGATAAGCTATTATGTCATCTACCTGAAACAAATAAAACTTTAGCTTTTACGATGTCTCCTGAATCACGTTTTAAACAACATCTGTGATTATTATAATTACATTGTCGTTACTATAAAAATCAATTAAAATATTTTCGATTTTTCACTAATTGCTTCACATAAACAACGTTATTACCATGAATTAAATTGAATTATGTTGTTTACTCAACAGTTGGTTTTCTTATTAAATATTGAGAGGGTCACCCTCGCTGGGGCGGAACATAATGACGAAACTTCGTTATGTAGGTCATTGTCAATTATAAATATTCAAATTGAGTTGCTGGCATAAATAAATTAATTTATTTATTTCGAGACAAAATAATTTTATTCTGGTACACGAATAGGTTACTTGATTTTTTAAATTATTTATATGGAGCATTATTGAAAATAGAATCGAATTTTTCGATTAATCGAATCGGCAATAATAAAAAGGTTATAAAAATAAGGTTACTTGGTTATTGGAAAATTAAAAAATCGCACAGACCAAAATAATCAAACCATTGAGCTCATATTTTAAAAGAGTACACTGATAGGTGTACTTTATGAGGAAAAAAATAGAGAATGTTTACATTTCAGAAATACCGAGCGTCAAAGTAAATTAAGAGGGGCCTCCTCAAGGGTATATAAACCTAAAAACCTACACAATACTAGTTACTAATTTAGTAATTATTTGGTTCAAAATATTTACGATAGATGTCGATAGTAGTACTGAATCGGCTTTTACTTATTCAACATATTTTCTCTCTCTCTTTCCACTCAAAGAAACGCATCTGTGTTCGAATGTTTTGATTTCAAATAATTCAACTTCTTGTGAGCACAGAAACCTTATCTCTGTTTTTTATGTTGCATCCAAACCACAGCACACCTGTGCATAGATAAGAGAATGTTATATACACGGTTCCAAACAAAATTTGTTGACATAATTTCCATTTTCATAAACTGCGGAAAAGTTGCAAATTTACATGATTTAAAATAGGCCATTTAGTCTGAAAACACAGAACGTCATGTCACAACTTTGCCTCAATCTAATCATATTTGTATCAGTTTCAGAGTTCCTGTTGGTTGCTTTCAAATTTTATTTGCCATGTAGGCTCTTTTTTCAACTACATGTGTAAATATATTCAATTTTATCTAGAAACAAATAATATAAACAAAGAGTTTCTAAATTTATTATACAAAGAAATATTTACTTGTAATACAATGCTTTACATTTAATAGAAAGAGGAAAGTAAGGTACAGTTAAGCATTTAAAATAGCAAACGTTTAAAAAACTTACAAAGCAACTATAACAACTAATAAAAAATTTAAAGCGAAAGATCTGTAATGACAAATAATAATGTATATTTTGTGGGAAGATCGATGTATACAGTACAAAATCAAACATACAATCAACATGTACAAGTTTGCTTCTACCTTGTTTGCAAAGATTGATTATATGTGTTGTGGAGATTGGAACTGAAACATTTTTCCTTCATTATACAAAAAAATAGTTGGTTCATTCTCGTTTTTCCATGACAGATACACAATGTGTGATCACCTGAATGGTAAATTTTGTTTTTGTTTTTGTATAATATATTATTGGTATTATTACTTTTCCATCCAACCCATCTAATATGCAAGAAAAGTATAGGTTTACCCAAAAAAAGTTGGAATTTTGAATTTTTTTTAGTTGTTTTTACGTTTTTCAGCAAGAACAACACAAAAAAATGGTTTTTAGAAAAGAAAACCTATCTGTATAACTCGATACAGCCCCCGAAGTGCAACAAGTAGACAAAATTAACTTTTTAGTCGTCCTTTATTTTACAATTTTTTTTTAATATCAACAACCAGGACTATTACTAAGTCATCCTTTAATAATAATTTGGTTTCTTATTTTCTTTGATTTTTTGAAATGCTTATATAATCAAACATTTTGCAAGGAAATTTTGACTATTAGCTAGACAAAGTTTTAACATATTTATGGTTCAAAGATTTTTAAAATATAATGTTACCTACTTCATTCATTAATTTTATTCAACAATTACTATTATCTATGGTGCATAGGCTAAGGCATGCTAAAAAGTGGATAACCATCCTAATTTCTTATAAAATCTTTGGACAGGTTGTCAAGAGAAAAACAAATACACCTTGTCATTCTCTTGTTAAAACTGTTCTTAAAAAGACTTATTGTATGACGGAGGTAATGGAGTATGGAACTCTTAAGGAAAAAGTGGTTAAGAGCATTTTTGAACAAGTACAAAATGTTGTGGTGGTTGATACAGGATTGTGGGTAGATGTTCAACACGGTTTTCTAGGTGCTTCTCCTGATGGTAAATATATTCAACATAACAAATAATTACCATGTGTTATAAATTCTTTTTGCATATTAAATGACATACATTTATTGATAACATATTTTAGGGCTTGTAGGTGATGATGCACTACTTGAAATAAAATGCCTCCACTCTGCATCAAAACTGAATTTACAAACAAATACAATAAACGAAATAATTGACCTCATGAAGAACAAAATTTGTCTAGAAAAACACAACAATAAAATTCAACTTAAGCGGAATCACAATTACTATTATCAGGTATAAACATGATATATTTATTCCAAAGAACAAAAACTCAAAATCATTCTCACATAATATATTTAATCACTTTGATGTATTTACCAACAATAAATAAGAATAACATTAAAAAGTAGTTATTTGTGTAATAGGTGCAAAAAGTGCATTTTTGTTGCAAGGAAGCATGAAGCACTAAACACAATCTTGTGGAGTAAATATAAATAGCATTTACGAAGCACAAATTTACTTATTTAGCATGAAAATTACTTAATTATAATCACTTACAAATACAATACACACTAAACTATAAATTTGGGATATTTTTATGAGCACAAAACAAATGACAACAGCATTTGACCCATAGAGAAAGTTTGTCTATGAATTGACCGTCGTCTTCTGTCATTGTTCTATATTGTTCTGTACAGCGCCATGCATCAAGACGGTGGAGCGGTAGAACTAAAGTAAAAAGATGTTCGTTTGCAAAAATTTACGCACAACAAATCTCAAAAAATACAATGATTTGATATTTTCAGAATCGAGTTCTCTAGGCTTCCTTTTGGGGATCAGGTTTTGGTGTCCAGATTGGTGACCACAAATTGTCAAAACTGTCAAAATCACACCATCACTTAATGGCTTATATCTTTTTTATAACAATATAAAACTCAACCAAAATACCTGATCCCCAAGACAAAGGTCCAAGTTATATTGTGTTAAAATTTCAACACTTAATTTCCCTCCGTTCTTTAAATTTGTTGTGTACAAAATGACCTAAATTTTGTTGCAAATCACGGGTGCCAACTGTTTTCAGGTTCCTAAAACGTGAGGCCCCTCTTAAGAGCGTTTTCAAGTAACTTTTTTATTTGACCTCTGAGAACGCTGAAGGTCATGTCAATCGATTCAAAATGAAAAGTTGAGTCGAAATATATATACGATTTCGGTCTAGTAAGTTAAGACGAATATTAGCCTTACAATTTAACAATCCATTTAGTTAGTATAGTTACCTCAATATCTTGATAAGGTAGAATTTCTACGTAAAGTTCCATGTCCCAAGCGCCACCTCTTACTTTAAACTTGGTATCGATATTTTTGTTTTCTATACAATGCGCTGTTGTCAAAGCCACCTGAGGATGAATTAGAGATGCACCGCATCTATAATTTCCCTTTTTTTTAGAATCCACTTCGAATATTGCCAACATCCATGGAAATTCACCAAATTGTGCTTCGCCTACTGCGGCTCCTGTAATTAGATAATTTCGAAACATAGGTCAATCAAAATCAACCATTTTCTATAAAATATAAGAAAACCAAGTAATGTAGGACGAAACGTTGACCAATTTTGTCCAAAACCTCCAATAACTTCAATACTATCCTCATAAAATAAGAGATCTACCATTTTACCCAGATTCCACGGTCATAACATAAATTCTATATCGATAAGTAACTTCAAAATGGTTATCTCGAATAAATAGAGAAAATTTGGGAAATCTACACTGAAATGTGCATCAAGCTTTATTTTGAAGCGATAAAATCACAGAGAAAAAAAAATTGGATAATGAAGATGAAATATTGAGAATGGTACTCACCTGATAATTGGTGTCCTGCTCCGTATTTATTTCTGTAGCCACATCCATTTTTAATATCTATTAACAAAGATAAAATGACGCAGTTAACAAAAACACAACATCTTCCACTTTTTCTTATATTATTTATAGTTGATATTTTTCAAATAACCCTCGTATCTATCGAATATAAATAAATTATTTTGGTGACTTACCTTTTTTATCATCGTCTGCATTTATTTGACCCAATATTATAATCCAAGTAATGAATAAATGACCTACAGTTAACACAATCATTGTTGGCAAGAGAGATACTATTTTTTCAGATGTGTTAATATCTGATATGTAGGTACTGAGATTTCAAAAAAATGATTTCGTGTATAACGTGACTATATTGTACATTTAATTCAAGGTTTTCTTGTTTTCAGTCTTTTGTAGGATGATATTGATCATTGTTAAATTATTATAAGCGTTAATGGTCTAAAACGATGTAATTCCCTTATTTGGCATATATCTCTTAAACCAGTTAGTTTAAAGGTATATAATTATACCCGGATTTAGGAAAAATACTCTATCACTTTTCCAAAACAATTAATTTCCAAGACATAGATTTTTGAAATAAACCCTATGGATTTTAGAGCCCTTTTTTGATATCTCAAATTTGATTTATATCTCAGAAATGGATCAATTTATGAAACTGTGGATTTTTGTCCTTATAGATACATATTTCAAGAATGCTGTATTATAATATGAGTTAGATATTTTTATTATTTTATTATGTACGATTTTTTATACAGGGACATGTTGTTTTAATTTTCAACTCTTATTTACTGATGCTCATTTCTCCTAAACCAGATATTTTAGATATCCATATTCATTACACGTTCATTCAGGAAGCAATACTCTATGACTTGTGAAATTTTCATATTTTCAAAACAATTGTTTTCCAGTATATAGATCTTTGAAATAGACCATAATTTTTTTGATTCACATTTTGTTGTCTCAAGTTTGACGCTTTATATACCTAAAATGGATGTATGAAACTGTTAATTTTTTCGTCGTACATCCATCCTTTAAGAATGCTTTATTATAATATTTTCATTATTTTGTTATGTACGATTTTTTATATAAGGACATGTTTTTTTTCAACTCTTATATATTGATACTCATTTCTCCTAAACCAGATATTTTAGAGATTTATAATTATTATACTTCTTTTCAAGAAGAAAAACTATATAACTAGCGAAATTTTCAAATTTCCAAAACAATTATTTTCCAAGATATACATCATTTTTTTGCTTCACTTTTTAATATCCCAAAGTTGACGCTCTGCATCTCAGAACTGGGTTAAATTATAAAACTGTTGATTTTTTTTCTCGCAGATCCATCCTTCAGAAATGCTGAATTATAATATGAGATCGATATTTTCATTATTTTGTTATGTACGATTTTTTATATGACGTTTTTTTTCAACTCGTATTTACTGATGCTCATTAAACCTAAACCAAATATTTTAGAGGTTTATATTTATTTTCCGTTTATTCAAGAAGAAATACTCCACAACTTGTTAAATTTTCACATTTCCAAAACAATTATTTTCCAAGTTGCAGATCCTAGAAATAGACCATAAGTTTGTAGCATCACTTTTTAATATCTTTATTATTTAATAACTTTGATGCTCTGTATATCAGAAATAGGTTAATATATGAAACTGTTGATTTTTTTCCTCGAAGAACTATCCTTTGAAAATGCTGTATTGGAATATGAGATCGATATTTTCATTATTTTGTTATATAGGATTTTTATATAAGGACATGATTGTTTTTATTTTCATCTCTCATAAATATTTTAGAGGTTTATATTTACTATACACTCATTCAGGAAGAAATACTCTATAACTCGTTAATTTTTTACATTTCCAAAACAATTATTTTCCAAGATATAGATCTTCGAAATTGACTATAAATTTGCAACTTCACTTTTTAATATCCCAACTTTAACGCTCTGTATTTCAGAAATAGTTTAATATATGAAACTGTTGATTTTATTCCTCGTAGATCTATCCTTTAAAAATGCTGTATTGTAATATGAGATCGATATTTTCATTATTTTGCGATATACGAATTTTTATATGGGGACATGTTTTTTTTTTCAACTCTTATATAATGATACTCATTTCTCCTAAACCAGATATTTTACAGGTTTATAATTATTATACAGTTAAAAGGGAGAAATACTCTTTAACTTGTGAAATTTTCAAATTTGCAAAACAATTATTTTCCGAGATATCAATCTACGAAATAGACCATTATTTTTTTTGCTTTATTATTTAATAACTCAACTTTGACGCACTGAATTTCAGAAATGGGTTAATGTATGAAACTGTTGATTTTTTTCCTAGTAGATAAATCCTTCAAGAATGCTTTATTATAATATGAGAAGGATATTCACATTATTTTTCTACGTACGATTTTTTATACAAGGTCATATTTTTTTAATTCAACTCTTATTTATTGAAGAAAAAAATCACTTTATCAAAGAATTGATCAAAAACCTTGTATAAGATGGATATTTTCATTTTTTAGCTATATACGATTTTTTATATAAGGACATGTTTTTTTTTATTTTCAACTCTGATTTACTGATGCTTATTTCTCCTAAACCGGATATTTTACGGATATTGAGGAAGAAATATTGTATAACTCCTGAAATTTTAAAATTTGTAAAACAATTATTTTCCAAGATATAAATCTTTGAAATAAACCATATTTTTTAACGTCCCTTTTGGTTGTTTCAACTTTGACGCTCTGTATATCACGAATGGATTAATATATGAAAATGTTGATTTTTTTCCTCGTAGATATATCCTTCAAGAGTGCTCTTATAAAATATAAGATAGACATTTTCATTATTTTGCTATGTACGATTTTTTATATAAGGACATGTTTTTTTTTTTATTTCAACTCTCATTTCTCCTAAACCGGATATTTCACAGCTTTATAATGATTATACGGATATTCAGGAAGAAATATTTTATAACTCCTGAAATTTTCAAATTTGTAAAACAATTATTTTCCAAGATATAAATCTTTGAAATAAACCAGATTTTTTAACGTCCCTTTTGGTTGTTTCAACTTTGACGCTCTGTATATCACGAATGGGTTAATATATGAAACTGTTGATTTTTTCCCTCGTAGATATATCCTTCAAGAGTGCTCTTATAAAATATAAGATGGACATTTTCATTATTTTGCTATGTACGATTTTTTATATAAGAACATGTTTTTTTTTTATTTTCAACTCTCATTTACTGATGCTCATTTCTCCTAAACCGGATATTTTACAGATTTATAATTATTATACGGATATTCAGGAAGAAATATTTTATAACTCCTGAAATTTTAAAATTTGTAAAACAATTATTTTCCAAGATATAAATCTTTGAAATAAACCATATTTTTTAACGTCCATTTTGGTTGTTTCAAATTTGACGCTCTGTATCTCAGGAATGAGTTAATGTATGAAACTATTGATTTTATTTCTCGTAGATACATCCTTCAAGAATACTGTATTTTAATATAAGTTCCATATTTTCAGTATTTTGCTGTGTACGATTTTTTATAAACGGTCATATTTTTTTTAAATTCAATTATTATTTACTGAAGAAAAAAATCATTTTACCAAAAAACAAAAATTTTCCCCAAACTTGTACTTAAGACAAACTCTACCTGACACATCTTGTAAGATACGTGGAGAAATTTTCAAGATATTAAAATAATAGACTCATACGATTTCCAATCTTCGTAAGGTAAGTCCCAAAAAACATCGTTTATCCCATACTTAGGCTTAGATTAGACGGGCGCACATACGCTCAGCGTATTTGCGTCGCGTATTGTTTACACTGGTTGTTTGCGAAATTATACGAGCGTAAACATCACGTTGGGTACAGCCAGAGTAGATAGAACTGGCTAGCTAGAATAGTCTTAAAATGAATCCCGTGACAATCAGTTGTGTCTCCGCTCTCTGTATTAGATAATTACTTAAAAATAAAAATAAGAAAAGGAGAGCTAAACGTCGATGGTGGGTTCATCCCTTATTAAGTGACAGGTTATCGACGGGTTACTTTCAAACAAAATTTAGTCAACACAGATTACATCCTCAAAAGTTCTTTTCATTTTACCGAATGTGTGTAGAGATTTTTGATGAACTACTCAACTTGTTATGCAACGCTTTGCGAAAGGAAAACACAAACATGAGGATTTCAATTTCCCCAACAGAACGTCTGGTAATCACTCTAAGGTATGTGTAAACTTTATTAGAAAATTTACAAACATAAAAAACAACTGAATATTAAAACTAAATAAAAACTACAGTCTCTCGTAATATTGACCACCGCCGTATTGGATGTCCTGGGAGTCAGCAGAAGCACTGGAAGCTGGTGTATCCCATGGTGGAGACTGATATCTCTCATAATTATCGTTGGAACTTGTAGAAGCCGAAGCATATCGGTTTCGATTAGCCGGTGGATAGGCAGCGTTGCCTTGAGATCTCGGTTGAGAAGGGAAACGACACTCTTGTTATTATTATGCTTTATTTATCATAGATAATGTTAACAATAAACAATAAAAACAACGAAGTACATACTTAATAAGCCAGATGATCAAAAAACAACTAGACAAAAAGAAAAAACGAAAAATAAATCTGCAAGCTACAAGATACAAGCATAAAAATATCCAGGATGTAAGCACAAAACATAAATAGAAATAGAAATGTACAATTAGTTATATCAATAAAATAGTATAAGCAAATAAACAAACAAACTGTACCAAAATTAAACAGAAACATGTATAAAGCAACCATGAAATAAAGTAATATATAATATGAATAAAATATAAAATAAAACATGCACAAAATAAGATATAAAATTAAGATTAAAAATGAAAAATATTACAAAAAATGTATATTATATACATGCCAATAAATAAATGTGAATATGAACCACTAGATTTCAGTGGGTTAATGTATATGATCAATAATTTTTTAAACATTTTTAGGCTTTCACTAACTTTTATGTACTGCGGTAGATCATTAAATTGTACTACACCTTTGTGGAATAAATTCTTCATCGAACTTCCTTTAATGGTTGCTTTCACATAAAAATTAATTGAATTTGCTGATCTTGTGTTTTTATCATGTATTTGTGAGATTGGAACTAGCTTACCATGTAAATATTGCGGTAAGAGATTATTGATAATTTTGAAGATGAAAATCATTGTTTGTACATACAGAAACTTCTGAACTTTTAACCAATTTAAACAGTTAGTCATCAATTCCACACTAGTATACCTATTGCATCCCAGAATTACTCTCATCGCCTTGTTTTGAATAATTTGTAATCGTTCATAACTAGCTCTAGAACAACCTGTATAAATTAGTGAACAACAGTAATAAAAATGTGGTAGAATTAATGTATTGTAAACCATAAGCTTAGTATGCATTGACAGAAATGGTGAAATTCTTCTCAAAAAACCAATTTTTTTCCCAATCTTTCTACATATGTAATTTATGTGACTATTAAATTTTAGTTCATGATCCATCATAAAACCTAAATATTTTATTTCAGGTACACTCTCTAGGTCCTAATCATTTATCTTAACACTCAAATCAAGGTTGAAAAATTTAGCTCGCAAAACAGGACCACCAATGAACATAAATTTAGATTTGGATTCATTTACTTTTAGTTTATTGATCTTAAATATGTCAGAAATTTTTTTCAATTCTGAATTGACTGTTTGTACTACTTCAACAAAATTATTCCCGTAATAGTAAATGAGGGTGTCATCCGCAAAAATATGGATTTTACATTTCTCTAGCACATTTCCCAAGTCATTTATATATAATATGAAAAGTAGGGGCCCAAGAACACTACCTTGTGGAACACCAATATTGTTTAATTCCGGATCCGATGCTGAATTGTTAAATGTGGTTATTTGATATCTGTTCCTCAAATAATGCTGAATCCAGGAATAAACTACCCCATTGAAGCCATATTTCCTCAATTTCAACAATAATATATCACGATCTATTGTTTCAAAAGCTCTTCTGAGATCAATAAAAACTGAACAAATTCCTACTCCCGGCCTATCTAGAATATTTTTCATGTCAGATATAACCAGTTGGAGTGCCGTCTCACAAGAATGCGAATTACGAAAACCAGATTGATAACTGTGTAATATCTTATTTACAGAAATGAATTTACTTACTTGATCATACACTACTAGTTCTAGTAATTTCTCACAAAAAGGCTGCATATTGATTGGCCTTAACTGATCAGCTTTGTTTGTATTTAATACTTTGGGAATAGGAACTATAGTTGAAGTTTTAAATCTTTGAGGAACTATGCCCTTTTCCAAACTCAAATTTATGATATTAAGCAAAGGATAGCCTATCACGTGAAACAAATTCTTAATAACATCAAGACCTAATTCATCAGTACTGTTTTTCTTTTTTTGGGATTTTATTATTTCAAGTAGCTGTAAAATGTTAATTAATTTGAAATATTCCATTTTTGAACCATTTAAAGGGACCGTTTGCAAAACAACATCGGTACCGGAATCAGGAACTATTATGTTACCCACAATATCGCAAATACTATTTATATAATATCTAGTGCACAATATTATTGTATACCCTGATAATTGGAGTAATAGCCACTATAATCTACAAGAAATTCCGCCCAAGGGATAATCCAGATTCCAGTTCAAGTACACAAGTTCCAGTAGTCCAACTCCCTCGTCTACCCTCATGAGTTGGAGCTTCGGGGGGAGGAATTACCTCAACGCATCCTGATGACAACGCAGTGTAAACGCCAAGTCAGCAGAGTGCGGAACCGAGGACATAAAAACAGTTGTAAAGAAATTGACTGTCTCGACCCTTACTTCGTGGAATATGCTCATATTAGTGTTTTTAAATGAAACTCAAGGTCTCTAGTTAATTCCACAATATAATACAAGTTATTGAAAATTCTAAAAAATTGACAATTGTTTCGATAAATCAAATTCTGACGATGATATTGATTTATCGAAACAATTGTCAATTTTTTAGAATTTTCAATAACTTGTATTATATTGTGGAATTAACGAGAGACCTTGAGTTTCATTTAAAAACACTAGTTGTAAAGAGTTTTTTGTTGTTGTTGTTAATTTGAATTTGAAGTAAACGTAATAATTGTTAGAGAATATATTTGTAACTCGAAAATAAAGTTTTTAAAAATAGAATTTAATGCTTGAAGCAGTTAATTCGCGCAAGAAAAGATTGGAAATTCCTCAAAAGGTATTTAACTACCGTTTAACAAGAGCCCGTAGGTTTGTGGAATGTACGTTTGGTATTCTTGTAAATAAATGGAGAGTATTTCACACAAGTTTACTGGTGGAGGAGGATTTTGCAGTAGATATTATCAAATCTTCATGTGTACTGCACAACTTTGTAAGAAGGAGGGATGGATTTCACCACGACGACACTTTAACAAATCCACTAGAGGATATCGGAAAGGTGGCTACGGGAGGTAAATCTAGCGGTTTTGCAGTCAGAGAACACTTTACACAATATTTTATGACTAATGACGGAGCCGTATCTTGGCAACTTGAGAAAATTTAATGTGTTTATTATTAAAATTAATAAATAAATATCTACTTACTTTTATTACTTTTTTCTGTAGCCGGCAACATTTCCCAATTGTCAATCAACTCTGCACAGACTTCATCCCAGAGTTTCATTTTTAGCTCTCTATTGCTGTACTCTTTTGATTTTATGTTGTACAGAGGAGGCCGTTTTTCAATTTCAGCAATTAACTCTTTCAGTCATGTTGGGTACAATTGTACCCATTGAAATAATGCTTGTATTATAACTACAGGAATCTTCAAATCAAATTAGTGTAACGAAATTTATATTCTCTAAGGACTATATTTATGCGTTTTATACATAGATGGCACCAAAAGTGTTTTACTCTTAACGAAATTTATTGTCATAAGCAATATGGTGGCACCCGCTTAGACGGTACAAGGTAAGACTACTTTTTATCTTGAAATATCATTCAAATAAATGTCAATCGCAGTTTATATTTCTGCGCAATGTTGAAAATAGTGTTAAATCTTACTAATTATAAATATATTTTATTAAAAATTTCAGTTTCTCAAATTGATAACTGTCCCTCAAATTCGATGGGTACAAAAGTATTATTTTTAATTTCAGATTAAAATGAGTTCAAGAAAAGTTTTAACCGAGAAGGAACTACTGGAAGAGCTAGAAAAAGGGCTGTCTGACATAGAAAGACTTGATAGTGATGACAGTGACTACGAAGAAGAGATCCAAGTAAGGCAGAGAGTTGGACAATTGATTGATGATGTCTCAGAACATATAAACGAGGAGGATAATGTGGAAGAAATAGAGAACGAAGAAGAGGAATATAACTATGAAGACTTCATTACTTTGAAAAAAAACGTAAAATGGTTACAGAATGTGCAATATGTAACAAGACATTTACCCACTAAAATATCCCGGAATTCTAATGAAAACTGTTCTGAGGAATATCCAGTTACATATTTCCTGAGATATTTTCCAGAAAGTTTATTTGAAGATATAGTTCAATACACAAATATGTCTGCTTTGCAAAATGGAACTGAGAAATTTGTACCATGTAACCTGCAAGAAATAAAAGCTTTCTTTGGTCTTAGTATTCTAACAGGATGCCTAAAATTTCCAAGATTACGTATGTATTGGGATAAATCGTTAAAAGTTGTTATTTTTACAGACACAATGACAATTAACCGTATGTTTAAACTTCGAACCCACATACACTGTGTTGACAATCTAGCACCCAGACAGAGCAACGACAAACTGTGGAAAGTACGACCAATTTTTGAATCGGTTCTAAAGAGATGTAGAGAACTTGAGGTAGAAACAAATGTCTGCATCGATGAACAAATCATGCCCTTTAAAGGGAGATTGTCTATAAAAGAATATATCAAAAACAAGCCTCATCCATGGGGAGTAAAGCTGTATTTGTTAGGTGGTGAAAGTGGACTGACTTATGATTTTCTAATCTATCAAGGCAGTACCACCGAAATAGATCCTTCATTTCTGAAATATGGGCAGGGTGCAGGTGTCATATTACAATTATCAAAAAAACTCGAACCTAATAAACATATATTGTACTGTGACTATCATCTTCTACAAATTCTCAATCAAAAATCAATATTTCTTGCTGGTACTGCTAGGCTCAATAGGTTTTCTAAACCATCCCTAACTGACGTAAAGGATTTTTTGAAAAAAAGAGAGGATCAACGGAACAAATTATCTCTACAGATGGAATTGTAGTAACCAGATGGTTAGATAACAAACCAGTGATTATGGTATCCAACTTTGTTGGTGTTGGGAAAGAAGACATTGTGAAACGCTGGGATAAAAAAACAAAATCGTTCTGTGACGTAAATCGACCCGAAGTTATACAAAAGTACAATAGGTCTATGGGTGGCATAGATTTAGCAGATGCTCTTATTGCTTTCTACAGAACAAAAAGTGGACTATTCGACTAATGTTTCATGCAGTTGACATGGCACTAACAAACTCCTGTTTGGAGTATAAACAAAACATGCATACCTTAGGTATTCCGAAAAAAGATATTATGGACCTTCTACATTTTAGGATGCAAGTTGGCGAATCGCTCATAAAAGTCAACTCTTGCAACAACCGAAAAAGGGGAAGACCATCAAATGGTACATCTAGTCCAGTAGTGCCAATAAAACGTCGAAATGTTGAAGTTAGACCTCTTACTTCAGTGCAATATGATAACATTGGACGTTTTCCTGAGCATCCAGAGTTACCTTTACCATTAAGGTGCAAAAATCCTGGTTGTGGGGGAAAGTCAAGATGGAAATGCCAGAAGTGCAATATACATCTATGCCTTCAAAAGGAGAGAAATTGCTTTCTTGCCTTTCATCAGCAATAGTTTTTTCGATAATATTTATATTTGTTAAGTACTTTTCGGTACATATGTACCCATAATAAATTTTTCTACATATATATGCTATATTTATTTTAATGTATAAAGAGAGTTATTTGAACTCATTTAAGTACATTTAAACCAAAAAATATTTTCATGCTGAAAAAAAAGTCGGTACTGAAAGGGTTAATTTTACTGTATCCCACATTATTCAACTGATTATTTTTTCTTGGAGTGTACATCCACACGCTGGGCGTATGTGCGCCCGTCTAACCTAAGCCTTACGTATGAAATTAGGCCAGTTCTACACGCTACTTACCAATAACTTCAAATTCAGCCAAGCTATTACCTCCATAACTGGTTTAAACACTTCCAATAACGTTACACAAAAATATACAAAATATTTTATTAAAATAAACGTTACAAATTTTATCAACTAATATTTATAAGTGGACGTGTCGAGATTGTGTTTAATCATTTGTTCATCTATCCAGTTCCTAAATTTAGCCACATTAACATAAACACCAGGTGTGCCATTCTCACCGCATCCTATACCCCAAGCGACGATACCAGCTTGAAAATACCTGTCAGATTCCTTTGCAATAGGAAATATCAAAGGACTGCCACCGTCTCCTTTGCAAGTATCTTTCCCTTTTTCCCCTCCAGCGCACATAAAACTGTTGTGAAGCTGGAAAAATTTCCCCAATCGCGTCGTTCTGAGTTTATCCTGGCAGACATTGTTATCCACAACAGGTACATCGATCTTCTTCAATATAACTTGATATTTTCCTTTCTTTCCGAACTGGTCTTTACCCCACCCGGTGGCGTATCCCACTCCCGATTCCACCACGTGATCCTGAGGAGGGAGACAAATCGTCGAGATGTGATCGGCTGCGTCCACGGGAGTTTTTAAGAACAGTATAGCTATGTCATTGAACAACGCACCAGCGTAGAACTGTTCGTGTATTTGTATCGACTCCACTTCTCTATCTTGGTAAGGAAAAAGTTCCTCGTCGTGCTGGGTATCCCATTCTCCAGCTCGCACTTTGAACACCTTATTTTTCCCGGTTACGCAATGTGCGGCGGTTATAACGGCTTGCGGGTGGATCAAAGCGCCTCCGCATTGATAAACTTTCAATACCAGAGGATTTCCTTCGACGGATTCCTCTCTTAAGATGGCTACCATGTAGGGGAACTCTCCGAATTGGGCTTCCCCATCTGCGGCTCCGGTTATCCTGAAACCCACTCCTTTGGTGTTTAAGTATCCGCAACCTTTAGGTTTGTCGATCACTGGAGCGGGAGTGATCGGTTCGGTTACAGTGTTGTCTTTACTGCAACATAGTTCGAGGTAATTGTTGCCACAAGGACCATCATTAATTCTGAAAAACGAATTATATTAATAAAATATATACTCAATGACTTTAGAAGTTATACACCCAGAAGGAACACATGATGACCATGTTTACATAAATCGAATAGTACAGATATTGTTATAGTAAAATCGCAATCGGTGCGGAGTAATAAGACTGTCTGAACAAGTCATTTCAGGGGTGGGTACCTATTATTATATTTAAGGAATAGAGACAATCGGATTACTGAAATATTTATTACGAATATTATTGAATGCCTATATTTTTTTAGTATATTCGATTGTAGTTTTTTTATGAACATATAAACGACCTGCATATTATTATTGTTGAAACAATTTTCAAGAACTATTGGTAGTCTTAATGACCTCAGGGATACGTGGTGGCATTATAATTTCAGAGATAATTCCCCCACCTGACTATCGAATTTGTGTATTTTTGTTTCAAAGGTAGTTGCAGTCTGATTATCAGCAATTATTCATTTAGTGAATTTAGAAAGAACTTGCTCGCTTGATAACTTTTATAAAGTAATTATTGTGATTATTATTTTCGGTTAATGGCAGAAAATTTGCAGTATGGATCCGAGCTTACACCTGTAAAGATTACGAAAAAGTCGGCGTTGTCGGTGAACGAGAAAGTAATAATAATAGTATATTAAAGTATAAGTGGATAAAAAGGTCTTTCAAACACGCGCGAAATAGAGCAAGTGTTTGAAAGACCAGTTATCCACGAATACTCTACGCTATTTTTTTTATTGGTGCACTTTGAAAGCATAAAATATTATTATATTATTACTACAAAAAAATGGAAGTCCGCCCTCGATGCCCAGCCAAGTTTCATTTCATAAAAGTCCCTCCTCGATGCCCAGCCAAGTTAAGTAAAAGTCCATCCTAAGTAGTATTTATTTTTATTAAAAATGTATGTAGAATTACCGGAATTGCAAAAAATAGAGTATACACCTCTCGACTAAAGACATTAATCCCTTAATTAGGTGGAATCAAACCCCACCCGCGGGATTAAATGGGTCACTTTAGTCGCTTGGTGTATAATATACACAAACTTATTAGCAACATTGACACAGAATTCAATGCTTGGTACCTTGATGATGGTTCTTTAGGTGGTAATACTAATTCCGTGTTCAAGTCTCTTGTCTATATAATAAACAATTCCAAGGATATTGGTCTTGAACTCAATTTCAGCAAATGCGAGTTGTTTTTCTTAGAATCACCAAATAATCTAACCATTGATAAATTTAATTCTGTAGCACCAGGCATAACAATTACCAACAGACAAAATTTATTTCTATTAGGTGCTCCTTTATTAAACGAATTCTTTCTATCAGCTTTCAATGAAAAACTAACCTTTTTCAAAAAAATGTCATCTCGTTTATCCTGGTTACCGACACATATTGCTTATTACCTTCTCAAGAATTGCCTAATAATACCAAAATTAACATATATCTTAAGATGTAGTCCGACCTGGTTACATAATGATATCCTAATCAATTTTGACAATGCCATTCGTCATTCATTAGAGTCATTAATTAACATTAAATTAGAGGACCTTTCTTGGAAACAAGCTTCACTACCTATTTCATATGGTGGTTTAGGAATTCGCTCAATCGTTTCAGTAGCTCTTCCTTCTTTTTTGTCATCATTAAATAGTTCAAAAAATTTCATTAATTACATTCTGCCTATATTTTTCCACACACAAGACCCTTTATTAATGGAGGCAGAAAATATTTGGTCATTAAAGTCTAACAAAGTTGTACCCGATGATTATAAATCCTTTCAAAAATCCTGGAATATTCCTTTATTGAACATTGAAAAAGAAAATTTGCTTCAGAAAGCTATCAATTTAGCAGACAAGGCTCGTTTGAATGCAGCATTTTCAAAGGAATCAGGAGCATGGTTGAACGCTATACCGTCGGCCCCATTAGGTACGCTTTTAGATGCCGAAAGTTTCCGTATTTCTATTGGTCTCCGTTTAGGTTGTCAAATTTGTGTAACATCGCTGTCGTTGCGGAGCTGATGTTGATTAATATGGTAGACACGGCCTAAGCTGCAAATTAAGTGCCGGCCGTTTTTCACGTCATTCTGCAGTAAAAGACCTAATCAAACGAGGCCTGTCATCTGCAAAGATTCCCTGTTCGTTGGAACCGTTAGGTACTTGCCGCGACGACGGTAAACGTCCAGATGGTATGACCCTCATTCCATGGCAACGCGGCAAACCAGTTATATGGGATTTCACTTGCATTGACACTTGGGCTCCGTCCCATGTCCGATCCACATCTACTTCCGCAGGCGCTGCAGCTTCATATAGCGAAACTTTTGAAATCAATAAATACAAAAATTTGGAGAACATTTACATTTTTATTCCTGTAGCAATTGAAACCTCTGGTGTTTTCGGTCATGAAGCTTTAAAATTCATTAAAGAAATCGGTAAAAAAATATCAGTAGAAACCAATGATTCAAGAGCAACTTTGTTCTTTATACAACAAATAAGTATTGCAATTCAAAGAGGAAACGCTTCATCTTTTCTCGGTACGTTTCCCCGTTTTAAGCCTCTAGATGAACTTTTTCTGAAACCTAATCATAACAAACCTAATTCTTCTACCACTTTCAAACTTTCTCACATTACAGACCCTAAAACATGTGATCTTTCCTTTTTCCGAAATTCTTATTTAACATCTTCATACTATTCTTCAGAATGTGTGCCTTCTGATAATACATGCGTTGACAATTTAATAAATTATGCCTCCAACAAGCTTTTGGGCCTCAGTGTACTAAAAAATATAGATAACCACCAGCCAGATGATGTCCCATTCATAGGAATACCGAAGAAGATGACTATGCTAGAAAATGATGCGATTTCTATACGCAATAAATTATCTTTTACCAAAACAAAATATAAAACTGATTTACCCCAAATAGAGTTGGAGACATCAAATAAAAATGTAAACGACCAAATGGAAGTTATTTATACTAACAGTGTGGCATACTGTAACAATACTAATATAGACAATTTGTATGATGAAGATGATAACGGAAATCACACATCAGTAGCCGATTTGGGTATAAATTTAAATGACATAATCTCCAGAACAGTAATAAATGGTACTAACCTCGCCAATAAGACAACTGAGGTTAGATCAAAAATATCTGATGTGACCAATAGAGTAAAATCAATAAGTACAAAATCTATATCAACCAGAGTTAAAATATCGAGTAATAATTTTTCGCCGACCAAAAAAAATTTCATTGCCTCCAACAAGTATCAAAATAACCGCGATGTTTTGCAGTCAAATTCAAAATTGGAAGAGAATGAAGACGTAGAAAAAAATAATGGGTCAGAAGTCGATAGGGTCGTAGTAACTGAGGAATCGATTAACATCAATTCCCTATCTAAAAATAATCCTAGTGTTAACAACTTCTCTTCATACATTTCATTTTCGATTAAAGATTATCAGAAAGGGAATGATACTCAACAAGAACAAAAGGACACGTCTAAAAATAATGTAGATAACAAGGAATATATTAACAAAGTGTTCCAGATCAATGATCTATCGACATCATCCAAACTTTCCAAAACCGCAATATATACATCCAATTCAATAGCAAACAACATCAATTCAAATTCATTATCAGGCCGATCAAGAGCTTTTAACAATATTTCCACAATCAGGTCCATAAAGGGTATTCCCCAAGAATCTTTGGGTCTCAAAGGCCTAAAAAATATTGGTAACACATGTTTCATGAATAGTATTATCCAATGCCTATCAAACACAAGGTGGCTATTAGGATATCTAAAGAAAGACGCATACATAAGAGATATTAACATAAACATATCTAGCATGAAAGGACACTAATTAAAGAATTTGCTGAATTTATTAAAGAGCTTTGGTCTGAAGACGGTTCAGACAGAGTGGTTAATACAGTATCATTGAAAAGTCAGATTCAGCGATTTACTTCAAGGTTCATGGGATACACTCAACATGATGCACAGGAGTTTCTTCGTTACCTATTAGCAGGACTTCACGAAGATGTCAACAAGGTATATGAAAAACCAAAGCCCATATTAACAGAAATTGATGACAAATTTAGTGATATCGAGAAAGCACAAAAATGTTGGTTAAGATATGCGAGAATGGACAACTCCAAGATTATGGATAACTTTGTCGGTCAATTAAAATCAACAATCAAGTGCACACACTGTGGTCACACTGGTCACTGTTCAGTTACCTACGATCGTTTTTGGGATTTATCCCTTCCGATACCACAAAGAACAGGTCAATTACGACTTTCACAATGTTTAGATTCGTTTACAAGAGAAGAAACACTCGACGGTGATGAGAAACCAACTTGTTCGAAATGTAAGGAACGAAGACGATGCTTTAAATCATTCTCAATTCATAAATTGGTTATTCACCTGAAGCGCTTTTCGCAAACAGAACGATTTAGTGGAAAACTTAATGTTTCAATAGATTTTCCAATAGAAGGGCTTGATATGAGCTATTACGCTGCTGATAATGTGGCACCTTGTATGTACAACCTCTACGCTATATCAAATCACTCTGGAACCACTTATAATGGTCACTACACAGCACTTTGCCGACATCCCTACACGGGACAGTGGCACGAATATAACGATTCAAGGGTGCTATTAATATCGCGGAAATCTTTAGTCAGTGGAGAAGCATATGTTCTCTTCTAGGAACAAGATGATACAAAATCCCACCTTTAAGTTTAATATTTTTTTTATTAGTTTTTAATTGTATATTTTCATTGTGAACCAATGTCTTATTTGTTTCTTTTTTTCTGCAAAATTTATTTATATATTCATATATACATTGTATCCTTTTAAATATACTTGTTAAAATTAAAAAAAAAATCGAAAATCAAAAAGTTGTCATTTACACTTACGTTTTTCGACTTGTTGTTGTTACCATGGTAACTTTAAAAAACGCGCGTTTGAAAGTTCGATTTAAACACGCGGCGGCATGTTTTAAATAAGTAAAATGAGGCACCAATAAAAAACAATGTTTATAATTACTGAAGAACTGAAAATCCTTCAGGTTCAGTTGATGACATTGTTGCAAAGACATATGATAGGCGTAAGAATATCAACAATATACAAAATGAGAAGTGGAGTTATTTTAAATCCGCAAAGAAAAATGCAGGCGGTAAAAAGAAAGTTGAATTCACAGAAGAAATTAAAAACGCAATAAGAGGAAAGAGCACGAATTTTATTTAAGGAAAGAGATCTCAACTCTAGCTAAAATTTCGGATGAAATGAATAAAAAAACATATTTCCCTAAAATGGGCCGAACGAAACTACGGGAAACGCTACAGGAATTAAAATTTAAATGGGCAAATCATGATAGAAAAGCGATTCTAATTGATACTGACGAAATTATTTGTTGGAGACGGAACAATTTTTAAATTACGTGCAGAAGACAAACCAATATTTTACTTGGATGAAACCTGGATGAATGAAGACTACACTGTCAGTAAAATGTGGCAGGATACCAACATTCAATCTTCACGGCAGGCTTTTTTGGAAGGATTATTTACAGGATTGAAGAGTCCATCCGGTAAGGGACGACGTCTAATCATAACTCATTATAGAGTCAATTCTGTAAGAACTGGTTAGAAATTAAAGGCACGTTAAAAGATGTGTTTTTAACTTTCTGTTAATTGAATATAACCCAATTCCAATTCTATAACGTCAATATTTAAAGGATCCTTTAAAATAATTCGTTTTAACGGTGGTGTTAAATGTGGTTAAATGACAGTGTTGACAGATCGAACTATTTAGATCGGAAAGTAGATCAATGATCCCCATTTCTAACCTCAAATCTACTATTTATAATTGGTTTAATTCATATGAGTTACTAGTTATATATTTTTTCTACGCCCATGTCTGTAAACGTCAAAAATCGCACTGTCAACATTCCTTGTAAATGACACTTAACAATAACATGCACGTAATGAGATCTCATAACATACACGTTTGTTTTGAGAAGAAAACTTATACTTCTTGCTTTAATTAAATTACAATCAAATTTTTATTTATGTAAGACTTTATTTGGTCTATTTACACAAATTTAGTCAATTAAAAAACATAAAAACTTTTAGCATTAGCGAGATATATTTAGGATTGAAAGAGTGATGCCCCTAAATGTAGGCAGCACATTATGCAATTTCTTTAAAAATTGTACACGTTTTCTTAAGTAGCATGCTATGAAAATAAATAATATGTTATTTATATTGTCAATTTCTTGAACACAATATAATACAATTATGAATAATAAAATTTAAATAATTGCGATGTTTTTTATTTAATGGAAGAAAATAAATGGGCGTAGAAAAAGTATAATACGTTACACGAGTTGTAAGCCCATTACGCACTCATGAAATTTCATTTTCATTTCGTGCGTAATGGGTTACTTACAACTCTTGTTACCTGATATACTATTACCTACGACCACCTCTGTAAGTAGTCAAAAGCACACAGTCGGCAATCAATGTAAGACGTCTATTATGCACGGTAAAACAAAACGCACGGCTGTAAAGTAAATCGCACGGCTTCCCTAGCGACCACTTAGCAACTGTCAATAGATGTTGGCATTTTATTAAAAATTTATTATTTAGATATTAGACGTTGAATTTTATTTATTCTATATATAAATGGTATTTATTTGGAATTATATGATAATTCGTTCCGTTTCATTCAATCCGCATCTTTTAGCTTTCGGAATGTATCATATTAATAAACAATAGTATATTAAACACCAACCGACTAAAGTGACCCATTTAATCCCGCGGGTGGTGTTTGATTCCTGAGGGAAGTAATCCACCTAGGGGATTAATTTCACTTTAGTCTAGAGGTGTATACGCCATTTTTGGCAATTCCGGTAATTCTACAAACATTTTCAATAAAAATAAATACTACTTAGGATGGACTTTTACGAAACTTGGCTGGGTATCGAGGATGGACTTCTAAGATGCTTTGCTAGGTATCGAGGAGGGACTTTTACGAAACTTGGCCGGGTGTCGAGGATGGACTTCTAAGATGCTTTGCTAGGCATCGAGGAGGGACTTTTATGAAACTTGGCTGGACAGGCAGCTTCATTTGCCATTTGGTGCTTATATGGGTGTCTACGTATAGGGGACATACAAATGATTTTCTTTTGATTCGATATCATTACTAAAATACTAATATTAGTATCGAAAGGGCGTCGATATGAAAGTATTCGGTATCGGAGTAGAAAATATCGATACTATTAATTTCTTCTTTTTCGTTGTTATAAATTTAGAAGTAAAATTGAATATTTTCATACTTTTCATTTGATATTTTTACTATCAATAGGTGTTTCCTCGTAAAAATTTCTGGTTTTTAAGGCCTATTAATTAATGCTTTATACCTACTATAAATTTCTTTTTCAAATTCGGTTTCTTAAATTATACCTAGTTATTTTTATCATTTATACGACTAATGACAATCATTAAAGATTAGTTTAAATTTGGATTATAATTGTAACGATTTCATGATAAAAATTTGCTCTCCCGATATCTACAATCAGCACAAACCAAATGGGTAAGTTACAGTAAAAAGAAAATAAAACAGTCTAGTATATACAAACCTAATATCTATCACACCTTCTCCGTTCGTATTGACAGTACCATTTTTGCAAAGAAAATATTGTACACAGACGCAGTCTCCATTTTCTCCTGTCTCTCCACTGTGACTTTGCACTGGTTGCAGGTCAACACCCTGAGTTACTGGTTTCAATGTCGAAGTAGTAGTCGTTTGATTTTTGGGATTATGAAAAACTGATTTTATTAAATCGTCTAAATCGTCATTTTGACCTCGAGCACAACAACACAAAAGGCACACTAAGATGGCGACGGTTGTTGGAGAGAAGTTTATCATATTGGCAACTGAAAAATAAATAGTGTGCATAATTCGTGATGTATTTTCAACAAAATTAATTACAGTTATTATTACATCATTGCTGGTAAATAGTTATTATTCAAATTAGGTTGTTATTACTATAAAAATAGCGATTGATGCAATTTTTTTTCTTTTTGTACGTATTATATACAGAATTTTCAAGGTCTAATTAATAATATCAGAATTCTACATTATGTATATGCAGGCAGCATCTTATTATATAATACCACAACTGGTCAATTAAAAATTTTATACCTATTGGTGAGACGAAAATCTAAACAATTATTTTAAAGACAAAATTATGGAGGGTAAAGGAAAGAGCACAATCTCAAATGGCTGTTTGACTTAAAAAGTTTTTACAAAATAGCATTAAATAAAGGGGCCATGTTTGTTATTTTAATAGTAGGAATAACTTATGACAGAATATGTTGTGTCTAGGTACACACTAACTAGTTAATCTAGTCTCACACTCGACAATTGTACTATTTTGACTGATATGAGAATATTCGGGTTTGTATAACTTTATTCACATTTATTTTATCAATGAATTTTTAATAACTTATAAAAAGTTGTAGACGTGTCCTTTTGTTCTTGTTGAGTTTCATCCCCTTTCTGAAAATATTTAATCGAAAATGAAATGTATGAAGAGAAGTTGTTAACTATTTTTAGAAAGGGAATTTATGTTTATTGATTCCTCAGTTACTACGACCCTATCGACTTCTGACCCATTATTTTTTCTACGTCTTCATTCTCTTCCAATTTTGAATTTGACTGCAAAACATCGGGGTTATTTTGACACTTGTTGGAGGCAATGTCATTTTTTTTGGTCACCGAAACATTATTGCTAGATTTTTTAACTCTGGTTGATATTGCTTTTGTACTTAGTGGTTTCACTCCATTGGACACATCACAAATTTTGGATCTAACCTCAGTTGTCTTATTAGCGAGGTTAGTACCATTTTTTACTGTTCTGGAGAGTTTGTCATTAAAATTTTTACTCAAATCGGCTACTGACGCGTGATTGCCGTTATCATCTTCATCAGACAAATTGTATTAGTATTGTTAGAGTATGCCACACTTAGTATAAATACATTCCATTTGGTCGTTTACCTTTTTATTTGATGTCTTCAGCTCTATTGATTGTAAAACAGTTTTATACTTTGTTTTGGTCAAAGATAATTTATTGCGTATAGGAATCGCATCATTCTCTAGCATAGTCATCTTCTTCAGTATTCCTATGAATGGGACATCATCTGGCTGGTGGTTATCTATATTTTTTAGTACACTGAGGCCCAAAAGCTTGTTGGAGGCATGATTTATAAAATTGTTAACGCATGTATTATCAGAAGGCACACATTTTGAAGAAGATAATGAAGATGTTAAATAAGAATTTCGGAAAAACGAAAGATCACATGTTTTAGGGTCCGTAATGTGTGAAAACTTGAAAGTGGTTGAAGAATTAGGTTATTATGATTAGGTTTCATAAAAAGTTCTTCTAGAGGCTTAGAACTGGGAAACGTACCGAGAAAATATGAAGCGTTTCCTCTTTGAATTGCAATACTTATTTGTTGTATAAAGAACAAAGTTGCTCTTGAATCATTGGTTTCTACTGATATTTTTTTACCGATTTCTTTAATGAATTTTAAAGCTTCATGACCGAAAACACCAGAGGTTCAATTGCTACAGGAATAAAAATGTAAATGTTCTCCAAATTTTTGTATTTATTGATTTTAAAAGTTTCGCCTTGTAAAGCTGCAGCGCCTGCGGAAGTAGATGTGGATCGGACATAGGAAGGAGCCCAAGTGTCAATTCAAGTGAAATTCCATATAACAGGTCTGCCGCGTTGCCATGGAATGAGGGTCATACCATCTGGACGTTTACCGTCGTCGCGGCAAGTACCTAACGGTTCCAACGAACAGGGAATCTTTGCAGATGACAGGCCTCGTTTGATTAGGTCATTTACTGCAGAATGACGTGAAAAACGGCCGGTACTTAATTTGCAGCTTAGGCCGTGTCTACCATATTCATCAACATCAGCTCCGCAACGACAGCGATGTTTTACACAAATTTGACAACCTAAACGGAGACCAATAGAAATACGGAAACTTTCGGCATCTAAAAGCGTACCTAATGGGGCCGACCATGCTCCTGATTCCTTTGAAAATGCTGCATTCAAATCTGGTAAATTGATGGCTTTCTGAAGCAGATTTTCTTTTTCAATGTTCAATAAAGGTATATCCCATTATTTTTGAAACGATTTATATTCATCGGGTACAACTTTGTTAGGCTTTAATGACTAAATATTTTCTGTCTCCAATAATAAAGGGTCTTGTGTGTGGAAAAATATAGGCTGAATGTAATTCATGAAATTTTTTGAACTATTTAATGATGACAAAAAAGAAGGATGAGCTACTGAAACGATTGAGCGAATTCGTAAACCGCCATATGAAACAGGTAGTGAAGCTTGTTTCCAAGAAAGGTCCTCTAATTTAATGTTAATTAATGACTCTAATGAATGACGTATTGTCAAAATTGATTAAGATATCATTATGTAACCAGGTGGGACTACATCTTAAGATATATGTCAAGTTTGGAATTTTAATAGGCAATTCTTGAGAAGGTAATATGTGTCTGTAACCAGGATAAACGAGATGACATTTTTTTGAAAAATGTTAGTTTTCATTGAAAGCTGATAGAAAGGATTCGTTTAATAAAGGAGCACCTAATAGAAATAAATTTTGTCTGTTGGTAATTGTTGTGCCTGGTGCTACAGAATTAAATTTATCAATGGTTAGATTATTTGGTGATTCTAAGAAAAATAACTCGCATTTGCTGAAATTGAGTTCAAGACCAATATCCTTGGAATTGTTTATAATATAGACAAGAGACTTGAACACGGAATTAGTATTACCACCTAAAGAACCATCATCAAGGTACCAAGCATTGAATTCTGTGTCAATGTTGCTTATAAGTTTGTGTATCAATATGCGAAAAAGGAGAGGTGCCAAAGGGTCCCCTTGTTGAACGCCTCTTTCCGAATAAATAATGTTTTCGCCAAATAAAAGATATGAAGGGAATCGATAACATTGATTGATGAAAGGAAAAATTTCAGGTAGAATATCTGCTACAAGTTTTAATAAATGATCGCGATTAATTGCATTGAAAGCATTTTTAAAATCAATTTTCAGAAAAACTTTATTATTAACGTCTGGATGATTAGAGACGAAACGTCTTGCTGCATGTGCAACTGCTTCACAACCACCTTTCGACCAGAAACCAAATTGTAATGGACGCAGTAAATATCCTGAACAAATTATTTTCGCTACTAAACGATGGTAAACTGTACCAATAGCAATTGGTCTGATACCTCCTGCTTTTTTAGTTAAAGCTAATAGTGACGCGCCGAATAAAATAGGACGAATATTGATGTTGACTGTGTCATTTAAAATAAATAAATAAAATTACATAATTTACACAAAGATGATAAGATATTTTTTCCTGAAGGGCCAGCACTGTAACTTATTAAATCTTGTATATGTGAAGGTCTTAAAGAGTCTAAACCACCAGCAGAACTTGTTTTAAAAGAGTTTATTGCGTTGCTGACAAATTCTTCTGTTATAAAAAAGGAATATGTTCCGAAATCAGAGTAGGGATTGTACTGTCACGAAACAGCACACTGGTATAGTCCCTAAAACCGACCCTGTCTAAGCCAGGTATAATAGTTAAAATTATGGCGGATACGCAGTTATAAAAAACTGTTTACGATTGAGACTATCTTATCTAGAACTGGTTTTTGTGACCAGAGTTATCTAGAAAAGGCCAGAAAAATTATTTGTGTGTATAAGCCGCAGCCCGGAATTCTCTAATACAAAAGGCACTAGTATATAAGGGGACTGATCAGGAAGAGTTAGTTAGTTGATAATTAGACATCGTGAGATAAACAAATAAATTAGTGAATATAAATTAGTGAACTGTTTATATAAATTAGTCTAAGTGAATATACTGTATATATATATATATATATATATAATTAAGTGTTAGTGATTAGTGAGTTAGTGTTTAAATAAATTAGAAAAACATTACAGTACTATTAAGTTTCTCTACCGGATGTTTCGATTTTAGTTCTGTTAAAGTGGCTGCACTGACATCAGCAAAACTGTCATCTGAAGCTAAGATATCAATTGTGGATGTCACATCGCCGTCAGAAACTTTATTAATGACATGTTTGATTTTACTATTTTTTCATAAATTTATGTTTTTCCGAACTGAGAAATTTGTGTTTTGCTGATCAGAGAAATTTAAATGATGATCTATATTTTGAAATGTTTTTAAATTATTCTTGATTATAGTAGAGAGACATACTTTTTTATTAGAATTTTTAGAAGGAAGACTTAAAACATTGTATGGAAAAAACAATAGATTTTCCCAGGTAGGAATAGAATTTTGTCTTACGCATTCATCAATCATATTAGAGAGCGCTGAGGCACAAAGAGCCCTTGAAGCTTTTGTGACTCTTCTGATTACTGGTCGTTGGCTCTTCAATTTTGCCAACTTAAGATGAACATTCGTATCTTTTATTTCCTTATTTCCAAAACTTTCTTTTGTAATCGAACTTAAATTTTGTCCACCATGGGTTTTGTTTTGATGTATTTTTAGGCCTCGCTTCTTAAAAAATTTACCACATATTTCACACTTCACTGTGACTGGCGCTGACATCAGGCTTATATCATACAGAAGTTGAAGTTATGCAGTCCAAAAAAAAATGTTTTTTAAGTACCTTGTATAGGACAGGCCAGGACGATTTCAAGGATACAGAAACCTTATTAAAAGGAAATATTGACATTTGTCCACACTTATTATATATAGAAGGTAAATACGTATTCAAATAATGTGTGTTTATCAAAATCGAATATTCACGAATATCGCAATGTGCCTCTTTTCCGTGATGCTGATTGCCTAATTAGATTCAGCAAGTCTGTCTTGCCTACTTCCGTAAACTTTAAAATCGTCATATTGAAACAAATGGTAGACAATTAACTAAAATTCAAATATTTTATATTTTCTTTTTGATGTTTACTATTTATTGAATATTTTCAAAGACATTTACTTCTACATCTACTATTTAAAAAGAATATAATTAAAGCTATGAAATATAAAACACAATACTTAAATTATGGATTGTTATAGATAAAATAGTTAAGGTATGATACCTAGTAGTAATAAAATAATCTTAATATCTAAACACTACAATCTCACAATAACATCGTAGCATATAATACCTTAGTTACAATATACAGGGTATGTAAGGGTGTTACTTATTGATACATATTACAACTTGGTTTTTGATATACAGGGAGTTGAAGTTTAAAAAATATATTTATTATTAAAAGAAATGAAATACGATAAGTATAATAATAATAATAAAGTTTTAAATTAGACGCCTAGTGCTCCCCTACAACAACATAGAAATCATATAGACCCAAAAAACGGGAATTTAAAAATAAAAATCGACTAGCTTCAGCTTTTCTTCAATATTTTTAGTTCAGGAAAAAACTAATTAATATATTTCACACTTTATAGGGACATATGGAAATTTTCCAGCTTTAAAAAAATTGAAACTTCCACTCTGTATAATGCTATAGCTTATTCTGAGAGCCCATAAATAGCCCAAAATGCTGGCGTTGGTTGCTGTTGGTTCGATTGCCAAGCTCTTTCCGTATGTAGGAAGCCTCCCCCATAATTTTAAGATTTAATTCCTGCTAAACGGTTGGAGCCCAAATATTGTAATTAGAACAACTAATTAGCCCTTTTAGTACCGTCATTTTTTAAAATTTCGCTTTTGAAATTTTTCAACTTTAAATAAATTGAAATTTCCACCCTGTATATTTATTTTGTTAATTGCTTTTGTATATTCTGAGAGCCCATAAATAGCCCAAAATTCAGGCGTTACTGTTTGTTCAATTGCGGCACAATTTAGGACTAATATGTACCCATTATTTTGTTTATAAAAGATGATAATAAATTAGTTGACGCGTTTTATTAATTTCACAGTAAATCATTAAAAAATTTGAAATTATCAAAGGTAACTAAATATTATTAATTTTCGAATATAGGACTAATTGTGTGTGTATGTTGGACTGTGGGGACATTGACAGTTGTGGGGACATACACAGTTGTGGGGACATACACAACTTTTTTTAAATATTATCTTCGTTTATATTCAGTATTTAAGTACGAGTGTTCTGCGTATTCTGAGAGCCACAAAAAGTCCAAAATTCAGAGGTATTTGTTTTTTCTATTGGCGATCTCTCCGTATGTAGGGGGCTAGCTTGACGTCAAGCTGAGCCCCCTCCCCCCCCATTTTAAGCTGAAACTCCCGCTAATCGATTGGAGCCCAAAAATTTTAATTAGAGCAACTAATTAGGCCATAAATTACACTACATTTTAGTACCATCCTTTTTTAAAATTTCGCTTTTGAAGTTTTTCAACTTTAAAAAAATTGAAATTTCCACCCTGTATATTTATTTTGTTAATTGCTTTTGTATATTCTGAGAGCCCATAAATAGCCCAAAATTCAGATGTTACTGTTTGTTCAATTGCGGCACTCGTTCTGTGTGTGGAGTCCAAAAATTTTAATTAGAGCAACAAATTAGCCCATAAATGCACATAATTTTTGTACTGTCTTTTTCAAAATTGCTCTGGTGAGGGGGCTAACTTGACATACGTTGAAGTATGTCTGTCAAGCTAGCATTACCATGTCACTACTCCCAAATACGACCTACCCTATAATTTATTGCTATTTTATTATGTCAAACAAAATTATAACTCCAACCACTTTTAAGAAACAATGGCTATGCCAGCTTGAGCCTCAAGCTAGCATAGCCAAAGCCCGGAAGAGTGTTACATGGGACTACTCGGCGGCATATTTTATTGCTAATTAATTGTTGTAAGGTTCCTTGGAGATAAATTCGTAAAACTGGCCCCTTCAACCCATGGTGGCATAAGCATACCCATAAAAACTTCAAAATCTTTTAATCTGATATTTCCGACATCCAATACATTGGCGAATTGATTGCTCCAATATTACGCGAAAAACAATTTTTTACACCAACCCCTTTCGAGAAACAATGGTTCTGTCAGTTTGAACTGTAACTTGGCATAGCCGTGACCATATCTCATCGAGGAAAAGTGTTATGGGGGTCTACCCAGCAGCATATTTTATTACTAATTAATTGCTGTAAGGTGTCATGGAGATAAATACGCAAAACTGGCCTCAAAAAAGTTTGTTGGATTGTATCACGATTCTTACAGGACACCAAATATCCATTAACCGGCTATACATCTTGAATTAGTTTTGTATATAATCATGGCAAAAACAGGAACAAAATATTTTTTTATACAGGATCTTTTCATAACAGGAACAAATTAATATTATTATTTCTATGGATAGTAATTTCAATAGTCAATATAATTATTACAACTTCTAATCTCCTTTTTCTTTGTAATATTTTCATCTGATAACCCCTTGACATAATTCAATATGTTAATTAAATTAGCTAACCTAAAAAGTGTACTGTGGACGTTGAGCTAAAAAGTAAATTAAAAAAGGTTTGCCTGTCCTTTTTTAATTTGACTGACTTAGCATTAGCTACTTTTGACGCTTTTTAAAAAAAAACAAGGGCGGATCCACGGGGGGGGGGCTTTGGAGGCTCAAGCCATTGCAACAAGAAGGGAAACAGCAAATGCGTAAATTCGGTGTTCATTGGCTACAACAGTATAACTGGCTTGCGTATAGCGAAAGTAAAACTGAAGGATTTTGTAAATTTTGTGTGCTATTTGCACCAGATGGCGGAGGAATGGGTAGCCAAGTAAGAATAAAATAGTTATATAATAGGCTCATTTAGTCATATTTCCAAAGCTTTTTATACGATTATTGTAGTTTACCTTTTATTTTAAGCTTTAAAAAAGAATTAGCCCAATTGGACGAAAATTACCAAAAATTTTAGAGCTAGAATAATCTAAGGCTATTTTAAAATGTGACGTCATACAATCTTTTTTACATACAAATTGCGATCTTGGACACCTGCGCTACCTGCTTCGAAAAACATTGTCGTTACCTTTTTCTGACATTTGTCACAAAAAGTGTTAATATTTTTCCGTCAGGCTGACAGACGCAAAGCAAAGGTAATGCGTTGTGGCAACGAATTACCTGGTGAAAAAAGATGGTCTGACGTCATAGTTTTAATTAATTTTATAAACTTTAATAATTTTTTTAGGTGGTTAAAAATCATTAAAAAAATTTGATATTTTGCATACTTGCTAAATTTATTATCTTATTTCAAAATTTACGATACAAAAAAAATTGGTAAATGAGCCTATTGTTTTAATGAAATAAGGTTTTAAAAACTAAATGAAACTATATCGTAACCTAAGCTTATTATTTTTCAGATTATTAAAATGCTTGTAAGGGAACCGCTAACTAAGTTTAAAAAAGCCCGGGAAATGCTTACGCAGCATGAAAACACCAACTACCATAAATTTTCAGTTAAAAAAGCAAATGATTTTTTAAACATACAAATGTCTGAAAAATCTGTCAGTATTTCTGTGCAATTAGATAAACAAAAAGCGGAAATAATTGAAGCTAATCGACAGCGGTTAGTGCCGATTATTAAAACAATTCTATTTTGTGCCCATAACAAATTACCACTTAGAGCGCATAGAGATGATGGTAATATAGATATTAAAGATAGCTCAAAACAAAATCTTTCAGGAAGTGTTGATGGCATTTTTAGGAACTTATTAACTTATCGTATAGATTCTGGAGATTTAAACCTTAAAAATCATATACTAACAGCACCAAAGAACTGTACAATGATTAGTAAAACAATCCAAAATGAAATAATATTTTGTATTGGGAAGGTTATAACTACTGAAATTATTAATGCTATAAAACAATCAAAATTTTTTACAATAATTTGCGACGAAACAACCGATATAAGTACCAAAGAACAAATGACATTCTGTGTGAGGTATTTGGATAGTACGTATGATATAAAGAAAGTTTTTTTGGGTTTCATTGAGCTGCACTCTACAACTGGCCAATGCATCAAAGAGGCCATAAAAAATCAAATTAAGCAACTTGGACTTTCTATTGATAATCTTCGTGGACAAGGATATGATGGAGGCAGCAATATGGCTGGAAGGTTCAATGGAGTCCAAGCCTTAATAAAACAAGAACAGCCCTTGGCTATGTATTTACACTGTTTAAGTCATTGCCTTAACTTAGCTATTTGTGAAGTTTCTGAAATTAGGAACATGATGGGTATTTTGGGTAGGGTATGTTCTTTTTTTAGTTGCTCTGCAAAAAGAGTTTTAGTTTTTCAACAAGCCGTTGATGACTTAGAAATAACCGAAACTAAAAAAAAGAAGTTAAAACCTCTGTGTGCTACGTGCTGGGTTGAGCGTCATAACTTTTAAAGAACTATATGAAGCAATTTGCAATGCTCTTGCTAGTTTGGAACAGGACAACGATACAGAGAATTCAAGTAAGGCAATGGCTTTTAATACCGCCATTAGAAGAAGTGATTTTGTTATAGCTTTAGAAGTCGCCTCGTTTTTAATGTCGTACACTGTAAATTTAAGCAAGTATTTACAGAGTGTTGAAATTGATCTTTCCACTGCATTTTCATACATAAACGATATTACAAGTAAACTAGAAAATATAAGGCAAAATGAAGAACTCCAATTTAAACCAATTTTCTTGGAGGCCCATCACGCTCTTCAGAGAATTGGTACGACTATTACTATGCCTAGACTTTGCAACAAACAAACAAACAGGAGCAATATAAAGGCAAATAACGAAGAAGAATATTACAGAAGGGTGATATTCATACCTTTCCTGGATCATATTATAATCCAAATAAAAGACCGATTTAATCAACTTTCTACTGTAATACCAATAGGAGGTATTATTCCAATACACCTTAAAAAATATACTGATGCCAAAATTGTTGAGGCTGCAAGAATATATGAAAATGATATGCCAGGATCCATGCTGGAATTACAGGCGGAATTAGCGATATGGAGACATAAGTGGAGTGACACTGTCAGTGTTGATCTACCAAAATCATCAACAGAAACCTTAAAACGTATGGCCAAAGAATGCTTTCCCAATATAGAGATACTACTAAAAATTTTTGCCACAATCCCTGTAACAAGTGCTACGGGCGAGAGAAGTTTTTCATCGCTAAAACTACTAAAATCCTATTTGAGATCAACGATGGGACAGGAGAGACTCAATGGGCTAGCTTTGGCATACATTAATAAATCTAGAGAACTTAATATAAATGATATAGTTAAAACTTTTTGTCAAATGAAGGCCAGAAGAATTGAAACTTGTAATTGGTCTACTTAGATGATTATCGTTAATATAAGTTGTTCTATTTATGTATATACTATATTATAATACATTTTTTTGTCAAATTAAAAAACTTCAAAAACATTATTCAAGCCCCCCCCCCTTTGTTAAATCCTAGATCCGCCCCTGAAAAAAACTGTCTTCTGCTACAGCAACGCCATCTTTATTTAAGGGACACTTTTTGTAACAGGGTATCTACTCTCGTTAAACAGAAGAAATATCGCACCTAAACCACATCTTTCCTCTAATATTGAGTGTAATGGCCTTGAATATGCATGATCACAGTCAGGGAGACCTCGTTTATCAGATTGTATCAAAATTTATAAACCATAACGGTATTTTCCCGTTTTTTAGCATAATAAGAAAAACATTTTTAATGGATTAAGTATGTTATGTTTTTATGTGATAACTAGCGAGGTTATCTTCCAATGTCATAAGTCAAGAAGTTAACAATCCTGTTTACTACTTGATATTAATTTATTTAAAAATATTACTATTTATAAAAAAATAACTGTATTAGCAAATATAAAATGAAGAACTACGGGTTAAGAACCTAGACGAGGAACAAAGTAGATATTAATTCTGAGCAACGAGAAAACCTAATTAAAGTCTTAAAACTGCCATTTTAGATTAAACCATACAGTTACGCGTATTATTTATTGTATTCACCCTATATAGCTGGTCCTTTTTTAGTCCTACTTCCTTCAGAATATGTAATAAAATATTCGAAACAGGCTTTGATAATAATCTAATGATAATAAGACGAGATCAGAAACTGTATCATTAATTTTAACAATTAAGATATTTACTAATTTATTCATAATTAAATTAACTGTTTCGACCCTTACTTCGTGGAATATGCTCATATTAGTGTTTTTAAATGAAACTCACGGTCTCTAGTTAATTCCACAATATAATAAAAGTTATAGAAAATTCTAAAAAATTGACAATTGTTTCGATTTATAACTTTTATTATATTGTGGAATTAACTAGAGACCGTGAGTTTCATTTAAAAACACTAATATGATTCATAATTGTGTTACGAGGATAAATATTCAAATGTAATCGAAAATATATGTGAATAAGTACTAAAATTATTTTGTTTGGTAATGCATGTGCAAATATTTTAAATCGCACTGTAAATATTTCGCAACCCTCGTAGGTACCTACTACTCAAATGCTTTTAATTTTATTTGAGACGGTATTTTGATCGTTTCATATATATATGCAAACATTTCAAATACGTTTATATTATTGAATCAACTATAAAATATAATTTTCTAACTTGCACAAGTAATAAACTTTTATAAAGAACAAAGAATTAATAATAATATAAACTTACCTATGGTTAATTCGAAGCGATCATACGTTAGACAACTCTTGTAAAACTTGACACGAGTCAACAAGTACCTTGAAAATGTTTCAAACCGGCTAGTATAATAATTATAATTTAATATTTACTATTGACCAATGGCACCTAGCAGCGGTCAAAATTCTCTTAATACACTGGCATGCGCTGAATTTATGTTAAACTTATCAATTACGTCTTCGGTCGACTTTTAGAACTTTATTGTGAATTATGTTATGACAGAGCGTTGGTTACTACAAGTGGGGAACTCCCAAGAACACATCTGATTACATAGCGTACAATTTTTTTCTGTTAATTTGGTCAGGGGCGGCGGTTTTTTGGGAATCGATTTTTTTTGTCTAAAAATAAATAAATTAATCCACTTTGAGAGAATTATATGGATAATTTAACTGTAAGTATACAGGGTGATTCATAACTATTGGGACATACGCTAAGGGTAGATTGTTTGGACCAAAATATGGCGATAGGACCAAATATACCTCAATAAAATATTGCTGTGGAAAGAAATAAAGGGCGTTAAAGTTGAATTTTTTTTTTCGTTATTTGCTAATAATTTCACAGTATATTTATCGATTGTTATCAAAATCGGCACAGAACCATAATTTTATACAGGCAATATGATTTTATGTATTATTTGACATTTTGTTACAGGGGAAGTCTCGTGAAGGATTTCTGATGATGAAATTGACTGGTAACTTTTTTTGACGAAACTTTTTTGGGATTTTTATTAAAAAATATGACATAAACATCATTTCTACGTAATATTGGTACTCTTGTTCAAACACGATATTCTCATTCGTTTTCGAGAAAAACGCAATTGAACAGTTCAGAGTATCGGAAGGGGATTTCTAATATTATTTCATTTATGAAAAGTGTGCTTTGGACTGTCAGATAATTGTTGCTGGTAAATGTAATTTCTTGTCAGTGAATATTTTTTTCTGCGAGTTTATAGTCAATTGTTGCATTTTTTAAAGCTATCATATACTTTTTCGATTGAAATGTCTCGTCACAATCATTTTACGAATCAAGAAATGCGGGGGATATGATTTGTGTATACGCACAAGAACATATTTGCGGGCGCTCTGCAGCCAGAAGGTATGAATTGTTTGGTGCGTTCTTTTTGACTGAGATCTCAGATCACTTCAGTTAACCCGGCGTTACTCGCTATATGAGATTTTCTCTCACAATTTTTCAAAATCGCCCCTACCTCCTGCAAAAGTTGGTGGGGACGCTCGCCGCCTCAGGAATGCTATCATCTGACTTCCCACAAACAGTACGCCATAGCATTTCACAGTGTTGTCTGTAGTTTTTAAGTGAAGCGCCTTGAGATAAGTACGTGTCCTAAGTGTGAGATTTTCTCTCATCAAGCGAGTACTCGTGTGTCAAAAATTAAACATGAGTCGCAGCAAAAGAATTGTGGATTTAGCATTACTACAGGCTGAACATATGTCAAATAGAGGTAAACAATATTTGAAAAGTATGTTTATAGGATCAGCTTAACAATAACAATTCGTTTGGTTTACAGAGTTGGAATCAGATGTAAATTTAGAAGAAATTGATGAGCAATTAGATGAAGACAGCGATGCTGAAACCGAGCGCAAGGATGAAAAGAGTGATACAGAACAATCCAACTCTTCTGACGAAGATGATACACCACCTCCTGCTCAGAATTTTTCAGGGATTCCCGCGTGTTATGGTAAATATGGAATAACTATGTGGTTAAAACATAATCCTAATATACATAGAAAAACATTGCAACGAAATATAATATTAAAATTACCTGGCGTCAAAGCTTCAGCACGAAATGCCAAATCACCTCTTGACTGTTGGAAGTTATTTTTTCCTGATGAGGTAATTCAAGTGATAATCAATCATACTAATAAATATTTACATCTGATTCGTCAAAAGTATAGCCGTGAAAGGGACTGCCCTGATACTAATTTCGATGAAATGAACGCTCTGTTAGGTCTACTCTATTTAGCAGGCGTGAAAAAATCACAACACCTAAATTTGCGTGAAATGTGGGATGATGACGGAACAGCTCCAGAATGTTTTCGTGCGACAATGTTTCGAAAACGGTTTTATCAGCTTTTATCTGCACTAAGATTTGATGATATTTAGGCTAGAGATAATCAGATAAATAATGACAATTTAGCCAAAATTAGAACAATATTTGATGGATTTGTGGAACGCTGTAAAAATAATTACGAAGTTGGTGAATACGTAACGATTGACGAAATGTTGGACGCTTTCCGTGGAAGGTGCAAATTTCGCCAATATATTGCAAATAAACCCGCAATATATGGGTTCAAAATATATGCTGTAGTCGACTCCCGCACTTTTTAGACCCATAACTTAGAAGTATATTGTGGAAAACAGCCCCCAGGTCCTTACAATGTGGATAACAGTGCTGCTTCTTTAGTTATGAGATTGTCGCAATCTATTCTGAATAAAGGAAGAAATATAACCATGGACAATTTCTTTACATCGGTGCCGTTAGCAGGAGATCTTGGCAATAATTATCGAACAACCATCGTAGGAACCCTGCGCAAAAATAAAAGAGAAATTCCTCCGGAAATGATCCAAGTAAAGCAGCGCCCAATTCACAGCAGCATGTTTGTATATTCAAAAAGTTCTGTAATGGTGTCTTACGTGCCAAAAAAAAAATAAAAACGTCTTGTTATTATCAACAATGCATGATGATGATAGCATCGATGAGGAAACGGGAATCCAAATGAAACCAGAAGTAATTACCTTCTATAATTTAACGAAGGGTGCAGTTGATGTTGTTGATGAGATGAAGACCCTTTATTCGGTAGCACGTGTCAGCTGCAAATGGCCACTAACAATTTTCTTTCCCACATGAATATTGCTGGAATAAATAGCTACATAATTTACAAGGCTAACAATCAAGATTTAGAAGCAAAAAGACGTTTGTATCTAAAGGAACTTGCATTGCAGCTAATGAAGCCTCATTTGGTAAACCGTTCGAAAATTACTAATCTTTCACTTAGTCTTCGCACATCTATAAATAAAATTGCCAAGATAACTGAGACTCTAGTAGCAGGAAATGAAGTGGCAGAATCCCAATTTTGTCATCTCTGCCCACGGGGGAAAAATAGAAGAACAAAGAAAAAATGCCACAATTGCTTGCGACCAATCTGTCCACAACATAGTATCTTTTCATGTCCTAACTGTGCTGTAAATAATAGCGATACTGACGAAAACATGTAAAAAAATTAATCACTCAATCTTTTTTTCATCAGTTGTTTTTTTACATTCAAATTTTCTAATTACCAAGATTTTCATCTTTTTTTTACTCAAAAATAATGTTCCTTACAGATATTCTTTAAGCTTAGGTATTTTTTGTAGAAAATTTTTTTTAATAAAACACATTAGCATTACTTTATTTAGCTATTATTTCATTTGCACTAGTTTTCAGCGCTACTTCTGGAAATTTATAAAATTTGAGAAAAAATCTCACGCGCGAGTCATGGTGGGAAATTTGATGTAGCGAGTAACGCCGGGTTACGGTGATCTGAGATAAAGTGATGTGAGTAAGCACCAAAAAGAACGACATCTCAATTGAAGCGCGCGATCTGTAGATAGATTTAAACTATACGACAGATTCGTATCAGCATCTAATAATAATAATTAATGTATACATAATTTGTAACAAAAGAAAAATATATTGTGTGTTTATATTTCAATGGTTAAAACTATAGATAACCTTGGTTAAAACTACAAATAAACCAAGCAAATCAAATATTTCTTCATCCCCTCCACTTTATTTCCAACTCAATTCGAACTGATACCCCCTTACAACACATTCAGCATCGGTGAAGGGGGAGGAAAAATCTCAGCTCACTTAGAGTGAGTAAAACAAAAAGAACGCTCACATTACTGATGTGGGCTGAGATTAACTGAGATCTCAGTCAAAAAGAACGCACCTGTTATATCCAGGCAGAAGGCAACCAAATTACAAAACTTTTTCAAATCTATTTCATCGTTTGGGTGAAACCAGGTCATTTCACAATAAAAATCAAGGTGGTCGTCCGAAACAAATTTCACCTAATTAAGAAGATGAAGTTTTAGTTCGAATAGATGAAAATCCTACAGTAAGTTCACGCCATTTGTCATCAGCAACAGGAGTAAGTCAGTCGTCTATTATTAGAATTCTAAAAAAAGAAAAGTTCCACCCGTATCACTTCACTCCTGTTCAAAATTTGCTTCCAAGAGATCTCCCACGACGGTTACAGTTCTGCCAACGTATTCTCTACAAGCATAATGGTGACCGAAATTTTATTAAGAATATTATGTTCACCGATGAAGCGACTTTTACCAGACGAGGGGTATTTAATTGGAGAAACAGCCATTATTGGGAAGAAAAAAATTCGCATGCTTTGAAAGAAAGACATTTCCAGCATGAGTTTAAATTTAAATGGAGATTCTTATTTTTTTTTTGCAAAATACTTTTAGCTATATTTTGGATAATCTGTCACTAGCTGTAACAAATAAAATGCGGTTTATGCAGGATGGAGCTCCACCTCATTTCCCTTTAGTTGTTAGAAATCATGTAAATGACATATTTCCTCAACGATGCATTGGCAGAGAAAGTGATTTTGAATGGGCACCAAGAAGTCATGAGTATAACCCGCTTGATTTTTATGTTTGGGGACATATATGAAGTCCCTAGTTTATGCCAATGAAATTAACTCGAGAGACGAACTCTGGAGGAAAATACAAAATGCTGCTAACTTTATAAGGGGACAGAATAATATGTTCGAAAGTCCTTTAGTAAAAGAATTAGGCATAGAAGTGGGAGGAGGCCACGTAGAAGATTTAATTTGAGTTTGCTCTTTTTTTGTTACATTGTTTTTAATTATGCTTTATCGTAGAAATAAAAGCCTTAAGATACAAGTTTTTTTATTGTCCGATACTCTGAACTGTTCAATTGCGTTTTTCTCGAAAACGAATAAGAATATCGTGTTTGAACAAGAGTACCAATATTACGTAGAAATGATGTTTATGTCATATTTTTTAATAAAAATCACTAAAAAGTTTCGTCAAAATAAGTTACCAGTCAATTTCATCATCAGAAATCCTTCACGAGGCTCCCCCTGTAACAAAATGTCAAATAACACATAAAATAATATTTCCTGTATAAAATTATGCCTCTGTGCCGATTTTGATAACAATCGATAAATATACAGAGACATTATTAGCAAAAAATGAAAAAAAAATTCAAATTTAAGGCCCTTCATCCTTTTCCACAGCAATATTTTATTGAGGTGTATTTGGTCCTATCGCCATATTTTGGTGCAAACAATCTACCCTTAGCCTATGTCCCAATAGTTATGAATCACCCTGTATAGTAAAGATAAAGGATTGCGGTTTACGTTTATGAAATTAAAAATTTTGATAATGGCAAATCTGCTAGTTTTCGGTTTTCAGAGCAAGATTGATCGATTTCCAAATGATCCCGTTGTATCGTTTAACCAGACAATTTCCGGCTGGGTTATATGGTGGCAACGCCACGTTTATGGAAGAATGAAATAATTTCCTTTGAAATAAATGAAGTTCCCTGATCTGAATGTATGTAGCTAGGCATTCCAAACATCGAAAATAGGTCATTCAGACACCATATTACAATTTCAAAAGTCATGTCCTTGCAAGGGTACGAAAAAGGGAAACGGGAGTATACGTCGACAATGTTGAGTAAATACCGATTGTGGCTGTTAGAAGGTAAAGGGCCCTTGAGGTCAATAGTATGCCTTTCAAACGGCGATGCTGCTTTAATCAGATGCTGGTTGTTATTTCTGTAGAACCTTGGTTTGACAGCAGCGCAAGTAGGGCAGGTAGCGCTGATCTTTTTAATTTCATCTATTCCGTAAGATAAATTTTTTCTTTTAACCCAGTGGTATATCCTTGTAATACCAGGGTGGCACAGTGTTGTGGTGGATCTTGTCATTATTCATTTTGCTTGTAAGTCGGGAATTGAAGATATACGACAGAGCTTCTTGGTCCATGAGCAGCTGAAAGTGTCTACCTTGTAAGAAATGACGACACTTCCTCAACGATAGAGGAATCGCTAAGGCCTCTCTGTCTCTCTCTCTATAGCAGAAAGCCGTTTTTCGTTATCGGATAAGGTTTTTGAAAAAACACAACGGGGCGCCCATTCTGACTAAGAGTAGCCGCTACAGCAATGCCCGATGATATAAATTAAGTGTTAGTGAGTAGTTTAGTGTTCAAATAAATTAGTAAGTAGCCATACCGTGTGTTTAAAGTTTATCCCACCCTTTACTGTTTAAATAAATTAGAAAAACATTACATTGGTGTCAGAAGTGGGATAATATAAATAAATTGCTACGTAAAAATGGCCTAGAGACTATGTGACTTGAAAGTGACTGAGTTAAGAGCAGAATTGGAAGATCGTGAGTTGGAAACGTCCGGTAAGAAAAGTGAATTAGTAGAAAGACTTAAAGTGGCACTGGAAAATGACGGCTTTGATCCAGAAACAGTTTTATTTAATGACGAGGCTTCCACCTTAATTTCGTCAATTTCTGCTAACATGAACGAGAAGATTTCTGCCACGGAAGAGAACATGAACGAGAAGATTTCTGCTATGAAGAACGATATTTCTGGCATGGAAGAGAAACTTTCAACGAATGTGAAAAACGATATTTCTGATATAAAAAGCGATATTTCTGCTATGAAGAACGACATTTCTGCTAATATTGACGACAAGATTTCTACTTTGAAGAACGATATATCTGCCGATATCTTATTAATGAAAAACGACATTGCCGCTGACGTTGAAAATGAAATTTCGTCTCTAAAATCTAAAATCGAGAATAAGTTGTCAAGGATGGACGAGAAAATCGAGAATAAAATGTCAACGATGGACGAGAAAATCGAGAATAAGATACTGGTAATACCAAGCCAATTAGGCAATCAGCTCGACGACTACCACGAGCGAAGAGAGAGGAAGCTGAAAGAATAATTCGAGAGATGGCTGAAGAAAAAGTAATAGAACCATCTACTAGTCCATGGGTGTACTCCAGTAGTGCTCGTCAAGAAAACGGATGGAACTACGAGATTCTGCGTGGATTATCGCCAGTTAAACAACGTGACGAAAAAAGACAGCTATCCTCTGCCGCGAATTGGCGATACCCTAGATACTTTGACCGGCAGCAAACTGTTTTCCACCTTGGACTTGAAGTCTGGTTATTGGCAAGTGGAAATGGACCCAGAAGATAAAGAGAAGACTGCTTTTACCACCGGATCTGGATTATGGCAATTTAACGTGATGCCATTCGGGCTCTGTAATGCGCCTGCGACATTTGAAAGACTCATGGAAAATATCTTGAGAGCCTGGTCTATTTGGACATCGTAGTACTGGGGAAGACATTTGACGAACGCCTGAAGAATTTGGAAGACGTATTCAAACGACTCCAAGCTGCCCAGCTCATGTTAAACCCGAAGAAATTTCCGAGGTTCCAAAACTTAGTCAACTATCTAGGTCATATACTGAGCAATGAAGGAGTGACGGTGGATCCAGAGAAAATTGCTTCCATTCAGCAATGGCCGCAACCAACCGACAAATATCAAATTAGGAGTTTCCTTGGACTTTGCACGTATTACAGAAGATTTATCAGGAAGTTTGGAGATATTGCCAAGCCTCTAACTCGACTTACAGAAGAAGCAATAGCTTTCCAATGGGACGAAGACTGTCAAACGGCTTTTGAAACCTTGAAGAGGCATTTAACCTCGGCGCCGATATTAGGATATCCATTACCAGAGAGAGACTTTATTCTTGACACTGACGCAAGCAACGTAGGAATTGGTGGAGTGCTCTCAAAGATCCAAGGAGGGCAAGAAGGAGTGCTGGGATATTTCAGTAAAGTCCTCTCCAAACCAGAACGAAGCTACTGCGTCACAAGAAGAGAACTTTTGGCGATAGTGAAGTCCGTGGAACACTTTTACCAGTATCTCTATGGTAGGAAGTTCTTAATCCGGACTGATCATGCGGCACTCAAGTGGTGGATGCAGTTCATGAATCCCGAGGGCCAGATCGCTAGATGGATTGAACGACTTCAAGAGTACGATTTGAACATCGAACACCGAGCTTGTGTTAGTCACCGAAATGCCGACTCCCTGTCCAGACGACCGTGCCCAACAGACTGCTCCCATTGCAACAAGGCGGAATCTAGGGAAGCTGCAGTTTCAAAAACTACAGTAGTCAATGAAGAATGGTTACCCACCAGGATCAGAGAAGATCAGGATAATGATCCTTGCCTAAAGAAGATTCGGCAGTGGAGGAAGGAAGAAAATCGGCGACCTACCTGGCAAGAAGTGTCAAGATTTTAACCGAAACTCAAAGCGTATTGGACTCAGTGGGACTCCCTTATCCTGGAAGAAGGGCTGTTGAAAAGAGTCCTTGAAAACGATGATGGTTCCGAGATGAGGAGAGAGCTAGTTATCCATAGAACGAGAGTAGCTGAAGTACTGAAGGAGTTACACGACAGTCCATCGGGAGGTCATCTGGGAGTGAATAACACCCTTCAGCGAGTCCGTGAAAGGTTTTATTGGATGAACAGCTCCGACGATGTGAAGGACTGGTGTAAGAAATGTACGACTTGTGCTACGAGTAATGGAACACATCGCAAGAGAAAGGCACCTATGAAACAATATAATGTTGGAAGCCCTTTCGAAAGGATTGCTTTAGATATCGCTGGACCATTTCCGACGACAGAAAATGGTGGTAAATACATCGTGGTTATAAAGGATTATTTCACGAAGTGGGTGGAAATTTACGCGATCCCGAATCAAGAGGCCACAACTGTCGTGGATGTATTGGTGAAAGAATTTATCAGCCGATATGGAGAGTGCCCTTGGAAGTCCACAGTGATCAGATAAGAACTTTCGAAAGCCATCTATTCCAGGAAATTTGCAACAAGCTGGGAATGAAGAAGACCAGGACAACAGCATTACAACAGTCAGATGGAATGGTCGAGAGAATGAACAGAACTATTGGAAAATATCTGTCCAAAGTAGTTTCCAGCCATCAGAGAGATTGGGACCAGTATCTTTCCCTATTCGCATTGACTTATCGATCTGCCGTCAATGAATCCACGGGTGAAACACCTGCGAAAATCCTGTTTGGACGTGAAATGAGGCTTCCTTGTGACCTGGAATTTGGCTGTCGGCCTGGAGAAGATTTAGCAGGAGAAGACTACGTGATCCAATTAAGAAGAAGGATGGACGATATTCATGAATTAGTTCGAACAAATCTTCAAGTTGCCAGCGACAGAATGAAAAGTCGGTAAGACACGCAGGCCACAGTAGGCGGTGTTAAAGAAGGGGACAAAGTATGGTTACACAACCCGTCGAGGAGAAAAGGATTTTCTCCAAAATTACAAAAATCCTGGGAATGTCCATACTTAATCAAGAAAAGGATCAATGATGTTATATATCGCATAAGCAAGATCCCCAACGGAAAACCAAAAGTAGTTCACCAAAACCGATTAGCGCCATTCGAAGGAAACCATGACCTAGAGATAGGAGTAAACCATATTCGAGATGTGTCTGACCCTACCTTCGATTAATTTATGGGCCAAATATGGAGGTACCGGGAAAGCCAGTTATGGAGTCACTTCAGAACAACGACAAGATTTGTTCACTCTCGCGGAAGGTTATTCACTGGCTTACAACATCCCCGCCCGTATCAAGAACGCACGATGGTTGGCAACCGTCTTTCGAAAGAAGTTCGGGCAATTAAAAAAACTTGAAGAGCAGATTCCATCCCCTGGCAAGACACTGAAACTGAAACATAATTCGCGGTACGTCTTCTACATGGTAACTAAAAATGATTTTCAAGATCGATCTATCTACCGCGACGTGTGGGAAGCACTTCGAAACCTCCGAGACCATGTTTTATAATCCAGCGTGAAGAAACTGGCTATGCCTAAGATAGCGAGTAACCAGTTCGATTGGCGAGTTATCAGGAACATGGTAGAGATTATCTTTCGAGATACCGATGTCCAGATATTAATTTGCAGCTACAACCCCCGTTATCAGTATCCGATGAAGACGATGCCCTGCTATTTCCATAAGATCGGAAAGTGTAGAAATGGGGCCAGTTGCCGATTCAAACATCCAGTCTCGGCTACACAAAAGTTCCTTGAATAACTTCCATTTAAGGAGGGGGTAATGTTACGAAACAGCACACTGGTATAGTCCCTGAATTCGACTCTGTCTAAGCCATGTATGAACGTTAAAAGTATGGCGGATGCGCCGGGATTTCTTAGAATTGTTTACGATTGTGACTATCTTATCTAGACATTGTTTTTGTGACCAGATCTAGAGAATTCCAGAAAGCCAATTGTTTTTGTAATCTAGAATTATCTAGTAAAAAAAGGCACTCATATATAAAGGACCGACCATGGAGAGTTAGTTTAGTTGATAAAGTGATCTCGTGAAATAAACAAGAATACACCGAAATAGCAAACAGTAAATAAGTGAATATAAATTAGTTAAGTGTTTATATAAATTAGTTTAAGTGAATATACTGTGTATATAATTAGTGAATAGGGTAGTGAATAAATAATTTAAGTAAGTGAACCTACCGTGTGTTTAAAATTTATCCCACCCGTAATAAATACGTTTTAAATAAATAAGATAAACATTACAATATTTCAACAGATAACCAATTATCAGATGCTCTGACAAAATCTTCTTACCTTTTCCTAAGTTCCAGGAGCTGTGTTTTAAAACGGACTTGATGGAAATCCAGGACTTAGATGACAGGTTCTCCTACCATTTTAATAGATCTATAACATTTTATTTCTATTTTGTACTGGCAAGGCAAAACTTAAAAACGTAGTGGGTAGCTTTTTCTACCCTAACTTGACATAAAAACATAATTCTGAGTATCGTGTTTGGTTAAATATGTAAGTTGTTACATATCTGAATAAAATTTCAATGAAGTGCCAATCGGAATCGATATTGTATTTGTTATTGACTTTTATTTTGTGAATCCATCCTATCACTTAAGAGTGCTACTTTTTTAAATGAAACTAAAACTATTTCTAAATAATTTCACAATATATTGAAAAACTGGTGAAAATTTGAATTTTAGATTATTGAAACTAGATGTTTTTTTCCAAAAAATTAGACATACTCAACTCAACCATTCTCCAATAATTTTTACCTGTTCGACCTTTAAAAAAAATTTGATACTATATCTGGATTTGGTTGTAAAGAAAAGGCTTGCCATATAATAAACTTTATTTTTAAGCATACAAATACATTTTTTTATAAAAATATTAATTTAAAAATAATACATTCGATTAATACTCAACAAAACATGAAACTTCAAAATTATAAATAAACTAAAAATATATCCTTTAAAAATCAAACAACTACGCCTATGCTAAAGCTTCTAATCGAAAACAAAACATGAAGCTTCGGAATTATAACGAAAACAGAAAATATATACTTTAAAAATAGGAATAAGTACGCCTATGTTGAAGCTTATAATCGAATTAAGTTAAATTGATACTCAACAAAACATGAAACTTATAAATTATAAATAAACTAAAAATATATCCATTAAAAAACAAACAAGTACGCCTATGCTAAAGCTTCTAATCCAAAAACAAAACATGAAGCTTCACAATTATAACGAAAACAGAAAATATATCCTTTAAAAATAGGAATAAGTACGCCTATGTTGAAGCTTATAATCGAATTAACTTAAATTAATACTCAACAAAACATGAAACTTATAAATTATAAATAAACTAAAAATATATCCATTAAAAAACAAACAAGTACGCCTATGCTAAAGCTTCTAATCCAAAAACAAAACATGAAGCTTCAGAATTATAACGAAAACAGAAAATATATCCTTTAAAAATAGGAATAAGTACGCCTATGTTGAAGCTTATAATCGAATTAAATTAAATTAGTACTCAACAAAACATGAAACTTATAAATTATAAATAAAATAAAAATATATCCTTTAAAAAACAAACAACTACGCCTATGCTAAAGCTTCTAATCCAAAAACAAAACATGAAGCTTCAGAATTATAACGAAAACAGAAAATACATCCTTTAAAAATAGGAATAAGTACGCCTATGTTGAAGCTTATAATCGAATTAACTTAAATTAATACTCAACACAACATGAAACTTTTAAATTAAACGAAAACAGAAAATATATCCCTTAAAAAATGCAAACAACTACGCTTGTGACAAATCTAAAATATTTCTAGCATTTTTTATCGTACCAAGGACAGTGTTTTTTTGTATGAGCACTGTCCCCCGTAGCTCCACAAAACTCACACATATACTGTCGTAGATACGGACAAATGACAGTACCGTCAAAATGTTTTGTTCTGTGAGATGTGTAGATGATGACAGATTCGCCTTTTTTGTAACAAAACGTACAGTACGGCACGTTGGTTGCTTCATTAAACGTAAATGCAGTTGTCTGTAAGAAAATAAAATATATAGCTTACAAACAAGTTTCCTATTTTACCGACTGTCACTATTTTACAGGCGGGAAATTTGAAAAAAATAAACGAAAATTTATAGTGATGTTGGAACATTAGTAGAGATCGAAGGGTATCGAATTTTCTAAAGCAAGAACAAATTTAATATTTATTTAGAATAAAAAAGTTATTACTTCTACTTACAATGTCTTTCATTTCAGGCAGAAAACTTCTGAACATCGGACCAGAATCTACTTGGATAACTTCAGATGTATCCATTCTAAAATCCCTATCCTCAATCCGAGCTGTACTCGCATTGGAACTACATGGGTCTTCCGTAGACAAAACTGTAACTTCTTGTAATCGTTCTTCTTGCGAAGGCAAACTAGTAGGGTTCTGGAAAAACCGCGCCAAATTGTTATTCATTATAAAATTGAATGATTTCGTGGGGTTTGACGGATCGATTAAAGAAGGCTGTTCTCTGATTGAAGGAAGCGATCCTTTGTTACAAATAGACCAGCAAGTGTATAAACTAGAATTTAAAACGCAGTTCCGGTAAATTATATCTGTAAAAAAACACAAACAAAATTTGAATAAAATATTTAAACACCCTGTAAAGATTTTTAATGAAAATAAATATTTTAAATGGACATCAATTAATAATTCCGTACACACATCAAAATGGTACTGTCGAGTGCTTGTATAAAAAGTAAGGTCAATGTTAGTTGGAGAAAATTTGCTAATATCTTATTGGGCTGAAGCAGGTTCCACATTTGTATATCTTGTCAATCGTTACCCAACGAAGACAAATGACGGTACATCAGAAGAACAATGAAGTAATAAAAGGCCCGATCTTAGTCATTTAAGAATATTTGCATGGAAAGCCATGGTCCACGTTCCTAGAGAACATGAGGAATGATTTCTGTTATTATTAAAAAGGAATATTGCATGATCACTTATACTTTCAACGTGTATATTGAAAATGAAGAGAGGGGATAGATAAAAATAGAAAAAGTACAGCTCTAGACGAAATCGTTTGTTGAGAAAGTAGGTAATAGTTTATAAAAAAAATAAGATGTATTTGATTAGTGATCTTATTATATCATAGTGTGAGATTGCAGTTTATAAAAAAGAAGATTTGATGTAACAGTCAGTTGTAATAAAAAAATAAAACAAGTGTTGAAAAACTGTGTATTCTGCTAAAAATAAAATAAAATCTAAAATTAAAATAACATAAAAAACCAAGATCGTTTTTTCAGGAGCGTAGGAATTACATGCAGCTTACACTCCACAGGTCTTTGTCACAGAGAGAAAGTTTTCGACTAATCGTTCAGAATTGAATATTTGCCATTTTATAATATTTAGTACAGTATTTAATTATTAAGGTGCAATAATAAATTATTTCAAAAAGTAGCCTATTCAATGTTACTATGGTCGATTTATTGTTTTTCATATTATGACCATTAAAATTATTATATTGTAATATTTTTCTAACTCATTTAAACAGTAAACGGGTGGGATAAACTTTAAACACACGGTAGGTTCACTTACTTAATTTATTTATTCACTAATTATATATACAGTATATTCACTTAAACTAATTTATATTAACACTTAACTAATTTATATTCACTTATTTACTTGTTTATCTCACGATGTCAAATTATCAACTCCCCTAACTCTTCCTGGTCGGTTCCTTATATATTAGTGCCTTTTTCACTAGATAATTCTAGATTGTGGCTTACACAAAAACAATTGGCTTTCTGGCATTTTCTAGATAAGATAGTCACAATAGTAAACAATTCTAAGATTCCCTGCGCGTCCGCCATAATTTTAACTTGCATACCTGGCTTAGACAGAGTCGGATTTAGGGATTATACCAGTGTGCTGTTCCGTAACATTACCCCCTCCTTAAATGGAAGTTCCTCAAGGAACTTTTGTGTAGCCGAGACTGGATGTTTGAATCGGCAACTGGCCCCATTTCTACACTTTCTGATCTTATGGAAATAGCAGGGCACCGTCTTCATCGGATACTGATAACGGGGGTTGTAGCTGCAAATTAATATCTGGATACCGGTATCTTGAAATATAATATCTACCATGTTCCTGATGATTCGCCAATCCAACTGGTTACTCGCTATCTTAGGCATAGCCAGTTTCTTCATGCTGGATTCCAACACATGGTCTCGTAGGTTTCCAAGTGCTTACCACACATCGCGGTAGGTAGATCGATCTTGAAATTCATTTTTAGTTACCACGTAGAAGACGTACCGCGAACTTCTTTCGAAAGACGATTGCCAACCATCGTGCGTTCTTGATAAGGGCGGGGATGTTGTATGCCAGTGAATAATCTTCCGGGAGAGTGAACAAATCTTGTCGTTGTTCTGAAGTGACTCCATATCTAGCTTTCCCGGTACCTCCATACGCGCCCATAAATTCATCGAAGGTAGGGTCAGACACATCTCGAATATGGTTTACTCCTTTCTCTAGGTCATGGTCTCCTTCGAATGGCTCTAGTCGGTTAAGGTGAACTACTTTTGGTTTTCCGTTGGGGATCTTGCTTATGCGATATATAATATCATTGATCCTTTTCTTGATTGAGTATGGACCTTCCCAAGATTTTTGTAATTTTGGAGAAAATCCTTTTCTCCTCGTCGGGTTGTGTAACCATACTTTGTCCCCTTCTTTAAAACCGCCTTCTGTGGCCTGCCTGTCGTACCGACTTTTCATTCTGTCGCTGGCAACTTGAAGATTTGTTCGAACTAATTAATGAATATCGTCCAGCCTTCTTCTCAATCGGATCACGTAGTCTTCTCCTGCTAGATCTTCTCCAGGCCGACAGCCATATTCCAGGTCACAAGGAAGCCTCATTTCACGTCCAAATAGGATTTTCGCAGGTGTTTCACCCGTGGATTCATTGTCGGCAGATTGATAAGCCAATGTGAATAGGGAAAGATACTGGTCCCAATCTCTCTGATGACTGGAAACTACTTTGGACAGGTATTTTCCAATAGTCCTGTTCATTCTCTCGACCATTCCATCTGACTGTGGATGTAATGCTGTTGTCCTGGTCTTCTTCATTCCTAGCTTCTCGCAAATCTCCTGGAATAGATGGCTTTCGAAATTTCTTCCCTGGTCGCTGTGGACTTCCAAAGGCACTCCATATCGGCTGATAAATTCTTTCACCAATACATCCGCGACAGTTGTGGCCTCTTGGTTCGGGATAGCGTAAATCTCCACCCACTTTGTGAAATAATCCATTACAACCAGTATGTATTTGCCACCATTTTCGGTCGTCGGAAATGGTCCAGCGATATCTAAAGCAATCCTTTCGAAAGGGCTTCCAACATTGTACTGTTTCATGGGTGCCTTTCTCTTGCGATGTGGTCCATTACTCGTAGCACAAGTCGTACATTTCTTACACCAGTCTTTCACATCATCGGAGCTGTTCATCCAATAAAACCTCTCACGGATTCGCTAGAGGGTTTTCTTCACTCCCAGATGACCTCTCGATGGACTGTCGTGTAACTTCTTTAGTACCTCAGCTACTCTTCTTCTCGGGTAACTAGCTGTCTCCTCATCTCTGAACCATCATCGTTTTCGAGGACTCTTTTCAGCAGTCCTTATTCCAGGACAAGGGAGTCCCACTGAGCCCAATACGCCTTGAATGTCGGTGAAAATCTTGACACTTCTTGCCATGTAGGTCGCCGATTTTCTTCCTTCCATTGCCAGATCATCTTCAGGTGAGGATCATTCACTTGATCTTCTCTGATCCTAGTGGGTGACAATTCTTCATTGACTACTGTAATTCTTCAAACTGCAACTTCCTTAGATTTCGACTTGTTGCATTGTGAATAGTCTACAGGGCATGACCGTCTAGGCAAAGAGTTGGGTTTTCGGTTATTCACATCAGCTGTATGTTCACCCCTATCTGATTTCCCATGTGACTGAAATTCTTGGGTTGCAGGAGTCTTGGGACGCTTAGACGGGCTGCGTACGTGCTCTAGCTGACCACACTTCCGGCATTTGATCATCTTCAGCTTCTTGTCTGCCATACCTTTCAACAAGTTGACGATCTGGTCAAGTTTGTCATCGTCATCTTCTTCCTGCATGGTCCTACCTTTGTTGTATCCGGAAGCCGTCGTGGCTGCTTCATATTCAAGAGCAGCAGTCACAGCGTCGACTAAAGTTTTCGGATGGGCTAAACGAAGCGTGCTCTGCATATCGGGGTCACGTAAGCCATCAATAAAGCCCTGGATGCCTAAACATTCCATCATGTTATCTGGTGCTGATGGATAAGCAAATCGAACTAGTCGAGCAATATCCAGTTCATACTCTTGAAGGGTTTCGTCATGTTTCCACCTTCGGTTCAGTCTAGCGGCTGCTTCAAACTGTTTCACATAATTGGTCCACGACATTTTTCTATCGAACGTTGGGGCCTTGACTCGGGTAAAACTGCCAATGTCTTTTAACTTAGGTTGTGTTTCTGGCTTGCAAGGTTTTGTTTGTTCGGTCTTCTTTTCTTCCGCTGGCGCGTCTTGAGCCCTTATATCTGTCATCTTTTTTTCTAGCTCCTTGATTTTCTCGTCTATCGTTGTCATCTTATTCTCAATCTTCTCGTCCATTGTTGTAATCTTATTCTCGATTTTCTCGTCCATCGTTGACATTTTATTGTCAATTTCAGATTTTAGAGACGAAATTTCATTTTCAACGTCAGCGGCAATGTCGTTTTTCATTAATAAGATATCGGCACATATATCGTTCTTCAAAGTAGAAATATCGCTCTCGTCCATGTTCTCTTCCATGGCAGAAATATTAGCAGAAATTGACGAGATTAAGGTGGAAGCCTCGTCATTAAATAAAACTGTTTCTGGATCAAAGCCGTCATTTTCCAGTGCCACTTCCAGTCTTTCTACTAATTCACTTTTCTTACCGGACGTTTTCAACTCACGTTCTGCCAATTCTGCCCTTAATTCCGCCACTTTCAGATCACATAGTCTCTTGGCCATTTTTACGTAGCAATTTATTTATATAATCCCACACCTGACACCAATGTAATGTTTTTCTTATTTATTTAAACAGTAAACGGGTGGGACAAACTTTAAACACACGGTAGGTTCACTTACTTAATTTATTTATTCACTAATTATATATACAGTATATTCACCTAAACTAATTTATATAAACACTTAACTAATTTATATTCACTTATTTACTTGTTTATCTCACGATGTCAAATTATCAACTCCCCTAACTCTTCCTGGTCGCTTCCTTATATATTAGTGCCTTTTTCACTAGATAATTCTAGATTGCGGCTTACACAAAAACAATTGGCTTTCTGGCATTTTCTAGATAAGTCTAGTCACAAAAACAATGTCTAAATAAGATAGTCACAATCGTAAACAATCCTAAGAATCCCTGCGCGTCCGCCATAATTTTAACTTACATACCTGGCTTACACAGAGTCGGATTTAGGGACTATACCAGTGTGCTGTTCCGTAACAATATTTTCAACCTATTTTTAGAATCTTTATAATGATTGGAGTGATATTTGAAAAACAATTTAACAGTTTGTGCAACGAGTTACTACAGAGACGTTTTTCGATTTGGAAAGTCCATATAAGAACTGTTAAATGTAACAGCAAAATAATTTATATCTCTTTTATAAATAAAGATACAAAGCTGAATCTTTGACTGAAGGTTGGAGAATTTTGTTGCCGATATAAAGGGGTGAAAAAATAATCCCATTTTCAAATGCTACAATAAACAAAGTTTCTGCTATTTCTTGATATCAATCACCTTACTAATACCATTTTGCAACTTGTTCTTTTTGGTGTATCGGCAAACTACTCATTTTTAGATTTATATTCATCATTCAAAAACAAACTTTGTAGACCGCTTATCATTCATACTGTTACGAACTCGCACACCGAAGTAGATCACAGATGAAGTAGATACTAACATTGTCTATTTATAATAACAATAAATAAAACACAGTTCAACAGATCTTATAAAACCTGTATTAAAATTTATCTAGATTCACAAAATACACAGGTTCTAATTGTCATCAGTGACATCTAGCGTTTAGTAAAATAATCACTCAAAATAAACAGGCATCTTTACAAATTCGAAGTGAAATAATTGATTCAGCGCCATATGAACGATTAGTCCAGCTTTCACAATACGCCATCTATACGTTTAGTCCAAAATTACGGAAAACTATTAAATTATTAGTCCATATGGTTGATAGACTATTTCTTTTCCTTAGACAATGATACCATTGTCTAATGATACTACGGTCCTGTAACCTTATGTTAACGGAGTTGAAAAATGGCGAGCGCGCCGAATTCTGAGAAGGTCTATTGGGATTTTTTGTGACCGTTTTTATAGACATGTTCTCCGAAGATCTTTTAAGAATTGAGCCGGCATTCGAGAAATATCCCGAAAGGCGATTGTTTTGTGTAAGCCGCAAACTAGAATTATCTAGAAAAAAGGACACTTATATATAAAGGACCGACCAGCGGAAGAAGTTTAGTTTATAAAGTGATCTCGTGAAATAAACAAGTCAACAAGTAAATAGTAGTATTTATATAAATTAGTTTAAGTGCATATATTGTGAATTAGTGAATAGTTTAGCGATTAAATAAATTAAGTAAGCGAATCTACCATGTGTATGAATTTATCACACCCGTCGCAATAAAAACATTTTTCTACGCCCATGTCTGTAAACGTCAAAAATCGCACTGTCAACATTCCTTGTAAATGACATTTAACAATAATATGCACGTAATGAGATCTCATAACATACACGTGCGTTTTGAGAAGAAAACTTAAACTTCTTGGTTTAATTAAATTACAATCAAATTTTTATTTACGTAAGACTTTATTTGGTCTATTTACACAAATTTAGTCAAATAAAAAACATAAAAACTTTTAGCATTAGCGAGATATATTTAGGATTGAAAGAGTGATGCCCCTAAATGTAGTCAGCACATTATGCAATTTCTTTAAAAATAGGACACGTTTTCTTAAATAAATGTTATGTCATTTATATTGTCAATTTCTTGAACAAAATATAATACAATTATAAATAACCGTTCATCACTATTAAATAATAAGGCACAATCAATTTACAATAATTGTTCAATTGTTATTAACAACTATTATAATAAAGTTTAAATTATTGCGATGTTTTTTATTCAATGGAAGAAAATGAATGGGCGTAGAAAAAGTATAGTACGTTACACGAGTTGTAAGCCGATTACGCGGCTTCGTGCATAAACTTTTTCATTTCGTGCGTAATGGGTTTATACTTACAACTCTTGTTACGTAATATACTATTAAATAAATAAGAAAAACATTACAATACGCTCCTAATAAAGCGATTTCCAAGAGACCCATAATTCTTCTATTTTTATTCAACACGATAAGAAATTAATGTTTCGCTGCTTATCAAACTTAAATTTTTGACAAAAATATAAATTCCTATTTATAAGAAATGTCATAAATAAGGTAAAAATAATTTATACAAATTAATAATTGTTCTTAAACGAGGGTTTATCTAAATTTATTTGTCCTACAATAAATGGAAAATATGTAATGGATCGTATTTTTTGCACCTGAGTGTATTTCTAATACTCTCTGAAGTAGAGTTAAGCTTGGCAACAAAGCATAATATTTAATTTATGTTTCGATAATTCGTCAAATATCTTTCATTTCAATTTTGTCATTCCTGCATATATTGTCGTGTTATTATAGGTAGAAGTCACTGCATTGATAACTTGTATGATTTTTATTATACTGTGACATTTGATTAATTATAATAGAAACAATGAAACCAGAAATATATGTACCTACATATTCTCTACATCTACAGTTATATTTTTCAGTCTTAATCCTTAATCAATATAATTAAAATACATGTTATATCCAAATTATAAAATATTTTTTTTATCAATGAAAACAAACTAAACTGTTACTTACTTTCTACCAGCAGAAAACTGTCAACATTGTTACGATATTGAGTGGGTAATAAAGTATTGGTGGAACTATTAACGAACTCGTCTTCGAAAAACAATCTGAAATGCTTTTTCACGAAATCATCGTCGAAAAAAAGATCTAAATTCTCCATCAAACTATGAGAATTACACCTACTCTCTTCGACAATTTTAAATATAATAATAAAAATTGAATAACTTCACTTCTGACTTGAAATTATTATGAGGATCTGGTAAAAAAGACTTATAGTTCCCAAAATGTTCAAGTGACTAGGGGTAACTAAAACAAAGGATGCCGCCAACTTTTCGGCGCCAATATCTAGGTAAGTGTCTTTGGATATTTTTCTAAGAATTGTTTAAAACTTATTTACATAAAAGTTGTAAGAATATACCCGATATTTTTTTAATAAATCTTAGATATGGATTTTTTGCTTATACGAGGATTGTCGAATACGTTTTGATTGTTTTATACTTATACGAGGACTGCACAATAAATTTTGATACTTTTATGATTATACGAGTGTTGTCCAATAAGTTTTGATTATTTTATGCTGATACGAGGACTGCTCAATAAATTTTAATACTGATATGATTAAACGAGGACTGTCCAATACATTTTGATTCTTTTATACTTATACGAGGAGTATCCAATAAATTTTGATTATTTCATACTTATACGAGGACTGCCCAATAAATGTTGATACTTTTATGATTATACGATCCAAAAAGTTCTGATTATTTTATGCTGATACGAGGACTGTCCAATAAATTTTGATTTTTTATACTTATACAAGGACTGCCCAACAAGTTTTGATTTTTTTATGCTGATACCAGGATTGTCCAATAAATTTTGATACTTGTATGATTATACGAGGACTGTCCAACAAGTTTTGATTATTTTATGCTGATACGAGGACTGTGAAAGTGAAACTTCTAATGCTAAAAAAAGAGCTAAAAAGAAAAAGAAATTGTGAACGTCAAAGTGTAAAACTCTATGCAATAGCTTTACCGCGGCAGTCTCCGAGCGCCACACGTCTTTTTTTTTATTTATAAATGTTGTCTGCACAAATTTGGCATGTCGCCATATGTTTCTTAACTAATATAAAAAACTTTTAGTGCGAACTTCATTGTAGTATGAAAAGCACTCGTGGAGTAGGCCTAAAATAACCGTATGGTGACATTTGCCACCTCGGAAAACCCCAATTACCAAAGTTTCATCAATATCAGTGAATCTGCTACTGAAATATTTCAAAATAATTAATACAATACTCCAACTTTACCTCCCTGTAGATAGTTAACTATCAACATTTTACTAAGTTCATATTTGGCCAATCCTCATATTTTGATGTCAGGAGTCTACCATTGCTCTGTGTACAATTCATTTTGAATCATCCTATATATAGTGAAGTCAAACTAAAAATATTCTGTTCTAAAAATAATAAATTGTAGCAAACTAACAAAATCTTGATTTTCTACAAAAATATTAAGAGTAAATGCATTTTTTTGTGAAATTGGTGGTTTACTAGCAAAAATAATAAGAGTAAATCCATTTTTTTGCAAAATTTATATAAAGATAAACCTACGTTACTGTGTGTGTATCATTAAGTTTAAATTGTGAGTAAAAAGTGATCAAAAAATTTAGTTCTTGGACTGTGTAATGAATAGAAAATCGGTACACAAGTAGAAATAATAGCAAAGACAATAAGCTCATTGTTTATTATGCAAATGGCAATATAAACTAATATGAAATATCACACATGGTATTCAATTAAGGACAAAAAGTTTTACTGATAAGAAATACCTACTCAATAAATAACAAAAACTGGACTTGTAATTACAGTTATATTTATACATACTTAAACATAAAATTTAGACCAGGTCTTGAACAAATGAACATTTAATATGTCTCAGTGTCGGAACTGTAAAACATTGGAAAATTACATTCAGATTTGGAATTGCGACCAATGCAATGAAAGGATATGCCAAAACTGCGCCAAATTAACAGCCTCGGAAATAAAATGTATGGAACTTAAAAAGAATAGAAAACTGATATTCCTATGCCACCACTGTGAAAACAATATGAAGGAAGCAACAGAAAGAAACATACAAGATCTACTAACATCATTTAAAAAAGAGATATTAAAAGAAGTGCAAACTAGTGTAAGTAAGGAATATAAGAGGATTGAAGAACAGCAAAATCAAAAATTAACAGAACTCATGGAAGTAATAATAAAAATGAAGCTAATTATAAATAATCAGAATGTTTTACCAATAAAAAACCAAATGACTAATATACCCAAAGGAAATGGATCTACCAATGTTGCAGTCAACTCTTAACAATACACAACATATGCAACAGTCTCAAATACTCAAAATTATCAGGATATGAAAAAGCATAATTTAAATGTTCATTTAGCAAAGTTAAATAATCTGCCAAATATTAACTTGAACAAGAGAAATCCATCTACAGCATCTCCGAACATCTTCTTTAATAATAGTAAAGATAGTCAACAGAGTAGTATAGTAAATGACCAAGCTGAAATGATGAATAACATAATTAACATAAACAAGGATGAAGGTGAATTTCAGCAAATCAAAAGAAGACAGAGAAAGCGTAACTTAGGATGAAGTGGTGATGGAGATAATACTTTTCAAGGAAGAAATAACTCCACTACAAAAATCTGGATGTTCATAACAAGAGTTCCGGATAATGTAAAAGCAAGTGATGTACAATCTATTATCCACTCTAAAGCCAATATAACAAACGTGGCCAATGTTCAGATGAATGATATAGAAGTTACAAAGTTAAGTACAATCACAACAAAAGCTGATAACCAGTCATTCATGATTGTTGTAAATCCCATTCTTCAAGAGGAGGTATACAAATCCAGTTTTTGGCCAAAAAATATCGCTTTCGAAAGATTTGATTTTAGGAGAGGACAAAGATTTCTCAACTCTCAGAAATCTGAAATAAATAGTCAGCAACATGCAGCATCGTTTTTACCAATGTGAGGACAGAAGAGAATACAAACTTAGTCACAAAAATTGAAGAAGCCTTCACAAAGATATAAGAAAATTAAAAGTTCTAGGGAGAAGGAAGGCACAGATACCTTAAATTTGGAGTGTATGCACATTAACATACAGGGTGGACTAATGAAAAAAAGATCAGATTTAAATTTAATCTTACAAAAAGAAAATGTAAGTATTTTATGTATTACTGAACATTTGCTTAATGCAGATAATTTAAAAAGTACGCCCATAAGAGGCTTCCAATTAATGTCGAGTTTCTCACGTGTGAATGGAAAAAAAGGTGGTGCCTGCATTTTTGTCAATAGCGAGATATTTAATGCTGCAAATTTCCAACAAATAAATTTAAACAAGTTTTGTATTGAAGGTGAATTTGAAGTATGTGGTGGAAAAATGGAATATGACGGGAAAAAAATTTTGTTTGTCTTTTGTATTTACAGACCTCCATATGCTACTAATTTTAAAACATTTATTAGTCAGTTAGAGATTTTACTTTATAATACTTACGATAACAATAACATGTTCTTGATCTGTGGTGACATTAATATAGACTTTTTAATTCAAAGCTACCAAAAAGATACTTTAATAAATTTGTTTAAGGAGTTTAACATTGAACACCATATTAACGTACCCACGAGAATAACCAATAACAGCTCCACATGTATAGACAATATCTTCACCAATTATGATGTAAATAAGGTAAAAGTGTGTGATACATTCCTGTCTGATCATTCATATCAAATGTGTTGTTTTAATATGTCTCTTTCAAAAACTAATGAAATCAATTATATATATATATATATATATATATATGTATATATATATAAAAGAAACTTAAGTGATCCTAACATAGTTACATTTCAAAATATTTTATCAAAAGAAACTTGGGATAAGGTATATGAAGCCACAAATTTTCATGAGAAATTTGCAGCATTTTATATTATTATGATTTAATATTTACTAAAACAAAGAAATGTCTTAAAAAATATAAACATAAAAATCCTTTTCCATCAAACATTAATGAACTACATGATCAGCTGTGTGAAATGAACAGATTGAGAAAAGTAATAAACAATCAAAAGTATACAGAATGTTACAGAGAGTTCAAGAAAGAATACCAGATACTAACTAAAAAATACTTGCGTGAAAAAAATAATAATAGAATTTGTAACAGTGGTAATGTAATGAGGGAATCTTGGAAAATAATTAATGAAGCTAGGGAAAACAACAAAAGTAACGTAGTGAACATAAAAGTTGAGGGAGAAAATAACTTAACACCTAAAGAAAAAGCAAATTATATCAATAAATATTTTGTAACTGTAAATCAAAACAACATTATTCCTAATTATAATATGCAACTCGATGCATATCATACAAACTTGTTTCTATTTCCAACAACTCCTGATGAGGTTATATCTATCAATAAAACCACATCCAAACCTGCAGAAGGGCTTGATGAAATTAACGGCAATGTAATAAAAGCGGCATCTGGGTTTATTGCTGAGCCCATATATCATTTAATTAATGAATCGTTTACCTCAGGTACATTTTCTAATGTGAAAATATCTAAAGGAATTCCAGTTTACAAAAACAAGGGGGTAAGAGATGAAATAAATAACTACCGTCTTATTTGTATACAAAGTCAAGTAACTAAAATATTTGAAATGGCATTCTCTGAACGTCTCGTTAATTATCTTGAACATTTCAATATACTACCTCAATCTCAAAATGGCTTTAGAAAGAAAAGATCAACATCCAGTGTGCCATTGCTGCTTGTATAGAATTCATTTATAATGCGCTTAATGAAAAGCTACATGTTTTGGGGCTTTTTTATGATCTTAGCCGTGCATTTGACACAGTTAATCATGAACTCTTACTAATGAAACTTCAAGGAATTGGAATACGCGGAAAACCATACGAGTGGGCAAAATATTTTACTTGTCCAATAGAACTCAAGTAGTTGCAGTTAACAACACAACATCTGATCCTATTCCCTCTGAAACTGGAGTACCACAAGGATCGATTCTTGGGCCATTATTTTTTATTATCTTCGTCAGTGATATTAACAAAATTTGCTTGACCTCTCAAAAAATTATTCAATATGCCGATGACACTAATATTATCATGGTGAATCAACAATTTGAAGAACTCATTGATGAAACTAATGTAGCATCTTTTGAACTGAATAAATATTTCATAGGAAATGGTTTAACATTGAATGTGTCAAAAACACATTTTATGCGTTTTTTGCCAAGAAATGTTGTGCCTGATATTGAGCCTTTTTTACATGTTAATGGAAAATCCATTCAGAGTGTTGATCAATTCAAATTCTTGGGAATAATACTAGATCCCAAGCTCAGCTGGGAGTCTCATATAAATGCAGTAATTGCAAAAATAAGTTCATGTTGTTATATCATTAGAAATCTAAGAGAAACTGTCTCTCTGAATGTATTAAAGCTCATTTATTATGGACTAATACAATCAACTCTTCAGTACGGCTTAATGTTTTGGGGTGCATCATCCTTTCTTGAGAGGGCTTTTAAAGTTCAAAAGAAGGCTATAAGAGCTATGTACAATGTTTCTCCAAGAGGGACGTGCAGATCATTTTTTAAGAAAGCTGAAATTTTAACTCTACCAAGTCTATTTATATTCCAATTAATTAAATTTGTTGAAGATAATCAAAGTTCATTTATAAAAAATGAAGACATACACACGTATGACACTAGACAGAAGAGTGATATCCATGGGAACATCAAGGAAATTGAGAAATATACTTCATTCTTTTTTATTACAGCATGCATTCTATAGTGTTGAGGAGTTTCTTACATATTAATACTATATTTTAAAAATTACTTAGTATTTAGTTTGTAGTCGATCTTATTCATGTGAATGTTTTTATTATAATTACCTGTATTTCGTTTGTTTAGTTGACTAGTCTGATAGAGTTGTGTATTATATGAAATTTTATATAATGTATGATTCTCATAGATGAAAAATATATTCTATTCTATTCTATATGTGGTTTTCTAACAAAAATAACGAATTTCAAAAATTGTTGATTTTCTAGGAAAGTAATGAAGTGAAACAAAATATAACAAAAAATGGTTGATTTTTAAGCAAAAAATGAAAGATTGTTGTCAAACTAACAAAACTTTGCCTCATAAATTATGCGCTTGATATCTCAGAAATGCGAGCGTGTGATTTTTTTCTTCATAAATTTTACCTTTGAGAGTACTCCTAAAAAATATGGGCTCAATGTTTTCATTATTTCGATCTGAGCGATTTTTTAAGTGAAAGTGTTCCTAATTTTCCAATAACTAGACTTTAACGCTCGCGATTGGATGATGTGTTTCATTCTTTGTTGCCTACCTATTAGGTATGCTCTCGGGTAGGATTAGTTGAATCGGAACACCCCCATCATTAGTGATGATTTAATACGTGAGTTCGTGACAATAATAACAGTCACTGAATTCCTTTATTTTGCACACCCTGTAAATAGAACGATATTAAATTCCCTTCAAACTCACCAGAAATAAAAAAAACATTAATTAAAAAAATATATATTTACAACTTATAATAAATTACATCGCCACTTCAGGTGTCCACAATTTAAACGTCCTATCATACGAACTACTGGCTATGTACTGATCATCAGGCGAAACATCCACGGACATAATCTTTCCATCGTGCCCCGACAACGTTTTCAACGGCTGCCAAGTCTTACTCGTCCATATCTTCACTGTATTATCATACGAAGCAGTCACCAGGTAATTGCTGCTGAATTTTTGAAATTTAACCTCAGAAATCAGATTCGTATGTGCAGGTATCGTGTACAAGATGGAACGTTTACGTAAATCCCATATTTTACAAGTATTATCCTCACTAGCTGTTGCTATGTGGTAACCGTTGGAAGAAAAGTCGATGCCTAATATAGCTCTCAAATGACCTTCCATAAACATTACACAACGTCCCGTTCGCAGATCCCATACTCTCCCAAACGAATCCATTCCACTGCAACAACAGAAATTTTTTAATAAAAATCGTTTCCTTTCTGTACATTTTTTATATGAAACTTACCCAGTGGCACAAACGGATCCATCTACTTGGAAACTGATACAATAAACAGGTTTGACGTGTCCTTCTTGATGTAAAACTTCAGTACATTGGTGTAAATCCCACAATCTCCAAGAATTATCGAAGCAGCAAGTACCTAGAAACCTTCCCGATGGGTGGAATCCTATCCTCGATACTCTATGAGGCATGTGTCCTTCAATATCAGCAATCGGCTCCTCACTAAAAAAATAACAATCAATTGTAGACACATAACACATGTTAGATGACAGATTACACACAACATGTGACAAATGACACAGAACATGTGAAAGATGACACAGAACATGTGATAGATGACACAGAAACACATGACAGATCACATGTGACAATCAAACTAAAAAAAAATTATTATGGTTTTATAGGAAAAATAATAAAGTATAGCAAAATTTAACAGATTATGGTTAATTTTTGATACAAAATAAGTCTAGTTTTTGAAAAATTAAGAAATACTTTCACTTCAAAAATCGCACAGACCAAAATAATGAACACATTGAGCCCATATTTTATAGGAGTTCTCTCAATGGTATAATTTATGTGGAAAATAATCGACAGTGTACCACACGTATGCATTTCCGAGATATCGGGCGTCAAAGTCTAGTTATTGGATAATTAAGAAATACTTTCACTTAAAAAATTGCACAGACCAAAATAATGAAAACATTGAGTTCATATGTTAAAGGAGTACTTTCAAAGGTATAAGTTATAAGGAAAAACCTCGAGAATGTACCACACATTCGTATTTCCGATATACCGAGCGTCAAAGTCTAGTTATTAGAAAATTAAAAAAAGCTTTTATAAAATCGCTCTGACCAAAATAGTGAAAATATTGAGCTCTTATTTTAAAGGAACAGTTTTAATATTGCAGTTTATGAAAAAAAAATCGATACTGTGCCATTTCTGAGATACCGAGCATCAAAGTCTAGTTATTAGAAAACTAGTTCTGAACCAGTGCTGCATATCTACTACCAATATAATTTACTCACCTAACGAAGTCCCATAACTTAACGGAACCGTCCGCAGCACAGGAAGCCATGTTACATATTTTCTCATCTCGTTCGCTGGTAGCGTATGGATGAAAAACTATCGCTCCGACGTTACACGTGTGACCTTTCAACGTTTGTTTCAATTCGCAATCTGGTACTGACCAAACTTTACACAAACCACTCCTAAAATTAATTAGAATAGAAAAAAAAATTATATATTGAGTTAACATACCAAGAAGCTGTGGCCAATAATTTAGAATCTGGACTGAACTGGCAGTAAGAAATCGGTCTTATATCTCCAACTTGGCTAGAATAAATTGATGTCGCTTGAATTTTTTTCTGTAGTTCTTGCATTTTAGCGGTTTTAGTAGCGGCAGGTAAATCGGCCATTCTTCTAGCTTCCTCTAAACGATCTTTAGCTCTCGGTAGAGAATATTCGGCTATCCATAACCTGGCTACTCTTAAGGATTCCGGTCCTTCGTGATACCAAGTGGTCTCTTGGTCTTTTTCAAATTGTTTCCTTTCTTCTTCGGCTTCTCTTCTTATCACAGTATCTTCACCCATACTAAAGTAATTAATACATAAGTTTGACATAAAATAAGGGAAAAAGTATCTTACCGGCTTAAAATATCCCTTAATCTCGATCTTCTGTCAGCGGGACCTTCTCCAAACAGACAAATTGGTTCGCCTAGTTGTCTCAAATTTCTTTTTACCTCTGCATCATCGGTGGATACGTTAATTGATCTAGCTTTTCTCCTTCTTTCGAATTCTTCAAGTAAAGCCTGTTTATCTCGCGACATAGCATCTTCAAGCTCCATATATTCTAAACAGTAAATCAATTAACTCCTACCAAATCTTCTAGAAACATCACTACTACAAATAATTAACTTAGACCTATATATTGAGAGCTTAGGAAAGAAACTGTAAAGCAAATTACAATATAATTGGCACACGCAAATTTTAAACAAGAAATATTTAGGCATACAATATTCACAGGAAAAATCATATTGAATTAAAAAGCTGTAACTAATTAACTTGAAAATAAAAGAGATATAGTCGTTATTAGTTAGAAAACTTAAACTTACCTGAGGTTTCTGGAGCAGGGGAGGTTGGTGCTGGAAGAGCTTGAGCATCGTTACTTTCTTCATTTTGGGTTTCAATTCTAACTTTCTCGTTATCTTCCAACGAGCCGTAATGGATAGTTTTCACCTTTTTTACATACTGAATTTCTTCGTCGTCAGACATGTTTTTAATATATAAATTTGAATGTTTGTAAAATTTTACTTCTAACTTGTTTACGTATAGTGAAAATTTAAGGTTAGATTCTTCTACTTTTTTTTATTGTACAACGTGACCAACGATAATACCAGGATTGCTTAGTTCAGTTAGTTCCTTAAATCTTTCGCCGGTGGACGGAATTTGTTGACGTCACCAGTGGACCTCGAATCAACTCGTCTCATTTAATAGTCATTTGTAAAACAAGTGTCACAATGACTCGTACTACATAAAGTCATTGTGGCACAAGTTTTACACAATATTTTTTATAATTTATTTAATTTTTTAAATAATATAGAATTACATATGATCCCTGTTTTTAAACTAGGAGGAGTGGTTTAAATTTAAGTTGGCAATTCCGTAGATTCCTGATTGGTCAGATCACAGATGGTTTTATTCAGCACTTCTGACTTTTGACACATTTATAACCGAATAATTGTGTAAATTGTACACAAACTGCAAGCAAACAGAGGATGATTATTTGTTTAAATTATGACCATAACTTTCAATTTTTAATTTTAGTCCTTGAAAATGAATACATTGTGTTCGAAAGCTCGGAAAATAAATAGTACACTTTGGTATTTATTGCCACATACCCAATAAAAATAATCCTATATATATATAAAACAGGAGGACAGTAACGGGGTACTGGTAAGTAAATAACAAATATAACGGTGGGAAACCCCAAAAGAACCAAGGAGGAAGCAATGAAAGTTCTTAGTTAGCTTCTTAAGTAAATGCCTTTATTCCAAGTTCAAGCTTTCGTTTGTGATTACAAACTTCATCAGGATTAAACTAAAAAATATATGGAGAACACTCCATTACAAATACGTATGAGTTAATTATTATTTCACTCACCAGAATCAGCATTAAAGCTCTAAAAATCTAGCGAACACATGGCTAAAAGAGGTGTATGGAGACATAACCTCACATTTGGAAGTAATAAAACTGACTTTAAAAACTAATATGAAAATGGTAAAATATGTATCTGAACATGTTTAAAATCAAAAATGACATCAATCAAATTTTGACATGTGTAGTTCTGCTGTCTCCATTTCCTGATTAGTAGTAGTTGCAGAGGAACAGTTTAATGTTAATCTTTATCCATCCTCTTTGTTTAAGTAGATTTTTAATAATGTTGACAGTAGTTTACCTGTATATATATAAGCTTCTCATTGACACACAGTTCAATAAAAAAACAAATTTTACACGACTTTTCTAATCTAAAGTTATAGCTGTTATCTTACTATTAACCTAAAATACAATACACACTAATAATTATCTTTCTGTTATAAATAAAATTATTCGAAACTACGATGAAAAAATACTATAATTACCAAAATCAATGGTAGATAGACGCGATGACGCGCAAAATGGCGACGTCAGATCACCTACAGATAAAAGGCAACCTATATACCTTAAAGACCTTGGTCGTTTGGTTTGTAATGAATGAGAGCCATCTGTTGTTTGGTAGAAATTGTGATGTCAATTATGTCAAATTTGGCCTTCCGCCTTCTTTTACAGAATTTTATCCATACAAGTTATCTTCTATCTTTCTCTAAATGTTTTTTTCGAAAAATCAAAGAGAGAGAGATGCATAGCATATGTTTGATGAATGTATTTAATATTAATTGTTATATTGAATGGCAGATTGTAAAATAAAAATTAATGTATTACTAAAGGTCGCCGATGACTAATTTGAATATGGATGACAGATTATATTCGGCGTGTTTATGTATTTCATGCCGAATTCCAAAGTTTTGTTTGACTTTGAAATGCGACGCGATCATTGAACTTGATTTTCTGTTTCTTTTTCTAGGATCAAAAAATCTCACAAGTTTATAAAAATAAATATAAAGAAAGGCCTAATTATCATTGGTACAGTCGGTGTAACTAGTAAAAATTTTGACCCGGTTTTGAGTTTGCGTTATATTGTCTATTCTTTACCTATACGATGCCGTTAGTTTAGCCTAAAAAGATAGTCGTTTCTTGATTGTCTGCGTCCGCCGTTTTCAGTGGGGCTGGTAGAAAAATTGAAAAATATTGGATATTTTTTTAAGTGCATTTTTTTAAGACGAACGTTATTGATTTGGCCCAAAGGCTTGGCCCGGCTAATATACGGACTATACATGGTTTATAGGGATCTTACGTGGTTTCTATTGGTTCACTGAGTCATAAAAGACATAGGGACACATTTTTTTATTGGAATTTTCCAAATGACTGAACATTTACATACGCGTCTACAATTTTTGAGAAAAGGTCATCAGATTTTTAAAGTGATTTTGTTACGAAATGAAAGCAACGATTTATAGGTGTGTGCAGTGTTTTGTGAAATGTTGTCGTTTTTTCAAACGCGAACTATGAAGTTGTTAAAAAGAATCTGAAAAAGACTGCAAGTATCATCGATTTTTTTTAATATTTTCGATGTGTTTATTAATAATAATATTGTAATTTATGGTGTAAACTCGAAATTTTAGTGTAACATTTTGTTTGTTTGGGAAACATAACCAAAAAAATCGTGAAAATGTTACCTCAACAATATTGTTTGAGATGGAGATACCATCATTCCAATTTACAAACGATGTTTTCTCAACTTTTGGAACGCGAAGCATTCTGTGATGTTACTTTAGCGTGCGAAGGAAGAACAATAAAGGCTCACAAGATCGTTTTGTCAGCCTGTAGTACATATTTTGAGACGATACTATCCCAATACGAAGAAAAGGACCCAATACTTATCATGAAAGATGTAAAATATATAGATATTAAATGTTTAGTTGAATTCATGTACAAAGGAGAAATTAATGTTGAACATGTAAGTATATTTTCTAGGATTCTTCAGCAGGTGTCTGTATATAATAATAGTATAAAAATAGACACCATTCACTAGTTTACTGGTAAATTTAGTTCATACAAACATTCCAACAGATACATTCGCAAGGTTTTATAATCATAATAACTTTTTATTGCATTAGATTTTTATTACATACAAAGACTATGCAAAAATGTGTATATATCAATTCAACAGGTTAACTCAATACAATTATTTATATTTTAACCCACATTTAGACATTCAAATGTATGAAAAATATATAAATAAATCATTTAACAATGTTTTTGAATCTGGAATGTTGCATATATCGATAGCCTAGTGGCAATAACACTTAACATTTTCAAAAGTTGTGAGAAATCAGGAGTAAAAAATTGTGCACAGCAATCTAGGAGCTAGACTTGGGTAAACCGGGTAGTGATATAGTTTAAAAAATATTTCGTTAGAAAGGAGATGCCCAGAAGTTTGTTGATTTGGGGTAATAATTCTAATTCGTTTGGTGGGCTATCCAGTGTTTTTAGCGACAAATCTTTTGCAGTACCTATGTTCTAATTTGTTTTCAGTGAGATGTGCACTTATAGTAGAATCTTCAATTTCGTATTCAACATTAGCTACAACTACCGAGTAAGAATCTGGTTGTGATTGTTTTTGTGGAAGTTTATTAGTATTGGTTTGTTTGTAGCTTGATACTATGTTGTTATTTTTAAGTTTTTCTAATATTTCTATCACCCTATTTTTTTCATTATTAGTTTTTAGAAGAAATCCTATTTTTGTTTTGATTATTTCGTCATTGTTAGAATTCGGGGATTCGACTTGCCATACATCTGCAAATGACCTGTTTTGGTTTGGATTTGTTACTGAAAAATTTCTTATTTGCAATAGTTTTCATTTTATCTGATAAGTTAATTATTTTGTTTTTGTTGTGATTTATAGGTTTACTAATGATACTGGATGGTTTTTATTGGTGTACTAACTGTTTATGTTTTAGTCTGTGCGCTTGGTGTAAAACCTTTAAATTCGTCGATGGCATTATTGTTTTTGTTGGATATGTTTCTGTGGTTATATGGTCTTTTTCATTTTATTCTTTTGTCCAGGTTCCGTTGTCATCTACCTCCATTTCAGAGTAGGATTCATCACTTTCTGAAGACATCACAGTTTCTGTTTAAACACATTGACTATATTACTATCAAATCGGCAAATAAACGTCCGTTCTCTAGCAGGGTTCACAGAGTACAGTAGATTTTCTACGTTTATCGTTATGAATTGCAGACTGTGGATTGGGCAAAACTCTACTCCTATGTAATTTCAAGTTGTTAACATCGACAATTATTTACATCGACTTAGTAGTGTTTTTCTAATGGAAAAAATAAAGTTTAAAATATAAATTTTGTATCACCAAAAAGCTAAAAATTTACTCTATCTGGGTGATGTGAAACAGTGATATTGAGATTTGAGTGGAAGCTGCAAAATTGCAATTGAAGAAGTATAGAATTGGCAATTAAAATCAAAACAAGTTATTTTTTGTCTAGTTGTGATAAGATAAGATAATACACTAATGAGGTTTTAAGAAGTGTCTACTACTCCACAATAAGTTTGGATGACGTATATTTAAATCAATAATTACTTGTCTCTACAGTTAATTTTCATCCTTTGGCAAACCGATTTCAGAAAAAATGGGAGAAAAATGTGGTACTTGTAAAACAAGTTTTAATGATAAAGATAAACTAGTAACCTGTGATAGTTGCTATGCTACATTCCATTCTACTGACGGTTGCACAAATCTTGCACCCTCTGAATACCGGGCAGTTATAATACAAAATAGATCGCTTGTATTTTTCTGTAAGGACTGTCGGGTAGCATTTAAGAAAATCCCATTATTATTACGACAAATAGAGGAACTCAGAAGTGAGGTCAGAGAGCTGAAAGATGAAGTTAATATCCTTAAGAATGAGAAAAATACATTGGAAGAAAAGTTGATAGAAAGGGAAAATGCTGAAATGAAAACTAATATGGAAGAAATTATTAATGAAATGGAGGATAGAAAAATGAGATCTAACAATATTGTGATTTTAAATATAAATGAATCAAGTGCCGTAAATAGAAATGACAGAATGGAAGAGGAAAAAAGAACAGTGAGAAAAATCCTAGCACATGCAAGTATTACCATTAACGATTTTAAAGTTATTAGAATGGGAAAATATGATGGAAGTAAAACGCGTCCTGTAAAGGTTGTATTGGAATCGAATGAAGCTGTGGTAAATATCCTTAAAAATCGTAAGAAAATCAATGAGAAGATTCCTTCAATAAGAATCTTCGCAGATCAAACAGTTATACAACGTGAGTACTATAAACAATTAAGATCTAAATTAAATGATATGGTTAATGCTGGCGATACTTCAAAAATGATTAAATATGTCAATGGAATACCAAAAATAGTTAAGAAAAATGACCCAAAAAACTAAATTATGTAGCAGGTAAAAATAGAATAGAATTTAAGTCAGACATAGTTTATTTAAATATAGAAAGTTTGTTAGCGCACAAAGACCAACTAATAGCCAACATTGTCTGGTACCATCCAGCTATTATGTTACTTAGTGAAGCTAGAACAACGAACGTGATAGATAATTTTGAACTTGAAATAGCAGATTATTCACTTATAAGGTGTGACTCCAACTCAAGACACACAGGAGGGATAGTTATCTATGTTAGAAAAGATTTAAATTATACAAATGGTAAAACTTATGTTCAAGAAGGAAATTATTGGTGTAAATTTGTAACTGTAAATTATGGCAGTATTAAATGGATAATAGGAAGCCTTTACCATTCACCTAGTGGAAGTCATGCTGCGTTTCTTGAGCAAATGGAGAATATATGCGAGGAAGTATTGTGTAAGAATTCTCGGGTAGTGTTGGCAGGTGATTTCAATTTGGATTTTTTGTCCGACGAATTTTATGTTAAAAAAATTAAAGATCTTTTCCATTCATATTACGAAAATGAGTTGCCTTGGTATGACGATGATATAAAAAAGTTGAGTAGAGATAGAGATAATGCATATAAAATATTTAAAAGTATTCCGAATAATATTAACTGGGAAAGTTATAAACACAAACGTAATGCAGTGGTTAACTTAATGAAAGAAAAGAAAAATATTTATTACTATAATGAAATTGACAAAAATGTAAAAAATCCAAAGTTGATGTGGAAAACATTAAAAAAATTAATTAACCCTAAACAATACAATAGTAATTTTTCCAATGGTGTTTATTTTGAAAACAATGGTCAGAGTACTCTTATAAGAAATAATCGTGAGCTTTCTGAACATTTTAATGAATTTTTTGTTTATAGTATTAGTGAAATGGTGTCTAGTATTGAGGATATTAAGTTTATTTGTAATATCCAAGAGTGTGAGAATCATTTTAGTAATTTTAAAACAATTTCTTTGAGAGAGTTGGGATTAATTATAAAAAATTTGGAAAATAAAGGATCTACAATTTACGAACTTAATAGTCAAGTAGTAAAAAACAGTTTTGATGTTATTGGGCATGTGTGGTGTCATTTTGTTAATACATCACTGGAAACTGGCGTATTCCCAGAGGAACTGAAAACTAGTATCGTTACACCTGTTGAGAAGATTACTAATACTAATAAAAGTAGTGAGTTCAGACCGATTAATTCTTTACCTTTTGTGGAAAAATTATTGGAATCAGTAGTTTGTCAGCAATTATTGGAACATATCGAGTCAAATAACTTGTTGTTTATTAATCAGTCTGGTTTTAGATCCAAACATTCATGTGAATCAGCTATCCAGCTGACTGTCACTAAGTGGAAGAATAATATGAGCAAAAATTTATATACTATAGCAGTATCATTGGATCTAAGAAGAGCTTTTGAGACCGTAAATAGAAAAATATTACTTAAAAAACTAAAGCGGTATGGTATAGGGGGTAAGGTATTAAATTGGATAAAAGGATACTTAACTAATAGAAAACAAGTTACTAAAATTGGCGATACAATATCACCTCCTATTGAGGTAAAGCATGGAGTTCCTCAGGGAAGTATTCTAGGCCCTATCTTGTTCTTGATTTACATAAATGATATAGATAAATTTGTTGATTGTGACTACATTCATATCTTTGCAGATGATACATTAATATCTGTAAGTGATGAGAATTTAGATAGAGTATTGTTTAAAATAAATAGTGTGTTAAGAAGTTTGAATAAATATTTAAAAATGAATAAACTAAAGCTAAATGTAAATAAAAGCAAGGCTATGATAATTACAACACCTCATAAATACAATCAAATAAGCAATGATCAAATAAGTATAGAAATAAATAATGAACAAATTGAAATTGTCAAAGAAATCAAATATTTAGGATTCATGTTGGATAATCATTTATTATTTAGTGGCCATTTTGAGTACATAAAAAAGAAAATTTTGAAAAAACTTTATTTTTTCTCCAGAGTGTCTCAACACTTAAGTCTAAATTCCAGAATAACCGTTTATAAGACCATTATTCAGCCCCATTTTGAGTATTGCCCGACACTACTATACTTCTTTGATTTAAATAAGATGTCTCAATTACAAAAACTGCAAAATCGTGCAATGAGAATTATACTACGATGCAACAGAATGACTCCTATCTCTATGATGCTTCAAACTTTGGAATTACTCAAGGTAGAGAGGCGATTATATTATTTAGTTATGACTTATATTTATAAAATGATAAATAATCTTTTGCCAACGTATTTTTGTAAGTATATTACATTTACCAATGAAATTCATACCTACAATACGAGGAGCCAGAACAGCTTATATGTATCGAGGCAAAATCATTCCTATAATGTAAAGAGTTTGTTTTTTAAAGGATTCATCCATTACAATGGCCTACCAGAAAATATAAAAAAATCAAAAAGTCTGTCTGAATTTAAGCGTGCCTTGACATTATATTGTAAATAGAGAATATATAGTTTTATTATATTGGATTTGATTATATTCTATTGTGATGAAAATTGAAATTATTGTAAAAAGAAAAAAACTGATGTGTAATTGTAAACTGATGTATATATTATGTATTATAAATTAGGATTCCTATTTAAATAAATACTACTACTACTACTATAAGGATCCAAATGAAGCATATGAATACTTCATTGGAACATTGAGACAATTGATGGACATAGTTATTCCCTTGAAAAAGGTAAAAATTTCTAATAAAAAAAAGAGAGATTGGATGACCATAGGTATCAGAACATCTAGTAGACGGAAGAAATTACTATATCAACAACAAAGAAGTGGAACTATTTCCAAAGACACTTATAAAAATTATTGTAGGGTTTTAAGATCAGTGGTAAATGAGGCGAAAAAACGATCTAATATGAAGTATATTAGAGAATCGAACAATAAATCTAAGGCAGTGTGGAATCTTGTTAAGACATACAGTGGCCACTCAAATGGTGTGAGGGATTCTACAATTCAAAATGTTGAACCCAATGAAAATGATAAAATATTGGTTTTGAATAAAATAAATAACTTTTTCATTGGTAGTTCTCCAGACCTGAGATGTGGCAGTCATACAGAAGATGCATGTTTCATGCCAAACCCTTTCCAGAAGAGTTTATTTTTTCTGCCTACGGGAGGTTTATGATACAATTATGGAGTTAAAAAACAATAGATCAGTTGGTGAGGATGAAATTCCAGTTAAACTTCTGAAATATGCAACCCATGAGTTGTGCAAGCCTTTGGAATTCCTAATTAACATATCATTCTCAACAGGTACCTTTCCAGAAAAATTAAAAACCGCATTTGTGAGAGCTATATTTAAAAAAGGTGACAAGAGTCTCATCAGCAACTACAGACCCATTGCTATTTTGTCAAATATCAGTAAGATATTTGAAAAAATAATATCTGCAAGATTGACTTGCTTTTTGGAATCCAACAATCTCCTATGTGATAGACAAAATGGATTCAGGAAAAATAAATCAACTATTCGAGCTACTTATCAGGCATTATGCAGGATAATCGAATCTCTCAATAAGAAACATGTAACCACTGCTGTAAATCTTGATTTGTCAAAAGCATTTGATAGTGTATATCACCTCTTGTTAGTAAAAAAATTGTCTTTGTATGGGATTAGGGGGTTAGCACTCAATCTACTCACTTCCTATCTAAAAAATAGATATCAATGTGTGACTGAATTGAATTCGGATGGCCATTTCATATCTGAACGATTACTTATTACTCGTGGTGTTCCTCAGGGATCAGTGCTGGGCCCCCTATTGTATATAATTTATACTAATAATGCTCCGGAAGTTATAAGTGAATACATGGTTCAATATGCTGATGACCGCTCAATTATATTCAGTTATGATAATCATGAATCAGTACAGGGCAGTATCACTGAAACTTTGAATACACTGGAGGAATATTTCACAATACATAATCTGAAGTTGAACACCAACAAAACTCAAATCATTCACTTTGGTCAAAAAAATAATATGGACAGCGTCAACTATGGCACAACCTCCTTAAATCCTGAATCTAAACTTTCTTTTCTTGGTATCACGCTTTATTCGAAGCTAGATTGGAAAAGTCATATAAGAGAACTTTCGAAAAATTTATTGAGATACTGCTATGCGTTGAAAGTTATTGGACGAAATATATCCATAGAAGCAGCATTGCTAGCGTATTATGCCTATGTACAAAGTCGTATTAGGTATGGAATCCTTTTCTGGGGGTTGTCTACTGATGTTGATAAGATATCCGTACTGCAAAAGCGTTGCCTAAGAAACATATTTAAAATACCACTTAGAGACAGTTGTAGGCCTTTATTCGTGGATAAGAAGATTCTTACTTTAACTAGTATTGTTTATGGGGACTGTACCAAAATTGTTACTTTCACTTTGTTTATGACCTATTTACACTGTTTGTGTTTATATGTATATATTTAGGTACTATAATAGTCATAATTTTTACTGACTGTTTTTTGTAGTAATATTGACATGTTCTACACCTGAAAAGGTATTTTTGAAGGAACTAATAAAGAATATCTATCTATCTATATTGTTTTCCAAAACTCATGGTATTCCGCCTTGTACGAATTCTGTTTCATTCGTCTCCAAATATTCATTTTCAAAATCATTGCTTTCCACAGCCATTTCACTAAACCCATAACAATCGTTCGACATACAATTTCTACTAACAAGAACAAAATTATTAGACAAACTCTCTTTAAATATTATAAAACTTTTCAAAACCTTTTCCAAAATATTTCTGCTTTGACTGCTACCATAAAGCATTACAAAATTATTATTGCTTATTTTCTCAAACAAAATAATGCATATCAACATCAAATTTATTCAAATATAAATACTTGCAACAACATATGGCACATTATTAGCTCTTAGACTCATGATTTAACATAACAAAAACATTTTAAAGTCTTGGTTTCGTTATCCTAAACGTAGCTTACCCTCATTTTTACTTAAGTACAAGAAAACACACAAAAAACTCGTGCCAAAACAGTACACTATTTAAAATCTAACGATTCCAACTGAAAATACAATTTAAATGCAATGATACGTGTCATTGCCTGGTATTATTCTTGTGGTATTGCCACAAGGCCATCGATATATCAAACAGTAACTTAATAATTTTGTACAAAACTAATTGAGATGCTAAAAATTGATTGTAATTTGTCAGTGTCATCTTGCCACGTTATTAAAAACAGCCGAAGAACTCAGGATAAAGGGTTTGGCTGAAGTATCTTGGAGAGACGAGGAACAAACTACTAATAATGACACCAGTTCTAATGGTGTACAAACAGCAATACCCCAAGTGCAAACCGTTATGCCAAACAGTCCCACTTCTTCTCTTAAAAGAAAAAGAGGCAGGCCTCCCATAGACGATTATGACCAGACATTCACTACACCGAAAATAATGACAGTATCAGGTGCAGCCAATCAAGATGATGCATATTCGAATGACGCAATGTCGAGCAGTGAACATGACTTGAACATATGGGACGAGGATCAATCGGCAAATGAAGGAGCAGACAATACGGAAACTGAAGATCCACCAGTGAAAGTTAAAAAAGAGGTAAGTCATTCTTGTCTAAAACTATGATCGAGTTCTAGGTTCATTTTTTTTACAGTCAAGTCTTGTTATGAGGAAATTGCAGAAATGAATACTTTTCGAGATATAAATTCGTGAAATTAGTAAAATTTGCTTCACATGAATGGTATTTTCGACTTTATAGATGCATGAATTTAAAAAAAATTGTATTATAACGTAGAAGAGTTATATGATATGATTCATTTAGAATGTCTCTGAACTGTATATTCTAGGATCCAAAATATTATGATTTAGCTTAACACGCCTTATACAAATATTGTTAGTTTCCAAAATATCTAAGTTTAAATAGGATTTTGATTTTCGCAATAAATTTTCATGTTTTCAGAATTGGATATTTTACATCTTTTGGCATGAGGATTGCCAATTTAGACTCTAATTTAGCGTTGCTAATAAAGGGCGCGATTTTGTAGTGAGAATCTTTCTTAATTTTCCAGTAACTAGACTTTTTTTTATTTTTACCGCATCAACCTCGAGGGTTATGAGTGGGGTTCAAAAAACATACAATAGGTACTTATATTTTATGATAGAAATTGGAGTCTTTCAAAAATTTGAGCACTTTTTCACAGTTTTCACTTAATGTGAGGTTCATGTTAATTGCTCTTCTAACACTTAAATTTGTACAATCCAATAGTATATGTTTTATGGTTAGATTGGTGGTTCTTGATTTAACAAATGCAGATGTGTGAGGGCTGAATGTCCTATTCTTAACCTGTTTAAAACAACCTGGTCTTTTCTGTTCTGTGGAAGGAAGGAAATAATTTAGTTTCTCTAAGTGCCATTTGACTCGGTTATTTAAGATTTTTTCAAGTTTCTGAAGAAATATTGGAGGAATTTCATCGGGACCTGCTGCAGAGTTTTTTGTAGTCATGAGGCTTTCTTTAACTTCCTGTAATGATATGGGCACGTTTAGATAGCTGTCATCATCACGTATTATATCGTCTACCAGTTCAGTTCTTGTTTTATGTTCATTAAAGGCTTTTGTGTAATTAGCGTCACTGCTATTTAGCTCGTAGGTTTCAGCTAAAACTTCTGTTATTTCTTGATTGTCAGATATTATTTTATTGTTGTGGCCAAGTTATTTATGTGTTTGAATGAACTTGATCCTTTTATTTTTCTAATTTTATCCCAAACCATACTAAGTGGTGTGGCTGAGTTTATTGTTGATTTGTACGAAATACAACTTTGTTTTTTGTATTTCTTGATCAAATATCTGGATTTAGCTCTACATCTTTGGAAATCGTTAAGATTCTCCGCTGATTTAAGCCTTTTATATTTGTTAAATGAATGTTTAGTGATTTTTATTGCTTCTGCTACCTCTGGATTCCACCATGGGACAGGACTCTTTTTGATTATTTTTGTTTTTCCTACTGTTTCAATAGCCGCTTTTGTAATAATTTCGTTAAAGGACATAATGCTACTTGTTATGTTAGATGTCACTATGTAATTTGACATGTAGAGGTCTATTAAATCTGCATATTTATTCCAGTTTGCTGATTTTATTTTCCATATTTGTGGAGGTATTGCTTCAGGAATTATATCTGAAGGATGGTTTATAATTATAGGGAAGTGGTCACTGTCATGCAGATCATCTAGAGTATCCCATGTTAGAGATGATATTGATGGACTGCAGAGAGATACATCTAAGGCTGACATGGTACCATTATAGGCGTTAAACCTCGTAGGTTTGCCGGAGTTTAACAGGATTAAGTTGTTGTTATTAATAAAATTTAATAGAGAGTCCCCATTGCTGTCGGTGGATTGCGAACCCCAGGCAACATTGTGACAATTGAAATCCCCGAGTATAATCTTTGGAGCTGGAATTGATTCAATTATGTTTTGAAGTTCGTTGAGTGACTGTTTATCTGGATGAGGCAGATAAAAATTACAAATGTTTAACTTAACATGATGAATTACAGATACGGCTATTACCTCCAAATTGGTGTTGAGAGGAATGTGTGCAGCTTCAATAAAATTGTTGATTAACATGGCAACTCCTCCACTAGCAATTGTTTGAACTGGTCTATTTTTTCAAAAACTGGTGTAGGGGAAGCTTATTTCCTTTGAGGTGAGTTTCTTGCAGGCTTAGTATTAACGGTGACAATTCATTGATTAAGAGTTGTATGTTGGATAGGTGGGAGTAAAAACCATTTAGGTTCCACTGAAGAATAAAATTTGAGTGAGCCATTATTTTATCTTGAAAAACCAGAGTGAGAAGAGATATCGCTTTCTTCGTCTGTTGATGTTAGGTCAGCATCTTCCGTCAATTTTTTCTTAATCCTTGTTATATTATTTTTTACAGATGTGTTTTCGATGTTTTTATGAACAAATGTTAGTAGATTTTTCAAATTGTGTAAGTCGTTAGTGTAGTTTTTTGCTATGCTTGCAGCATGCTTAGACCCAGGGGCATTAACTATAAAATCACATCACTCGGTAAAGTTCATAAAATTTGGTGGTTTGAAAATAACTAGGAGATCTTTTATAGGTTCTAAAAGGTGAGTTAATTCTTCTGCGTTTTTCTTAGTTTTACATTTTTTGAAGGTTTCGGACGTCTAAAAGATTCTTCATCAGGTTTTTGGTTTTCTAAATCAGGTGAAGTAGAGATTTGACGTTTACAAGCCGCAGAAATCGTCTTAGTTTGTTCAGATTCGTTTGGAATGTCAAATGATAAATTTGATTGCCTTTGGGATTGCTCTGGTAATTTGGTAATTTCAAGTGATGTGTTTGACGGTTTATCTACTGGATTGAAATCTGGCTACATATCTAAATTTGTTATACTTATATGGTTGTTAGAGCATTCCATTACATTAGAAACCATAAGGTTATCTTGATTAGAAATACAGCTTGATTGTGAATGTGCAAGAGTGGGAATATTTGTTGGTTAAACTTTATTTGTGGATACTGGAGATTTGGGAGTTGAGTCCAGTAATACCATATTTGGAAGTACTTTAGAGTGAGAACAATTATTTGCTGTGTGACCATGTTGTTTACAAGTAAAACAGATATTGTCTAAAGATAGGAATATTCGGTAAGATGTATTATCATAATTGAAGTCCAGAAATTCAGGTATTATGATTTGACCAGGAGGAGAGATGTAAATATGTCTACGAAAACTATAAATGTGTTTATATTCCGGATTTCGTGTGCCAATCTTAAGGAAGTTCAATCGAGTTTCCAAATTCAGTCCAATATTAACAAGCTCAGCTTCAATGATGTTATGAGGTATTGAGGGACACACATTTGAAATAATCAATCGTATGTTTGGGTTTAATAATCTTCGTGCTTGAATACGTTGATGGTTAACTGTGATAATTCCATTATTAGTAGATACGAAGTCGTTAACAATTTTTTCATTGGTGAGCTAAATACATATTCTATTGTTAGAAATCCGAGAAGCGAACAAAATATTTTTTGGCATAATTATATCTCCCACCGCATCTATATATTCTTCCAATTTTGTATTGTCCAGTGCATTAAAGACAATTGCTTGCTGTTTTTTTGGGGAAGGTTGAATTGCTTTGGCTGGCTATATATGAATAAGGCAGTGATGATGTGCTTGCTGTGTTCTGAACTCCCCCATTTGAAGTTCCTAAAGGCGGAAATTCATCCCATTTTTAAGTAATGACATGGACTTGCCTGTTAAGTGCGGCCCTGTCTTCCTTTGGAATTTACAGATAACCGATGGTAATTAGGTAGTTTTTGGTTTACCTTGTAAATGTTCCTAAAAAACACTGATTTTCAAATTACTGATGCACTGGTGGCTACTGAACTTGTGATTATTACAAAAAGTTGTTTATGTTTATTAAACTTTAGGCATCACTGTTTAATAAAGAGCAGACTTTCGTACACGTTGTCGAGAACGTTGCCAGGTTAGGCCTCCGAAAGTAGACTTTGAATTTCGATATCTCAGAAATAAGAACGTGTGGAAGTTTCAAATTTTTTTTTTTTCATAAATTATACCTTTGAGAATATTCCTCTAAAATATGAGCTCAATATTTTAAATATTTTGGTCTGTGCGTTTTTTTAAGTGAAAAATTTTCTTAATTTTCCAGTAACTAGACTTTGGCGCTCCGTATCTCGAAAATGTGAATGTATGGTACATTCCCAATTTTTTTCCTTATAAATTATACCTTTGAGATCACTCCTTTAAAATGAGTGATCAATATTTTAAATATTTTGGTTTGCACGATTTTTAAAGGGAAAGTGTTTTTTTAATTTTCCAGTAATTAGACTTTGGCGCTCCGTACCTCGAAAATGTGAACGTGTGGTACATTCTCGATTTTTGTGCTTATAAATTATACCTTTAAAAGTACTCCTTCAAAATATGAGCTCAATATTTTGAATATTTTGGTCTGTGTGATTTTTTAAATGAAAATGTTTCTTAATTCTCCAGTAACTAGATTTTCATGCACAATATCTCAGAAATGCGAACGTGTAGTACACACACAATTTTTTCCTTATAAATTATACCTTTAATAGTACTCCTTTAAAATACACGGTGTCCCAAATAAGAGTGACTGATTTTAAACATAAATGCCCAGATTATTAATTGCTCCAAAGAGATGGGGTTTTCACTAGTTTCACTAGTTTATCAAAGAGATTTTTTTAGGCTTCGCTGGTATTTCATCTCATTAACGCAGGGTGTTTTACTAATGTTGGTCAAATTCAAAGGGGAAAATATGTATTATTTTAAATGGAACACCCTATAATTTTTTATCTCATTCTCCTTTACAAAAATGTATAGTTTTCTATCCTTTGTTTCATTAACAACAAAGATATTCGAGGTTGCATGTAGTAGTACATTTTTAATTAGTAGTTTTATATGAACGTATTTTTATGCCTAAAATCAACTCATGCTGTGACCGTTTGACGCATAACAAAATCATTTAAGTCGGTTTCATGTAGTATGCATTTTTAATTACGTAAATAATTGCCAACAAATCTGACAAACAGTTTATTTAGTAAGAAAACATAATAACATTATTCAATGCATATAAAGAACGAAGAACAAAAAAGTTACAATAAATGCTGCATATGCCTACCCTCTTCGTTTATGCATAACTGTAAGCGAAATTTTAAATTTTCAAATTAATTTTCTAATACTTATTGCGGAATGTTTTCAATAATGTTCCCGATATTATTTTTTAGTTCTGCTAAATTGTTAGGCTTAGCATTGTAGCACCTATCCTTCACATATCCCCAGAGAAAAAAATCTGGGACAGTTAATTCAGGAGACCGTGGTGCCCATTCAATCGGTCCAGCTCGACCTATCCACTTATCATTAAAAAACGTTTTTAATGAATCTCGTGCTAATAACGAATAATGTGGTGGTGCCCGTCTTGTTGAAAGTTAACGTCGTCGCTAATTCCATCTTGAACTAGTTGCGGATAAAAAATGTTTCCAATATATCCGTGTAATTAGTACCTGTCACTGTTGGTTCCGAAAAGAAAAAAGGACCATAGATTTTTCGCCGAGATAATGCACACCAAACGTTTACTTTTGGACTAACTCTCTGAAATTCATTAAAAGAAATTGGTTTTTGAGAACCCCATATTCTACAATTATGTTTGTTACACATGCCATTAATGTGAAACATTGCTTCACCAGACATAGTTAATAATCAATTTGGTTCGTTTCTTAATAAGTCAAGTAAAGTCTCACATACCATTACTCGTTTTTCATAATCTGACCCGTACAATTTTTGATAAGTATGAATTTTGTATGGAGTTAGTTTTAAAATTTTTAGAGATCTTTGAACGTCACTCTTGCTAATTTTATGATTGTTATCAAGTAGCACTTCATTAATTGACATCAACTTGTTTAAAAGACCATCATTATTTCTTGGGTTTTTTAAGTGTGCAATGCAACCAGTTTCGATAAATTGTACATACCATTTTTTAATTATATTCACTGACGCCGGATTTTTCATAAATTTCCTTCTCAATATCCTACTTGTTTGGATTATTGATTTCGTTTCTGCATAAATTATTACAGTTTGAGCTTTTTCACTCACTGTATAGATCATTTGAAACCGACTTATGACTTAACAAAATTACTATTGTCAAAATTGCTGATTTTGTTGTTATGCGTCAAAGCAAATGCAAACGTGTGGTACAATATAATATATAAATGAGAGATAAAATTTTCTCTAGACTTTGGGCGCCAATATTATTACAATATTTTTACAGTCCAACGAAGAAGACGAAGTAACAGTCGACGATAGAAGCAATACTTCTTTCTCCGCAAACGAATCAAAAGTTAAAATGGAAATTAGTTCTTTAAATAAATCTTCTACGTCAAACTCCAACGTCACTACGTCTGGGAATCAATCGTTCCTCACACCAGCTTTGGAAAAAGAGTGGCCCGACGTCATTAAAATGAACGATTACTTAAACACCGGTAGAAGACAGCAGTTTTGGGAAGAACCGTTCACAAAGAGGGTGATGGACGCTATTAAAACGAAGAACTTGGAGATGAAAGTAGCTGCTGAATTGTTAGGAGTATCTTACGGTACTTTGTACGGCAGATACAGGGATTCCTACGGGTGTTTGAAACATCCTTACAGGTAAGATTAGTAAAAAAAAAATTAGCGACTCTTCAACTTGTTCTTATTGCAGGGTGCGCGATTTTTGGACGGAACAAGGCCCCACTGACGTTCTATTGAAACTAAAACGTAAAGAAATCACTTTATTCCGAGCAGCGGAGCAATTGAACGTCACGCCGCAAACCCTCTCGAATTATTTGATATCCATGTCGCAAATGGACACCAGTGACGCTAATTCGAGTAGGCAATCAGTCGCTGGTGAATCATACGATGATTCGGACGAAGAAGCCGATTCCATTTTGCCTGACGTACCTTCGAATAATTCCAGCATGTTTAAAAATTTAATGCCGACCGTTACTCCTAGTGGTAAGTATGATATCTGATATATTATAAAATGAAATTGATGTTGTAATAGATTGGGGTGGTTTGGATATGTATAGGGTGTCCCAAAGTTGAAGGGTTTAGTATAGCTCAAAAAGAGGTCAATTTACCGAAAAATTCCTAACGGACTGAGGTCACCGGGAAAGGGAAGAAATAGTACTTTTAAAAACAAAAAAGTAGGAGCTGGGTCATCCCGGTTGTTGAGGGGTGGGAGTGGAAAAGGGGTGAAAAACGTTTTTTGCGATTTCCTGCGTAAATACTGATTATATCAAAAAAAGTTGAATGGAAAAGTTATAGATAATTGAAAAATACACAGCTTTTGTTAGAAACGTTTTTTCACATAACCTCAAAATTTGCGTAAAAATGGCAAATAAATGTTTTGTTTTTGTTCGTTTTTAATGTTTAACTCTGCCAAAAAAAATCAGATCATTATGAATAGTGGGTCAATTGTAGCATTTTGTATCCCGAAAGAGTAGATTTTTTATTTTTGCTAGTTTTTGAAAAATTCAAAATTTTCCAAAAAAAGGCGTTTTTTTCAAATGTGATTGTTCTTTAGATTTGCGGCTTAAATACATATTTTAACGAAAAAAGTTAAAGGGAAAAGATGTCGATAATTGAAAAATACACAACTTTTGTTTGAAAATATTTTTCACATAACCTCAAAATTTGGGTAAAAATGTCTAATAAATGTTTTGTTCGTTTTTAATTTTTAACTCGACGAAACCAAAATCAGATCATTATGAAAATTGTCTCAATTGTAGCTTTTTGTATCCCGAAAGAGTAGATTTTTTTATTTTTGCTCTAAGTTAACTAGTTTTTGAGAAATTCAAAATTTTCAAAAAAGGCGTTTTTTTTCAAAGGAGTGTGTTTTTTAGATTTGCGGCCTAAATACGTATTTTATCGAAAAAAGTTAAAGGGAAAAGTTATCGATAATTGATATATGCATAACTTTTGTTTGAAAATATTTTTCACATAACCTCCAAATTTGGGTAAAAATTTGAAATACATGTTTTGTTCGTTTTTAATTTTTCAAATGTGAGCGTGTTTTTTAGATTTGCGGCTTAAATACTTATTTTATCGATAAAAGTTAAAAGGAAAAGATGTCGATAATTAAAAAAATACACAACTTTTGTTTGGAAATATTTTTCACATAAACTCAAAATTTGGGTAAAAATGTCAAACAAGTGATTTGTTTGTTTTTACTTTTTAACTCGACCAAAAAAAATCAAATCATTCTGAAAATTGGCTCAATTGTAGCTTTTTGTATCCCGAAAGAGTAGATTTTTTTATTTTTGCTCTAAGTTAACTAGTTTTTGAAGAATTCAAAATTTTCAAAAAAGGCGTTTTTTTCAAACGTAAGAGTTTTTTAGATTTGGGGCCTAAATACGTATCTTATCGAAAAAAGTTAAAGAGAAAAGTTGTTGATAATTGAAAAATACGCAACTTTCGTTTCAAACATTTTTTCACATAACCTCAAAATTTGGGTAAAAATCGCAAACAAATGTTTTTTTTGTTCGTTTATAATTTCTAACTCTGCCAAAAAAATTCAGATCATTATGAAAAAAGGCTCAAATGTTGCTTTTTGTATCCGGAAAATGTACAATTTTTTTCTTTGTTCTAAGTTTACTAGTTTTTGAAGAATTCAAAATTTTCAAAAAAGGCGTTTTTTTAAATGTGAGATACAGCCTGCTTTTTTAGATTTGCGGCTTAAATACTTATTTATCGAAAAAAGTTAAATGGAAAAGATGTCGATAATTGAAAAATACACAACTTTTGTTTGAAAATATTTTTCTCATAACCTCAAAATTTGGGTAAAAACGTCAAACAAATGTTTTGTTCGTTTTTAACTTTTAACTCGACCAAAAAAAATAAGATCATTATGAACATTGGCTCAATTGTAGCTTTTTATATCCCGAAAGAGTAGATTTTTTTATTTGTGCTCTAAGTTAACTAGTTTTTGAAAAATTCAAGATTTTCAAAAAAAGGCGTTTTTTTCAAATGTGAGTGTATTTTAGATTTGCGGCCTAAACACGTATCTTATCGAAAAAAGTTAGAAGGATAAGTTGTCGATTCTTGAAAAATGCAAACTTTTGTTTGAAAACCTTTTTCACATAACCCTCAAAATTTGGGTAAAAAGGTCAAACAAATGTTTTGTTCGTTTTTAATTTTTAACTCGGCCAAAAAATATCAGATCATTATGAAAATTGGCTCAGTTGTAGCTTTTTGTATCCCGAAACAGTAAGTTTTTTTTATTTTTGCTCTGTTAGCTAGATTTTGAAAAATTCAAAATTTTCCAATAAAAAAGGCGTTTTTTTTCAAATGTGAGTGTTTTTTAGATTCGCGGCCTAAATACGTATCTTATCGAAAAAAGTTAAATGGAAAAGTTGTCGATAATTGTAAAATACACAACTTTTGTTTGAATTTTTTTTTCACATAACCTCAAAATTTGGGTAAAAATGTGAAACAAATGTTTTGTTCGTTTTTAATTTTTAACTCGGCCAAAAAATATCAGATCATTATGAAAATTGGCTCAGTTGTAGCTTTTTGTATCCCGAAACAGTATGTTTTTTTTATTTTTGCTCTGTTAGCTAGATTTTGAAAAATTCAAAATTTTCCAATAAAAAAGGCGTTTTTTTTCAAATGTGAGTGTTTTTTAGATTCGCGGCCTAAATACGTATCTTATCGAAAAAAGTTAAATGGAAAAGTTGTCGATAATTGTAAAATACACAACTTTTGTTTGAATTTTTTTTTCACATAACCTCAAAATTTGGGTAAAAATGTGAAACAAATGTTTTGTTCGTTTTTAATTTTAACTCAACCAAAACATATGAAATTTGGCTCAATTGTACCATTTTGTATCCCGAAAGAGTGGATTTTTTTATTTTTGCTCTATGTTAACTAGTTTTTGAAAAATTCAACATTTTCAAAAAAAACGTTCTTTTCAAATGTGAGAGTGTTTTTTAGATTTGCGGCTTAAATACGTATCTTATCGAAAAAAAGTTGTCGATTATTGAAAAATACACTTGTTTGAAAATAGTTTTCACATATCCTCAAAATTTGGGTAAAAATGTGAAACAAATGTTTTGTTCGTTTTTAATTTTTAACTCGACCAAAAAATATGAAAATTGGCTCAATTGTAGCTTTTTGTATCCCGAAAGAGGAAATTTTTCTAGTTTTGCTCTAAGTTAACTGGTTTTTGAAAAATTCAAAAATTTCAAAAAAAAGGCGTTTTTTAAAACGTAAGTGTGTTTTTTAGATTTGTGGCCTAAATACGTATCTTATCGAAAAAAGTTAAAAGGAAAATATGTCGATAATTAAAAAAATACACAACTTTTGTTTGAAAATATTTTTCACATAAACTCAAAATTTGGGTAAAAATGTCAAACAAGTATTTTTGCTCGAGGTTAACCAGTTTTTGAGAAATTCAAAATTTTCAAAAAAAGGCGTTTTTCTCAATAAAGGCCTTTTTTAAATGTGAGATTTACGGCTTAAATACTTATTTTATCGAAAGAAGTTGAATGAAAAAGTTGTTGATAATTAAAAAATACACAACTTTCGTTTGAAAATCTTTTTCACATAACCTCAAAATTTGCTAAAAAGGTTTTGTTCGTTTTTAATTTTTAACTCGGTTAAAAAAAAATTAAATCATTATGAAAATTGGCTAAGTTGTAGCTTTTTGTATATCGAAAGAATAGATTTTTTTATTTTTGCTGTAAGTTAACTAGTTTTTGAGAAATTCAAAATTTTCCAAAAAAATGAGGTTTTTTTCAAGTCGCTCTATATTCGTATTTTTGTCGCTCTAGACACTTAATCCGGTGCTCATTTTTTTCATAAATACTTCTATTTTCATATAAAACAACAAAAACACAGACTTTCGGGCAAAAAACATCGTTATTTATCAGTTGTTTTAAAAAAAATATTTCTGGTGGATAATTTACGGAAATTCGTTAAAATGGAATTTTCCGGAAAACTATGCATCAAAAACAAAAACTGGCATGTTTTTTGGGTTATCCGACACAAAATACATAAAATTGCATAATTTTTCCCATATTTTCCCTGTAAATCCAAATTTCCATTTTTCAGGCCAGAACCACATAATTTTTGAAAAATGATTAACATGCCTTCATAAAAAATTCTATAATTCCAAAATTATTAAATGTATCAACTTAATTATTACACAATTCGTTAGAGAAAAGATGCATCTTGATTACTGGCTATATTTCAATTCTTCCATTTCATATTTGTAGAAAATATAGGTGGTTAAAGTTGGAGTAAACATTTTTGTAAAAAATTACCTTAAAAAAATTTGTAGTAACTACGACTATGGAATGGAAAGACTGAAATTAGTGAAAATCGAAATAGGAGCGTTCATACTATTATAAATAAATATAGCAACTTTCAATAGATAATACAAACCGAGTTATAAAACATCAAAGTTAACTTTTTTTTAAAACTTCCGATTCCAAAGGAGGCCCTTTGGATTGAAAATCGAAAAAAAAATTGATTTGATCAAATTTTGCACGAGAAAAAAATCATTTCGGGCGGAAAATTTATGAAAATTGGATTATCTGGAAAAAACTATACAAAATCAAAAACAGACATATTTTAGGAAAAAAAGTTATTCTTGATAAAATGTTCTGCTTGTTCTGAAACCTAAAATACAACCATTAGGTTTAAAAAAAATTCACTCGTATACAAAAATATGAATTTTATTTAAGAATAAAAATCCTTTATATTGCCATGAGAAGCATCTGAGCGAGTCCGGGCCTGCTGTTTGTTTACATATCTAGAAATGTCACAGTTCGCTCAGTAATGTAAACAAAAAACAGGGCCGTACTGGTTCGTACGTTTCTAGTTGAAGACAATGACAGTCAACTTTTTAATTATTAATTTTAGGAAAAAAAGTTATTCTAGATAAAATGTTCCGAATTTTATGAAACCTAAAATACAACTATTAGATGAGAAAAAAATTCAGTCGTATACAAGGTTTGTCCGAAAATATGAATTTTACTTAAGAATAAAGATCCTTTATATTGCCATGAGAAGCATCCGAGCCAGTCCGGGTCTGCTGTTTGTTTACATATCTAGAAATGTCACAGTTCGCTCAGTAATGTAAACAAAAACCAGGGCCGTACTGGTTCGTTCTTTCTGGTTAATGATAATGACAGTCAACTTATTAATTATAGGAAAAAAAGTTATTCTTGATAAAATGTTCCGAATGTTCTGAAATCATCAGTTGTAAAATTTTATCAGTCGTATACGAGGTTTGTCCAAAAATATGAATTTTACTCAAGAGTAAGGTTCCTTTATATTGTAGTGAGAAGCTTACTGGCCAGTCCGGCCCTGCCGTTTGTTTACATATCTAGAAATGTCACTTGACAACAAGTTCGCTCGGTAATGTAAACAAACACCAGGGCTGAACTGGAGTAGTAGTTGTTCGTGGTATTAGAGGTTATGTTTTGCACTTTGACGTTGCATTTTCGTTAAAAGTCGTTTAATTTTGAGTTTATTTGGAGTAATATTCGTGAATGTTTTTGATAAAATAACGTGGCATTTATAATATGTCATCAGGTACGTCATCATCGTTGGCAAACTGTCCTGATATAACAATCGTGAAGAAAGAAAGAAGCGAAGGAGGTAAAATCAACAATAACTCAGATCATTCCGAGAGCAACAGCGATCATAGTAAATGAGAACAAGTCTCGTTTACTTATTATTATTAATAATAATTAAAAAAAATTCCACTTATTAGTATTTTGTAAAGACCAAAGTAATTTTGTACTGTATTTAGTTGTTACATAAGTAGAGAGTTTCGTATACAAAACGGAGAAACTGAAAATGGCGCGGTCAACGGGATTGACGCAATTATTTCAAATTTTGAGTTACCTCGTTTTGTAACATCAGCTGAATACGAAATTTAACAAAAAAATAAATAAGTAGTGATATGGTAAATACCAAAATAATTTTTGTAAATGTAAAAATTCGCGCAGCTGTGAAAGAGGGATCGAATTAATAGTGGTTATTTTAAATTATTTATTTTAAAATTTTAGAAGATATATAATATCGAACAGGGGGAGGTACAATCCCCTAAATGAGAAGAGAAAAAAATTAATACCCGATTGTTATGTCCTGTATACCCTAACGGATTAAATAACGTCTCTAAATGTGGCCAAAGTATATTCTTTTTAATTTTAGGTTAGTTTTGAGGTATTGCCATTATGTACAATCATAAAAAATATATTTACCGTCCTTTTTTAACAATGATATACAAGGTTATTAATTATAAATAACCCACTCCTCATCATCGTTATTATTACCTATAGAAATAAAAGTTGTAAGGTTGTTACTAAATTTTGTTAATATAGTGTTAAAAGTCTAGGTTGCATATTTTAGGAGATATAAGGATATTTTTTTATTTTCAATATAACCTAACTAAACCTTACATAATTTAAGCCAGCATATAAGGCTTCAGGTGATGTCATATTTTGAAACATTTAAAGCAACAAAGTCCATTCTGCCCATTTGACATACTACATTTTGCTGCTTGAGTACCGATCAAATCCTTCTCAACGAGCACCCTTATATATGCGAGGTAAAGTCGTCGCATTCGCATTCCAATGGCGTGCGATGATACTTGTCCATATGAACGCATGCACATTTCAATAAAGTTGCAATTAAACTAATCCGTCAATCAATAGTGCCATCTTTGGGGTTTTATCCCTGAATTTAGGGAAAGAAACCTCATAGGGAGTTTTGTATGGGACAAAATATTTTGAGGTAGAATTTTAATTGCACATTTCTCTATACTTGTATTCAACCAATGTTCATCAAAAAAGTAAATAACTTACTTTGTTTTATTATATTGAAAGTGGTAAATATAATGCTGGGGAATTTTGTTTTAAATTTAGTGGATTTTGCAATCTCTTTAGGGGGAAGTTTTGAGTTGGCAACATTGCCGCCAATTAAAAATGTCGCCTTTCACACAAATTACAATGGAATTTATCCATCAGCTTCAAAATGTCGCCATGCTTGCGCCCGTCATAAAAATTGCAATGGAATGTATCCGTCAGCTTCAAAATGTCGCCACGCTTGCACTTGATACACAAATTGTAGTGGAATTAATCCGTCAGTTTCAAAATATAGCTACTCATGCGCGTGTCACACAAATTCCAATGGAACTTATCCGTCAGTTTCAAAATGTCGCCACGCTTGAACTTGATACAAAAATTGTAGTGGTATTTATACGTCAGATTCAAAATGCCGCCACTCATGCGCTTGTCACACAAATTGTAGTGGAAATTATCCATCAGCTTCAAAATGTCGCCACTCATGCGCTTGTCACACAAATTGTAGTGGAATTTATCCTTCAGCTTCAAAATGTCGCCACTCATCCGCCTGTCGCACAAGTTGCTATGGAACTTATCTGTCAGCTTCAAAATATCGCCACGCTTGTGCTTGTTACACAAATTTTAGTGGAATTTATTCGTCAGCTTTAAAATGTCGCCACTCATCCGCCTGTCGCATAAGTTGCAATGGAACTTATCTATCAACTTCAAAATGTCGCCACTTATGTGCCTGTGACCCAAATTGCAATGGAACTTATCTATCAGCTTCAAAATTCGCCACTCATCCGCCTGTCACACAAGTTGCAATGGAACTTATACATCAGCTTTAAAATGTCACCACTCATACGCTTGACACACAAATTGTAATCGAAATTATCCGCCAGCTTAAAAATGGCACCACTCATGCGCCTGTCACCGAAATTGCAATGTAACTTATCCATCAGCTTCAAAATATCGCCACGTTTGCTCTTGTCACACAAATTGTAGTGGAATTTATCCATCAGCTGCAAAACGTCGCCACTCGCGCGCTTGTCACACAAATTGTAGTGTAATTTATCCTTCAGCTTCAAAATGTCGCCACTCATACGCCTGTCGCATAAGTTGCAATGGTACTTATCTATCAGCTTCAAAATGTCACCACTTATGTGCCTGTCATCCAAATTGCAATGGAACTTATCCGCTAGCTTAAAAATGTCGCCACTCATGCGCGTGTCACCCAAATTGCAATGGAACTTATCCATCAGCTTCAAAATGTCGCCACTCATGCGCTTGTCACACAAATTGTAGTGGAATTTACTCTTCAGCATCAAAATGTCGCCACTCATCCGCCTATCGCACAAGTTGCAACGGAACTTATCTGTCAGCTTCAAAATGTCGCCACGTTTGCGCCTGTCACACAAATTGCAATGGAACTTATCCGTCAGCTTGAAAATGTCGACAGGTTTGCTCCCGTTACATAAATTGCAATGGAACTTATCCGTCAGCTTGAAAATGTCGACAGGTTTGCTCCCGTTACATAAATTGCATTGGAACTTATCCGTCAGCTTCAAAATGTCGCCACTCATACGCCTGTCACCCAAATTGCAATGGAATTTATCCATCAGCTTCAAAATATCGCCACGTTTGCTCTTGTCACACAAATTGTAGTGGAATTTATCCATCAGCTTCAAAACGTCGCCACTCGCGCGCTTGTCACACAAATTGTAGTGTAATTTATCATTCAGCTTCAAAATGTCGCCACTCATGCGCCTGTTACATAAGTTGCAATGGTACTGATCTATCAGCTTCAAAATATCCCCACATGTGCCTGTCATCCAAATTGCAATGGAACTTATCCGCTAGCTTAAAAATGTCACCACTCATGCGCGTGTCACCCAAATTGCAATGGGACTTATCCATCAGCTTCAAAATGTCGCCACTCATGTGCCTGTCGCACAAATGGCAGTGTAACTTATTCGTCAGCTTCAAAATGTCCCCACGTTTGCGCCTGTCACACAAGTTGCAATGCACGCATGCACAATTACTGTTCCTGTAGATTTTGCTTTGATAAAAATGGGAAAAATGCAAGAGACTGAAAATCTCTTTAATTTACCCCCCCCCCCTTCGTTTCCACAGTCTCTCCGTAGTTCAAAGGTTCAAGGGATAGTTGGGTAGACATAAACGTGGCATGTCTACCTCTTTGTTAGAAAATCGGAGGATGTACTATCCCTAAAAACTAAGACCTCCAGAAGTCTGGAGGGGAACAAGGTCCGGAAAGGAACCAGATAGGTGACCGTGGGACGGTCTTCGGGAAATCTGAATCTCGGAGACTGTACGTGATGGATCTAGACTTTGAAACCTATCTGAGGCGCTTTGCACGTTTACCACGCTAGGGATAATCTACCGTGTTACAGACTCTACCACGGGGAGGTGTGCATCCCATTAAAAAAATATTATTTACTCGTATCCCGTAAAATTCGCACGTTACTGTACTTTTAAGAGCATTTTAACAAAATTTCATCATAATCACACAACTTTTATTTAAAAATTTTGTTTCTATGGGCGGTAATAACAATCATAAGTGGGGTTGGTAATTAATAATGAAGAACCTTGTATATCTTGAAGGTGCATTGATAAGATGGATTTTTTCCCGTCCACAAGTATACATTGTTGGTATTTTTATTTATACATTGTTTTTTTTTCAATCGTAAGTCACTGAAAATGTTTAAATTTATTTTTATATTTTTTTTATAAATAACTCAAAATAAATGAACACATTTTTCGATATATCAAAAGTAAATAATTCTACGATTGACTTTTTCTCTTAAAAATAAATCAGTATTTTTCGAAAGACTAATAACAATAACTTAGGTGTTGAAGTAAAAAAAAACAGATTTTTATTTTGTTTCGTTTCTGTCCAACAGATTTTTTTTATAGTTTAATAAATAGGTCCCTCTTTCAGGCACATTTTTTAAATAATAAAAAAGAAAGTAGGTTTACCCATTGGAAATGGTAGAGTAGTATTAGGAACATATCACTCGTCCGGGCCGGACAGTCTTCTGCACTGACTTTAATATTGCAGTCCTATTTATAGTGCTTTATATAAATATGTTTAAATCAAACGTTTCATCTTTATTTTTGTTTTTAATTTTTTTTATGTTATTAATATTAAAAGTTACACTTGTTAGGTTCATTTTTTATTCAAATTTATCAAATTTTTTACGTAATGTTTGTGTAGATTTATTTTTTATTATTAAAATTTAGGTCTTACATTTTTTATTATCCCAAAGTTTTTCTCTATGTATAATAAATAAAATCGTTAAAAATAATAATAATAACGTTGTGACGTTTGGTTTTTACACAATTTTTCTGTAAGTAGATGCTTAAGGGTGAAAGGGGGTAATCAAAAGTGAATGATAAAATTACGAAAATTAAAAAAAAAATGTAGAAAAACAAAATAAAACAAATTTTTTGTAATGTTTTGCTATAAATATTTTTCTTAAAAAAATTTGAGGTATATTTTACCAATTTTTACCCTCATTTAATAATATTCCAGGTTTTTATTAAAAGTACGACATTAATATTTTATAAAAAAATATTTTTGTTCAATTCTACATATTTTGTCCTCTATCTTAATAATTTTTTGCTATACATATTTTTCTTTAAAATACTGTGAGGTATATTTTGCATGTTTTTAGCCCCATTTAATAATTTTCCTGATTTTTTATCAAAATTCCGTCACTAATATTTTATTAAAGAATATTTTTGGTCCCATTTGACATATTTTGTCTCTGAGTAATTTTTAGCTATAAATATTTTTCTATAAATACTGTGAGCTATAATTTGTTAATTTTAGCCCTATTTAATAATTTTCCAGATTTTTTATTAAAAGTACATTAATATTTTATAAAAAATATTTTTGGTTCGATTCTACATATTTTGTCTTTATCTCAATAATTTTTTGCTATAAATATTTTTCTTCAAATACTGTGAGGTATATTTTGCAAGTTTTTAGTCCCAATTCATAATTTTCCTGGTTTTTTATCAAAATTCCGTCACTAATATTTTTATAAAAAAATATTTTTGGTCCAATTTGACATATTTTGTCACTTAAGTAATTTTTTGTTATCAATATTTTTCTATAAATACTGTTGGGTATAATTTTAGCCCCATTTAATAATTTTCCAGATTTTTTATTAAAATTCCGTCACAAATATTTTATTAAAAAATATTTTTGAATCAATTCTACACATTTAGTCTCTATTTCAATAATTTTTTGCTATAAATATTTTTCTTTAAATACGGTGAGTTACATTTTTCAAGTTTTTAACCCTATTTAATTTTCCAGGTTTTTTTCATCAACATTTTGTCACTAATATTTTATTAACAAATATTTTTGGTCCAATTTGACATGATTTGTCTCTGAGTAATTTTTTGCTGCTATAAATATTTTTCTAGAAATACTGTGTTAATTTTTAGACCCATTAACTAATTTTCCAGATTTTTTATTAAAACTCGTCAGTAATATTTTGTTAAAAAATATCTTTGGTCAATTTTTAAATGCTGTTAAGTGTCGACATATTTTATCTGTCTCAGTAATTTTTTGCTATAAATATTTTTCTTTTAATGCTGTTAAGTATAAGTTTAGCCCCCTTTAATAATTTTTCAGATTTTTTACTAAAATTACGGCATTCATATTTTGTTAAAAATTATTTTTGGCCCAGTTCTACATACCTGTGATGTATATTTTGCAAGTTTTTAACCCCATTTAATGTTTATCCAGATTTAAACTAAAATTACGTCACTAATGTTTTATTAAAAAACCTTTTAGGTCCAATTAAACATATTTTGACTATCTCAGTGATTTTTTCCTATAAACGCTGTTGAGTATAATTTACTAATTTTAAGCCACATTTAATAATTTTCCAGATTTTTTTATTAAAATTAATTCAATTACTTTATTAAAAAATATCTTCGGTCCAAATCTACATATTTTGATTTTGCCTTAGTAATTTTTTGCTATAAATATTTTTATTTAAATGCTGTTAAGTATAATTCAATAATTTTAAGCACCGTTTAATAATTTTCCAGGTTTTTTTATTAAAGGATCTTTTAATTTTTCATTATAAAATATCTTCGGTCCATTTTTAAGCTCTGTTAAGTATAGTTTACTCATTTTTAGCACCATTTAATAATTTTCCAGATTTTTTTTTATTAAAATTTCCTCTCTAGTATTTAATTAAAAAATATTTTGACGCAGTCTGAGTAATTTTTGCTATAAATATATTTTCTAATGCTGTCAGTATAATTTACTAGTTTTAGGCCCCATTTAATAATTGTCCAGATTTTTAAAAAAAAAATTCCCACAAATAATTCATTAAACAATAATATCGGCTTTGTCTCTGTATCTGATTACATTTTTAGTTGAAAATTTATAGAAATAAATAAATAAAATATTTATCATACACTTCTGACCCCCCATTTATTTTTTTATAGTTATTTTGAATTTAAACGAAATTCACCATCTATATAATTATGCAATCTATTTGCTCCTCTCTCAGTATTTGTAATATGTGTGTATTATTCGTTATGGGTATTTTTATCCCATATATCCATAGAAAAGCGTCTGAAAAAACGATATCCTTGTGATTGCCCGTTGAATCCTTTTGTATTCTAACAAAAAAAAATAGTATTAATTCATAATTTTATGTCAGAAATTAATAATAAATAGTTTTTATTCATATTTATTTATAAAATTCGTCTTTTTGAACTCACTTCCTATAAATATACAGGACGTTTAAAAAAGTGGCCCCGTTGCTAGGATAGGTAGTTTTCAAGATACAGGGTAGTGTAAAAAATTATACACATTCTATAACTACTATTAACATTGTAATGAAATTTTGAGAAAACAACTTTACGAGATGTGTCAACTGTCAAAACAAAATTTCATTACAATGTTGCCAATAGTTTCAACATAATCTTATAAAATTTGTATAATTTTTACTTGAATACCCTGTTCACCCAGTGATTATATATTGAGTTTAATTTAAAATTGTTGGGGTACAAGTGAATTTGATAAGGTAATGTTGAAAAGGAGTGACGATCGTTTTTCGCAGACAGGTCCTTTTGGTAGAATAATTATTTTTAAGTATAAGTATATTATTTATGTATACCTAAATATTAAAGAAGAAAAAAACGTAGATTATAGATACAGACTTTGTCATATATTTGTATTAAAGCGTGACAAGAACGCTTTCCTATTACAAAACTTATTATACAATTTATATTTATACAGTTTATTATTTGTACTTTATATTTTAAAAAGAGAAAAAAAAGGTTTTTATAGTACAATTAAAAACGGCAGATTTTGGGTAAAAATTCATTTTTGTTTGGATTTAAATACACGAAAAAAATGGTATCGACTGAATACCATTAGGGCACAATCAATCGACTTTAGAAATTATTTTTTTACTTTGATAGTACACTTATGGAATTTGATCGAATGATTATTGTATCGCTTTTTTTATAATTCACCATAAAATACTAACAAATGTCGTTGTTTCTTGACAGTACTTTTTATTCAATATATTCTCATTCTTCTTATTTATAATTCCTCAAAGAAATCTAGTTCATACCCCTATTTAACAAATAAGCAACGATTCTACCTCTTTTTGGAGTATTAATGAGTGTTTTCTGTCAAGTACATGATATTAATACCTAGAACTATTGAACTGTCGTCTGTTAGTCGTCATCTTACTCCCAGTGCTTCAAAAAAATCTAGTTTTCCATCATTCTCACAAGTATGTAGAACTTTAACCTCTTTTTTGAATTATTAATGAGTGTTTGTTATAAATTAGATGACATTAATATCTAGCAGCATTAAACTGCTTGTCATTGTGAGTCTGCTGGTTCCAGTTTTTCAAGGAAACCTAGTTCTAGCTCTTCTACAAATATGCAGATATTCTATCTATTTTTTGGGTGTTAACGAGTGTTTTCTTTCAAATAGATTACATTAATATGAACTCTGTCAGTCTGTTAGGTGTCTTCTTACTTCTAGATCTTCCAAAAAATCTAGCTGTCGCTATTTTCTACAAGCATGTAGAATTTCTACCTCTCTTTGAATTATTAATGAGTGTTTGTTATCAATTAGATGACATTAAAATCTAGCTGTATTAAACTACTTGTCATTGTGAGTCTGCTGGTTCCAGTTCTTCAAGGAAACCAAGTTCTAGCTTTTTCTACAAATATGCAAAGCTTCTACCTCTTTTTGGGGTATTAATGAGTGTTTTCTGTCAAGTACATAATATTAACACCTAGAACTGTCGAACTATCAGTCTGTTAGTCGTCATCTTACTTCCAGTGCCTCAAAAAAATCTAGTTGTCGCTCTTTCTTACAAGTATGTAGAACTTTTACCTCTTTTTTGGGGTATTAATGAGTGTTTGTTGTCAAGTAAATGACATTTACATCTAGCAGTATTAATATACCTGTCATTGTAAGTTTGCTGGTGCATTATTACTACCATATATTCAAGAAATCTTAGTTCTTGAGCTTTTCTATAAATTAACAGAACTTTACCTCTTTATGAGGCATTAATGAGTGTTTGTTGTTAAGTAGATGACATTACCACCTATTAGTATTAAACTGCCTCTCGTTTGTGAGTCTGCTGGTGTCTTATTTCCAGTTCTTCAAGAAATCCTAGTTTTCGCTGTCTTCTACAAATATGAAGAACTTCTACTTCTTTTTTTGGGATATTAATGAGTGTTTATTGCCAATTAGATGATATTAATACTCATGAGTCATCGTGGATTTGCTAGGCGTCTTCTTACTTGTACTTCTTGGTATTCTCTACCCATGTAGCGATCACATCTCTGGGTTAGGTGTTAAGTATATGACATTATGGTCTGCTAGGTGTCTTCTTACTTCCTGTTCTTCAAGGAAGCCGAGTTCTTGTTATTTTGTATAAATATACAGAGTTTTTATCTTTTTTTTGAGGTGTTGTTAATTGTCAATTAGATAACAATAACGCCTAAAACTATTGAACTGTCAGTCTGCTAGGTATCTTTTGAATTCCAAGGAAACCTAGTTCTTGCTCTTTTCTACAAATATACAAAACTTCGACGTCTTTTTTGAGGTAATAATGAGTGTTTCTTGCCAAGTAGAAGATATTAACACCTAGGAGTTATTGTGGATCTACTAAGTTAGTTAATTCTTTCAAATGTGTATTTGAAATATTTAGAAACAATTATAAATATTTTTTTGTGTGAATAAATTCAATATTAATGGCTTTTTAATTGTACTATAAATTCGTAACCAATAATAACTAAATCTTCTTCCTCTTATTGTATTCATTGTCGTATAACATGTCGAACGTGTTGGTTATTTCAGTATTAACTTTCTTGAGTTTTTCAAAATCAGGAAATAAAAGTTGCAGCAGTGTTTTCTTAGCTCTATTATTTTGATTTAAAATCAAACACCCCCAGTGAAACCCTGTGATTTGTCGAGGAAAAAGGTTTAGAACAATCGTTTTGTGAAGAAGAATACACTGTTTGTTTAATATAAATTATGCTCTAACCATAATTTTTATAAAAAAGGGGAAATTGCTAAATTATTTTTACAAAAATTTGACGTCGAGATGTCATAAGGAATCATTAAAAAAAAATTGAATAAGATCTTCTGATTCTCGGCATCTACAGAAACTCCTTGACATGTTTTTCTGGTACTCTAGTTGGTACTGACGGATTTAATGAAGTAGTTCAAATGTACCAATTTTTGTCATCAATACAAATTTTTTTCTGGTACCTTAATAAATTGGCACTGTTTGTTTTTTCTGGTACTGTCAGATCTAATAAAGAAGTTCAAATGTTCCAATTTTTGACACCAACAAAAGTTTTTCTGGTACTTTCGTAGGTTCACCATAAATACAATTTTTTTTCTAATACTTCAAGAAATTGGTACTGCCATATTTAATAAAGTATTTGAAATGTACTACTTTTCGGCAGCAGTACAAACTTTTCTGATACTATAATAAATTGGCAGTACTCAATTTTTCTGGTACATAATATATTGGTACCGCGAAATTTAATAAAGTAGTTCAAATCCACTAATTTTTTGTACCAATACAATAGAAACTTGTTTCTGGTTTTTTAATAGATCAGTACTTCAAGACTTAATAAAGTAGCTCAAACCTAATAATTTTTGTACCTTTCGTCATCAACAGAAACTTTTTTCATATATGGGTACTGCCAGATTTAATCAAGTAGTTCAAATGTACCAATTTCGGAACCAATACAAACTTCTTTCAGGTACTTTCATAAAATAGCTCAAATGTACGAATTCTTTGCACCAATACAATAGAAACTTTTTTCTGGTTCTTTGATAGATTGGTACTTCAATATTTAATAAAGTAGTTCAAACGTACCAATTTTCGAACCTTTCGTCATCAACAGAAACTGTTTTCATATATTGGTACTGCCAGATTTAATCAAGTAGTTCAATTGCACCAATTTTCGCAACCAATAGTAACTTCTTTCCGCTACTTTAATAAAGTAGTTCAAAAGTACTAATTCTCTGCTCCAATACAATAGAAACTTTTTCTGGTTCTTTGATAGAATGGTACTGCAAGATTTAATCAAGTAGTTCAAATGTACCAATTTTCGGAACCAATAGAAACTTCTTTCTGGTACTTGCATAAAGTAGTTCAAATGTACTCATTCTCTGCACCCATACAATAGAAACTTTTTTCTGGTTATTAGATAGATTGGTACTTTCAAATTTAATAAAGTAGTTCTAATATTCTAAATTTAAGCATCAATACAAACTTTTTTTGGTATTTTCAGGTTTAATAAAGTAGGTCAAATGTACCAATTATCGGAACCAATAGAAACTTTTCCGGTACTTTAATAGATATGTACTGTTTTATTTATGTACGAATTTACGGCATAAATATAATTTTTTTAGCTACTTTAATAAATTGGCACTGTTTTTTTTTCTCTAATACTTAATAGATTGGTACTGCCAGATTTAATAGAGTAGTTCAAATGTACCAATTTTTTGGAACCAATAGAAACTTCTATCTAGTACTTTGATAAGGTAGTTCAAATGTACTAATTCTCTGCACCAATACAATATAAACTTCTTTCTGGTTCCTTGATAGATTGGTACTGTAAGATTTAATAAAGTAGTTCAAATGTACCAATTTTTGTACCTTTCGTCATCAACAGAAACTGTTTTCATATGGTACTGCCAAATTTAATCAAGTAGTTCAAATGCACCAATTTTCGGAACAAATAGAAACTCCTTTCTGGTACTTTCATAAAGTAGTTCAAATTTACTAATTATCTGCACCAACACAAGAGAAACTTTTTTCTGGTTCTTTGTTAAATTGGTACTGCAAGATTTAATTAAGTAGTTCAAATGTACGAATTTTTGTACCTATCATAATCAACAGAAACTGTTTTCATATGGTACTGCCAAATTTAATCAAGTAGTTCAATTGTATCAATTTTCCGAACCAGTACAAACTTCTTTCTGGTACTTTAATAAAGTAGTTCAAATGTACTAATTCTCTGCAACAAATACAATAGAAACTTTTTCTGGTTATTTGATAGATTGGTACTGCAAGATTTAATAAAGTAGTTCAAATGTACCAATTTTCATAATCAATAGAAACTTTTTTCATATATTGGTACTGCCATATTTAATAAAGTAGTTCAAATGTACCAATTTTCATTATCAATACAAACTTTTTCTGGTACTTTGAATAGATTAAATTGAAAGTAGTTTCTATGTACAAATTTTCGGAATCAATATAATTTTGCTGCTACTTTAATAGATTAAATTAATGTAGTAGTTCAAGTATAAACTTGTACAATTTTCATTTACAGTCGCCCCTTTTTTCGCGAACAGTGTATTCCATTTCACTAATTCACATGTAACGATCTGTCTAACCGTAATATATTTGGTTTAAGGAATGTATACAGTACGAATGACCTACGTTGCTTCGCATTCTTCAATTTTTAATACGAAAACGCTCAGCAACGTATATCATTGTATGTTTGATATTCCAAATGATTATATAGATTTTTTATTTATTAAAATTTTTGATACAAAACATTGTATTCATTTTATCCCAACTAAAAACGAGAAATATTCCACTAAAAATTGTATTTTTTGGACAGATGGCTTTAGTTAAGCCCCATCAAAAGTTAAAAGTACTTACGAACTTTATAAATCGAGCTCCAGATTACAAAAATTGCTACAAGAGAAGAAGAGAAGAAAATATGGAAATAACATTTTTGGGTGGATGGATAGTCAGATAGATAACGACTCGGCAAAAATAAAGGATTATGATTTTGCAATACATCTTGAAAATAAAAATATAGGCAGGACAAGGAGCAAGGAACAAGGTAGAAAAAGAAAGCAGCAGAATAGAAAAATTCATAAAAAACTTTTGAAAATTGGGACTTGGAATGTAAGAGGAACTTACCATGAAGGAGCTTTGAAAAACTTGGTGGAGATATAATATTCGATATCTTAGCATTACAAGAGACAAAACATAAGGGCAATGAAAAAATAAAAATAGCGGGATACACCTTTTTTAATAGCGGAAATGACAACAGGTATTTTGGAACAGGGTTCATTGTTAGTAAAGACCCAACACAATATGTTGTAGATTTTAAGGCAATAACAGATAGACTGTGTAGGTTGAGGCTTCAAGGAGAATATAGAAAACTTAGTATAATAAACGCACATGCACCAACGGAAGATAAGGACTTAACTAAACTATAAAAACTGAGTTCTACGAAGAAATGAACGTTTAGGTCGGAAAATACCAAAGTTTGATGTAAAAATAGTTATAGGTGATATGAACTCGAAAATCGGATGCGAAGGAGGGTATAAACATGTGACAGGGGGAAAAAATTTACACCTGAAAACTAATCAAAATGGAAACTGTTTAATTGACTTCGCAGAATTGAATAATATGGTGGTAAAGAGTACAAGCTTTGATCACAAAGATATCCATAAAATAACCTGGATAGCGCCTGATAAGAAGACGAACAACCAAATTGATCATGTACTTATTGAAAAAATACATACAAGGGCCATAAAAAATGTAAGAAGTTATCGTGTAGCTGACGCGGATTCAGACCATTCCCTAGTTGTATTAAAAATAGAACAACACGTACCTACGTTTAAAACCTATATTAATAGGAAAATAAAAAGATTTAATGTGAAAGAACTTACGAAGAATGATGTGCAAAAAAAATACCAAGAACCAAAAAAAGCGAAACTATATATATATATATATATATATATATATATATATATATATATATATATATATACAAATTATAAACATTCTTCTTTCCTCGTAAAACAGAGACTATTTTTGATACGAAAGTCAGATTTGTTGATATTTTTCAACTTTTCACTAAAAAAAATTATTAGTTAAAACAATTTCCACTAGATGGCGTCATTAATACATTTTTCACATATAATACTCGGTACCAAGCTACTTAAGTAAGTGTCTAGATAATGGGAGAGCGGTAGGGTGGTTTTAGTATAGCTGACGCCCTGTTTCAAATTACAAACTTTCTCATTTCCTTGTAAAACAGAAAGTATCCTCGATACCTACACTTTTTCTATATAACTATTATTCGTATTCTTTAAATTCCTGCAGCTGTAGAAAAAGTATAGTGTGCAACATGTGGGGAAAAGTTGAACTTTCCCCACTTGTTGCACAATTTTGGCTGCTAGAAATTAACAGGAACAATCCGTTTCTCAATAGTGTGAGTCTCTGGTCTCTCTTCCACTCTTTCTAGACATTTTCACCTATCAAAAAAAGAAAACTAATAGTGTGAAATAAAATATATTTAAATATAAATAAAATAATTTTGTAGATATCACTTATTAGATTTTATATTTCTCATTTGTCTCACTGCAGCCACTAATCTAGCTGAACACTCACTACTTTGCGCTTGATACTGCTCCGCTGGTAACTTCAACAACATCGATAACTGTTCCAGATTATCCGACAACGACAAACCTAATTCTTCAAATATATTTTGAAGATAACCTAAAAATTAATAATTTATTCCTCTACTACCCCTATAGTTAAACAAAAATCTTACTTATATCATGTGCTAACTGTCGACTAGCTGCTGTACTCAACTCGCATATACAAAGTATTTTATCAATAAAATACTGGCAAGTACCATCAGCTATGATAGTTAAAAAAACATTAGCCAACGTTCTTTCTCCTTCTAAAGCGTTGTTGTACTCCTGATCTGCAGATTTTAAAGCGCAAGACAGAGACGGGTTATCTTTAAACAAGAACGGTTCCAGATGCTGCGGAAGTATCAACAAATACTGACCAATCTTTAAAAAAAAATAACCAATGCTGAAATAGTTTATGAAGGTCAATATATTAACGTACCTGTGTGATGTATTCTTGCGGTACAAAGCTGTAATCAGGTAAATCGTTCATAGCACTACCGTTGAACTGATTCCAAGTTTTCGATGACTGTACGACGTCCAAATGTATGGAAATCGATGCGAAAACTACTTGATACGTTGTATGATGAATGTCTCCGCATAATCTGACAAATTCTGACGTTACGGAATCTAATAGAGATAACTGAGTGCCTTCCGTGACGCATTTGACGAGAGAATCAAATTCTTTGAGATCTGATGCGTTTAATAGCAAATTTTTGTAGTGGGCGGTCTCCTTTTGGTTTAATTCTAGTATTTGGTTCGTTAGATCTTTTTCAAATTGTTGTAATTTCAGTATAACTTCGCCAGTGTTTTGGAGAAGTGAGAAACATAGTTGGAATATCACCCAATCTTCTTCTGATCTAAAATGAAAGATCAACTTTAGTATACCTCCGGTCGAGCTTCAGGGTTTATGTTTTATCCAAAATATTTAAAATATTGAGCTCATATTTAAGAGGAATACTCTCAAAGGTATAATTTATGAGAAAGAAAATCGAGAATTTAGCTCTCATTCATATTTTTGAGATACTGGGCGTCAAAGTTTAGTTATTAGAAAATCAAGCAACACTTTTACTTAAAAAATCGTACAGGCCAAAATAATGAAAACATTGAGCTCATATTTTGAAGGAGTACCTTCAAATATATCATTTATGAGGTAAAAAATGGAGAATGTACCACACGTTCGTATTTCTGAGATACCGAGCGTCAACGTCTAGATATTGGAAAATTAAAAAACATTTTCACTTGAAAAATCGTACTCTCATTGGTATAGTTTATGAGGAAACAAATCTAGAATATACCACACGATCGTTTTGCTGAGATGCCGAGCGTCAAAGTCTAGTTACTGGAAAATTAAGAAATAGTTTCACTGAAAGAAAAGTACTCTCAAAGGTATGATTTATGAAGAAAAAAATTGAGAATGTACCACACGTTTGCATTTCCGAGATACCGAGCGTCAAAGTCTAGATACTGGACATTTACGAAACATTTTCATTTAAAAAATTTGGAATATGGAATTTCGAAAGTTCAAGGGATTTGCGCTTTAGTTTTTAAAGTCCAAGGTTTGTGCTTTGGGGTTTGGAATTTGGAAAATCGAAAAATTAAGGTTTGGGGTTTAAAGTCCAAGGTTTGTGATTTGTGCTTTTGAATATGGAAAATTTAGGGTTTAGGGTATGGAATTAGGAATATGAAATTTCAAAAGTTTGAGGTTTGCGCTTTGGAATTTCGAAAGTTTAAAGTTTGGGATTTAAAGTCCAAGGTTTGGGGTTTAGAATTTTGAAAGTTTAAGGTTTGGGGTTTAAAATCCAATGTTTGGGATTTGGAAAGTTTGGGGTTTAAAGTCCAAGGTTTGGGATTTAGAATTTAGTAATTTTAACGTTTTGGATTTAAAGTCGAATGTTCATGGTTTGGCTTTAGAATATGGAAAATTTAAGGTTTGGGGTTTGGAATTTCGAAAGTTTGGGATTTAAAGTCCAAGGTTTGGAATTTCCAAAGATTAAGGTTTGGGTTTTAATATCCAATGTTTGGGAATTGGGTTTTAAAATCCAATGTTTGGGAATTGGTATTTCCAAATTGAAAAGTTTATTGTTTGAGGTTCAAAAACTAATGTTTGGGATTTGGAAAGTTTAGGGTTTGGGGTTTAAAGTCCAAGGTTTAGGGTTTGGGATTTGGAATTTTAAATGTTGTAAGGTTTGGGGTTTAAAGTCCAAGGTTTGGGATTTAGAATTTAGAAATTTTAAGGTTTGGGGTTTAAAGTCTAAGGTTTGTGCTTTAGATTATGGAAAATTTAAGGTTTGGGGTTTAATGTCCAAGGTTTGGGGTTTGGAATTTCGAAAGTTTGGGATTTAAAGTCCAAGGTTTGGAATTTCCAAAGATTAAGGTTTGGGTTTTAAAATTCAATGTTTGGGAATTGGGTTTTAAAATCCAAGGTTTGGGGTTTAAAGTCCAAGGTGTGGGATTTAGAATTTAGAAATTTTAAGGTTTGGGGTTTAAAGTCTAAGGTTTGTGCTTTAGATTATGGAAAATTTAAGGTTTGGGGTTTAATGTCCAAGGTTTGGGGTTTGGAATTTCGAAAGTTTGGGATTTAAAGTCCAAGGTTTGGAATTTCCAAAGATTAAGGTTTGGGTTTTAAAATCCAATGTTTGGGAATTTGGTTTTAAAATCCAATGTTTGGGAATTGGTATTTCGAAATTGAAAAGATTATTGTTTGGGGTTCAAAAACCAATGTTTGGGATTTGGAAAGTTTAGGGTTTAAAGTCCAAGGTTTAGGGTTTGGGATTTGGAATTTTAAATGTTGTAAGGTTTGGGGTTTAAAGTACAAGGTTTGGTATTTAGAATTTAGAAATTTTAAGGTTTGGGGTTTAAAGTCTAAGGTTTGTGCTTTAGATTATGGAAAATTTAAGGTTTGGGGTTTGGAATTTCGAAAGTTTAGGATTTAAAGTCCAAGGTGTGGAATTTCCAAAGTTTAAGGTTTGGGGTTTAAAATCCAGTGTTTGGGAATTGGGATTTCGAAATTTAAAAGTTTAATGTTTGGGGTTCAAAAACCAATGTTTGGGATTTGGAAAGTTTAGGGTTTGGGGTTTAAAGTCCAAGGTTTAGGGTTTGGGATTTGGAATTTCAAATGTTGTAAGGTTTGGGGTTGAAAGTCCAAGGTTTGGGATTTAGAATTTAGAAATTTTAAGGTTTGGGGTTTAAAGTTGAAGGTTTGGGATTTAGAATTCAGTAATTTTAAGGTTTTGGATTTAACGTCCAATGTTTGTGGTTTGCACTTTAGAATATGGAAAATTTAAGGTTTGGGGTTTGGAATTTCTACAATTTAGGGTTTGGGGGGTGCGCTTTGGAATTTCGAAAGTTTAAGGTTTGGGATTTAAAGTCCAAGGTTTGGAATTTCCAAAGTTTAAGGTTTGGCTTTTAAAATCCAATGTTTGGAAATTGGGATTTCGAAATTGAAAAGTTTAATGTTTGGGGTTCAAAAACCAATGTTTGGGATTTGGAAAGATTAGGGTTTGGGGTTTAAAGTCCAAGGTTTAGGGTTTGGGATTTGGAATTTCAAATGTTGTAAGGTTTGGGGTTTAAAGTCCAAGGTTTGGGATTTAGAATTTAGAAATTTTAAGGTTTGGGGTTTAAAGTCTAAGGTTTGTGGTTTTCACTTTAGAATATGGAAAATTAAAGGTTTGGGGTATAAAGTCCAAGGTTTAGGGTTTGGAATTTCGAAAGTTTAAGGTTTGGGGGTTGCGCTTTGGAATTTCGAAAGTTTAAGGTTTGGGATTTAAAGTCAAAGGTGTGGAATTTCCAAAGTTTAAGGTTTGGGGTTTAAAATCCAATGTTTGGGAATTGGGATTTCGAAATTGAAAAGTTTGTTTGGGATTTGAAAAGTGAAAAGTTTAAGGTTTGTGGTTTAAAGTGCAAGGTTTGTGGTTTGGAATTTCAAAAATTTAAGGTTTGGAGTTTAATGTCCTGGGTTTGGGATTTGCGCTTTTGAAAAGTTTAAGGTTTGGGGTTTCCGCACTGGGATTTGGAATTTCGAAAGTTTAAGGTTTTGTGTTTGCACTTTGGGATTTTGATGAAAGTTTAAGGTTTGTGGTAAAAAGTCCAAGATTTGGGGTTTGCACTGTTTAAGGTTTGGGTTTTGCATTTGTGGTTAACGCTTGGGTTTTGCATTTGTGGTTAACGCTTGGGTTTAAAGTCCAAGGTTCGGGGTTGGCTCTTTGGGATTGGTAATTTCGAATGTTTAAGCTTTGGGGTTTAAAGTCCAAGGTTTAGAGTTTGTGGTTTTCGCTTTGGGATTTGGAATTTTGAATGTTTGTGGTTTAAAATCCAAGGTTTGGGATTTGCATTTGTGGTTTATGCTTTGGAGTTTAAAGTCTAAGGTTTGGGGTTTAAAATCCAAGGTTTGGGATTTGGAATTTCGAAAGTTTTAAGATTTGGGGTTTGGTATTTGGAATTATGAAAGTTTAAGATTTGGAATTTCGAAAATTTAAGGTTTGGGGTTTAAAGTCTATGGTTTGGGATTTGCGTTTGTGGTTTAAAGTCCAAGGTTTGGAGTTTGGGATTTTGAATTTTGAAAGTTTGGGGTTTAGAGTCCAAAGTTTGGGATTTGCGGTTTGAGACACTTTCACATTTCCGAGAAACCGATCGTCAAACTCTAGTTACTGGAAAATTAAGAAACACTTTCAGTTAAAAAATTGTACAGGCGAAAATATTTACTATTTTGAGCTCATATTTTAAGGGAGTACTCTCAAAGGTAAAATTCATGATGAAAAAAATATAGAATGTACCACACGTTCACATTTCTTAGATACCGAGTCTAGTTATTGGAAAATCAAGAAACACACAAATCGCACTGATCAAAATAATGAAAAAATTTAGCTCACATTTTAGAGGAGTGCTCTCAAAGATATAAATATATAAAATATAATTCGTATTAGAAATATCGACAAAAATATGCGTACCTCTTATTCCTGTCAATCTGCCTAAGAGCCACTCTATAAAAATCAGCGTATCCCAATAAAAACGCCCTTAAAGCCACCAGCAGTCCACAATACCCGCAATTTTCCGTAATATCTTTACATCTCCTTTTCGCTTCGCTACAATAATCGATTACAGAAGGTATACTGAGTCCCAAAGACTGAATAGTATCGGGAAGTTCTTCTTTCATACAATTCAAAGTAGACAGATATTTGAGTAAATTGGCTTGTTCGTAAGAACCGTATTTATTCATGTACGGTGTTAAATGAGCGAATATCGATTTTTGGAGAGCCAACAGTTCGTCCGGTTTAGGTTTTACTGTAAAAGGTTGACAATATTCATCTATGAGATTTATTTAAATAATTCCAATACATACCTTGAGCAGTTTGATTGATAATACTCATCAAATTATCATTAAACTGTAACGTAGTTTGTTTAACTTCCCCCAAAAACCCCAATTTATCCGTGGCTGATACTTGTTTCAACATAGTATCAATGCAATCGTTTAAAGTGGGATTCAAAGACCTCAAAACGTCAGTGTAAATTTCTATCAAGTTTTGGACTGCAGATAACCCTGTGAAGACCTGATTGAACCAACGATATTGCGTATGCCAATTTGACAGTAGATGATTGAAATAATTATGGATTAATTGAATTGTAGATTCATCTTGTTCGATTTCTAATTGGTTCGTCCAATTTTGGTATAAAAGATCTTTCTGACACTTTTGATAGTATTTTAAAAGTTGCGGCAGTCTATCTATCGAGGAGAATATTTGTACGTACATTTGAGACTGCTCTGAAATTATTAATAGCGTTATACTTTTGGAATAAATCGAATTAAAAGACTTACCAGTATTGTGTAGACTGAATGCTTGTACTATAGCTGGGCTGGCTATGGCTTCTAGACGATTTTTCAACTCCTCCAATTGAAGCCGTCTATTTTCGTAATCTGCTACATTAATAAGAAGCTTCAAAGAATTCTGCATTCCTAAAATTTTGTTTGAAATATTTTCGATATTTTTAGAATCGAAAACTTCCTCTAAATCGTTCACTAAGATGGTCCAATTGTCACTTTCGTGTAATCCTTGTTTCGCCATAATCAATTTATTCTGCATCGAATCAAGTTTTTCTATAGTCGAAATAGATTGACCCGTATCATGTTCGATCTTCTCAACTTCCGCTCTTACGGTTGCCATTTTTTCTTTTAACAACAACGCTTCTTGCTGGAGGCTTTTAACGTCTCGTAAAATCTTTGGTAGAGACGCCAACACCTGCTGACTCGTATCTTCTAATGCATTATTTACTTGTTGAACGTACAGTTGAAGTTTCATTACCAAAGACATTGTATAGTTATTCTGGAAAGTTTCAAACTGTTAATTAATTAATTTAGTACTAATTCGGGACTTACGTCTTTAGCTTTTTCCGAATGTTTGAGGATTTCGTTAACCCATTCTTTCGTATCAAATTCATCGTTGGAAAACGAACTGATGTCCTTAAAAAATAGAATTATTTTTTTGTAATCGAAATTTTTTCAACTTACCATGTTTATCTTATAAAAATTAAGTTTATTTTATATATATAATTAAATAAATAATAATTTAGATATATGTAAAGTAAGGTTAAGTTTATTTTGACAAGTGGCAAAATAATCGATTTTGTTATTTCGATAACATAATCGATATACTTGGATGTAATCATAGACATATAGAAAAGGATTGAGTGTTTCTCGTTCAGTTGTGGAATTAAAATAGACAGAAAAGTACGATGAAGACAAAGCGAATGTATTGCAAAAAAATGGATATGTAGCACAGTCGCTTGTCTTTCTAGAAAGTGCAATCCATTTCTATGATCCAACCATAAATCAAGCTGTCGTTCGTCTTAGACTAGGAAAGAGAGGGGACTCGTAACGCTGTCAACTATTGTGATAGCAATGCCCACGAAGTCATAAACTTCATTATCGTTATATGATAGTTCTAAAGGACTAAAAATTTTATTTTATAAATTAATCTTTATACATGGGAGATTTAAAATTAAAACTATATTGATTTATTTAACTTATATCAAAATTGTAGGCATTAGTAATTATGATCTTTCGGGGTTAGGAATTCCGAGAAACTGAACAATAATTTCGTTAATTTTCAATGAAAAAGTTTCGTAATGTCTTTTCTACTAACATAATTGAATTTATTATTAAATACGTTTTAACTCACAAGTGGGGTTTTATGATTAAAAGCTTATTTTTTAAGATATAAAGAAAAAAGTAGCTACCAAAAAAATAAGTTAGGAGTAACTTACCTATGAAACGAAATTTCAGGTTCTTTCTTTCTGCTAGAACTCTTACACTGGTAATCACAACAATTAACCATCTTAACAAAATCAAAAGTCCACTTTAAAATCACTTTAATCGCTCAATAATCGCAAAAAACTTTTAGGTGTTCACTATAGCGTTGACCACCAAAAAATGGCGTCGGCTTTGAAATATGCATCAAACCGTCACCACAGCTTGCATAGAGAGTTACGCGTCTCCTCTCTTTCCTAGTCTAAGGCTTTGACCATACTGATTTTAGCACGAAACGATACGTTTTCTGCTAAAAATGTTTTCTTAACATCTTCTTTACGTCAACGTAACTCCAATACAAATACGGGTATGTGTAAAAACTTATGACAAGCTAAAAGTGTCTAATAACTATATTATACGTAAAGTAAATATACCTGTAGATCGTAGATACTTCAAACCATAAGCATATATCGACCGAAAAAGTGTGACGTCAGAACATGGCCGCTGACAGTTACTGAGGGAAAACAAAACAATTATTTATATGTCTTGTCTTGACCGTTGTAATATTTTAAAAGTTTATTCGTTTGTAAAGTGACACTGCAGTGACTATCATTTAATTATGCCTTATTGCTTCGCTCCTAAACTTCCATCATATACTCTATATCTACGACATATCCACTGCTTAAACTGTCTCCACATTTCTTTAACACTTTAATTCGATTACAAAACTGCTCCACAATGCTCGACAAATTAACAATAGCCATGTTTAAGTAAATAAATATTTGTTTAACCCTCAGTAACTGTCAGCGGCTATGTTTATGACGTCATAGCTTTTTCGGTCTATACGCCCGAATATAAAGCAGGCGTCCCACGATCAATGTCAACCTTGACTAATCAAACTGCATCGGTGACGTCATATATGAATTTGACCAAATTTTCTTTATTTAGCGGCGCCTGTAAAACCATCAGCCAGTTTGATGAAATCTGATTTACAATTTTGACACCAGAGGAAATGACATTTCATAGATAACCTTTATGTACGGATAATAGTTTTAACGTCGATAATTTGGCCCGCTGTTCTTTAACGTCGATAATTTGGCCCGCTGTTCTCGTGGTGTTTCGCTTTCACGTTTCAATGTTCATTTTCACGTGTTTACTTTGGTATCTTTTATCTAGATACTACGTGTATGTGCTATAAACTATAAAGCTATCCTAGTGAATCTTCATCTCTGAGTTCATTTCTAATCATTCCTAAGATTTTATTATTGCCACCGTATCGACAAAGAAACCAAGATTTACTTTTAATTCTCCGTCTTTTCTTCTCTATGCTTCCAGCGTTATATGCTAAAACCACTGCTAAGCTCGTGGGAGCAATAATGGTTTTTAACGAATAGAAACTTTTTAAATTGAATTATAACCGTCAAGAAGTTAAATTTGAAGCAAATAGATTGAGGCTACGTCAAACTGTCATAATTCTACGTCATCAGTACGAGAATGAATGGTCAGTAATTATATTGGCAACACAAAAGCTTTGTTTCTCTAGTGAGTGATTACTTTTGTAAGAAAATCGCTCAGTCAATTTCTATGATCCAACCATGAATCTGTCAGCTGCCGTTCATTTCAAACCATAGACATATAAAAATGGACCGAGCGATCCGTATTCAGTTGTGCAGTGAAAACACTGACCTATAAACAACAAATTGTATGATAATGTAATTTGTCAGTATTACGCTAAATTGAATTCGCGCATACCACGTGATCTCTTGGAAAAATTGGATCCGGAGCATGCGCAGTCAATCAACCGTACAGGACCGGCCTTGCAAATAAATAATACTATTGAACTGGTACAGTACATACTTATGTTTTATTTAAATAAACTGAGAAAGTCTTATTTTGTAAGGACTGAATTAAAATTATAAACTTGTTTATATAAAAATAACATAAAATAATTACAGAATGAATTTAGACAGATTGTGGAAAAATTGTAATTGTTATATACTTGATACACCTACATAATCAGAGATTAGTAACCTTTTATACAACATAATTGAGTGGGTATATTTAACTATACTTATACAGAAATTTTCATTTCTATTTTTTAAATGAACATTTGGTCAGACAGAAGAGTTCAAAAGTAATAAATGTTACTTTTTTACCAATTTTTTCTGTATACATATAAGTTAATGTTGAATAATACACACCTTTTTCAAAACGAAATATTTATTCGGCAGCAATTAATTCCTGATAAATATATTTTACAAAAATCCCAATGGCACAGGACCAATTGATGGACAGGCTTAATTTCAGTAACATTTTTGCATAAAACCCAAAATAAAAAATTAGATACAAAAGTAATAGAATGTTTTGAGATGTACAAAAAACCAAAGTAACATTTTGGCATCAAATCAAAAACCAAAAAAAAATTTCTGGTAAATTTGTGTTTTCTTAAATAAATGTTTTAATGTACGATTTAGAGAAAAATGTTGAATACAAAAGTTGTAGAACGTATTAAGGTCTATGAAAAAGCTCAGTAACTTTTTTGCGTCAAATGAAAAACAAAGAAAATACGGTTTTTTTTTTCAATTTCACAGGCCGCCATTTTGTTTTTACTGGGCCGATTTGGTTCATTAACAAACTCGTTCAAGATTTTGGCCTAATCGATTTTTGTAGCGAGTTTGGTTTCGATCCGTCAAAAAATACGCCCTCTATCGTGCTTACATCACCATGCAATGCTTCCCCATTATGGAAAAAACAGATGAAAAAAGTCTCAAAAAGTTCAGTAACGCTGATGACTGTTGGTAATAAAACACAGTTCACACACAGTAGTAAAACGATAATGACAAAACGAAAAACAAACACAAATTTTAATAACGTTGGTTATAATCTAACGATTCAAACGGCTGTGCCAGCTTTGGTAAAATCTGCAATAAGAATTAACATACGTATCAACAGCACACCAGATAATTGATTTCAGACATCCACGGTGACGTAGAATACTTAATGCGCATGAGCCGTATCCAATTTTCAACACTCACATAGTGGCCGTAAAAATTCTTCGCGCATTTTAATGTATTGTCATTCCATTTGTTGTTTATAGATCAGTGAGTGAAAACAGGTCGAAAAGTACGAGAGACAAAGCGAACGAATGTCCAGTCGTAATATTGACAACACAGTCGCGTTGTATCTTTCTAGAGAATGGCCACTTTTGTGAGAATATCGCTCAGAACATTTCTATATGTGTGTGGATATATTAGAACGGTAATAAATCAATGTCATCTGAAAACTTCAGAAGTTCTTTATTAGCTAACATTCTACCATGTCGAAGCTGCGCCACATTGAATACTGCACTATAGTGTTCTTTTCGTTGGCGCAATATCCTTGCACTAAGAGAAAAAAGTATACTGTTCCAGCCAGCATGAAGTAAGAGAACAGTCAATACAAATATTACATCCGTCCGGTTACGTACTGTATATATAATTGTCCTTTTTTACCACAGAACACAAACAAGATTTAGTTCTGTGGTTTTTACCACAAATATGTCATTTTTCTATTACAAATGATATATCGATACAACAATCGATCTAATTTTCTTGAATTAACTCACATCATCGATAACACCCCAATTCGTCACTTGTCATATGTCCTTCTTCTTTCTATCCGCTCTGGTCTCGATCGATAATGGCCAGCCAGACACTTGGATAACTGGATTTAATCACTTCACAATCGATCTAATTTTCTTATAGTACCACTGAGGTACTATACAAATTTTGCGGTAAAAAATATACAATTATATATTTTTCTCTAGGGGGTAAAGAAATAAATGAGGATGAATTATAAATATAATAACTAGATACATTTTTTTTATTCTTCAATATCACACTTACAATCTTTTTGGTTATCAAATATTTGCTGTTCTTCTGTGTCCTGTTCGGAGGTTGGGGGAACATTTTCCTCTAATATTTGTCGCAATGTATGAACAACTTTTTGATACAGAAAAGAATATCTAAAAAAGATACCACATCAATTTCAAAGACTTTATATTATAATTCGACTCACTTGGTTAATGGTTTACAAATACCAAGATGATCCTGGGGTACTTCGAAATATTCTCCAACTCCTGGATACCCAGAATCAGGTTGCACAAGCAAAAAATTAAATCTCATCGCAGTAACCACAGTAGCTTTAGTTTCGACGAACGTTACAATTTTCATAGGAACCGAGGAAACAATATCAAGGAATTTTTTATGGATTTTTTTTAATTGGGGCGAATCTAAAAACGATTTATATTAAATAGTATATCGGAATAATCGAAGATGAGGCTTACGTTCTCTTAATTCTTGCACTTCCACTGACGGCCAAAGCAACAGAGCAGTAGCTTGATTCAAACTAGCAAGTCTAGAGCCGTTATGTGGGGTGCTATAAAAAATAACCCCTTTTGTATTCAAACAGAGGTTTCGAATTGCCGGCATTTGACTTTCAAAACCTAAAAATATATCCCAGTAAAAAGTTTTTTAAATGGATAAAAAAACTGGGAAAACTCACTTTTACATAAAATATTTTTAACAATAAGTCCCCCCATTGAATGCGTGACCCAAACAATGGGTTTTGTACCCAATCCAGCCTGTACTAGTTTTGTCATTAGATCCGAGCTACGTTCTTCCAATGTCAGTTTACCTTTTGCTGAAGGACAAATGGCTGTCCACATTGATAGTGACGTATTGTAATTTATACCTAGAATTATAAATATTTAATTAAATATTCTTCAAAAACGGACTATTTCTACCTATGATTCTCAAATTTTGTATATCTTCCGGTAGCCAATCTCTGGGCCAACAGTGCGTGTATAATTTGCAAACTTTGTCTTCTTGAACATCGTATTTATTCGTCGTGGCCGAGTACGGTCCTGTCGCACATTCATTAGTATTAACGGGGATATCGTCCCATACAAGTTCATAGTCTTTGTCTTCCGGTTTATTTTCTATGTGACTTTTTAGATCTTTTATTATTTGTATAGAAGATAATCTTTCTATTATCGATTTTTTGCAAACTTTGTTGCTATTTTGCTCTAAAAATTCATATCCATGTCATATTTTACCCGTGAATTAATAATATATACACCCTCCAAACAGATGTTAAGTTTTATACTTATATAAATTTTAAAAACATATCAACTCATAGAAATTGTATACAACCAATAATACGATGTTTATAAATGTGTACATGTAATATTGGTTGGCTACATTCTTATTTTTATTCATCCAGTTTATAAGCAACCAATAATCATCGATTTATTACTATAATTTATTATTCGGGCTTATTCTGTAAAAACAACAATTATTTTGCAACTAGCAACCATTGCACAACGGTCGCACAATTAGTCGCAAAATTTGGTATTCTGTAAGGTAGTCGCGTCGCAATTGCTGGTTGCTGTCAAGATGCACTTTTACGTCATGAAACTAGCGCCACTTGCAATCGGATAGCAATGAACGGTAACTATAAATTGTCTGTAAAATCAGCTGATGAACAAAAGCAAATTTAAAAAATATTTAATATGCATAAAGAACCAAGGATGCGTCGAAAAATCATCATTACTGAAATTTAACACAAATTTGAAATAAATTATTCTATACAAAACAATTCTTTACATAACTAAAATCAGTTGGAAATTGGTTTCCAAATACTTTTATAGATGATTTGTTTAAAAAAAGGTGAGAATGGTACTGCTACTATTAATTGTTTTTGATGTACATACAGAAAATGGGAGAACACAGAGTTTCCAATAGCCAGTTGGAAGAGTTGCTGGACTATTTAACTAGTCATCCTAATGTTTGAGCAAGATCTAAGAAGACCATTGAAAAAGAATGGAATGATCTTGCCAAAATGCACGAGCCATTACTAAATACGTAAAAAGAAATAATGACTATTATTTATTTTATTACGGTGATAAGTAAGGCTTGGAAAATATGCACTAAAAAATACCAAAATATGCATGCAAATATGCTCTAAAAATAGGTCAAAATATGCAGTTAAATATGCACTTTTCTCCTTTATATAGATATTACCTAAACATCATTTTTAAGGTAACCAAAAAACAGAGTGAAAAAACACTATACTTATTTATTTATATTATTAAACTTCAATAATATAGTTGTTAAGCTTACCGTTTTAGCGCAAATTGTGCAGAAAACGGATGTTGAATCCACTATCTTTAAATCCTTTCTATTGTTGATCCACTTTTTTAGCAGAATATTTTTTTCGGTTGGTTGTTTTGGCATTTTGGCAACTTTGATAAAACTTTAAACTCCACAATTCACAAAATTATTCTCTTGTTGACAGAAGGACTACCAAATCAATTTTAACTAATGTTTTCTAAAGACAAGCAAAGGAAAAGAAATCCCTTCCCCAAAAGCATATTTAATAGTTTGAAAACTGGTAGCGGGAATGAATGAAGAATATCATTTACGAGCTAGCAAGGTTATTTTATTACGACCCATGGTTTTTACAACCACCGAAATATTTAAGCCGGACGTGAAGAATTAGTATTTGAAAGAAATGTAAAAATAATCCCATTTTATGAGACCATCTGTCGTTTAACACAAGAACGGCAGTAAAATAGTAATTAGTGGGTCCTAATCCCGATACAAAGATGAATTGCGGCTACCTGACAAGCCGTCGCACTGTGCCTTGTTCTAAAAATGCACTAAAAAATTAAATTTTTGCAAAAATACGGTAAAATATGCATTATTTTATTTTGCATATGCATTATTCAAAAAATGGCGAAATATGCACATATGCACTTAACATGCATTTTGCATATTTTCCAAGCTTTAGTGATAAGTAATTGTTATTAAATATTAGGTAGTTGTGTCCACTTTTCTGAGGGCAGTTAGTAAGCCCACTAAATTACTATTTGTACAAATAAAACATGTTTATTATTGACAAAATGTTATAATTTATTACTTATCTTCTATTTCTATTAAGAAAACTTGATTTAATTATCAAACAACTCAATTACAACTACTATAATTGTGATTGCTATTCAACAGTTGCAATCGCGTTGTAATTGCTAAAAAATTGCTTACACAATACGTATTTTTCACATGAACAACTGAAAAACGCACTTTTTTAGTTAACCAATTGCTCACTAGAGGCAGTTAACAGATAAATTGCGATCGCGGTCGCAGTTGCTTCTTCGAGAATATGAAACCTGCGTTTGACAGCGACAATTGCGCAATTATCGGCAGTTGCAAGTTACAGAATAAGCCCGCGGGTCCACATCAGTAGATATGTACGTAGTTCGTCGCTGTTCGTCGGGGTATTTATTGATGTGGAGGGGGTGAAGTACCAACCCGGCGCGTCTCCAAGCGGCGGATAGGAGAAGGACCTCTGAGATGATTTTATATGAGGAGGTCTGCGGGGAAATATACCTGGGGCTCGTTGTGTCTAAAAACTCAACTGGCAGCCCTCGAATACCCTGCCGCGGACCAACTTTACCTGTCCCAGCTGTAGTATCGTGGCTAAGGGATTGAACACAGGGTTACGATGCCGGGTGAAATTTCGAGCTTACCTCGAAATCATCTGTTATACCAATGTCTCCTGACTGTTTGTGGTCAAGTCTCGCGGGCCAGTGGGATGGGGGGTCTTGACTTTACTGCCCGGACCAAGAGGAGACAACCTCATTAAAAACCTAAAGTCAAGGTGGGAAACCAGGCCGAAGAATGCGTGGCTATATAGAAGAATAGACCTTACTGGTTTCGACCTTGGAGCACCGGGGAGAAGTCCATTGTATTGAACCCCTTACCTCTGTTTGCGGGGCTCTGCAGCGGTGGACCGTAATGACCCTCGCTTCTCGTGGGATCACTCATGGAAAGAAAAAGTAAGACTTTCACCGGAAAAGTAGTGGAGAAAACCTCCACCTCTTCATCCGGGCACCACACAGAGGGAAAAAAGGCCAAACGACACAAAGGTCGTATGCCGTTCGACCTCCCAAAATCGGGAGAACCGGGCGGCATAGACGACCCACTGAGAAAAGGCCTCAGTGGAGCAGGGGTGCGGAAATACCTGCGACTCCTCAATCAGGGAATATACCCTGAAGAGGCCAGGAAGCAGGTAATTCAGGAATGACCAACGGGGAAGACAAAGCTTAAAAGAGGCCCGAAGCATATTACTCCTCCGCTGCGGCCTCTAAGCAAGACATCAAAAACAGTTGCACCGGTAACCGGGCAAGCCACTGGTTACGCAGCAGCTGTCAAAACAGAGAAAGCTTTTAGGGTGGGAATAATGCCCAAGGATTATCCTGGGGTCATCCTGAAAGCGGAGCAGCTCTCCACACTGGAAGACACTCTGGTGGAAGAGCTATGCCAGAGCAAAGAGAAGGGAATCCACTTCTCAGGTATCCATTTCCGTTGTGGAATGATACTGGTGGACTGTGGGTCACAAGAATCGGCAGACTGGCTTATGAGGTTAGCGCCGAAATTAAACTCTTGGGAAGGATCCGTATTGATGGCTTGAAGTGGAGACGACATCCCAAAGCCGGTCACCATAACGGTGTTATTCCCAAGAAGCCAAGACATGATACTGGATAAGATCCTCCAACTTGTCGAGGTCAGAACTCCAACCTCGGTATTGCGGCTTGGAAGATCCTAAACTCTAAAAAAGAGGGACAGGGAACTATCCTCACGATTGGGATCGATCACCAATCTGGGGAGGCTATGAAGGCAGGAGGTTACGCGCTAAACTTCCGTTTTGGGCGTATCCCTGTCTCGGGACTGGGAGAAAAGAAGAATCCCGCGGAGTATCCAAAGGATAAGGAGATACCCTCCACATCCGGAACTTCTGGAAAGGGGGAACAAGGCGAAAGCTTGACCTTGGTCACGCCCGAGATCTCCTCCGGCTCTGCTGGGATGACTGGGAATGCGGAGACTGCCTCTGCATCCCGGGAAGCTGGGCAGAGCAGCCTGGGGGTCGAGAGTCTGACTCGAGATCAAGAAACCTGCTCGATTACCGAAGGAGATACTGCCATGGTGATCGAGGAGGATGAATAGAGGCTGAGTAACTCGGCCTCTATCATCCATAATAATTCACGTTCACGAATGTAGCTCACATTAACCTGCATCACGCGAAGGGAGCTTCAGCCGTGATTGCAAGGTTGTTCGCTAGACTACAACTGGATATTGTACTGATCCAAGAACCATGGATCAACAAAGAAGACAAAATCAAAGGTTTGGCGTGTAAGGATTATAAATTGATTTATGATCAAAGGCAAGTATCTCCGCGTGCCTGTGTAATCATAAGAAATAACATGAAATATATTTGTGTTTCAGAATACGTGTCACGGGACCTTGTTCCAATCATGGTTCACCTCAACATAGGGGGTATCGACCGAGACATCGTCATTGCCTCTGCCTACTTCGCTGGAGACGGGCCGATGACACCGCCTGTAGAGGTACAAGAGCTAGTGAGACACTGCAATAGCAGACGACTGCCAATTATAATTGGTTGTGACGCCAACGCACCCAATACCGTGTGGGGAAGCACCAATAACAATGCAAAAGGTGAGTGTTTATTAGAATATCTCTTAGCAAATAACCTTGAGACCTTAAACGTGGGGACAACCCCCACTTTTGTCACGAGAGCAAGAGAAGAGGTCCTGGACGTAACAATTGTTAATGTTGCTGCTAGGAAAAATGTAAAAGATTGGAGGGTGATGAGCGAGCCATCACTTTCCGACCATGGGATCATCGAATTTAGGATAGAGGGAAATACCGCCTCGATTCCTACAATCCGAAATCCTAGAAATGCTGATTGGTCTTGTTCTAAATTAACCCTTTTACTTCGAGTTAATTAGAGGGAATGTAGTTTTGGTTGTTTTACGAGGCAATCGAAGGACCACTACGGCCGTTTGTCATTGAAGTAACGATGAACCGTAGAATGAAATTAAAACACTGATATCACGTTATGATTTATATTGTCATGAAATATAAGTTATTTACTGTTGCTTCGACAATTAAGAATTCACTTGACTTTTCGCGATAACTGAAAGTATTGTGCACATACTATGTTGGTTTATGAAAAGAATAAAGATTACGGACACATGGTGGTTCCCGGGTTGAAAACGCCGGCTGGTTTTACGAAGTTGTAGCACGTTATATGATGAAAGAGGGTGTCTGAGAAGTGTGAAAGCTATCTGGGAAGTGAGTAAAAATGAGGCTATTTTCGTATTTATATGTTTGATGACGTAGGATCGAGGAATGAGTAAACTATTAGAAACTAGCCAATGGGATAAAAGTATTTTAAAATGTAACGTTCGAACAAGTGAATGTTGCAGATATGAAGATGTTTTTTGTGGGGTTTTCAACCCTTTCGTAGATACAGATAACAGAGTTTGGAAGAGAGTTTTTATGAAGAGATAAGATGTCGGGGACTTTGATATGTTCAGTAGAATTTCAGAAAACGATATTTATCTGTTTTTCTTAGGTGTTAGTAAATTTAAATGACTTTTTTAGTGAAGTAAAGAAATATTAACTGTTGAAAATAAGGATATATTTAGTTATGTATTTTGAGCATAATATTCGACTTGTATTATACAGGGGAAATTGAAATAGAATCACGGGAGAATTTGGTAATTAAAACCAAATTCGAACAGGTCTCTTTACAAGACCTATCTGAAGGACAATTTGGAACACGTCGAAGTGAATGGGGTAAATCACCCGCACCACGACCTGGAACAAAGAGTCGAATAGATCAGTTAGGCAATAATGGAAGCTTTTCATTCCAGTTGCCCACTCTCAAAAGCTCGTTCAGAAAAGGATGCTCCTTGGTGGAATGAGAACCTGTCAAACCTCAGAAAAGAGGTCCGTCGGCTCTGTAATAGAGCCAAGCGTGACGGTAATTAGCAGGGATACACTGAGAAGCTTACTCAGTACAATAAAGAGATTAGGAAGGCCAAAAGGCTTAATTTTCAAGCCTTTTGCGAAAAGACCACTTCCACTCACGCAGCGGCCAGATTACAAAAGGTCATGGCAAATGGGGGAACTAACCCCACAATGTCGCTAAAAAAGCCAGACGGATGATACACGGAAGGTGAAGAGCAACGATCGATTCTTCTTCTTAGAACCCACTTCCCAGGTAGTGAAACAGCAACAAGCACCGAAATAGCAATGAACTACACCAAAAAATCCCGCAAGGAAGATTGGGACATTGCTAAGAAAATATTTACCAGACAGCGGTTGGAATGGGCAATAAGTACCTTTCAACCATATAAATCACCAGGAGTGGATGGAATATTTCCAGCACTCCTACAGCAAGGAATAGAGGAGATTCTTCCTCACCTGCTGAATATTACAAGAAGCAGTCTAGCAGTGGGTTTAATACCTAGAAAATGGAGAAGGGCTAGGGTAACCTTCATACCAAAAATAGGGAAAAAAGATGGGACTGATCCCCGATCTTTTAGACCCATCTGTCTAACATCGTTTCTACTCAAATCGATGGAGAAAGTAGTGGATAACTACATAAGAACAGAGAATCTGGAGAATATACCACTTCATAAATATCAGCATGCCTACAGAGCGGGTCGATCAACTGAGACGGCTCTGTATCAGCTGACCGAAGTCATCCAAAGAACTCTGAACAACAAAGAAATCGCAATGTGCGCATTCCTGGATATATCAGGAGCCTTTGACAACACAACTCATGTGTCTGTCAAAGAAGCACTAAAAAGGCGAGTAGTGAATGAAACCATTGTAAAATGGATGTATGAGTTATTGACAACGAGGATAGCTGAGACACACGTGGGGAATCAAACCACCTCAGTTAAAGCCACTCGGCGGACACCTCAAGGGGGAGTGATATCTCCCCTGCTATGAAGCCTCGTAGTAGATGAGTTACTCTACAGGCTAACGGAGCTTGGCTTCGAATGTATGGACTACGCTGATGACATTGTTTTAATAATCAGAGGCAAGTTCGAGTGCACCTTGTGTGATTTATTACAAAAGGGCGTCAGAATCATTGACAAATGGTGCTTGTCAGTGGGGCTAAATATTAACCCAAGCAAGACCATAGTAATTCCATTTACCCGGAAAAGAACACTTCCAGCCATGAAACACATTTCCTTAAACGGGGAAATCATAGAATGGAAATCAGAGGTTAAATATCTAGGGATAACCCTAGACAGTAAGCTTCTGTGGAATAAGCTTGTTGAAATAACTGCTAGTAAAGCAATAAGAGCTTTGATAGCGTGCAGAAATCTAGCTGGTAAGAGGTGGGGCTGTAACCCAAAAATACTGCAATGGATGTACGCCATGATTGTGAAACCAGCAATTAGGTATTTGGCAATAGTTTGGCACACAAAAGCAAGTCAGTACAGCACGAGGAAGACCCTCGACAAAGTTCAAAGGCTTGCCTGTGTGTGCATCACTGGAGCTATGAGAACGTGTCCAACTAGGGCACTTGAGATCATTACAAATCTCACACCTCTACATCTGGTGATAGAAAGATCTGCCCAAGAGGCAATTCTTAAAATATCTAAGGAAGGTTCAGGCAATGAGAGTATTAAAAATCAGGGAGGTTGGTCCTCTCTGACAAGATACATCTCATTAGCGAATCTTTCCAGGGATGAAATGATCAGGAAAGTAAGCATCGAAAAGAATTTCACCACAATGCTAAATACGAGGAGAGACTGGGAAAGGGAATACACCACCCAAACTCTCAAAGAAAACACCATTAGATGGTATACGAATGGTTCAAAAACCACCATTGGAGCAGGTGCTGGAGTATTTGGGCCTGGCACCAGATACTCATTATCGTTAGGCTCCTTCCCGAGCGTCTTTCAGGCAGAAATACTTGCGATCGAAAGATGCGTGGAAATGAATCTAGAAAGAAACTACCAGAAATGTGACATATCGATCCATTCTAATAGTCAAGCAGCTATCAAGGCATTGAGCTCCCATGTCATTGACTCAAAGTTGGCATGGGAGTGCTGAATAAAACTTGATGAATTAGGCAAGAATAACAGAGTCTCTTTAGTCTGGGTTCCTGGCCACTCGGGAATCATGGGAAATGAAGAGGCCAATACACTTGCCAGGTAAGGAGCACAAATGCCCTTTATTGGCCCGGAGTCTTTCTGTGGTGTAGCAAAATGCTCCTACAAGAAAGAGTTTCGGAAGAAAGAGGAAACCGAAAGAGAAGCACTCTGGCGGTGCCTTTCCGGGTTGGAACATTCCAAAAAGTTCCTGGGGAATTTTGACACTGCTAGATTCAAAAAATATTTGGTCCTCAGTAAAGATAAGCTTTATTTCCTCACGGGCTTTCTTACAGGGCACTGCCGCTTTAGGAAGCACTTAATGAGAATAGATCTAGCAGAGATTGACGATTGTAGATTCTGTGGGGGGGGGGAGGATGAAACTCCGGATCACCTAGTTCTGGAATGCCTCGCCATTGCAATCCAACGCAAGAAATGCTTCGGACAAGAAACTTGTGAGAGTGAGGACCTAACCTCGTTGAAGCCGTCCCAAATACTAGAGTTCATTAGAACCTTGGAACTGGAAGGCGAGCTGTAGTAGTAGCGAGAACAGCTCTGATTGGGGGGCACAATAAACATTTGGTTTCAGTGCACTGTAACCCCGTTAAAATCTAATCTAATACGTCAATGTCAATAATACGCTTTACAGATGTAATATTGTTTGCCTACATTTCAATGCCTTCACTCTTATTTGTATTCAGCCAATTTATAAGCAACCAATAATACGCTTTGCAGATGTAATATTGTTTGCCCACATTTCAACGCCTTCACTCTTATTTTTATTCAGCCACTTTACAAGCCATAAACAATACACTGTTAACAATTTAACAATCTTCCAGATGTAATATTGGTTGCATACATTTCAATGACTTAATTCTTATTTACTTACCCACTTTATGTGGTTGTTGGTTTTTCGGATTATTTAAAATTGAGACATGTATATCTTGATTTAACCTCTGTCTCCACGTGTAAAAGACGCCCCCTAGTAAACCGTGTACAAAAACCACGTCCATATCGTGTTCTTTCGTGGTTCGAGTTACAGGATGTAAAAGGTATAATCTTTTCGAGAAAACCACATCGTTATCAGTGTCTAAATTGAATAAAGCTTGTGCTGCAGGTATAGCTATTCTTACATCCGAATGGTGCATCCATTCAGACAAAATTCCAATCCACCCTAAAAAAATGGAATAGGATAGTTTCAATATTTTCATAAGTTGTTTCAACGTTAAAATTAATGTTACTAAGGTTGAGGGATGTTCAATATTTGCGGTAGTTTTGGAAAACACCATTAATAAAATAATCAACAAGAATCGCATATAAAATATAAGAGTAACAAGGAATGTGGTTCTTGAGTGTTTAAGACTGTAATTAGTCAGGAAATGGGGAAACTTTTCAAAAATTCACAAAAGCACTGTAAGGATGTTTTTATTTTAGATAAAAGACACTGTTATTGCATCTTTAGTATGATTTTCTAGTCCTTGAGCACAGGACTTAATTTATTTATAAAAAATATGTTTCATTTTTAAATCATTTAGATCAAAATATAAAAAATCGCACAGACTAAAATATTGAGCTCATATTTTAGAGGAGTACTCTTAGGAATAATTTACGAGGGAAGAAATCCAGAATGTACCACACGTTCGCATTTCTGAGATACCGAACATCAAAATCTAGTTACTGGAAAATTATGAAACACTTTCACGTAAAAAATCACACAGACCAAATTCTTTTAAATATTGAGCTCATATTTTAATGAAGTACTTCTAACGGTATAATTTATGGAGAAAAACAATCGAGAATGTACCACACGTTCACATTTCTGAGATACCGAGCGTCAAAGTTTAGTTACTGGAAAATTATGAAACACTTTCCTTTAAAAAATCGGACAGTCCAAAATATTTAAAATAGGGAGGTCATATTTTAAATGACTACTCTTAAAGGTATAATTTATGAGAAAATATAATCGAAAATGTACCATACGTTCGCATTTCTGAGATACCGAGCGTCAAAATCTAGTTATTGTAAAATTATGAAACGCTTTCACTTAAAAAATCGCACAGACGAAAATATTTAAAATATTGAGCTCATATTTTAAAGGAGTACTCTCAAGGATATAATTTATCAGGAGAAAAATCTAAAATGTACCACGCTTTCGAATTTCCGAGATACCGAGCGTTAAAATATATTTATTGGAAACACTTTCACTTAAAAAATCGCACAGGCCAAAATAAGGAAAACATTGAGCTGATACTTTAAAGGAGTATTCTCAAAGGTATAATTTATGAGGAAAAAAAACGAAAATGTACCACACTCTCGCATTTCTGAGATACCGAGCGTCAAAGTCTAGTTATTGGAAAAATAAGAAACACTTTCACTTAAAAGATCGCACAGATCAAAATAATAAAAATATTGAGCTCATATTTTAGAGGAGTACTCTCAAATGTATGATTTATTAGAAGAAAAAACGAGAATTTACCACACAGTCACATTTCCGAAAATCTAGTTATTGGAAAATTATGAAACACTTTCACTTAAAAAATCGCAGAGACCAAAATATTTAAAACATTGAGCTCATATTTTAGAGGAGTACTCTGAAAGGTATAATTTATTAGGAACAAAAACGAGAATATACCACAAGCTCGCATTTTCGAGATACCGAGCGTCAAAGTTCAGTTATTGGAAAATTAATTAACTGAAAAAATCGCACAGACCAAAATATTGGGCTCATATTTTAAGTGAGGACTTTCAAAGAATAAGACAATGATAACAAATTATAAAATGCCACAATTCTGGTATACCGGACATTAAAATGGAAATACATAAACTTTGATGAAAAATTCGACTTCGACACTTTGTATCTTGGAAAATAGTCACAGTGGAAATGTGACAAATTCATAGTTTATAGAGCAATTCTTCCTGATTCGATAGAGGTCACATATAAAGTTCTAATTACAAGGGTTCCAAAGATATGTAGGAAATAGAGGAATCAAGTGATTTTTGGTGGAATTGTAGTAAAATTCTTGTAAGCTAATGAAATTAACTGTCTCGACCCTTACTTCGTGGAATATGCTCATATTAGTGTTTTTAAATGAAACTCACGGTCTCAAGTTAATTCCACAATATAATAAAAGTTATTGAAAATTCTAAAAAATTGACAATTGTTTCGATAAATCAATATCATCGATAATATTGATTTATCGAAACAATTGTCAATTTTTTAGAATTTTCAATAACTTTTATTATATTGTGGAATTAACTAGAGACCGTGAGTTTCATTTAAAAACACTTCTTGTAAGCTATTAAATTAAATAAAGAAATCGAGTGATTTTTGGTGGAATTGTACAAAAATTCTCGTAAATTTTTAATTCCTATACAGGATATGGAAGACGGAAAAAAGGAGGAATAAATAAATCAGATGAATAGAATTTGTGAACACAAAGAAAAAAATTGCTTGAAGAGTATGTGAATACAGGGAAACTCAAAATTACCTGATTTGTGAAGCGAATTCAATACATTCCTATCCACTGACATGTAGGACAAAATTTGGCATATTTTTATGATAATTTCAGTGTTATTTTTGTATCTTTGATATATTTCCATTAATAACGGTAACCCATTTTGGTCTATAATATGTTTAGTATATTTTTCAATACAACAATGATGCACTAATGATTCCAAACATTTCGGCAAAATGTCACTTTCAGATTGAATAAATTTACTTAATTCTAATGCTGAAGAATCATTATCCACGATATGGGAATTATTCTATAAAGAAATAAATTTATAGGATACAATAATACTCAAATTTGCATATTATTTGAAAAATGATTGATTTATATATTAAATTAATAAATTACGATACCGTTTGTTCCAAGTACTCCATGTACTAGCAGCAAGAACAAAATGATACGTTGGTTCATAACGATAAATCAAACCAAAAAAAAACTTACATGTTCGTATACGAAAACTTCGGACAGAAAATATCCTAAGCAAGGATGATGGGACTTCTCATATAATTGTATTAAGAAGTCTCTCATAGCATTTATCAACATGTCTCTGTTATAATTATGGTATCTTAACGGTGGTTCCATGAATAATCTCTTGTCTGCGTCTCCTGATCTGGCTAACCCGATAGCTGTTTTCGCATCAATCATATTTGCTAAAAGAGAGAAGTGCCAACTGTCCAAATGTCTTATTTTTATTAGATGTCTTACAGCTTTTATTCTATAATCCGGATTGCCTTCGTTGTTGGCTAATTGTACCAACCTAGAGAGGAATTTTCACGAAAGAGAATAAATTGTCTTGTTTTCCTTTGTTGAACAAAATAATTATCCTAAAGAATATTCGTTTAAACTTACCTTCTAGCGTACGAAAATCTTAACGAATCAAGTGTGTTCTTAAATATATTATATTTTTCAAAACTGGATTGTTGTAAATTTACAAATTCTTCGTATTTGTTTTCTTCTTCGCTTTGTATATTTTTCAAATATAAAACTGAGGTGTCCACGGTGTTTTCCAATATTTCTCTCGTTTGTTTTATTTGGTAGTAAACCCATCCTGAACTAGACAAGAAATCAAATGTTGAAGATATTAATTGCGTAATGTTGCTTAAAATATACTAGTTTTTAAAAGAAATGGTAATTATTTTAGTATTACCTGACTCCGACAACTACAAAACTCATGTATTTCCAAAATTTCGGGTAAAATATTGTATGTTTCATTTAAGTTTTTTGGATACGCTATATATATTTTTATTTTGGAATAAAGAAAATCTTTTATCTTCTAGAATTATTGCCACTGGCTAGAGTCTCAGTGTTATTTAGTTATTTTGAGGTTACGTATGATTGTTTTGATAAATATTTACAATCTAATGTAAAATAGGGGAAAGTGGGATGAAGCAAAATTTCAATTTAAAATATTAAATTTTTTGGTAAACATTTAATCTATTGGTACCCACAGGTAGTTTTTCAATGTTAGCACTTCTGAAAATATATGGCAAATAATTCGTTTTTTAAACATTAATTTAATCTGTTGTTTGTAATAAAAAACACAGGCCCGAATTTAGTTTTGTGGATGTGAGGTGATTGCATGTTCACATTGCCTTGACAACCATTGACGTTATGTGTTTAATTTTAATAACACAGTTTTGACAAATAAAGCCTTTATCTTTCGATATCTAAGGGTTATTATTTTACGACAATTTTTTTGGCAAAAATTGTATTCGATATAACCTTCATGATGGATACCTGAATTTTGAAACCAGAAAAATTCATAGGATCGCCTGATTCGCCAACTTCCGCTAAGGAATGGAAATACTTCCTTCAAACACTGACAAGTTTCATTGAGGAATCCAAGGTACCCGAAGAGAAGAAGCTCAAGGTATTGGGGAGCCTTGCACTCAATAAGATCGTTGCTGAACACTAGTACAAACTGTACTCCACACGAGAGGTTTTTCATTCATCCGAGACGATCCCCTAATGGCACGACTCTTCCAGCCTGGTTACTTCAACCTGGACCTGTCCTTGTCCGGCGAAACAACAAAACCAGTAAATATGACCCCATTGTGGATGAAGCCGAGTTGATCGAGGCCAATTCTAGATATGCCCATGTCCGATTCGATGACGGACGTGATCTACAGTCTCTCTCAAACAACTGACCCCTAGTGGAGACTTGAATTTGGAACGCCCGGATCCAATAGACCTACCACCTTCTTCGCCCCTTGCACAGGCCTTTCAGTCACCTGTTCCTCTTTGTTCGCCTGCCCCTTTCTGTGGGCCTTCCAGGTCAGATATTCAAGATCCTCCAACCCCAGGTCAAGAAGGAACGCATGCAGATCGACCTAGAAGAAACAGAAGACCTCCAAAGCATTTTGAAGACTATGTCTCCAATGGACTCTTCTCCTGCGAGGGAAAATGAGGTGATTGCATGTCAGGCCTGTCACATCTACGGAATTTTCCGTAGATGTAAGGAATTCAGAAGATTTCTACGGAATCTCCGAAAAGTCTCGAAAATCTACGGAATTTTCAATAACAATGATAATAATTACTATCTACTGTTATACTGTTTGCTCCGAGTTCTCTGAGTAAATTATTTCTCAAAATATTACCCACTAACAAAATACTTACTACCCATTTCCCTATAGTAATAAGTGAAAATGGGAATTAAATTTCTTGGATAGTTTTGAAAAATTCTGGCTCAAAGTATCAGTTTTAATAAATGCAAATGATGAACTAACATTTCCTTTATTAGTAAAATTATTAAATCACATTAGAATTCTTTCTCATATTTCTGCAACAGTAGAAAATTTTTTTTCTTCAATTAATATTTACAAAACTAGCACCAGAAACTCATTGATTACGAATACCTATCCAGAGTCGACTTCTCGATGTAAAAAAATTAAAAACAATTACAGTTGCCATAACTTTAAAGCTGAAAAATTGTATATCGTCCAATAAACAAATTCAAAATTCGCACCGGCGCGCAACTTGAGCATTCAAGGTCATTAAGGATCAAATGTTCATAAGTTTAGATAGCCGCATACTGTATGTTGAACCTTCATTCTAGATCTACGGAAATTTACAAACCAATCTACGGATATTTCATCAAGTGCATGTGGCAGCCCTGTTGCATGTTCTCATTGCCTTGACAACCATTGACGTTATGTGTTTAATTGTAATGTGACAGTTTTGCTAAATAAAGCCTTTATCTTTCGATATTTAAGGGTTATTATTTTACTACACTACCATATTTATACTTTTTTTAAAAGAGAAATAAATATATATTGGTTTTTATGTGGTTTTTTATTATTTTTTATAACATTTCACTTTGCCTGTACTAGTTCGGGCAACGTGAAATAAATAATGAACAAAGCTTGCGGCATAAATTGATTTTTTTGGGAGTATATCTACAGATTGATGTAAATCATCAAATATTAACACGTCACTTTACCCCACGTTCTCCTATATTAATTTATGTTTATAGTGATGCTTAGCATGTGCTTTGTTTTTAGGTCATACCTCTAATAGTAAGAGGATTAGAATAAATGTATCTATCTCTTTTTGTTACACGATACTAATGGAAATCTTTCTCACAGTGCTCGCTACCGTTTTATGAATTTTAGCATTGATAATTGTTTAGTTATCGAACATAGCAATTCCAATGGTCTTTTCTTCTTTTCTTCTTCTCTTTATATAAAAAAGAAGATAAAATACCAACCACGATTGAATTGGGGTGCAACTTGAAAATTAATAAAAAATAAGTAGATATTTCAATTGGCAACTTGAATACTTTTAATTTTTTCTGACATACATTATATTTATAAATTGGCTATGCCAATTCATCGATTCGAAAAAGCGTTTTTTACCTAAATTTACGGTTAGGTTACGTGGATCCAGTTTGAACCAGTTGTTTTCAGTTAACAACTAGTGAAAAGTGACTTTCCTCGATCTCTTGTTGTTCAGCTATTAAGCTGACACCGCGCCATTTTGCTTTACGAACACGTTTTTTCGTTTAATAGACCGTAAAAGTACCTCTTAATTTCTAAAAATGTCTGGAGAAGAAACTTCCGCCGATAGGAACGTAGAAATATGGAAAATAAAAAAACTTATCAAAAGTTTGGAATTGGCAAGAGGGTAAGTGACATTAAAAACCATATTGTAGGAAAAAAACATCAATGTTTTCGTTGTAGGAATGGAACAAGCATGATTTCACTTATAATTCCTCCTAAAGATCAAATCTCCAGGGTAAGCAAAATGTTAGCTGATGAATTTGGTACTGCTTCAAATATAAAATCTAGAGTAAACAGGCTTTCAGTACTTGGTGCTATTACTTCTGTGCAGCATCGTTTAAAATTGTATACAAAAGGTATGTATTTTTTACATTAATACTATTTTTATTACTTTAATTTCTAAAATTGATATTACAATATATAATATAAATTTTATAGGTTATTTTGGTTAAAAAAGATCGCCAATTTTTGAAATTGTTTTGGAAAGTTTAACTAATAAAACTGGTTTGTTTACTTAAACAACTAATTATGTTTGCTCTATTAATAAATTAGGTAATATGGTATAAATAATATAGTGGTTTTTTCCATAAAGTTGCATTGAATCAAATTTTTAACTGAATTACTTCAGATATCTAAAACTTTACCATCAGGTGCCTGGTACACATTTTAGATACTGTATATAAAAAAATTCCATTATCTTATTTTTGGCTAATCTAGTTGCTTCTCCAATGTTTTTCCTCGCAGTTGTAATAAATTACCAATTACGTTATCCCATGTTTGTTTTGGCCGTCCCTGTAGTACCTTGACTGGGACGGTAGTAAATCAAATAGCCTTCAAGTATAACTGAGTATAAGAGAGATAATTAAAATATATTAATACTATAGCATCAAAAGGCCATTGACTGAGGTCTTTCAGCCAGTTTATAATGTTTTTATAGTATATATAGAACTTTTTCTAATTCCGAAAAGTATGAAGTATGAAAAAAACAACAGTGGCAATTACAATATTATAATAGGCTACATATATCAACAAGTACAAGATTTAGTATTTAAAGGATTTCTTCAAATAGAGTTTTTTCTTCACATTTTTTAGGCTGAGCATTTTCTGGTATTTCTATAATATGAGGTTCAATCAGCCAGATGTGTAAAGCAATACAGGGTGTTATGATATATCCCAACTGTGCATGTCCTTGGCCTAGAAATTGTGTAGAAATAGAACATGTTCTATTTTCCAACACAATTTTCAGTTCAATCTACATTTTTGAAACAATATGCTGTATGTTACTACTGTTCAAGAAATTGAACCAAATCTTGCACAATAAAGGAGACAGCGGTGAGCCCTGTGATACTCCTGGTTGCATGGAGAATGTTCCATTGATTCTTACTATACACCTGTGACTTGAGAGAGTTTATTTAATTAACCTTTAACCCAAACAGAGTCAAAGGCTTTTTTACATCAACGAATATTCCAACTGTATTTAGACCTACCAGTCTTGCAGCCTGCACATTGTATGTTAAAATGGAGAGAGGATGGGTTATTGACGATTTTTCTTTAAATTCAAACTGATACTATGGAATATGCTGATTTAGTTCCTTATATAATCTTCCTTGGCTGATGTTCTTAAAATTTTTTTCAATTACTGGGATAAGAGTGACAGGTTGGTAGTTTTGGGGTAGATTGTGGTTAGGTTTGGTATTCATTATTATAATGCTCTCTTTCCATTCAGCAGGAAAATAATGGTTCTTCAGGCAATAGTTTTGTTTTTCTAATTTTATTATAGATAGGGGAGTTTAATCTTCTACGGTTAATAGAATCTCTGCCTGGTGCTGTATTTTTTTCTTTGTGTAAAACATCTTCTGTGATGCTTTGGAGTTTTTCTCAATAAAATTGTAAACCTATTATTCCCCTCTTATAAGTTATTAATGTCAAAATTATTGTCTACATTAAATTCGTAAGTTTCTTCAAAGTATTCAGGAAAAGCAGTACATTTATCATCATCTGTGTATTATGTGTGGCCATTATATTCCAGCCTGATTTATATTTATGCAGTTTTTAATTTCACTCCAGCATGTTTTACCTTTCATGTAGTTAATATTTTTACATGCAAGGATCCATTTATGTCGTTTATATTGTGATATGAGTTTGTGAATATCTTTGTTTAGCTTGTTAAAGTGTGATTTCAATTCATCTGCATCATTATTTTGGATCTGGGAAAATCAAAAATTCATTAAATAATTCACTTATAATTGAAGAGGGAAAAAAATTCAACACCTAAAGAGAAAGCCAATTTCATCAACAACTATTTTATAAAAATAAATCAAAATCACACTTCTCCAAATTATAATATGAAAATATTAAAAACACTATGGATCCTATCATCCCGAGTTCTTCTTGTGCAAAAATAAAATATATCCACATATTGCGAACTGGTAACTGCTGTTGATACAGCAAAAGGGCTAACCCTCTGGTTTTAGCTCTCGGATTTTTATGTTGAGTTTTTATATGTTACTTTTCCGGCAACCCTATCTATGATGCAAAAAAGTATTGGTTTCCCCAAAAAAGCTGGAGTTTTAGATTTGCTAATTGCTTATACAGTGGAATCTTGATATATTGAATCTCATGGGAAACAAGAAAGAAAAATTCGTTATATCGAGGATTTCGATACATTGAGGTTCGATATATCAAGGTGATTTTCAGCAGACTTCGATTTATAGAGGTCACATTGCAACCTCATTGATAAATAATGAAAACAAAAAATCTTTAGTTTCTATTATTTATGTGTATCTAAACTTCGATATATTGAATCTCATGGGAAACAAGAAAGAAAAATTCGTTATATCGAGGATTTCGATACATTGAGGTTCGATATATCAAGGTGATTTTCAGCAGACTTCGATTTATAGAGGTCACATTGCAACCTCATTGATAAATAATGAAAACAAAAAATCTTTAGTTTCTATTATTTATGTGTATCTAAACTTCGATATATGAAGGTTGTCATTCAAAACATTATACTGGTGATTTGACAGGCTTAAAAAGCAGAAAAATTGAAGTTTTTACTGCAATTACTTCGGTATGTAGAGGTAAAATTAGCATTGTAGAGATAGGGAAGTTCAACAGGATTCGAAAAGCTTCGATATATCAAGGAATTCGATGTACATAATATTGGCTGTTACTTTTTATTTCATATTCCCTTCTATCCGACTCTATTTTTGTCTTAACCTGTGTAATTCTTGCTGCATTTTTCTGTTTTCTTGCATGTTTACAGTCTTCATCATACCAGTAGGTTTTTTTTGTAGTTTGCTGTTTTTCTTTTCAGCATTTCCTCTGCAGTTTTGCATGAAGAGCAACTCTCTGGAAGATGAGATGTGCAGGTTTGTGTCAAATGTTTACCTTAACATTTCCTGTAGTGTGGGTATAGAATAAACATTTGGAACATGGAATAGGAGAGGGTTCAGGTGGTTGCCTAGGGTAAACAGGGTAATGATAATTTTTAAAGAACACTCCTTCACTAATAGTTTTTGAAATTATTAGTCTTCTGTAATTATTCTGATGAGTTGTGTCAGTTTTCCGGTTTTCCTTGATGTGATTCTTTTACATTAACGGTGATTTATTCCATTATTTACAAGGTGATCTTTTATATCTGTGTCTTCTACATCCAGTTCCACTGATGATATGACGCCCATAGCCCATAGTTCGTTACGAATTGGTGGCACGTCAGTTTTGGGTTTCCTAGAATTTTTGACTGGTTGCCACATTGGTTAAGACTGGTGTTGTAATCCGTAAACGATCTTTCTTTTGCTTCTTTTACTTTTGTTTTCAGTTACTTATTCTGTTAAGTATTGTTTTGTCTGATGGTGCATGCGGTCGATGCCACTTTGTACTGGCTTTTTTTATCTGCTATCAGTTTTTTATTTCCACTGGAACATTGAAAGTTTTATTTCCAGTATTTGTTTCTGGAGTGGCATACTGTACTGCCTTTTTAAGCGTACTGACTAAAGTTGTTAATGCTTCATCTATTTCCGTTACCGTTTTTAGTCTTATTTGCAGTTTGTTATTATTATTATTAAAAGAAGCAGACATGTTTTAAATCGCTCTTCAATTGTAATAGTTTTAATTAGATTTACTAGTCCTTAATTGGTGTTTTTGGTATCAGATCGTTGAGAATATTGTGCACTATCAATTACTATAAGTTACAAAAGCCTTTCTCCCTTTCATAAGGCGATATCTGATGTTATTTGAATATAGCAGGTTTTATTTATTTATTTCCTAATTACCAGCAAAAAAAGCGAGCTTCTAGAAAAAACGTCAATATCTTTGAACAGTCTTTAAGGTCCGCATTAAGTACCAGTGGCGGTCCAGTTTGTATTTTTATACAGGAATCATTTACTTATATATCGACTTAGGATGGTTTGTGGTAAATGTAAAGAATCAATTTCCAAAGATTCTGCAACATTGGTGTGTGATAGCTGTTCCCGCATAGTCTACAGAGAATGCTCTAATATCAATTCTTCTGAGCTTAAAGTCATGGACTTAAAAGGCAAAAGACTACTGAGGTTTTATTGCGATGATTGCCGTCTGTAATAGCTAAGATTGAAAACTTAGAAACCGTGCGTAAATCAAACTCAAATGTTCCGCATGCCTTAGCCGAAGATAATATTAATAATGAAATAAGTGAAAGACAAAAAAGGGCGATGATTTATAACTTACCTGAACAGAGAAGTCCGCAAGCAGATTTAAATGAAGTCAAGTCTATTTTAAAAGACACTACTACCGAAGAGGTTCAAATAGTCAAAGTAATGAGAACTGGGACAAATAACAAGAATGGATTTCGACCTCTAAAAGTAATAATGAGTTCCGATGATGCTTTGATGGTGGTAAGGAATAGGAAGAAAATCGACAAAAACAAGAGAATTTACATAGAAGTAGATCTGACCACGTTGCAGAGGGAAAATTTGAAGAGATTACGTGAGGAACTTAAAAGAAGAACTGAGGCTGGTGAGAAGGTTCGCATTAAATATTTCAGCGGTACTCCTAAAATCGTTCATGATTTAAACTAGATGTGCCCAGCAGTAATGATGGACTGATTTGTCTTTACCAAAATGTTAGAGGTCTTAATTCGAAAATCGATGGTTTTTATTCATATGTTAGTGATAGTGAATGTGACGTTATTGGAATTACTGAAACTTGCTTACAACCGTCAGTTAATGACACTGAATTATTCTCAGGGGATTACCGGGTCTTCAGAAAAGACCGCAATCTTCAATTAACGGGTTTGGCTACTGGTGGAGGAGTTTTATTAGCTTTTAAAAACACAATTATATGTACAAAAATTGACACAACTTTATTTGATCAGAGCTTTTTGAATATTGATTTATTGATCTCTAAATGTCAGATTGCAAATAAATCTTTTATAGTTCTTTTAGTATACATACCTCCTTCTGTCTCTTGATGTTTTGGAATCTTTTTTTGAATGCTTGGAAACCGTTGATATGTTACATAACCATAACCTACTTTGTATGGGTGATTTTAACATCTCCGAATATATTAATCACAACTTTAATAATAGAAATTATAACGCGATTAATCAGTTCATTACTTTTTTTGATTTACAACAGATGAATAATATTAGAAATTGTTCTGGTCATCTTCTGGATTTTGTCTTATCTGATATGGAATGCGACGTAATTCGGAATGTTCCTCCTATTGTTCCTGAGGACAGACATCACCCCTCACTATTTATACACATTTACAACTTACCCAGTAAGTCCAGTATACTTCAACCAAATACACATAGAAAAACTTATAACTTTAAACGAGCTAATTATACACATTTGTATAATTCGTTAATAAATATTAACTGGGAGTTTTTATTAGACTTTAACAATATAAATCAAGCAGTATCTCGTTTTTACAATACTTTATATTCAGTGTTTGACTGTTTTGTCCCTACCTTTAAACACATTAAACGTAATTTTCCTCCTTGGTTTAACAGTTCTTTTATTAGCAACATAAAAAAGAAAGAAAAATATCTCAAAAAGTTTAGGAGAACACGTAATGAGCGTTTTCTGCAACAGTTTAAGGAGCTTCGTTCACAAACTAAACAGCAAGTGAGACTTATCAATCCTATATTAGTAACATTCAAAATAATATTGCTGCCGACTCAAGACAGTTTTGATCCTACATCAATGCGAAAAATAGAACATCACGCATACCTGGCATTATGTCTTTAGATAATGAAACCTACTCAATGCCACAGGATATAGTGGATAAATTTAGTCAGTTTTTTGAAAATGTGTTTGTGCCATCATCAGTACCACGAGCTGATTTAGTTGACTTATATGAGTCGCAGTTTTATGGGGACATCATCAACATCAGGGATATTACAGAGAGTGAAATTGTTGAAGCTGCTAAAACATTGAAAAATAAGATGACATCTGGATCAGATGATATTCCGTCATTTTTCGTAAAGGACTGCATTTCTTTATTAGCTTGCCCATTGACAATATTATTCAATTTGGCTTTTGAATCTTCCACTTTCCCTGATCAATGGAAGGAAGCTAGGGTTGTTCCAGTTTTTAAATCCGGTGACAAGTCTAACTAATAATTATCGCCCAATATCCATTCTGTCCATTTTTTCAAAACTTTTTGAAATGGTGGTTTACAATCGTTTATATCCATCCATTCGTGGCCTTATTTCACCTGCACAACATGGGTTCCTCAACGAGAGGTCAACTGAAACTAACTTACTTCTTATAGCCCAAGAAATATCAGAAATAATGGATGCCGGTAAACAAATAGACGTAATTTACACTGACTTTTCAAAGGATTTTGACAGAATGGATCATGGGATTTTAATCGAAAAGCTGAATCGGTTTGGTTTCTCTTCCGCTTTGTTGAAGTTCTGTCAATATTTCATACATACGTTCTAAGTTAGAATATTGCTCTGTTGTATGGGATCCCTATTACAATGTTCATATCAGCAAGGTTGAGTCGGTTCAGAAGAGGTTTCTAAAATATTTAGTTTTAAAGGTTAGTGGCATTTATCCACAGAGAGGCTCTGATTATCAGATTTTATTAGGTATTTTTAATTTTGATAGTCTTGTATTTCGTAGAATTTGTAAATCATTGTCCTGTTTATATAAGTGTTTGCGCACAATTTAATTGATTGTTCAGACTTGATATATAAAATTAATTTTAATGTACCACAGTTCTACATTTACCTTTTTATTGTGATTGGTCTCGAACAAATGTTTTACTTCATTCACCAATTAATGTTATGTGTAATAATTTTAATTTATTGTGCAACACATGCGACATTTTTATAGATAATTTTAAAGTTATTAAAGCTTGCGCTACTGTACGTTATACAATTATGTGAAATGTGTTTTTTGATTTTTAATTTTAATTTTTTTTTTATTTCTTTTCTTAATTTAATTTAAGGCTGTTTCTTCTTTTATTATATAATCATTGTTTTTGCTCTGTAAAGGGATTTGTATAAATCTGTTGGGCAATAAAGGCCATTATTATTATTATTAGTTTAATGTCTTCTTCTAACTTGGATTGGTATTCCTTCCAATTTATTTTGAATTTTGTTTTTTATTATTATGAACTTTATTCATTGAAATACAAATACAATATATAATAATATAATATAAATGAATGCATGCATTACAGGTGATGAATAAAGAAATAATCGATAAGTGATCAATCACTTGTTTCGATATTTGCGAAATATAAATATAAAAATAATTTCATGTATATGAACATGCTTAGAATATATAAAAATACACATGAAAACAAAAATAAAAAGGCTGACTGTTGCTATTATAGGCGAGTGGTCAGACAAGAGGTCATAGTTTGGGACAATTTCCATATACTCAGACGAAAAACCATTTGTAATAAACAGATCTAGTAAATCAGGAACCTTGTTGGGGGTCCGTCGGCAAATAGGTAGACCAATTGATAAGAATTGATACTGCTTATCTGGTATACTACTTACTAGCTCCCTAGAAATTCTTCTTTGTCATTGGTAGAGGACCTTCTATATAAGTATTGATTATTGTTTGGCGTGCTCTGATCTGGTTTTGCTTGATGTGTAACTACATAATTAGGTTGTATGTATAATCCACCATTACTTGGCATTGGCTGAGAGATGATTTGATTTGGAGTAAATTGTTGTGACATTTGTATATTGGTACACTGTGCATAACATTGTTGAATGGTACACCCTGTATGTTGTTGTTAATGGGTTGAGTGAAATTGTTGTATGGGTCTCCCTGTATGTTGTTATTTGTGATAAACATTGGTTGACTAATTTGTGTAGCTGGCCCATTAAAGGCAGGCGTTGAGGTCATTTTTATTTAGATAGATAGATAGAATACTATATCCAGTTTTTATACTTTATCATTAACTGATAAATTTTGTTTTATACTCTTTCACTTTTATCTTGTTTTTGCCAGTAGCACTATTGTCAATACAGTAATCGAAATACACGTCTTTACGCTACGAAAAATAAATGACAATTCATAAGTTTTGAATCAAATCAAATTTTTAACTGAATTACTTTTAGTAGATTTAATGCTTCAATTTATCATTCTTGTGTACAAACAAACCTATCAACTAATTTTTTTTCCAGTACCTCCGAACGGTTTAGTAATATACTGTGGAACGATTGTAACAGACGAAGGTAAAGAAAAGAAAGTAAACATAGATTTCGAACCGTTCAAGCCGATCAATACCTCGTTATATTTATGCGACAATAAGTTCCACACTGAAGCTCTAACGGCTTTGTTAGCGGACGATAACAAATTCGGGTTCATCGTTATGGATGGTAACGGTGCCTTGTTTGGTACTTTACAAGGAAACACCAGAGAGGTGCTTCATAAATTTACTGTCGATTTACCCAAGAAACACGGAAGAGGAGGTCAGTCCGCTCTGCGTTTCGCCCGTCTCCGAATGGAAAAAAGACACAATTACGTTAGGAAAGTAGCCGAAGTGGCCACTCAATTGTTCATTACCAACGATAAGCCGAATATAGCTGGACTTATTCTTGCTGGTAGTGCCGATTTTAAGACTGAACTGAGTCAATCCGACATGTTTGATCCGGTAAGTATTTCTTGGTTCGTTTCGATAGAATAGAAAGAAAGAAAGTAATTTATTTCACATAAAAAATATTGTACAAAAAAATTATACAACAGTTATAGTGAAACATGTCATACAAGTATAATAAAATGACTTAACTAAAGAACACAAAACACATACATATATATTCACATATATACACATATATAATTAAATTAACTGTCTCGACCCTTGGTGGAATCTACTCATATTAGTGTTTTAAATGAAACTCACGGTTTCTAGTTAATACCACAATATAATAAAAATTGTTGAAAATTCTAAAAAATTGACATTTGTTTCGATAAATCAATATCATCGTCAGAATGACAGAAGTTGGTGCCTACCTGATGTTTAGTAGTTATTTTTGGCTGGACCAAGAAATGGCCTAACTTGTGATTGACTTAATATATGTTAATAGAAAAAAGAAGAAGATGTGATATTACAAATATTGAAGCTTAGATATTATTAGCCCTATGGTGATATCCTGGATATCATTTTTCCAATTAAGATCAGTATAACTGTGCAATGATGTAGAAAACCAGGAAAACTATATCTGCTGAGCTTTGCAATTATCACTTAAGAAGACAGTTTAATAGTGGAGAACTCCCTAGATTTAACTGTTCATTGACAACTTCATATTGTGGGTTTCTTAAATGTCTTCTAATTTCCAATTCTTCAAGGAAATCCAGTTCTTGTTTCTTTTCACAAATATGCAGCACTTCTAGTTTTGTGTTAGGTGTCAATGAATGATTAGTGTCAAGTAGATGTTTTGCGTAGTGGGATTTATCTGGTTGCTTTAATCTGTATGCTCGTAAGTGCTCACTGTATCGGATTTCAAAATTCCTAAGGGTCTGACCCAAATAGACAGCATTACATTCTGGACATTTGAGTTTATATATACCTGACTTTTTTAATTGTGGTATTTTTGTTTTTACATTTAACAATTTTGTACTAACGTTACTTTCTGTTTTAAAAAAAAATTGTTGTATTTGTGGCTGAAGATATTATCTTTGAAATATTATTAGAAATATTTTCTGCATATGTGATGGTTTTATAAGTTTTTATTTCATCAGTTTGTTTGTGAACGACAATTAGATGTATTTTTCAACCACATCAATAATTTACACCCAAAAATTAAATTTACATTAGAAATTGAAGAAAATAGCTCAATCAATTTTCTTGATTTAAAAATTCAAAGAGTGAATAATGTACTTGATTATTCAATTTACCGAAAACCAACACAGACTGATGTGACAATTCCATTTAATTCCAATCACCCCGTGTCCCATAAACTAGCGGCATATAATTCAATGATACATCGAGCTTTTTCAGTTCCTATGAACAAATGTAATTTTGATAGAGAGATTAATACAATTAGACAAATAGCAACATCCAACGGTTATCCATTAGATATGATAAATAAGCTAATTCATAAAAAAGAGGAAAAAGTGGCATTACAACTAATATTTCCTAAACAAACTGATGAAATAAAAACTTATAAAACCATCACATATGCAGGAAATATCTCTAATAATATTTCAAAGATAATATCTTCAGCAACAAATACAACAATTTCTTTTAAAACAGAAAGTAACGTTAGTACAAAATTGTTAAATGTAAAAACAAAAATACCACAATTAAAGAAGTCAGGTATATATAAACTCAAATTTCCAGAATGTAATGCTGTCTATTTGGGTCAGACCCTTAGGAATTTTGAAATCCGATACAGTGAGTACTTACGAGCATACAGATTAAAACAACCAGATAAATCCCACTATGCAAAACATCTACTTGACACCAATCATTCATTGACACCTAACACAAAACTAGAAGTGCTGCATATTTGTGAAAATAAACAAGAACTGGATTTCCTTGAAGAAATGGAAATTAGAAGACATTTAAGAAACCCACAATATGAAGTTGTCAATGAACAGTTAAATCTAGGGAATTCTCCACTAATAAACTGTCTTCTTAAGTGATAATTGTAAAGATCAGCAGATATAGTTTTCCTGGTTTTCTATATCATTGCACAGTTATATTGATCTTAATTGGAAAAATGATATCCAGGATATCACCATAGGGCTAATAATATCTAAGCTTCAATATTTGTAATATCACATCTTCTTCTTTTTTCTATAAACATATTAAGTCAATCACAAGTTAGATCATATCTTCGTCTAGCCAAAAATAACTACAAAACATCAGGTAGGCACCAAATGAAATGTAACTTCTGCAATTCTGACTTGATTTATCGAAACAATTCTCAATTTTTTAGAATTTTCAACAATTTTTATTATATTGTGGAATTAACTAGAAACCGTGAGTTTCATTTAAAACACATATATAATTGTTTACATCATAGACAACCCTTAAAAATAATGAAAACAGTTCCACAAAAACAAAACAATTTTTGGCAGATTCATAGCAGGTAACAGCAGAAAGACAATTTATCAATTAAATAACGCCTCTATGGTGTAGTAGGTTTTTCCTAGTAAAAACTGCTTTAGTTTATTTTTAAAATTGTAGAAATTACTGTTTTTTATATCCTCTGGGAGGATATTATAAAATTTACATCCCAGATACTCTAGATTTTTTTCAAAAAGTGCAGTATGTTGTCTAGGCACCAATAACTTTTATTTCTTGTTTTATAGTGATGAGAAGCACGCTCGGCCACATAAATCGATCTATTCCTATGAATGAAAGTACATGCTTCCAATATATATACACCAACCAGGGTCAATATTTTGTATTTTTTAAAAAACTTCCTACAAGAATCTCTTATTCTGAGTTTTGCAATAATTCTTATAGCATACTTTTGAAGAACAAATACCCTTTGCCTGGTAGAACAGGTCCCCCAAATTTGTATGCCATATTTTAGATGGGAGTGAAAATTAGCATGATACACTGTCAAGAGTGTATTTTTACTACAATGACTGGCAAGAAATCTAAGGCTATAGCAGTTTTTCCTTAATTTGTTACACAAGTTGTCAATATGCGAATGCCAGGTTATGCCATAGTCGATAGTGACACCCAATAATTTAATATTTTCCTTAGATGTAATAGGAAATCCAGTGTTTTAAACAATTGGTTCTGTCTAAATTGTCTATGATTATTAAACAGCATCGTATTTGTTTAATTTTATGTTATTCCTCTCTGACCACATCACAACTTGATCATATGTTCTCTCTGTTGATATTTTTAGAGCATCCTCATTGTCTTCAATAATTATAATATTAATGTCGTCAGCATAACAAGTTGGATATATTCCAGGGACAGCATTTAATGTAGTAAGTCATTAACAAAAACCAAAAATAAAAATGGACCCAAAATCGATCCCTGGGGAACACCTTGTGAGACCTCCAGTTCCAAACCAAGAGTATTATTCACTTGAACAATTTGTTTTCTATTTGATAAGTATGACTCCAACAAATTGTTGTTCCTATTCATAAAGGAGGTACAAATACTGATATGAATAATTATCGTCCTATATCCTTAACTACTAGCCTTTCTAAAGTATGCGAAAAAATTATTAAAGGACGTCTTACTCGATATTTTATTGATCGTAATTTGTTAAGCCCAAATCAGTTCGGTTTTATTGAGGGCAAGTCTACTAGTGATGCAATCATGAAGGTGGTGAGTCAGTTATATAAAGCAGTTGATGGTAGCACTCCAACTATTGCTGCCTTATTAGATTTAACCAAAGCGTTCGATTTGGTGCCACATTTGCGTTTATTAGAGAAGCTAGACAAACAATTTGGTATTAGGGGTAATGCTTTGAAACTATTAAAAAGTTATTTAACAAATAGGGAACAAGCAGTAAAAATCAAGGATATTATTATCGAAGAAATGACTGTTAAAAGAGGAGTGCCCCAAGGTACAGTCCTGGGGCCGCTTCTTTTTTTGTGCTACATCAATGACTTTCTTAGCCTGAAAAATATTGGCAAGATTACGGCTTACGCCGATGATACGGTTTTGGTTTTTGACGATAATAATTGGGATACACTTAGGAATAAAGTATCATTTGGACTTTACTTAGCTAAGAAATGGATGAACATTAATGGTCTACTTCTTAATGAAGCAAAAACAGTAATAATCCCTTTTGCCAAACGTAAAAAAAGTTTACCTTCATATAACAAAATTATTTCACATTTCAGTTGTGACTGCTATGCATCTTCTACGAATACTTCTACATGCACGTGTAACTCTAATACTTTACTTTTACAAAATAAGGCTAAATATCTTGGGATAATAATAGATTCCTTTTTAAGTTGGTCTTACCAAATTGATAACATGTGCAAAAAATTAAGATATTTAATATATGTTTTTAAAAAATTAGCAAATATTACAGATATACATTCCTTAAAAATTATCTATTATGGACTTGTAAATTCTATTCTAGGGTATGGTTGTCTCGGTTGGGGTGGAGTCTTTGATACTACTCTAAAGCCGCTGGATATTCTTCATAGAAAAATAATTAAAATCATGTATAAAAAACCATTCGATTTTCCTACAAAAGATTTGTTTCAAATTAGTTCGTTCTTAAATATTAGACAGATATATGTAAAGACACTTTTAATGAATTGGTATATGAAAAAAATTTTCACTAATGCATTACCTCATAATTATTTCACAAGAAATTTTAGTAACGATAATGCCTATTCTTTTAGTACAAAGTCTAGATGGGGGGGGAGATACTTTTTAAATTACATTCATATATTTATAAATTTTATCGATACTAATATTAGAAATTTAGAACGTGTTAATGTTTTTAAGAAACATTCTGTTGAATGGATTAAACTTAACTATGACCAAATTAATAACATCTTTTCTCATTAATCAGGAAAAAACTTATTTTCACCTTGCATTGCTTTTTTGGACCGGTGCCGTTAGGGGAGATTCATAAATTTATGAAAATTTCTAAAATATTAAGAAAATTTTTGGTTTTGTTTTGTAATAGTATAGCATTATATATTACATATGTAAGTCATTAATTTTGTTATCTTTTGAGCCACACACAAGAATTTTCTTCCGTGGCAATAGAAAATGTATTTTGTGGATGTGTATTTTGGTACTTAATAAAAAAAAATTTCAAAATTTCAATTTCAATTGAGTGGTATACCTCTTACCCCATATTTAGACAGTTTAAGCAGTAAAAGTTTGTGGTCCACACAATCAAAAGAGCTTGAAAAATCAATAAATAAACCCATTACATGCTTTTTAATATCAAGAGATCTAACAATTCTATTATGGAACTCCATCAATGCAGTCTCTGTACCTTTTTTTGAAGTGTAACCATGCTGTGAGGGCGATAATAGCTTAAATTTAGCAAAAAAAATGCATAACTGATTTTTAATATTAAATTCATATACTTTGGAGATAGTAGACAAGATACTAATTGGTCTATAGTTATTAATATCATTAGGATCTCCTTTTTTGTAAATGGGAACTACTCTAGCCAGTTTTAAAGATTCGGGGAAAATTCCCCTCTCAGTTGACAAATTCAATAAGAAACACAATGGTTTTTTTTTAATTAATTTATTATTTAATCCATCAGTACCAACTGCAATAGTATTTTTTAAATTTAGTATTAATTCTAAAACCTCCTCCTCTGAAACAGGAGCCATATAGAAGGTTTTAATATTAGAAGAGATATTTTTATTGACAAATTCTGCATCGCAAACTAAACTATCAATAGGGGGTTTAGTAAAATTTATTTGCTAAAACAGAATCACTTATTTGGTTACCCTGATCATATAATTTGAGTTGGCTACTTGATTTGTTAGTTTTTTGCAATTCCCTAATTATTTCCCAGGTTTCTTTAGTCTTATTTTCCGAGTTTAAAATTCGATTATCATAGAATTGTTTAGAGGCCTGTTCCAACCTAAGCCTATATGTATTATTTAACACTTTACTAATTTCAATATATCGTCTATCGTGCTTAGCAATGCCACATTATTTCTTGTATTTAGTTTTCGGTCCTCGTGTAACTAGCTTTTTTGGAAAGGCAGTTTCAAAACAAGATAAAACAATCTCTGCAAATTGATCATAAGCTAAATTGGGACAGATCTGACCAACAACAGTAATCCAATCTTCAGCCCCCAGCAAATCATGAAACTGTTCAATGTTGTCTTCAGAATATGCCCGTCTGAAAAATTTAACAGGTGGTTTGTTAATGTGTATTGTTGTAGAGGCTGCAAGCTAAAATAATAAAATTAGTCGACGTCTCATACGGAGGAGAAAACGGTTTTAACCAAGCCATCGAATTAGCAGCGGAATCGCTACAGAACGTAAAATTCATCCAAGAAAAGAAACTAATCGGTAGATATTTCGATGAAATCAGCCAGGACACGGGGAAATATTGTTTCGGTGTCGAAGATACACTTAGGGGTTTGGAATTAGGTTCCGTAGAAACGTTAATTTGTTGGGAAAACTTAGATATACAGAGATACGTTTTAAAGAATCATAATACCGGTTCAGATACGATATTACATTTGACACCCGAACAGGAGAAAGATAAATCCCATTTTACCGATAAAGAAGTGAGTAAAAATGAAACACTTTAGGTATTTTGTTTTATATATATTTGTTTTAGACGGGTGTAGAATTGGAATTGGTCGAATGTCAGCCGCTTTTGGAATGGTTGGCGAATAACTACAAGAACTTTGGTGCCACTCTAGAAATTATTACAGATAAATCGCAAGAGGGATCTCAATTCGTTCGAGGATTCGGTGGTATCGGAGGTTAGTACCTTAATTTTTTTTAAATACTAACTTAGAATTTAATACTGATATTATTGTTGTTTAAAACTAACCCCTGTTTTTATTGTGCTGCTTGGATTTGTTAACGTAAGGAATTCTTCGATACAAAGTGGATTTTCAGTCACTACAAGCCGACGAACCTTTGGATGATGTAGATCTTGACGATTATTAAAAAAATAATGTCTACTTCATCTTGTCTCTACGAATTTAAGGTAAACATTTTTTACGAGGAAAGTTTAGTTTGTTGTTTGCGTTTTTTCAATAATTTCTTTCCTTAAAAATGTGTAATTCTTATACTATAAATTATAAGTATGAGCGGAATATATCATTGGATTTCTGAATTTATTAAGTATGAATATATTCAACACTTGTTTTTTTTTGGAATGTTTAGCATTTATTACAAAATTGCTCATAATTTATAAACTATTCTTCGAGTTCAAATGCCTCAATTGGTTGAAAGTTTAGTAATTATTTTTACTTGATGTGTGATAAAGTTTAGCATATCTCAGCATCGAAAGTCAGTATTTTATCGAATTATTATTGAACATACTAATGTTGCAAGCAGAGTTAGAAGAAATGGGGTTTCTTAACCTTCATAGGACTGGCCGGGGTCCGTTTGTACCCCATGACGTATGTTTTTGCTGTATCTTTGCAAACGCAAATTTTAAAACATTGATCTTTCATCTAGCTGCAGTTTATGAATTATTTTGATAAAATATGATGTATTTAGTTGTTTTTATTGGCTGGTATAAACAAAAAATAGTTTTATATTCCAGGGGTCTCTTCAGACCCCGGTCAGCCTTTTACGTCCGATAAAATAATCCCGGTAACTGTTAGTAAAATCGGGGAATCCCATACATTTAACGTTTGTTTACTCACAGGGAATTTACCCATATAATTGTAAAATGTAAATTACCAGTTCAAATGGGGGATTCCCTGCACTGCGATATAATTTTTAGACTTGAATATTCGGGTTAGTCTCTTGTGATATTGCGAGTAGGGTACATCGTTTTGAAAATGAGTCAGTTTTTATTTACAAACAATCGCAAGGGGCTTACTGACGATGAGATGTTACGTATACTTGAAAGTGATGATCTAGAGTTTGATAGTGTTATCAATGAGGAAACATCGAGTGACTTAGAAGATGAAGACATAGTCACAGAATTAGAGGAAGAAAATGATGTAATAGTTGTTGATCAAAGTATAGAGAAAACGAACCCAGAGGAACCAACAGTTAGTAACAGCCAGGACATTCCAGTATATAAATCTAAAGATGGAACTGAGTGGTCAAAAGTTCCAGGAAACACAAAAGTTAGACGTTCAAAAGCTAATATTCGGAAACATGCTCTAGGCCTTACAAATTACAGTTCTGATATCTCAAGTATAAAAGACGCTTTTCTTCTTTTTCTATCTCCGGATATTCTGAATATAATAGTAACTGAAACAAACAGAAAGGCACAAACATATTATGATAAATGGAATATAGAAAATCCGAATAAAATTAAAGTTTTTGTACCTGTTGATTCTACGGAGATTGAAGCTTATATTGGACTGTTGCTTATTCTTGGCGCACTTCACGGATCGAAAGAGGCTATTAATATGCTCTGGTGTCAAGATATTTCTTACTGTCTTCCTATAATTCCTGCTGCAATGTCAAGAGACAGATTCAAACAAATTACTTCATTTTTACGCTTTGATAATTTTCAATCAAGACAAGAACGAAAATTAGTAGATAAGCTAGCTCCGATAAGAGATATATTCGATATTTTCACTTCTAATTGTAAAAAATCACTTAATCCTGGCGACCATCTATGTGTAGATGAGCAGCTTGTACCATTTAGAGGTAAGGCACCATTCCGAGTCTATATGAAGAGTAAACCTGATAAGTATGGAATCAAAATATGGGCTCTTGTGGACTGCACCACTTCTTATATTGCAAATATGCAAGTTTATTTGGCTAAGTTATTTGAAAAGCAATATAGGCAAACTTTATATTCCTATGTATCTATTAATTTTTAGGAAAACAAGGTAACAAAGTGGAAAAGGGTCAAGGTCAAAGGGTTGTCCTAGATTTGACAGACCATTTGGAAGGCGGATTTGGAATAACGACCGATAACTTTTTTACAAGTTTAGAACTTGCTGACAAGTTGTGGAAAAAAAATATTACTTTATGTGGAACCCTCCGGAAAAATAAAACATTTATTCCCAGGGAACTTCTACCGGCATCGTACAAGAAAGAGTTTTCAAGTTTGTTTGCTTTTAGAAATCAAAGAACGCTAGTATCCTATGTTCTAAAACAAAAACATGCTGTCATCTTACTTTCAAGTGAGCATACTGATAGTAAAGTAGCTGGAGAAGAACAGCACTATAAACCAGAAATTATTCTTTATTGCAACAAAACAAAAGGTGCTGTCGACACTTCAGATAAGTTGGCCAAAGAATATACAGTGCAGAGAAAGTCAAACCGCTGGCCAATGGCAATATTTTCGCATCTTATAGATATCGCAGGAATAAATGCTTATAAATTGTGGTTACTGCAAAACCCGGATTGGCGAAAAAACAGTTTGGATAAACGTAAAATGTATATTTTGGGACTAGGAAAAGAACTCATAAAGAAAAACGTTTTCCGGCGATATAATAATAAATACATTCAGACGAATAGAAAACGGCATATGACAGACGTTTTTCCCGAACTACTGGATGCAACAGAACATAGAGTTGAACAACAAAACATTACCAGGGGGCGCTGCCATATGTGTCAAAGAGGAAAAGACAGAAAATCCAGAAAAATATGTATTCGGTGTAATAACTTTGTGTGCCTAGAACATTTAAAATCGGAGATAGTTTGTAAAAAATGTTAAAATGATATGTAGCTAGTAGTATTAGTGGTTAGGGTATTTTGTATTTTTTCGTGATGATTTTTGACTAATAAATGGTTAATAGTAAAACTTTAATAAAACTTCTTTTCTATATATTTAATTTAAAGAAAAATACAGCATTTCTGCAATTTTACGCATGGGGTCTTCTCGGACCCCAGTTAGTCCTTTTCGTAAAATTTTGATGTCCGTTCCATGAAGGTTAAGGAAATATGAGTAGGAACAGAATATACCAAAGGATTTTTTTGCACAACCACATTTAAATCTTCAATAGATTTTGTTGCTTTAATCTTCCAGGACGACAATTATTGCAGTATGTATAGACTATAACATTTCGATTTTGTTTTTTGGAATTTATTACTTATTACCAAATTAGTTCATAATTTTTTAACTATTCTACCAGTCCAAAAGCCTCAGTAGTTGGTTGAAAGATTAGTAATTATTTTTATTTGGTGAGTGATAAAGTTCAGTATATCTCGGTAATTCCAGTAGTGTACAAATTAATGTGATCATAAATGATAATTTGAAAATATGAACATTTATTGCTTACATATAAATTAGATAAAAAAAAATCAATACAATTCAAATTGTTTTAATATGATATCCTCCTTTGGTTTTAATAACTTCTTGAACACGTTTTGGCATGGAGTTTTTCACAACTTTCAATTATTTGCTGTTCCCGAAACCATATCTGGATGACAGCCTCAATGAGTTTGTTTTTCGTTGTACAATCTATTTTACATAGCTTACTAGCTTTTACGATTGCCCACAAATTTTGAATCGGATTAAGATCCTTTTGAGTTACCTGGCCGTTCAAGGCATTAAACTATTCTTACATTACAGCCTTTTTAAAGAAATTGCTAGCAATTTAATTGCTGGCCTTTGTTGAATAATAATTGCGCATGCGTTTCGGCCTATTTTCACTGCAACTTTCAGGCTTGAAAAATATAGAAATGTTTCTAATTTTCAAGGTTATTTACGCGCAACTTTACGTATTTTTCGTGATTTTAGATTTAGACAACATAATTATTGTGTTGTCGATTGTCAAAACAATCTTGGAAATTTGCAACAATTAGGCTCAAATGTAAGAAAACTAGTTTTTAATTTTGCATGCAATTTATATTGCCTGCAATTTATATTGCCAGCCATAAAGTTGCTGCAAAAAGGCTGTAATATAAGATTAGTATTATATATTTTTATCCTTGAAATATTTCATCATCATCTTCGATACATCTTCTTGAAAAACTGTTTAACCATTGGCTTCAACTTATCTTAGTTCAGCTTCCAATCTTTGTATTTTTGGGAGTTCATCATATCTTCAATTGGTACAACTTATCCTTCATTATCGCCTCTTTTAGATAAAGAATTAGTGTTTTTCTTACCTCGACAATTTCTGTTGGATAATCTTCATCGATCCTAATGTAGGTGACTTTTAGTTGTCATCTTTGAGCATATTAAATTTTTTATCTCCTGTTGTTAGTTTCAGTAATATAGATCTGTTTGTATAATTTTTTGGTTTTCCCATTCTTCTATCACGTTCTGGTTCTATTTCAACTCTAATATCGTTCAATACTTTCATTTATTTATGTTCTTCCTCGATGTTGTCTTTTATTCCTTTTATTATAATGTTATTTCTACCGATATCAAAGATAAAACACTTATTGATTCGTCAAAGGAAATATCCGACATAAACTATGATTATTTTCTAGAATTTGATAGGAAGTGATCACAATTTAATATGAAATGAAATTTTCTGGAATATACTGTGCTTATATTGATTTTATATATTAGGGAATGAACGGACTATACTGTTGGGCTTTATTTTATTTATAACCACCTCTGTTGAATCTTTAATAGATTTTGTTGCTTTCTTGGATAACAATATGTTGTAAACATATTATAGGCTATTTAATATATTTTGCAGACTTGAATTCTTTACTTTTACCATTTTTACCCTATTGGATTTTTCGTATAAATTTTTTAAAATTTACTACACAATTTATAGTGGCATTCCAAAAACCTCAATAGCTACTTAAAAGCTTTATTTGAAACAAGGTTCTTCACATCTAACTGTATCGAAAGTCAGTAACTTATATCTACTGAAACAATTAAAATAACCATTTTTAAATATTTGATAGATTCAGTACGAACGAACTATACCATTTTGATCACCCATTGGATTTTTTTATCAATTTTTAGAAATTTATTGTACTTATTACCAAACTTGTTCACATTTTTATAGTGTCTGTTCAAAATCCTCAATTTTTGCTGGGAACAAAGTTCTTGGCAACTAACTGCATCGAAACTGACTCACTTATCTACTGATACCAAAGATAAATCGTTTATTGAGACCTCATTGAACATATTACGACCTCCATACACTTGACGATTTATCCTATAACTGATCTGATCGCATCTCCACACGATTTGTCTTCAGATCCGTTGTAGCGATCTCCCCTCGTCCTTCTCCAGGTCCAGATTGGATTTTACGTCAAGTCAAAAGCTCCTTCTTGGTCGCTGAGGAAAGATAGATTTTTGTGAGGCTCGCACTTTTTGTAAATACATCCTAAACAGAATATGGAGATTGTTAATTTTCTTTAACATAGTTGCTTTCGGTTTGATCCTCTGTTAAAAGGTCAGCAACTCAACATATGCAGCTTCCCGTTTTTGTTTATTATGATATTCTTTACTTTTGACCTTCGGTATGCACTCAAACCCCCTGTACAATTCAATAAAGTCCAAAGGGTTGTATCTGGTCCAGCACACTATCGAATAAGATAAAAATAAAATGGAAAGGAAATACTTTCAAGCAATACAACTCACTTGTGACCCAGAGAAGACAGGAGCCTCAGGTCCACACAGGAAAACAATAAACAAATCCTCCCTGCTTTGCAGGGCGAGGTGAATATGGGGGAGGGTAGCTTAAATCATTGATTGAATCGCACAGACCCCAACACACGATGTGATCTGGTCGAATTGTACTAAGTATGAATGGACTATATCTATGGATTTTTTATACTTATAAATAATGTTTAAATCTACGATAGATTTTGTTTCTTTCGATCTCCCTGGACGACGATTATTGCAGTATGAGCGGACTATACCATTTTCAACCACCATTAGATTTTTTTCATCAATTTTTTGAAATTTATTACAAAACTTGTTCACAATTAACCCAAAAACTTCAGTAATTGTTTGAACTCTTTGTTTGAAATAAAATTCGCAGTAACTAAATGCATCGTAAGTTTGTACCTTAAGTAGTATGAATGGACTATATCTTTGGATTTTCTATAATTACACATAACAAGCACGTTTAAATATGCGATATATTTTGTTGCTTTCGGTCTTCCTGGACGACGATTGTTGCAGTGTGAGCCTTCTATACCATTTTCAACCACAATTAGATTTTTTTATCAATTATTTGAAAATTATTACAAAACTTGTTTACAATCAGTCCAAAAGCTTCAGTAGTTGGTTGAAAGCTTTGTTTTAAATAAAATTCGCAGCAACTAACTGTATCGAAAGTCTGTAACTTATCTACTAAGTATGAATGGACTATACTTATAACAACCACAGTTAAATCTGCGAGATTTTGTTGCTTTCGGTCTTTCTGAGCAACGTTTGTTGCAGTATGAACAAACTATACCATTTTCAATCACCTTTTCTTATCAATTTCTTGAAATTTATTACAAATCTTGTTCACAATCAGTCCGAAAGTCTCATTATTTGGTTGTCAGCTTTGTTTATAATAAAATTCTTAGCAGTTAACTTGAAATGTATCACAACATTTGTCCAGAATCAGTCCAAAGACTAGTAGTTGGTTGAAAGCTTAGTTTTAAATAAAATTCACAACAACTAACTGCATCAAACATCTGTAACTTGTCTACTAAGTATGAATGGACTATATCTTTTGATTTTTTTATAATTATAACAACCCCGTTAAAATATATGATAGATTTTGTTGCTTTCGGTCTTCCTGTACGACAATTGTTGCAGTATGAGCGGACTATACCATTTTCAACCACCGTTTGGATTTTTTTTAACAATTTTTTGAAATATATTACAAAATTTGTCCAGAATCAGTCCAAAGACTCGTAGTTGCGTGAAAACTTAGTTTCAAATAAAATTCGCAACAACTAACTGCATTGAAAGTCTGTAACTTATCTACTAAGTATGAATGGACTATATCTTTGGATTTTTCTATACTTATAACAACCACGGTTAAACCTGCGATATATATTGTAGCTTTCGGTCTTTCTGAGCAACGTTTGTTGCAGTATGAACAAACTATACCATTTTCAATCACCTTTTCTTATCAATTTATTACAAATCTTGTTCACAATCAGTCCGAAAGTCTCATTATTTGGTTGTCAGCTTTGTTTATAATAAAATTCTTAGCAGTTAACTTGAAATGTATTACAGCATTTGTCCAGAATCAGTCCAAAGACTAGTAGTTGGTTGAAAGCTTAGTTTTAAATAAAATTCACAACAACTAACTGCATCAAAAATCTGTAACTTGTCTACTAAGTATGAATGGACTATATCTTTGGATTTTTCTACACTTATAACAACCACGTTTAAATCTACGATTGATTTTGTTTCTTTCGATATTCCTGGACGACGATTGTTGCAGTATGAACAGACTATACCATTTCAATCACCTTTTCTTATAAATTTCTTGAAATTTATTACAAAACTTGTTCACAATCAGTCTGAAAGCCTCATTATTTGGTTGTCAGCTTTGTTTATAAGAAATTTATATTTACTCCCCAAAATCATTGTCTTCATTTTTTTAGTGTTAAGCTTAAGTTTATTTTTATTCAAAAACTGGGTTAAGACTCAACATGTTATTCAGCTTATTAAAAATTTCCTCAGGGTTATACCCATAACATGCCAACAGTGTATCATCTGCAAATAGATTAATAAAATCACACTCAATATAATTAATGTCATTTAAATATATAATAAACAGAAGCGGTCCCAATACACTTCCCTGAGATACTCCTAAGTTATTCTCTAACATTTCAGATGTTGATTTACCTAGCTTTACATATTGTAATATATTAGTCATATACTGCTCAAACCAGGTCAGGACTTGTCCTGCAAAATCATAATATCCATCATTAGAAATCCAGAAAAACTGCTATTATATATTTATTCTCATCAAGTACTTGCTTCCATTTAGATATGGTCAATTGTAAAGATGTTTCACGTGAATGGCCTTCCCTAAATCCTGACTGATTTCCCACAAACAAACCATTGTTATTAAAGTATTCTAAAATTTGGTCACGAACCACGGTTTCTAATAATTTTTCAATTGTCGGAAGTGTATTGATAGGCCGCAAGTTGGATGCGCCTGTATCTTTTGCAATTTTTTGGACTGGAACTATCTTGCTAGCTCTTATTCGATCAGGAAATCTTCCTGTTTTCAGCGATGTGTTTATAAAATGTAATACTGCAAACCCAGTTGTATAAAAGGTCTCCTTCAAAAACTTAGCACTCAAAATTTCGTCATAGCTTCCCTTATTTTTTAAGTTGATCAAATGTAATTAATTTAAAATCAGTTAATGTTGATTGAATATCACTTAGAAAATTTGGTGTCCAATCCTCAGTATGAGGTATTTAATTTGTTGGCTGCTTCTTCTTCCGTTTTAGCGAAAGATACAGACCCTTGAACAGAAAACCTAACAGAGTCAAATTTAATTTTCCGATTTTTACCTTTAATTAGATTTTTTAGTGTTTTCCACATTTCCTTAGAATCATTCCTGTGTTCATCTATTTTACGTTCATAAAATTCTTTTTTCTTGTACTTCAATGAATTAATGACCATATTTCTATTATTTTTGTATTCATCCACAATATATTTTTATTTGGACCTACTAAAAGTTCATAATCATTAATGTATAATTAGTAAAGCGTTTAGGAATTGTTCATGCAGAGATGTTGAAATATTTATTAATTAGCACTGTATATGAGAATATTTCGATTTTTGTTAAATATTTTAATTTCTCTCCAATTTTCGAAATTCGTATTATGTGAGTGTATAATAATTTTTTTTTAATTTGTAAACCGAAATAATAAATTTATGAACTAAATTTGCCGCCCCTTAAAATTTGCCGCCCTAGGCTCCAGCCTACTCAGCCTGCTGGTAAATCCGCCACTGGGTGCAATACTGTTTAAGACTCTACCACAATTAATTTCTAGTTGACTAAAAATTTCATTTACATTACCTAAGTCAAATAACCAGTCACATGGTATTAATTCTAAATTAATCTCATGAAATTTATCTATATTTAGCTTTCTAGAGAAGAAATTTAATTCATTCACACAATCCACATTTTTACCAAAATTAATACTTATATTCGAAAATATCATCAACGTCAGAAAATACATGCATTTAGCTTTTGATTTATACCAAATTCAAAATTAACACTTTTGTAGACAACACCATGGCGACTTTCAACAAACGTTTTCATGAGGGTGAGATCAGCTCCTTTCTTGGCACTCTTATCAGCTGCCTAATTTGCAGCTGTATGCCCTGTATGGCTTGGCACCCAAGTGAGAATTACCCTATTGGTTTGTGCCAAGGTTTTCAGGGTATTATGACAGTCCCACACAATTTTCGACGTATAGCTATGGCTTGCTAAGGCCATAATGGTATCTCAGTTTCTACGACCTTGGACATTCTGTCAGGTGGCATTTCAAGGATGTCGCACCTAATGGTGTTATGTATTTTTGTATATTTCACGGCATGGTGCTTATACCAGTTGCCATTATACTGCATTCTATATGCAGCCATATTAGCATGCCCCTGAATGTATAGATTGGAGGGATGTTTAGCAGTATTTCCAATACTACGATTGGAGTGCCTTTCTTGGGGTTTCTAAAAGGCTCTTTCGTGTAGGTCGACTCAAGTAGTTGGTTGCTTTCGGTCTTCCTAGACGACGATTGATGCAGTATGAGCAGACTATACCATTTTCAACCACCATTGCATTTTTTTTATCAATTTTTCAAATTTATTTCAAAATTGGTTCACAATTAGTTCAAAAGCTTCAGTAGTTGGTTGAAAGCTTTGTTTGAAATAAAAATTGCAGCAACTAACTGCATCGAAAGTCTGTAACTTATCTCTTTATATTTATAATAATCACGTTTAAATCTACGTTAGATTTTGTTGCTTTCGGCCTCCCTGGACGACGATTGTTGCAATAGGAACGAACTATACCATATTTAACCACCATTAGATTTTTTTTGAAGTTTATTCCAAAACTTATTCACAATCTGTCAAAAAGCTAGTAGTAGATTGAAAGCTTTGTTTTAAATAAAATTCGCAGCAACTAACTGCATCGAAATTCTGTAAATTATCAGTAGAAGCGCCGAAGGGGTCATTTTGACACTTAAAAATTAATTGTTCTGGATCTTCTGAACCAAGGGCACTATGAGGCTAAGAATTCTTGACTTTTAATCTTCTTATGTAATAAACACGTACAAGTAAGCTCAATCTTGTTTTGCATATCAATCCTATTTTATTACGGCTTTTACCTATTAGCGCCGCATGGGGTCATATTGATCCTTGTCTTTAGAATATAGGAAAAATATTGCAATGCTTGTCTGAATTGATATCATACATAAATATTACCTATGTGTATCTGAACAAATAAAAGATTTTTGTGGTAGTCAATATTCAAATCACTCCCCCCACCCAGTGGTCGAATGCGTCATTTGTTCATGCGAAGTGGGGCGCGCCTATATCAGCCTACAGTCGTTCCGTTAAATTGATTGATTCAGTTGTTATTTACAAGTGAGTGCGTGCACACACGTTTTGTAAAAAATAGCCAACGAAATGGCAATGGATGACTGGTGGAGAAGATGACAGTAACGTCAAAGAGGAATGCGTTCCAGCGAATCCTACGATTCTGATGAAGTGAGGAAAGAATGCAAAACAAAAAGCGGAACTGCAGCTACCGAAGATTTGTACCCAATTATCTTAGATGCTTATTTTTTTATACATAAAGCATTGAAAAGCTCGTAATTTCGGAGAAAACAATTATGTGTTTTATTTGTTCGTCTCTGAAATAAAGGTATTATTTCCAGCTGCAGAATGGTCTTTGGCGGGTAGTCAAGCAACTAGTTTTCAACATCAAAATGACCGTTCGGAGGCAACCAATGGTGGAAGTCAGCAAGGTAAAAATAAAATGAAGAAAACTGTGCAAAAACAACCGATAGTGAAAGTATGCGAGGTAGAGGGTGGGGACTTGGGCGTAGACGTCCGCCAAAGGTTCTTCAAACATCAGCATGAATGCTAGTTCCAATATCTTTTCCACTGAATTCAATTTCCTTGGCAGTAACAAGGAAACAGCGTGGAAGGTAATTGACATTGAAGGTGAAACTTCAGGACCAACACCGTATGCTAAACGGTACATAATTTATGGAGATGTGTTGAGTTCATGGCGATTGATCGTGTCTGAAGCAATTTTACGACACAGAAGCTGAAGCTTGTCGTCATGGAGAAAATGGCTGGTCGATTACACTAGAAGAACTTGATGCATTTATTGCTTTGCCGTATGTTCGTGGGTCTTATAAATGTGGAGGAATGGATTATGATCTCTTATAGTCTACATATTAGGGAATAGGATTTTTTGGAAAAACGTAGCAGATTTGACGACAATCTCGATCTCAGCGCCTCAAGACGAACAAATTTGTGTTGGCATCGTTTATTTGGGATCGGTTTATTGAAAATTGCATAACATAACCAGCCAATTTGTGACAGTAGACGAACAGTTATTTCCCACAAAAGCACATTGCCCATTCAGCCAATATATAGCTAATAAACCGGATAAGTTTGGCATCAAATACTGGATGATTAGTGATGCCAAATATATGTGCAATGCATTTTCCTATCTAGGAAAAGATGCTCATCGTCCTGCAGATGAAAGCCTTCCCGAAAATGTGGTTTGGCGCCTTATGAAACCATTTTTGAATAAAGGTAGAAATGTTACTACAGACAATTTATTTACGTCTGTAAAATTGGCTAAGCGCCTGCAACAAGCTAAAACTACAATAGTTGGTACTGTAAATAGGATTCAAAAAGAAATACCAGTTGAAATAAAATTGCGTAAAGCACACCTCTACGATATTAAACTTTTGCAGCATGAAAACTGCACTGTATACCAGGGAAAGAAAAATAAAAATGTTCTCATCCTAAGTACCATGCACTCTAATATTGGAATTGGCTCTACTGAAAAAAAGTTACCGGAAACTGTTTTTATAACAGCACAAAATGGATGTATGAGTTGTTGACAACGAGGATAGCTGAGACACATGTGGGGAATCAAACCACCTCAGTTAAAGCCACTCGGGGGGACACCTCAAGGGGGAGTCATATCTCCCCTTCTATGGAGCCTCGTAGTAGATGAGTTGCTCTACTAGCTAACGGAGCTTGGCTTCGAATGTATGGGCCACGAAGATGACATTGTTTTAATAGTCAGATGCAAGTTCGAGAGCACCTTGTGTGATATATTACAAAAGGGCCTCAGAACCATTGCGAAATGGTGCTAAACATTAACCCAAACAAGACCATTGTAATTCCATTTACCCGGAAAAGAACACGTCCAGCCATGAAACCCATATCCTTAAACGGGGAAATCAGAGGTTAAATATCTAGGGATAACCCTAGACAGTAAGCTTCTGTGGAATAAGCATGTTGAAATAACTGCTAGTAAAGCAATAAGAGCTTTGATGGCGTGCCAGAAATCTAGCTGGTAAGAGGTGGGGATGTAACCCAAAAATACTGTGATGGATGTACACCATGATTGTGAGACCAGCAATTACGTATGGGGCAATAGTTTAGCACACAAAAGCAAGTCAGTACAGCACGAGGAACACCCTCGACAAAGTTCAAAGGCTTGTCTGTGTGTGCATCACTGGAGCTATGAGAATGTGTCCAACTAGGGCACTTGAGATCATTACAGATCTCACACCTCTTCATCTGGTGATAGAAAGATCTGCCCAAGAGGCAATTCTTAGAATATCTAAGAAAGGTTCAGGCAATGAGAGTATTAAAAATCAGGAAGCTTGGTCCTCTCTGACAAGATACATTTCATTAGCGAATCTTTCCAGGGACGAAATGATCAGGAAAGTAAGCATCGAAAAGAATTTCACCACGATGCTAAATACGAGGAGAGACTGGGAAAGGGAATACACCACCGAAACTCTCAAAGAAAACACCATTAGATGGTATATGGATGGTTCAAAAACCACCATTGGAGCAGGCGCTGGAGTATTTGGGCCTGGCACCAAATACTCATTATCGTTAGGCTCCTTCACGAGCGTCTTTCAGGCAGAAATACTTGCGATCGAAAGATGCGTGTAAATGAACCTAGAAAGAAATTACCAGAAATGTGACATATCGATCCATTCTGATAGTCAAGCAGCTATCAAAGCATTGAGCTCCCATGTCATTGACTCAAAATTGGCATGGGAGTGCCGAAGAAAACTTGATGAATTAGGCAAGAATAACAGGGTCTCTTTAATCTGGGTTCCTGGCCACTCGGGAATCACAGAAAATGAAGAGGCCAATACACTTGCCTGGAAAGGAGCATAAATGCCCTTTATTGGCCCGGAGCCTTTCTGTGGTGTAGCAAAATGCTCCTACAAGAGTTTCGGAAGAAAGAGAAGCACTCTGGCGGTGCCTTCCCGGGTTGGAACATTCCAAAAAGTTTCTGGGGAACTTTGACACTGCTAGATCCAAAAAATATTTGGACCTCAGTAAAGATAAGCTACATCTCCTCACGGGCTTTCTTACAGGACACTGTCGCCTTAGGAAGCACTTAATGAGAATAGGTCTAGCTGAGATTGACGAGTGTAGATTCTGTGGGGAGGAGGATGAAACTCCTGATCACCTAGTTCTGGAATGCCTCGCCATTGCAAGCCAACGAAAGAAATGCTTCGGACAAGAAACTTGTAAGAGTGAGAACCTAACCTCGTTGAAGCCGTCCCAAATACTAGAGTTCATTAGATCCTTGGAACTGGAAGGCGAGCTGTAGTAGTAGCGAGAACAGCTCTGATAGGGGGGGGGCACAATAAACCTTTGGTTTCAGTGCACTGTAACCCCGTTAAAATCTACCATCTACCAACAGCACAAAATATGGAGCCTAGGCAGTACACCACCAGAGGTGGCTCACGTTGTTGGCCCGTTCAAGTTTTTTATAACATTCTTGATTTAGCTCTAATAAATGCTTGGGTTTTATACGAAGAAAGTACAGGAGAGAAAATAAATAGGCACCGGTTTTTGAGAAAAATTGCAGAAGAACTTCGAGCAGCGTATTGTCGAAGTAAAAGTACCTCCGATGTCCAGGACCATCGCAAATAAGACATAAATGTCAGATTAAAACACACTGCAAAGGAAACAAGACCGTCGTCAAATGTAAAAAGTGTCTCAAGTTTGCGTGCGGAAATTGTTCTAGAAACATTGTTTAAATTGTAACTTGTGCCAAATGCGCCAAACTAGTTTATGAGTATATAGTAAACAGCTTCTTATTTTAATAAAGGAGCAAAATAAGTCTAAGTCTTTTAGTTTTTGCCGATTCTGAATTCTGAGGAAAAAAGATGGGGTCGAAATGACCCCTTATAGCGCTAATAGGTATGCAGGTAAGCTCGGCGCTTCTAGTGTTAAGTATGAATAAACTATACCTTTGGACTTTTTTCTACTGGTAACAATCATGTTATCTACGATAGATGTTGTTGCTTTCTGTCTTCCTGGACGACGATTATTGCAGTATGAACTATACCATTTTGAACCACTGTTTGAAATAATTTCAAACATTTTTAATATTTCCTGCAGTTTCCAAAAAGTAAACTCTAGTTAAAAACAATACAATATCATTAGTTGCGGTTATGGTAACTACCATAACAACGACCATAGACCACACACTGTGTAATTGTTAACAATAGTATTTTGTAAAAAAACGTCACTCTCCATTTTTTTTCTCTTATAAAACTAGTTTAATTTTACCGGAAATAGTTGCAATTTCTCGTAAACGGTTCCAGTATCTTATTTATTTTAAATGTGATTTCGTTAATATTTAGGCAGAATTAGTTAGCAAATGTCTGTCTAAGGTTGTAAACATTCATATACAATATGTTTGTAAATTTTTCTTAATTATACCACTTTTCTTAGCAATCAAAACAAACAGTTCTATAGGCTAATTTGTTGGCTCGGGAACAGTGTGTTCCTATTGGCGTGGTGAGGTCTTCTCCAGTGAGGCTACCCCTTTAATCATTTTTCAGATCGGCTGGCCAGTTTCTTTTGAGTCTTCTGTCAATTTGCGGTTCTATTAGGGGATGGAGTAGAGGGTTGCTGTGCGATTCTAGTCTTTTGTGGTGCTTATTACTTTGTTCTGTAATTACATCCTGTATAAATGGTATTCTTAGGTCTTCGTGGAGTGTTAGATTTGACACGTACCAGGGTGCGTCAGTTATCATACGTAATATTTTAGACTGGCTTCTTTGGATTATGGTTATGTTCGACTTGCTCGAACATCCCCAGAGTTGTATACCGTACGTCCAGATTGGTTTGATGACAGCTTTGTACACGAGGATTTTGTTCTCTAGGCTCAATTTCGATTTTCTGCCTATTAACCAGTGTAGGTCTTTTATTCTTAGGTCAATTTGTTTCCACTTCTTGAGTATGTGTTCTTTTCAGTTGAGTTTTGAGTCGAGGTGCACTCCTAGATATTTGGTGCTAGGGGATTGTGTAAGTTGGATGTTATTAAGTGTCACTGGAGGGCACTGTTCTTTTCTCAACGTGAAGGTCACTTGGACTGACTTTGTTTCATTCGTTTTGATCCGCCACTTATGTAACCAAGTTTGAATGTTATTTAGTTGTGCCTGAAGAATTGAAGACGCTGTAGCTGGGTTTTCGTGGGCTGCAAGGACGGCGGTATCGTCTGCAAAAGTTCCAGTGAATGTTTCATTGTTGATTGGTAGATCTGCTGTATGTAGTACATACAACAGCGGTCCAAGAACACTGCCCTGCGGTACCCCGGATTTAATTGGAAAATTATTGGAAAGACTTTCATTCATTCTCGTTCGAAATTCTCTGTCGCTTAGGTAGGATCTCAATAATTTCAGGTAGGTGATGGTAAGATATTTCTTTATTTTGAATACCAGACCTGTGTGCCAAACCTTGTCAAAGTCTTGACTAATATCCAAGTAGGCAGCTGTACAATACTGCTTGTTTTCCATTGCTGTATTTATGTTATGAACTATTCTATGAACCTGCTGGACCGTGGAGTGCTCTTTTCGAAAACCAAATTGGTGGTGAGGAATCCATTCTTCTGTTTCCGGATCTGAATTGATTCTTTGTAGCAGCAGTCTTTCAAGTATTTTTGATACCATTGGTAGCAAGCTTATTGGCCTGTATGAGGTTACTTCGTTTGGATTTTTGCCCTCTTTTGGGATTAAGATTATTTCAGCTGTTTTAAATAGCTTGGGCCAGTAGTTTAAGCGTAAGATGGCATTGAAGATAAGAGTAACGAGTATGATTCCTTTCTCTGGTAGTTCCTTTATCATCCTAGGAGTTATTTTGTAGAGTCCAGAGGCTTTTCGATTGTTTAAGTATTGGATTTCTTTTTGGACTTCATCTTTGGTTAGTGGTTTAATTGGTGGGATGTTTTCTGGAATGTTGATTAGGTTACTTTCAATTTCAATATCTGGTGCGTCACTGTAGGGTGTAAATACTTGAGCTAGATGCTCAGCAAATAGCGCCGTTTTTTCATCGTCATTTCTGGCCCACTGTAGATTAGTTCCCTGCTCGTTTCTAATTGGGGGTACCTGGGTTTTAGGTTTTTTGGAATTTTTTTATTGGTTTCCATATTGAGTTGTCTTGCCGGTTTAGATTCGTTATATAATATGTAAATGATCTTTCTTGTTCCTCTTTGAGTTTAGATTTTAATTGGTTACGTAGTCTATTCAGTGTGGTCTTGTCCGATGGGGCATGGCTACGATGCCATTTTGCTTTTGCCTTCCTTTTTTGGGCTACTAGCTTTTTAATTTCCGCTGGGATGTAGTGAACTTTATTACCTGTATTAGTTGCAGGGGTGGCATTTTGTGCGGCCTCTTTGAGCATATAGTTTAAAGATGTTAGTGTTCCATCTATTTCGTCTGATGTTTTGAGACTTACTTGGAGGCTGATATCCTCTTCTAGTTTGGCTCGGTATTTTTCCCAGTTAGTTCTACTGTTATGTAACCTTGGTGTTATCGTTTTGTAAACTATGAAACTACTGATTGTTGCTATAATCGGAGAGTGGGTCTGATGAGAGGTCATAGTTTGGCATGACGTCCATGTAAGCAGGGGAAATACCATTGGTAATAAATAAGTCCAGCAGGTCAGGTGTCTTATTTGGATCTGTTGGCCAATAAGTAGGGGTGCCAGTTGCCAGAGGGTGGTAGTTGTTTTCATGTATTAAGTTTACTAATTCTCTGCCTTTAGTAGTTGTGATACGAGATCCAAATAAATATGTTTGCTGTTGAAGTCTCCTCCCGCAACGAATTTGTGGCCTAGAGTATCAAAGAAATTCCTGTAGTCTTCCTTCTTCAAGTTGTAACGAGGAGGACAGTAGACTGCTGCAACTGTTAGCTCATATGACCTCATACTAACTTTTATAACTGTGGCTTGTAAACTATTTTGGGCGTATTTTGGTAGTTCAACATGTTTTATGGTGTTTTTTATCAAGATGGCCGATCCAGCATGGGCTGTATTGTCTGGGTGGTTTGATGAATAAGTTGTGTATTGAGGTATCCTGAAGTGAGTTCGACTTGTGAAGTGGCTTTCACTTATTAATAGAATGTCTATTTCATTGTGATGAAGAAATAACTCTACCTCGTTTTTATGTTGTGGAAGCCCATTGGCATTCCACTCTGCGATTTTAATGAAACTATTGTAAATTGTAAATTAAGAAGAATTTTATTTTCCCTAGTGTGATTATTTTGGTCATTCGAAGAAAGTTTGTTGAATACAGTTTTTCAAGAAATTAATTTGGATATATTTCACGACCTATGGAAACTATTTCCGAGATATAGATATGGTAATTTACCTCTCTGACTGTTAATAAACAGATCAACCACCATTGGACGTTATTTTTATCAATTTTTTTAAATTGATTACAAAACTTGTTCACAATCAGTCAAAAAGCCGCAGTAGTTGGTTGAAAACTCTTTTTGAAATACAGCTTATCCACTAAGTATGAATGGACTATACCATTGGATGTTTTTATACTTATTCCTGAACGAAGATTGTTGCAGTAGGATTTTTTTTTAAATTTATTACATTTGTTCTAAATATTCTATATAGATTATTGTGTCCGGTAGTTCCTGATATATATTCAAACGAACCTTTTCGAAGAGTTTTAAGAGAACACAACATTTTATTTCAGGTTTATTAAGATACAAAGTAGACTTCCAGAGTTTGCAGTTAGACGACATGGACAACGGAGAAGATTTCGATCTAGACGAATATTGAAAAAAAGTAGAGACAAATTTGTAGAAAAAAAATATACAGTTCCGTTTTTTTATACAGGCAGTGCAAATGATGGCAATATACTATACATATTAGAATTAAAAACTTTATACATATATTGGTATCATGTGCTTTGCACAAATTACATTATTATTATCGTCTCCAAAAAAAATGTTAACCGGTATTTATTTCCTTGTTAAATTATGTATTTCGCATTATTTTTATATAAATAATTATAGTGAAATGGGCCAGTATTTTCTACTTGCGTTTAATCTCTTGTAAAAATTCGTTTCAAATGCTGACTTGTCCAACAAAGACAGTATCGAGTAATTGGGTAAAAACTTGTTTTTCTTCTTATTCCCTTAGCTGCTCTAATAACTTTTAGTCATTACGATTATAGTATTTTGGCCCTTATCACTAATTCAATTTTTTTTTGCTCTAATGTTTCCCTCTTTATACAATTTTAACGAAAGCGAAAAAAATTCTCGTCTAATCTTTGTAGAAGTACTGGCCTAATAAAACTCCCTGTAACTTCGTAATGGTGGATTTTAAGAGGAGATCAGGAATATATATGATTTCCAGTACTTCTGGAAACTGATTGAATCGAATTGATTCTAATCGTGTTTATGTAATATTGTCTTTATTGAAATAAATAATGAATTTGGGTAACACGAATTTGTTGTTTTATTTAACCCTTTCAGTCAGGATTTATGAAGTATTTTTTGTATTTCATCAGTTAAGGATCTTTTTACATTAATATAAACCTAATTGTATATCTGTGTGTCCTTGGGTATCCAGGATCAGATATGTACACTGTACTGTACATTATAACTAAGGAAAGAGCACAACAACAAAAAAACTTGAAAATAATTTATTTAAATACAAAGCGGATGGTGGTGGACGGCATTTTATAAATTCCTTTTTCTCCGTAACGGTTTCAATTAATGGAAGCTCTTCTATCTTGTCAGGAACAGGACTAGTAGATGCAGCAAAATGTTCATCTAAAAAAAATTGTAATACAGCATACAATAAGCTTGTATCTGCACGTTACCAACTTCGTTCCAGCCATAATTTAAATCCAATTCCTCTAATTTTGAATCATCTTCATTGAGAATTTCAAACAACTGCCTTTCTGTCAATGGCTTACTCAATTATCTGTCAGCGATGGCAATAATCACACTGAAATGGTCTAAGGACCAAGAACCACCTAGCTCAGGAGAGGGATATGTCATCTGAGACTGTGGTTGATTACTGGAGACGATAGTTGATGATCCCTTATCTTTCAATGTTATTCTGACACAAAAATACATCTTCATATTTCACTGGTGTCGAAAGATTTGGAAAAAACTGCTAAGTCTTTCATGGATTTTTATTAGTTGAATGATATCTATGCAGAATTAGATTTGTGGTATAATATGTGGAAAATGAAGGATATAGCAGGGGACAAATTAAAGGACATTGAAGTGGGTAATATTTTTTCCCAGCAATAAGGCACGCATTCCTCATTATTCGTACTTTCCTGTCCACCATTGCTACTGTTGAATTATCTTTCAGTGCCCTTCAAAGGGTAAGGACCTGGACATACTGATTGGGTTGTGTTTGATGAGCGTCCATAGGATATTCTGCAAGATTGGATTGAAACGAAAGTTTTGGACTCAAACCAAAGAAAAATTATATTAGTATAAGGAGTGTAACTAGAATAATTTTTTTTTTCAGGCAAATGATTGTAATTGCTACCATAATAAAGAACAGCAATAATGATATATTATTTTTGCTTTCATTCACCTTTTCTGTGCACAAATTTCATAACCTGAACGACATTCGCTTGCCCCCCTTCCCCCTGTTATGATCCCGAGTACGCCTTTGATGGTGTACACTGCAATATACATATTTTGGTAAGTTCATATGTTTTGGAGTTATTCACTAATTATAGTGCTAACCATAGCAACTTTCGATAATGACCAATGTAACCACTTGCGAAATTTTAGTATTCTATAATACACGGTTGGCAATTGTTGTTATCATAAGAACCTTCAATACCCATCCGTCAAAATGAACGTGGCAGCGTCGCAAAATAGTTCTGATGTGAGGAAAAATGGCATAAGCCGCTTCTTTGACAGAGTAAATAAATATTTTTGAGGTTGTTTGTATTATCGGTGAAGATTAATTGAAATAATGGAAGAAAATTATTTTAATTCTCTATAGCAGATACCTGAGAAAATCATATAAAACGATCAACTAAAGTTTTTCTTAATAATAATAATAATTAGTATATTTTATTGGGTCACCCAATAGGCCATCGACCGAGGTCCTTCAGCCTATTACAATATACATGGGGGTTTGTATAATTATTAGATGATAGTATTGAATTACAAATATATGCAAAGAGGAAAAAAAAACAAAAAAAATTGATATGTGGTCTTCTTATTCCTTAAATATTGAAATTTTGAATGTGCTCCGATACGGTATTGAGTGGGTATTTTCTGTGTGGCCTTCTTTCTTGATTCTTGTTTGTACAGAACGGGCTTAGTATCTCTAGGTTGAGTTCTTTATGTGCAATCTTTTCAGGGAGGTTGTGTATGTGTTGATTTATGGGACAATTAATGTTGTTTCGTACAGTAGGTTATTGGGTGTGGGGGATATCTGGGGTGTCTTATCTTCGTTATGGTTCTCAAGGAAGTGGTTTCTGCAGTTTGAAGTGTCTTGATGGTAGGAGTCTTCGCAGTAAGGGGTATATTAGGTGACAGTATTCTAGGATAGCTCAGCATATTGAACTATATATATATATATATATATATATATATTTTGGTTACTTTCTTGGATTAAAGGTCAAATATACTTAAAAAACATTTAATAACGACGTACGTTTCGACTTATGAAGTCATCTTCTGGTTAATAAGATAATCTAAAATTATTACATGTATAAATTAAAATTCTGTCAATATTTATAAAATCAAATTACAGGAAAACAATATAAATTATTACCTTTCTTTCATTATTTCAGATATCACATGAAAGACAAAACAATTTCTGAACAGGTACATATTTATCACGCATTGCTTGGACATTGAACTGAATACAAATTGGTCTCTCTATAGATTAGTTGTAATTTTTTTATCATAATTAATATTTTTCCTTTTTATACTTTATCGTTAGTACGGACAAATTATGATTTTAATGCTGTTAAATTTTATAGCAAAGTGCAAGAGATCAGAGCTAATATCATTCTCTCAAAATACCATCATAGATGATGTTTAAATTGCTAATATCGCTTCTATTATTTATGCTATTAGGATCTTTTTTAATGTTAATCATTTCTAAAAACGTTCTAACTTTTTCATTTTTTTCCCTGGCCAATATTTTCACATCGTTAAAGTTAGAACTATGTCCAGTATTTTTGCAATGACTTGATAATGCTGTGACATCGGTTTTTGCATATTTGTGTGCTTGAATTCTTTTTTGAAGGTATTGTTTACTTTGACCAACATAGGTGCAATTGCAGTCATTGCATGGAATTTGATAGACTGTGTGCGTTTGCTTGTTTATTGGAATTTTTGGTTTCATTTTTGAAAAGAATTGCTGGTTTGTGTTTTTTAGTTTATGAGACACTGATAATTTTTGTTTTTTTACACATTTAGTAATTTTTTCTGATAGTCCATGAACATATGGTAATGACATGTATATCTCTTGTTGATTTATTTGTTGACTAGAATTGAAAATAGCATGAACTCTCTTCTTAATGTGTTTATTAATAAACCGTTAACTTTTATTAATAAACACATTAAGAAGAGAGTTCATGCTATTTTCAATTCTAGTCAACAAATAAATCAACAAGAGATATACATGTCATTACCATATGTTCATGGACTATCAGAAAAAATTACTAAATGTTTAAAAAAACAAAAATTATCAGTGTCTCATAAACTAAAAAACACAAACCAGCAATTCTTTTCAAAAATGAAACCAAAAATTCCAATAAACAAGCAAACGCACACAGTCTATCAAATTCCATGCAATGACTGCAATTGCACCTATGTTGGTCAAAGTAAACAATACCTTCAAAAAAGAATTCAAGCACACAAATATGCAAAAACCGATATCACAGCATTATCAAATCATTGCAAAAATACTGGACATAGTTTTAACTTTAACGATGTGAAAATATTGGCCAGGGAAAAAAATGAAAAAGTTAGAACGTTTTTAGAAATGATTAACATTAAAAAAGATCCTAATAGCATAAATAATAGAAGCGATATTAGCAATTTAAACATCATCTATGATGGTATTTTGAGAGAATGATATTAGCTCTGATCTCTTGCACTTTGCTATAAAATTTAACAGCATTAAAATCATAATTTGTCCGTACTAACGATAAAGTATAAAAGGAAAAATATTAATTATGATAAAAAAATTACAACTAATCTATAGAGAGACCAATTTGTATTCAGTTCAATGTCCAAGCAATGCGTGATAAATATGTACCTGTTCAGAAATTGTTTTGTCTTTCATGTGATATCTGAAATAATGAAAGAAAGGTAATAATTTATATTGTTTTCGTGTAATTTGATTTTATAAATATTGACAGAATTTTAATTTATACATGTAATAATTTTAGATTATTTTATTAACCAGAAGATGACTTCATAAGTCGAAACGTACGTCGTTATTAAATGTTTTTTAAGTATATTTGACCTTTAATCCAAGAAAGTAACCAAAATATATCTTAAGTGGTCAAGAAAGTAAATAATTTAAATATATATATATATATATATATATATATATATATATATATATATATGTGCAGCTGTTTTCTTACTCATCCCTGAATTCTTGTATGTTAAACTCCGAAAGTGTTTGCTCCTACTGTTACATTTCCTCTTTATGTTGTTAGCATGTTGTTTAAAGTTCAATTTGTGGTCTATGTCTACCCCCAGATACCTCGCATAGTTTACGCAGTGAATGTCTTTGCCGTCTATATTTATTTTAGGTGAGTTTGGTAAATTATTGTGTTTAAATATCTTGTCTAGATTAACTTTCAGCCTCCATTTGTTGAACCAGATCAGGGTCCTGTCTAACAATATTTGTAGATTTTCAACGGTTTTCGAGAGGGTTCTGTTGTGACTAGTCAAAGCTGTAAAATCAGCATACTGCAAAATGTAACGATCTTATTGAAATAGTCTTGCTGATGTCTGTAGTTGTTTATGTCGTGACAGTAAACATTATATAGAAGAGGAGACAATGGCGATCCTTGTGGAACTTCTTGTTCGTTGTGGAATGTTGCCGAGTATTGGTTGTTGATTTTGACTCAAGATAGTCTTTCAGGAACAGGATCAAATATCAAGGGCATTCTAGTGTCATTAGTTTTGTAGAGTAGTCCTTTGTGCCAAATACTATCAAATGCATTGCTTATATCAAGAAATAGGGCTGCAGAGTGGTTTCCCATTAGTTGGTTAGCTTGAATGTTTGGTGTTGAATGGTTACTGGGTGATTGGTAGAAGTTTGATGTTTAAAGCCGAATTGGTAATCAGGAATTTTGTGTCACGATTCCATTTTGTAACAGATATTTCATGATGTTTTCGAGTTGCTTTCCCAAAACTGAAAGAAGAGTGATAGGACGGTAGTTTTTTGCTCCATGATTGTTCGTATTAAGTTTAGGAATGGTGATAATGGTTCACTACTTTCCTATTCCCTACTTCGACTCACTAGGAAAGTAGTGATGATCCAAACAGTACTCATATATTTTGATGAAGATATCTGTGTATCTTTTCACTCAGTTTTCGTAATAGATCTTAAGTAATGTGGCCATGTCCTGGAACAGTACTCCTTTGCTTAATATTTCAAAATACACATCTTCTATATTACTGTTGTGTGCTCCGTGTTCCCCTTCAAAGTATTCATCATACCACTGTCCGATTTCATCATATATTTGTTGGTCGTATTGGGGTTCACGGTTTTTTCTGAACGTTTCCTTGTAATAATTTGCAAATACCTCTGCTTTTTCTTCATCGGTGACATACACACTGTTGTTTTCTTCAATTGGCTGTGATTTTGATATTCCTTTGTAGTTTGTTAGTTTTCTAATTTGTTGCCAGTAATCTTTACCTTTGCTAGCGTTTATTTCAGTACACACTGTAGCCCATTTGTGTTCTTTGTATTGTCTAATTAGGGCTTGTACATTTTAGTTGTAATTGTTTAGTTGCGTTTTTGCCTCAACATTGGGATCTGCCAGGTAATCCCTATGCATTTTTCTTTTGTTTTGTATCATTTTAATAATGTATGGTGGTAGTTCGTGGATGTAGTGATTTATTTTCGGGTCTGGGCTGTTTTCTATTGTGAGTGATGTTATTGTGGTGTTGAATTGTTCAATTTTTCCGCTATCAATCAGATCGTTCCCCATTCGATCAATGTACTCCTCCTACTTTCCGTTAAGTTTGTCTATATCACACTTCTTGATGTTCTTTTTTATTATTTCTTGCTCTTTAATTCGTTTTTGTAGGTCGATGGTTATTTCTATTGCAACATGTTCTCTTCCTAAATCTGGATGGGTTTCTACTGTTACTATATTATTTTTGATGTTTTTCGTGGATATTACACGATCTGATGTAGAGTCTCATTCCTCCACTATTTTATTCAAAAACTGTTGTTTTTTCTCAACATTCAAAAGTTGCAGTTGACAGAATTTTTAAATTTAAATGTACAATAAATTACTAATACATAGTTCGGAATTTATAAAGATGGAACTAAACAGCAAATTATCATTCGCAATATTGCTGATAATGCAGTAAATGATTAACCCTTAATTTGGCAAACCTTGATGCAACATTAATTCTAAGTAAATTAGTGTTTTCGTGGTGTTATATGGTCTTCAAGAATGCATTTTGGTTATTTCCACAATAATTTTTTCATAAACAAGGGAGATATGGACTGTATCTCAGAAGATACATAGTCAAATAAGCAAATTTTGTGTGAAACTTTATTATGTATCCTGGAAGACACTAAGTCTAGGATTATAGGTCACAAATTTACAATTAAAACTGAAACGATTAACCGTTTATGCAGCAAAAACACAATAAAATAATATATAAATTTAAAGTAAGAACACTACAACTAAGGGGGAGAATTGAATATAAATAAAAACGAATACAGTTGTACATAAAACATAACAGAAGGGCATTTTCTACGGCTATAAATAGTAAATGACTGCTAGTAATCTTTGTGCTATTATGAAACAAAAAGAAACAATTTCTATTCTGTGTGAGTGGAAGTGATTTTTTCGCAAAAGGCTTGAAAATTAAACCTTTTGGCCTTCCTAATCTCTTTATTGTACTGAGTAAGCTTCTCATTGTACCTCTGCCCCTCACGTTTGGCTCTATTAAAGAGCCGACGGACCTCTTTCATGAGGTTTGACAGGTTCTCATTGCACCAAGAAGCATCCTTTTCTGAACGAGCTTTTGAGAGTGTGCAACTGGAATGAAAAGCTTCCATTATTGCCTCACTGATCTGTGCGACTCTTTGTTCTAGGTCGTAGTGCGGATGATTTACCCCATTCACTTCGACGTGTTCGAAATTGTCCTTCAGATTGGTCTTGTAAAGAGACTAAACAGTATTTCTAGGATTTCAGATTGTAGGAATCTAGGTGGTATTTCCCTCTATCCTAAATTCGATGATCCTATGGTCGGAAAGTGATGGCTCGCTCATCACCCTCCAATCTTTTACATTTTTCCTAGCAGCAACATTAACAATTGTTATGTCCAGGACCTCTTCTCTTGCTCTCGTGACAAAAGTGGGGCTTGTCCCCACATTTAAGGTCTCAAGGTTATTTGCTAAGAGATATTCTAATAAACACTCACCTTTTGCGTTGTTATTGGTGCTTCCCTACACTGTATTGTGTGCGTTGGCATCACAACCAAATATAATTGGCAGCCGTCTGCTATTGCAGTGTCTTACTAGCTCTTGTACCTTTTCTGGCGGTGTCATGGGCCAGTCTTCAGCGAAATAGGCAGAGGCAATGACGATGTCTCGGTCGATACCCCCAATGTTGAGGTGAACCATGATTGGAACAAGGTCCCGTGACACGTATTCTGAAACACAAATCTATTTTATGTTATTTCTTATGATTACACAGGCACGCGGAGATACTTGCCTTTGATCATAAATCAATTTAGAATCCTTACATGCCAAACCTTTGATTTGGCCTTCTTTGTTGATCCATGGTTCTTGGATCAGTACAATATCCAGTTGTAGTCTAGCGAACAAACTGGCAATCACAGCTGAAGCTCCCTTCGCGTGATGCAGGTTAGTCTGAGCTACATTCGTGAACGTGAATTATTATGGATGACAGAGGCCGAGTAACTCAGCCTCTATTCATCCCTCTCCCTGACCCTCCTCGACCACCATGGCAGTATCTTCCTCGGTAATCGAGCAGGTTTCTAGATCTCGAGCCAGACTCTCGACCCCCAGGCTGCTCTGCCCAGCTTCCCGGGATGCAGAGGCAGTCTCCGCATTCCCAGTCATCCCAGCAGAACCGGAGGAGATCTCGGGCTGACCCAAGGTCAAGCTTTCGCCTTTTTCCCCCTTTCCAGAGGTTCCGGATGTGGAGAGTATCTCCATGTCCTTTGGATCCTCCGCGGAATTCTTTTTTTTTCCCAGCCCCGAGACAGGGATACGCTCAAAACGGAAGTTTAGCGCGTAACCTCCTGCCTTCAGAGCCTCCCCAGATTGGTGATCGATCCCAATCATGAGGATAGTTCCCTGTCCCTCTTGTACCTGCTTCCTGGCCTCTTCAGGGTATATTCCCTGATTGAGGAGTCGCAGGTATTTCCGTTCCCCTGCTACACTGAGACCTTTTCTCAGTGGGTCATCTATGTTGCCCAGTTTTGGGAGGTCGAACGGCATACGACCTTTTCCTCGGAACTTTATTACAGTATTTGTCATAGTACAACATTCTTGGAATTAAAGGGCAAAGATAATGTCAAATTGTATCTGTTAATGTGAAAAGAAAAAAAATTCACTACATGGTCCAAATAATAGCTTCTGAGAAAAAAAATCTTCTATTGTGAAAATCTAATACAGGAATTGACTTTAGGAATGAATGAAAATATTATTTTTAATCCTATGTAAAATAATTTTACAAGGCATAATTTAACATAATGAAATATTTTGCTTAAAATTTACATTTTTGGGGAGAGCTTCAACCTGAAAGCCCTCCTCCCCCCTATATCCGCCGCTGCCCCCAGATCTTAGTGTGTATGGGCCAGAATAAAATGTTTTTATTGAAATAAATTCTTGCTGGCAGCATTTATTTTAAGGATTCTTATAGGTTTGGTAATAATTAACGTCATAATCAAAGTAAAGTATATTTTTACAATTAAAACAAGGTAAATGATATAAATAAATATTTCAAAGACAAAAAACTGTAGTATTAGCTAAAACAAACATTTTAAGAGCATCCAATAACAAAATAACCCAAAACCACTGTTCGTTATCCAAATTATAATTGACTGCTTCCTAGATCAATTTCTTTAGAACGTTCGGGACTGTTTTCCGGAACTTCTGGTAAATTAAGACTTAAATTCTCCAACTTCGTTTCTATATCGCTGTTATTAACCCCACCATCTGGAGGACCACCTTCGGTGTCATCTTCTTTAATTAAATCTGCTAATTCTTGTTCTAAATCTAAATCGTCGAAATCTTGGGCTGGTTTAGCCAGAGCTGCATGTATATCTTCGTTTTTATCCAAGACCTCTCCTAATTTGATCATAGTATCGTCTATTACGTCTTCTGAAATGCCAGCATCTTTATACGTAACATCGAATGCCGATAAAACTTTTTTATATGAATCCCAAACTGTTACATTACTGTTTGTTTCGTGTATTTGATGTAGTAATAATTGGACGTTGTGTAAAGCTTGTGCCTTCTTTTCTAAAGATTTTTCTAAATCGTGTTTTTTTCTTAAACAACTTTTAGCCTGAAATTATAAATTTATTGGGTAAATTTTAGTGTGTTTCGGGTCGAATTCTGGGTTTGTATTTTTTTACAGATTGGTTTTATCGTAAGAAAGGGTTGTACCAAATCACAAGTAGCGGAAATAAATTCTTTTCCAAATATAAATTTTTAAAATTAAGAAATTTTTAAAAAATCAGTTACTGGAAATTAAGAAACACTTTCACTTAAAAAATCGTACAGACCAAAATAATGAATAGATTGAATTCATATTGTAATGGAGTACTCTCAAAGGAATAATTTATAAGGAAAAAAATCGAGAATGTATAACACGTTCGCATTTTTGAGATACTGAGCGTCAAAGTCTACTTATTGGAAAATTGAGAAACCCTTTCATTTAAAAAATGTCACAGACCAAAATAAGGAAAATATTGGGCTCTCATTTTAAAGGAGTAATGCCAAAGTTATAATTTATGAGGAGAAAAATCTAGAATGTGCCCCACGGTCGCATTTCTGAGATACCGAGCGTCAAATTTTAGTTACTGTAAAATTAGGAAATACTTTTACTTAAAAAATCGCACAGACCAAAATAATGAAAAGATGAAATGAAAATAACCCCAAACTCGACCAGAGACATACTAAAACTGAAATTTATTGAAGTTATCTATAAAAAACTTACCGTTTGTCTGTGATGTTTTGATAAATGTATTTTAGCTTCGTCGATACATTGTTCGATATTATCTTCCATTTCTTCGATTCCTTTAAGTATAATTTTCTCATTTTGTTCCAACGTATATACACCAATATCAACTTCGGTTATTACACTATTTGTTGTACCATCGCTAAATTTAATTAAAGTTGTTTCTAATTCGTTCTGGTTGTTGCTGTTTAGTTTCGTAACGTCTATTAGATTTTTGTTCGACATGTAATGAAGTAAAAGCTTCACGTCTTCAATATCATTGGGCGTCTTTTTTATAATACTCAGTATATCTTTCAAGCTCACTAGTTTATTTTTATAGTTATTTGGTAATACGTTTAAAATAGTTTCGCATTTTGTTTTTATTACTTCTAAAATAACTCTGGGCTGTTGAGAGGAATCTAGAAAAGAGGAGATTTTAATGTGACTGTAATAGTGATTATACCGAATTACCTGACGCAAATATTGACGATTTTAGTTTATTATAAGACCATATAAAAGGCGTTTTAACGAAAATATCTGTAGCCCATCCCGTCCATGTTTTAGGATTGTTTTTTAAAAATATATCTAAACGTTGTACATCCCCATTTTTTTCCATTTCACTTATTACCTAAAGGTACAATATGGAAAAGAGCGATTATTATAATTATATTTAAATGAATGATACATATTTTTTTGGTACACTGTACATTCTTGACATAATGTAAATAAAATATAAATACCTCGGGTAAACAAGGAGGTGATCTTCCATTTCTGATAAAAACATTATTTAAAGAGGACACCGTAAATGTATAAATATCATTTGATTCACAATATGCTTTTATTATGGTCCTCCATGATGATATTTTGTTATCCCAGTCTTTTGGATTTACACTTTTATTTCTTATAGGTGCGAAAAGTACATTTATTCTATTTTCATCCAGTAAACATTCCGGAAGATTTTCTTTTGGAATATCAAACATCTTTATTTATATATTAGATTATATTTACGCGTAAATGATTAAAATATTGAGGTTACTTAGAATATGTCATCGTAGGGTGATAATCGATTATTTTAATTATACATTCGATTCATCAAACTGATATACGTATAGCTCGTTTCAATCATAGAGATAGAATAGATGTCTATATCTATGGTTTCAACCATAGACATATAGTAGGGAACTGGGTGATCCGTATTAAATTATGCAGAGAAAACAGAACAAACAGTACGAGAGAGACAAAGCCAGTTTGTGGCCACTAGTTGCATTAACTGGGCTTTGTTTCTTTCTAAGGGCCGGTTCATCAATTACCGTTTTTATCCAGCAGATAGATGTCCTTCAGATAAAAGTAACTTGTAGATAAATTTCCAGTTGGGTTGTTCATAAATAAGAGAATATATACACGGTTCAGATTTTTTTTATTCACTGTCAGGTAAGGAATATTGGCAATAGTGACGGATAAATATAACATTTGATTGATTGTTTTTGACATAGATAACCTTTATGGTTTTAACTTAATTGGCGACTTTAGATCGTCATCAGTCATAACCTTATTTGTTTTTATTTTATTTTAATAACAATGATTGTGTGGATTACGTATTAGATAGTGACGAGGACTTTGATAATTGGTGCGCTCTTTTTGACTGAGATCTCAGATCACTTCCACATACCACATGGTCTGTGATCACTTCAGTTAAGGTGATCTGAGATAAAGTGATGTGAGTAAACACCAAAAAGAACGACATCTCAATTGAAGCGCGCGATCTGTCCATAGATTTAAACTATACGACAGATTCGTCTCAGCATCTAATAATGTTATTTAATGTATCCATAATTTGTAACAAAAGAAAAATAGATTATGTGTGTTTATTGTTTATATGTCAATGGTTAAAACCTTAGATAACCTTGGTTAAAATTACATATAAACCAAGCAAATCAAATATTTCTTCATCCTCTCCACTTTATTTCCGACTCAATTCCAACTGATTCCCCCTTACAACACATTCAGCATAGGTGAAGGGGGAGGAAAAACCTCAGCTCACTTAAAGTGAGTAAAACAAAAAGAACGATCACATTACTGATGTGAGCTGAGATTAACTGAGATCTCAGTCAAAAAGAACGCACCAAATTTGTGAAGGTCGTTCAACACGAACGAAGGCCCTATGTAGTGAGGATAATAGTCGATAATTTTGAGAAATGGGATGAGTATAATTTATTTTCTATTGCATTCTTCCGTTTATTGGCTAGTTTCAAAAGTAAATTTCTTTCATCTAATGAAATAAAAATAAAACACTAATTCTTTCATCTAGTGTGAAATTTCTCCCTCGTTTTTATTATTAGTGTCCATTTTCTCGAAATAAATCAGGCTTATACAACATACGTAACCGGTCCTAAGAGTGGCCACCTTTGTGATATCGCTAAATACATTTCCATCTGTTAATCGTTTCAATAGAGAATATTATAGGTGCGTTCTTTTTGACGGAGATCTCAGTTAATCTCAGCTCACATCAGTAATGTGAGCGTTCTTTTTGTTTTACTCACTTCAAGTGAGCTGAGATTTTTCCTCCCCCTTCACCGATGCTGAATGTGTTGTAAGGGGGTTTCAGTTGGAATTGAGTCGGAAATAAAGTGGAGGGGATGAAGAAATATTTGATTTGCTTGGTTTATTTGTAGTTTTAACCAAGGTTATCTAAGGTTTTAACCATTGACATATAAACAATAAACACACATAATCTATTTTTCTTTTGTTACAAATTATGGATACATTAAATAACATTATTAGATGCTGAGACGAATCTGTCGTATAGTTTAAATCTATGGACAGATCGCGCGCTTCAATTGAGATGTCGTTCTTATTGGTGTTTACTCACATCACTTTATCTCAGATCACCTTAACTGAAGTGATTTGAGATCTCAGTCAAAAAGAACGCACCATTTCCCATCTACAAACTAAAGTTTAGAACAAAGTAAAGTTCGGTAATATCATTGAATCCAATGGGTAATATCCTTAGAGTAATAATATACAGTATAGAGAGCAATTCATTCATAAACACGCTTATTTTTGCGGCCAACAATCCTAAACGCCTGTAGTGAAATAATAAATGAATTACAAAAAGTGGGGATGGTATTGTAGACACATGACATTTGTAATTTCGGCTGTTTTTCTGACAAACTTGGCACTAACGAACCATGATAATCCAAAAACATTAAATTAATTAACTTAAAAGTTTATTTTGTCACTAAAAGTTTTGAAAAACGAAATAGCTAAATGTTTACTCTGTATGCGTAATGGCGCTCGTATAAACAAACCACTTTGACATTATTTACTACAATACTATGGCTGTTTTAAATTATCGTCGAGCACACTATGATTATATTTGCATCTCTCTTTATATGGTAATTAAACAAGGACAAACCTACTAAATATGTTACCGTTGACACATAAAACAGGTACTGAAATTTTTAACAATGTTGCCACTTTTAGTTATAATCATGAAGGTATCTGAGGTTATAACAAACTTGTTTAAAATTTATATAAGTATATGCCTTTATTAAATAAAATTCAAGTATTATTAACTGATTTTAAAAGCAGCAACTCAAATGCATAAATTAGTATGACATTTTTTACTTGCATAACTTTTTAACAAATGTTCAAGTAAACTTCTAATTTAATTTTTCCTGCAACTTGTTAATATGGCAAAGCAGTGGAAGTGTCCGCAAGTGAGCTTAGAATGTGACTCGAGGTTTGGGGCAGGAAACAATCAAAACAAACATATCTAAATTATTTGTTAATCTGAGGTAATATCTGTTATATACATATCACTGAGAGTATATATTTGAAGTTAAAATCTGTCATCGAAGATAATCGATTTTTTCAGTTGCACTTTCTATATATTGGACATATGAGTATAGTTTGGTCAATATAGTAGTATATAAACCACAAATCACCTGATATAGACGATCGGAATGTGACGTAGTCGGCCATCATGTTAGTTGTTAGGGCAGGTTAGGAATTACTTTCCATACAAACTTTTGACTGTGTATTGGTGTTTTAAAAATGTTTTTTAAATTAGTGTTTAGAAGCTATTTTGTTATTTTATAACCGTAAGTACTTTTTGCATATTATATATTTCGTAGAAATCCGCAAAACACGTTTTGTTGTCATATTCTAAAATTGGGAGAAATATAACCTCACTTTTTAAAATCTATTGTATATGAATCTTATTGAAGTTTATTTAAATTATATTTAACAGTACATTACGGTTACATTCCACTTGAAGCACACAACTCCCGAGATCGCTGAAATACCCGTTCCACTTACGCAAAAAAACCACGGTCTTTGTAGACGAAATTTATAAGTGGAATGCACATTTGAACGGGGCCGGTTCACAATATGGCGGCTTGGTGAAAACACCGAAAACAGCAGTTTGTGTGTATAATAGTAAATAAAATAATTTTTGGTGCAGTTTGGAGTAAATATTTTGCATAGACCGGGGTAAAATTTTATTCGTCATGGATTGCCATAAATTTATAGTTGCGCTTTTGAAAAAAAACGAATAAGAGGCAATCGCCATATTTGAATTACCGCCATGTATTGATGAAAGCTCACTCAGGTCCACCAATTTTTGTGGGCGACAGTCGGTTGCAAACAGTGGCGTCATCTATGGCGTTCAACGACCACGGTCCTTAAGTGGGTCTTTCAAACGTTGTGGGCTTTAAGTGGAACTCACCCTACAACACTTATTTTGAAATAATAGGCACGTTTTTTTATTCACCGGTAGATACACCAATCCACCAGCTACGTTTTTATATTCATTGGTGGATTTCAGATTGAAGAAATGACGCGTTCATTTATTACTGTTGCATCAACCAAAATTGCAAACCATTCCACCGCTGTTTCGAGGCGGTGGATAAATTTGGTGGTATAGAAAATGACAGCTTAACCTCAAAAAAACATGCATATTATTTCATCATCGGAACTATCAGATGAACTGCTAGCAAAGAATTCTTTGCTGCTACGAGATCTGGAGGCTAAAATAACTACAATACTTTTCAAGTATTTTCATTCGTTTCGTTAATTTTTGCTAATAACAATCAATTTTAAAATCGATTGTCAGTTGACAGATATAATGATATAAATATAAATAACAACTGCGTTTTTTATTTGCCATTGGTGACTCCATCATGTCGGTGCAGCGGAGACTGACGTCAATCAACCAATGGTGAATATATGATGTAAAAAAGGGTGCCTATACTTACATAACAAATAAAACCACTTTTAAAAGGTCACAAGATGGCCGATCTACGTCATTACTCCGATCGTTTATTATAAAGACTAAATAGACCAGTCAATCTAGACCAAAAATGGGCAATCAGTTGAACTAAAAATACCAGTTCCAATTTTTTCAGGAATGTGTAACAGGAGGTCCTCTGAAAAATAAAAATTAAAGATCCTCCATGTCCCGGTGCCACGTGGGGGGGGGGGGGTGTCTTTAAAGGTTCCATTTATTCGCTTATAACTTGAAAACGGTACGTTGCAGTAAAAAATTCCTCAGTACAAAACGAAAGATTCTTAAATTTGCTACAAGTTTGGTTATACACATTTTTACTAAAAACTGTTTTTGTGCTGCCGAGGCTGGATTTCAAAAAAATTGTTTCTCAAGTTTTTCGTATATTTTTATGTTTTTGAGATGGCTAGTATACTTGATAAAACAGCAAGTATCCTTTGCAGGCCGTGTTTCTCCATGACACCTTCACAATACATTCCTTCCCCCCCCTCCCCTCTTAGTAGTTAGTCTTCATCAGCGTGTCTGTCTGTGCTTATAGTGGTGTGTGTGGTGTTTACTGGGTTTTTGTGAAAGTGTCTGACTCTTCTTTACTTTAAGGTAGTGGAGTACATTTGACTCCTTTTTCTCGTTGGGAGTGTGTTCACTGCAAATTCTTAGCCGACTTACTACGTGTAAGAACGACCTTAAATAGATGATCCACTCGTTAAATATGTCCCTACTTATCAGCAGGTCTTCATCATTCTTTGTTCATTTCTTCTTTTGGTTTTCGCTGCTAGATGCAGTCCAGCTGTATTCTCGGCCGTAGATGCCCGGTGTAGTTCGTCAGCTCCTTCATCTGGATCTTTTTCTGGCCCAATTCTCGGTAGGTCTGCTGATGTACCAAGGAACGTTCACTGCTTGTCTCAGGCTGATATTCTGCTGGGCTTAGAGTTTCTTTCCATGACTATCTACAGTGTATCCCCACGCTGTACATGCGTACAGCATTATGGGGATGAGAGTTGATCGCGAGTACGTATTTCTCCAGACAGTTTTATTTTGATGAAACTCAACAGGGAGAACGTTTTAAGGGTGGTATAGAAATTGTTTGCGGCCTTACTCATAGTTTATATTGTTTAGCTATTCATGGCAAATATAAAATGGACTAATTTATAATTTAGTGTGTAGATAATTTCATTTCACTTATTAGCAAAATTGTACATTTTAAAAAGTGAAAACTATTTGCTCAATTCAAGCGAATAGTTCGGAGCCTTAGAGGCAGTTTCAGTGGTGGTGACAATTTCCTGATACTCCTCAAAGTAAAAAAAATTACTACAAACTCGATACCCACGTATCTAAACCGATGGTATACTTAAAATTTGTTCATGAAACTGAGCACTATGCGAACGGCAGCTTTTCATCGGTAGAACAGAGTTCGTTGGATTTTCTCAAAGTTATATATATATGATTGTCGTCCTTATTGACTGTAACCATATTTATAAGGGCGCCACCTTTTCTTGGTTTAAGGTCGTAGAAAAGGAGACTACGTTATCAACGAAGTAATCAGGAGTACACAGTTTGGTATCAAGGCTTACGCAAAACAATAATAGTCAAAAGTTGATAGTATGTAGATTATATTTTCTTTGTAAAAGTTGATATAAGTATAAATATAAGTGTATAAAAAATATATGGGACTAATTACAAACAAATAGATTGACTTTAGTTCTGTTTCATAAGCAAATGAGATTATTTATTCAAAGTACTCAAATAAATTTTAAATCTAATAATAAATTCTATGCTACACCGACCGCGTCTATGATTGTTTAATTCAAGCGAATATTCCAGTGCCTTAGAGGCAGTTTCAATTTAATAAATATTTATGTATTCTGTTATGGTTTCTCGGAAACAAATTTGGAAGTCTGTAATTTCTATATTTTTTGTTACATAACTTAACTGTTTTTTATGTGTTATTCTTAGTTACTTTAAACTTACTCAATATACTTAAATTGTTTTGTTCAAAGAAAGGTTTATTTTCTCAATCACCATAAGGTGCGCACATCCGACTAAGGAAGTTCTACTATTTGAGGTAGGCAGATGTCCGGAAACGTATTTGGGTAATCGACAGAGTTATTTGACCTTGAATCCAGCCCTGGCATGTTTTTTAAGTCCCAGCGAATAACTCCGTTTTCTTTGAGGACTTCCTCACAAAAACCCTTTCCTGGTCGGGCCTGCAGGCTTGAATCTCTTATAAGGGTATGTCATTTTATCCATGTGCCGTTATAGGCACTGGTGACAGCAGCTGTCGTTTAATCCATCCTTACAGAGGTTGAATCGTTTAGGCCCAATAGACGGGGAGCTGGCTACAAAAAACAGGGTCGATAAGGTGCGCGCCATTTCAGCTTGTAAACTGGCGGCCCCAACTTAATACATCACCGAACGCCACTTCTTAAGGTCAGCACAGGTCGGATATGAAAATGCCAGCCGGTTTTCCCGGACGAAAAAAATGGCTGAAAAACCTCATAACGGGCGCGCGAGAAACCTTTAGTAACGTGGGGTTCAAACCTCAAATAAGAGCGGTGTAATAGCGCAAGAAGTTTTGCAGGCCGGAAAACCCTCGTAAGAAGTGATCGAAAGTGTCGGAAAACTCATCTGAAAAACCTCATAACGTGCGCGCGCGAAACCTTTTGTAACGTGCGGTTTAAGCCTCAAATAAGAGCGGTGTAATAGTGCAAGAAGTTTTGCAGACCGGAAAACCCTCATAAGAAGTGATCGAAAGTGCCGGAAAACTCATCTGAAAAACCTCATAACGTGCGGGCGGGAAACTTTATTAGGTCTCAACTAAGAGCGGTGTGATAGCGCAAGAAGATTTGCGGGCCGGAAAACCCCCGAACAAAATTGAAGAAAATCGGCGTATATTTGAAATGAAATTTTTTCGTATTCGGCTTAATGGAAAATTATTTTTGATGTCTCCATTCAAAATACCTGTTTGAGCTACCCGAAATTAAAAAAAAATCATCAAGATACGATGAAAACTTGCTGAAATATAATCATTTTTGATCGCGCGCGTGATTTTATAGCGCTTACTCATTTTCCACCTACTCGAGCCGCCGCCAAAAAGGCAAAAACGGGCTTCTAATTTTTTTTAATTCATTTACTGCGCCTATTATCTAGTGATTTTGATCAATTTTTTTTAAAACTTCTGGGAATGGTTATACTTTTTGATAAAGTTGCTCAGTATTGAGTAACGGCTCGTGGTGCCCCAAGAAACTTTGAGGCAAGATGATAATCTCGGCGCTCGCCTCTATCATTGTAAAAATGCGTTAAAGTATTTACTTATCTAACGCGCGCATTTGATTTTCAATGACCACAAATAAAAAAATATTAACAGTTATCGAAACAAATAAAATTTTATGATAAACTTATTATTTTGCGATACTTGAAATTTTTTTTCTTCAGCTCGATTTATGTCATGTAAATCGCTGCAATTTGAATAAAATATATCCCGTTGTTAATCTTAAAATAAACTATAGCTATGAGCGAAAATTTTTACCTGAGCAGGTCAAAGTTTTCGACATGGGTCTTATAATCTGGCCTTGAAAAGAAAGAGAGAGAGAGAGAGAGAGAGAAAGAAAGAGAGCAAGCAGATGCTGTGCCAATACGAGAGATTAGTGTGACGTCACAATTTGAAACTTTATCCAAACAAAACTTGTTACCATAGGAAATCCCATTTTAGTGTAGATTTTTGATTATTTAAGCGTTTCATACGCGTTTTTGAAAGGAATAAATTATTGAAAAGTAAGTAATCGTGTCTACTCAATATAAAAAATAATAGTTTTCATAATGTAAGTTATCCCGCAGGCCGTATTTTTGATTTTAAAAGCTATATTTGAGGTTATATTTACTGGATTATTTGATTAATGTGAAAATAAGAGATAAAAAATGATTATATTTCAGCGAGTTTTCATCGTATCTTGATGATTTTTTTTAATTTCGGTTAGCTCAAACAGGTATTTTGAATGGAGACATCAAAAATAATTTTCCATTAAGCCGAATACGAAAAATTTTCATTTCAAATATACGCCGATTTTTTTCGGGGGTTTTCCGGCCCGCAAAACTTCTTGCGCTATCACACCGCTCTTAGTTGAGACCCCAAAAACCTAATAAAAAAGTTTCGCGCGCGCACGTTATGAGGTTTTTCAGATGAGTTTTCCGGCACTTTCGATCACTTCTTACGAGGGTTTTCCGGCCTGCAAAACTTCTTGCGCTATTACACCGCTCTTATTTGAGGTTTTAACCCCACGTTACTAAAGGTTTCACGCGCGCACGTTATGAGGTTTTTCAGATGAGTTTTCCGGCACTTTCGATCACTTCTTACGAGGGTTTTCCGGCCTGCAAAACTTCTTGCACTATTACACCGCTCTTATTTGAGGCTTAAACCGCACGTTACAAAAGGTTTCGCGCGCGCACGTTATGAGGTTTTTCAGATGAGTTTTCCGACACTTTCGATCACTTCTTACGAGGGTTTTCCGGCCTGCAAAACTTCTTGCACTATTACACCGCTCTTATTTGAGGCTTAAACCGCACGTTACAAAAGGTTTCGCGCGCGCACGTTATGAGGTTTTTCAGATGAGTTTTCCGACACTTTCGATCACTTCTTACGAGGGTTTTCCGGCCTGCAAAACTTCTTGCGCTATTACACCGCTCTTATTTGAGGTTTGAACCCCACGTTACTAAAGGTTTCACGCGCGCCCGTTATGAGGTTTTTCAGCCAATTTTTTCGTCCGGGAAAACCGGCTGGCATTTTCATATCCGACCTGTGCTGACCTTAAGAAGTGGCGTTCGGCGATGTATTAAGTTGGGGCCGCCAATTTACAAGCTGAAATGGCGCGCACATTATCGACCCTGATTATTCTCTGATGACAAAAAAGAACCCCTAAGATGTAAAGATTATTACAGTGTGAATATTGGGTAAATAAAGTTTTGCTGTTTGTTTAGCTGGTCATTAATTTCGAAATTTTTGTGTTCTGTGTATATAATTGCAAAATTTCATACTATTAAACTTACCGTACCTTTCATACTTTACCGTTTTCCCCTTCAACCGTTCCTTGACAAATCGCTGGATACCAAAAGAAAGGATTCGAAATAATTCAACATTTTAGAATAACAAACATTTATTAAAGCTATTTCCCTATTTGTATAAAACAGTATAAATAGGAGATTGAACACGGATAATGTTTCTTTTTATACAATAAATAAAAACCGATAAATAACCTAAAATATCAAAATAGTGGGTACTGTGCATTTTTAAAACCAAACATAACACTATTATAAAAAAATTGATAAAAATGTTTTTTGTATCCTTTAAAGGAATTAAAATGTATGTTTACAAATAATTGTGCTCCGTTGAGTTAAACTCTTTTGAATCGCAGAATTTACGTTATAAAATCTGACAGTCGTTTTACCACATTAGTGAACAAAAATCCCTGGAAATGATATTTTGAATAATTATTTTAATACAAAGAACGATTTGGAAGCTCCAAGTTTACTTTGATAAAACAAAACCAATTAATCGATTTGTTTATGTCCGAAAATTAGTTTTACAACTTTACCATCTTCCGTCTCAGCAAAAAGTTGATATTTTCCTGATTTTCGTCTACTATTTGCGTTTGGGAATGTTTTTATTCGACAGAAATTATCCGTCTAGTATATGGATTTATAAAATGTCAGTTTTATAAATATACTTCATAAATATATAAATAATTAAAATTAAGTACACGCTTTTCACCATTCACGCATTTATTGAATATTTTGGAAACACTGATTGTTAGAAAATTTAAAAAGAGCGGCCGAAAAAATATCTGCGTTTACCTGTAATTTTTTAAAATCTGACAACGCTGTGTGACTTATAAAAACAACCATAGGCGTGCCTTTTTTTAATTAAAGGTAAATCAATAAATTTAAAATATATACACTGCAAAAAATGCAGCAACAATCAACGTTTCCAACTCGACCTGTCAAAAAAGATACATTGTTTTTTCGAATTTACACTTATTTTTGTTTTCTAACTTTTAATTTCATCGTGAAATTGAACCAAACTTCCTACGGCTCCGAAATAACCTTCGTGTTCTAAAAACAGTGCTTTCATCGTACTTTTAGACCAATAATCCATCGCGTAAGCCAATAATTTCATAGCTATAGGATTCACTCTTAAGAAATTGCCGATGAATACTACCTGAAATAGTTTTATAAACGTCAAATTTTCGAAAAATACGAAGCAAATAAAAATTACAAATACAGTTGACTTGAAAGGTATTTCCTTAATAAAACATTAATTTTTGATTCGGTATATGATATCTTTCATTTTGTTCTGTCTCGTTCCTTTTGTACTTTTAAGTTATGAAACCGGTTGTTGTCTAACATCATTCTTCTTTCCTACGTCACTTACCATAACATTCAGTCTATTCAATACAAGCAGTTCCTTTTAGTTTCTTCTTTTTTCTATGTCTGTCGTCTTATTTCTGGTTATGAATTCAATTGTTCTTTAACCTCATTCTTCTTTCCAACGTCACTTTCTATAATATTAATTGCTATGTAGTCTATTAAATACAGAAATTTCCTTTTAACTTTCTTCTATAGCCCCTACCTTATGTACTTTCTGGTTAAGAGTCCGGTTGCTCCCAACCTCATTCTTCCTTCCTATGTCACCTGTTATAATATTCATTGCTAAATGGTCCACAAAATGCAACTATTTCCTTTTAGTTTCTTCTTTTTCATACCTTCTTCCTTCTATACTTTCTAGTTATGAATCCAGTTGCCCTTTAACCCCATTCTTCTCTCCAACGTCACTTGTTATAATGTTCATTGCTACGCGGTCCGTTAAATACAGCCAGTTCTATTTATTTTCTTCTTTTTTATGTCCCGTTCCTTCTGTAGTTTCTGGTTATGAATCCCGTAGCTCTTAAACCCTATGTCACTTTCTATAATATTAATTGCTATGTGGTACATTAAATACAGCCATTTCCTTTTAGTCTCTTCTCTTTTTTAAATCCTAATTCATCTGTATTTTCTGGTTATGAATCCGGTTGCCCTTTAACCTCATTCTTCTCTACCATATCATTTGTCATAATATTAATTGGTATGTGGTTCGTTAAATGTAGCCATTTCCTTTTAGTTCCTTCTTTTTCATGTCCCTTTCTTTCTGTACTTTCTGGTTATGAATCCGGTTGCTTTTAACCTTATTCTTCTTTCCTATGTCACTTGTCATAATAAACATTGCTATGTGGTTCATTAAATACAGTCATTACCTTTTAGTTTATTTTTTTAAGTTATATTTCTTCTGTAATTTCTGGTTATGAATCCAGTTGCTTTTAACCGCATTCTTCTTATTATGTGATTCGTTAAATACAGATATTTCCCTTTAGTTTATTCTTTTTCATGCCCCCTTCCTTCTAAACTTTCTGGTTATGAACCGGTTGCCCTTTATCCTCATTCTACTCTCCAATGTCACTTTCTATAATATTAATTTTTATATGGTCCGTCTTTTTAGTTACTTCTTTTTTTTTAAATCCCCTTCGTTCCGTACTTAGTTATGAATCTGAATACCCGTTAACCTAATTCTTCACGTCATTTGTCATAATATTCATTGCTACATGGTCCATTAAATAAAGGTATTTCCTTTTATTTTCTTCTTTTTTTATGTCTCCTACCTTCTATACTTTCTAGTTATGAATTCGGCTGCCCTCTAACCCGATTCTTCCCTCCTATGTCCCCTGTTATAATATTTATTGCTAAGCGGTCCATTGAATACAGCCATTTCCTTTTAGTTTCTTATTTTTATTTCCCCTTCTTTCTGTACTTTCTGGTTATGAATTCGAGCCAACAATGACGAAAATAAGGAAGAAACGACTTAATTGGTTTGTACATGATATTAGAATGAAGACAGAAGCTGGAAACTCCAAGAGAAAGACGCAGGAAGAAATGGATAAGAGAAATAGAATTGAAGAAGGGGAAAGACCCTCAATGAAATGAGAACAATGGCAAGGAATGGAGTGTAATGGAAACAATGGGTACAAAAAGAACCGAAAACACAATCCGACGCCTGAAAATTCAGAAGATGAGAAGAACATGAATTTGATTGCTCTTTAACCTCATTCTTCTTTCCTTCGTCACTGAGCATAATCTATCCATGTGATCTACAAAAAACAGCCAATTCCTTCTTTTTTTTCTGTCGATTGATTCTTTTTTTCTTTCTGTATTTTCAAGTTAAAAATCTTGCCATAATATTGACGTGGCCTATTAAATACGGCCATTTCTTCATAGTTTCTTTTTCCATTGAACTATTCTTCTATATGTTTAGATTATGATTGCAATATAAATATAAACGATTTATCACAACTTAACCTCAAAACTTATAAATTTGTACTCACCCTATCAATTTTCTCTTGAATGGCGCACATTCTGGCTATGGAACCGATATTGTTGGTGATGGTGACTAATGTCGCTCTGGCTAAATCTTGTTTGCTGACGTTGGTCCTTCTTTCTCTCGAATTCATTTGCCCAAAGCTACACATAGCCGAGAAACTTCATAGAGTGTGTACCAATTACGCGTAAAACAAGCAGAAAAAGAAGAAGAAAGACGAAAGAAGATTACAAAAAGCAAGCACTACCCTAAATTAGTAGCAAGTATAGTTTCTGTGGCACTGAATCTACGCGAGATTTCTGACATGTTGTTAGATGTTCAACATTAGCTGAAAGTTTAAATATCTTGCAATTATTAATAGCTGTATTTGTAAATTGGTATATAAAGGTGAAATAACGGCGTATAAAGTGAAATAATGGCATATAAAGAAAAATGGCGGTATAAAAAGATCAAATAACGGCATATACAGTAAAATATCGGCATATATAGGTGAAATAACAACGTAAAAAGGTGAAATAACGGCATATAAGGGTGAGGTAGGGGTGAAAGAACTGTGTATAAGGGTGAAATAACGGCATTTAAAGTGAAATAACTGTATATAAAGGTGAAATAACTGTATATAATGGTGAAATAACTGTATATAAAGGTATATAAAAGTGAAATAAAAAAAATATGATTGCAACATCTAACTTTAAAAAATCTTTTCCAACTTGCGAGCAAAAGGAAAAGGGCAAAAAAAGTTTTGGGTAATATTTTGTTTCATTTGTTCATGCAATCTCGTCATACGAATATAGAATTGTCGGTATTCTTTGGGTGCTAGTCATGTAAGTAATTGAGTACATTTTCATATTTCATTGAATTTTGAATATCACATATGTACTTTTGGAGTTTATATTATTTTTTTCAAATAACTGCATATAATGTGAAATAACTGTATAAAAAGGTGAAATAACGGCATATTAAGTGAAATAACAGCATATAAAGCTGAAATAACAGCATATAAAACTGAAATAACGGAATATAAAGGTGAAATAACGACATACAAAGGGGAAATACCGACAAAAAATGTGAAATTACGACATATAAAGATGAAATAACGGTTTGTAAAGTGAAATAACGGCATATAAAGGTTAAATTACGACATATAAAGATGAAATAACGGTTTGTAAAGTAAAATAACAGCATATAAAGGTGTAATAACGTCATATAAAGTGAATAACGGCATAAAAAGGTGAAATAACGGCATATAAAGGTGAAATTACGACATTAAAAGGTGAAATAACGGCACATGAAGGTGAAATAGTGGCATATAAAGGTGTAATAACGTCATATACAGTGAATAACGGCATGCAATGATATTATTTAGGTTAAATTTTATTATCTATTATTTATCTGTGTAAAAAGACAGCTTCGAAAGTAAATAAATGATCACCATTCTTACCAATTTATAAGCAATAAAAATCATTTGAAGTAATTCGCAAATAAAAAAAAACAGTATCAATACTACTAAATTTAACTATACAAACTACTAATGTTAATGCTGAAAGTGTAGATTATTAAAGTAGGAAAACTAATAGAGTTGCAACTAAAGACGGTACAAACATTATTTAAAATGAACAAATTAGCTGAAAATGTTAATACACATACCTGCTAGCTACTAAATCTCCTGGAAGACCGAATCTTTCGTAATCGCCCCCGTATATGTCTCTAACTAACTTATCGACGTTTCGGTTGTCACCTTCAGCTGCCAAGCTTATAGCTTCTTCGAACGAGTTACATCCGGTTAGAAGACAACAGAGTCCGAGGAATGTACCTCCACCTATACTGTAAATTAAACACTAGTTTGAAATAAAATGAAATAATGTTATTAGAAACGAAAAATAATTTTAGAATCATCCCCTCTATATTATTCAGTTACAGAAAAATTAAATTTTGAAACCCCCTCATATAATTAACATCCAAGATTTCGAGTATTTCTAGAGAAAAAGTAATTTTGGTATCCCCCCGTATAATTAATACTCGAGGAATCGAATATTCTACAGAAAATTGAATTTTGAATTCCCCCTATATTATTCACGTTCAAGGCCTCGAATATTCAAAGTCCTGAATATTCGATAGAAAAATTAAATTTTAAAGCCCCCCATTAATTCACATTCAAGATCTCTAATATTTCTACAGAAAAAGTAATTTTGGTAACCCCCGTATAATTCACACTCGAGGAATCGAATATTCTACATAAATTAAATTTGTAATTGTATTATTCACGTTCAAGGCCTCAAATATTTCCACAGAAAAAGTAATTTTGGAAGCCCCTATGTATAATTCACATTCAAGATCTCGAATATTTCTACAGAAAAGGTAATTTTGGAAGGTCTCCCACGTATAATACAAAGTTTCAAAAATTTAATGTTCAAGACCTCGAAGATTCTACAAAAAAACTAAATTAGGAAGTATTATTCAAAGTCCTGAATATTCTACAGAAAAAGTAATTTTTAAGCTCCTCTGTAATATTATTCAATGCCTCCAAGATTCATAAAAACATTAAATTTGGAAGCCCCTCTGTATTATTCAATGTCTTGAAGATTCTGCAGAAGAATTACATTTGGAAGCGCCCCTGTATTGTTCATGGTTCCGAATATTCTATAGACAAAGTAATTTTGAAGCCCCCCCTGTACTATTATTTAATGCCTCGAAGATCCTACAGGAACACTAAATTTGTAAATCCGTATGTATTATTCAACATCTCGACGATTCTACAGAAAAACTACATTTGGAAGTTCCTCTGTATTATTCAACGTCTTGAAGATTATGCAGAAAAACTACATTTGGAAGTTCCCCTTGTATTACTCAAGATCTCGAATTTTCTACAGAAAAAGAAAATTGTTCACAATCTAGTTTAGGAAGACTAAAAATACTCCACGTATACCCTCCGCGATGTCAGCTTTCGTCAAGGCACTAACACAAAAATATCTTCCAACAAATCACGCTTGAAAGACAGAAAATTCCTAACAAGAACGAATGAAACTACAATTGTATAAGAGGATCCGAATATAGTCTACTTTACAGAATTTAAGAGCCACCGTTTTATTGACCAGGACATAATATGGAAGTACCCTCGTAAAACATATTGTCGATAAAGGTATTTTAAACTAAATATACATTATCAAAGTACAAAACCACTATCAGCGTACTGCTACAGAAAATATTATTGTTTTTGAAGATTTATTTCATTAATATATAAATAAATTATTTGCCAAGGTCCACTTGTTGTCAACCACTGCTGGTAAGTTATTATTTTTCTTTTAATCACAATCCACATTTTTGAGCAACAGGGTAAGGTAAAATAAAATATAACAAAATTAAAAATCGGCTTCATTCTTTTTCATAATTCATTGTTTTCAAGGTCAACACGAAAAAAATTGAATGATTATTTAAACCTTTTTTCTTGTTCAAAAAGTTTACTCAACATAAAAATATATTTTACCTAAAAATAAGTAGATTAAATGCACTCACCTAGTACCTGATATTCTTTTATAGTCGTTTTCTGAATAAACTGCTAAAATACTAACTCCTGAACCGATGTTTACTATGAGGAACGGATATGGTCGAGAAAAATCATAATTTACTTTACTACATCTATCTTCTTCGGTCGGATTAGCCCAATAATAACATTCTGACGGATTACTTCTATCGATATAATGTAAACCAGCTAATAACGATGCAAATTCATCGAATTTGGCTAGTTTCAAGTTTACTTCCTGAAAAATATAACAGTTAATAATAGATGTTACTGTCAACAAAAAGTACTTTTGTAAATTATCACAAATTTTGGCTCACCCGTTTAAAATCTTCTTCGAATTTAAAAGCGCCTCCTCCTGTAGCTGATACTGTCGTCACTAATTTCGCCATACCTTTATATTTAGCTAAACTTAGGAATGTTTTCATTGCACTAGTAGGAAATCTAATGAAATGTAAAGTTCCTATTATACCCCTTATTTTTACATTGTCCATCTAGAAATAGAGATAAATTATAACTAATTTTCTGAATCATTATTTTAATTTTCGTATCTCCCTCGTAAATAACAATTATGCGAGAACTAAGAATAGACGGAGATGATAAGAACATATTAGTGGAGAAACTAAAGAATATGATCGTGAAAAAATATATATAAACAACGATGAAACTAGAATGGAAAGGGAAAAAACAAACATATAAGAACAAGTGCAAGGGAAGAACAAAATAATGACAAAAATGTGAAAATTAGATATAACGAGGTTAATATCAATGGACAGATATGGAGATGGAACAGGGCCCAAAGAGGACTAGAATTACAGAAGACAAAAAACTAGAAAAGAGGAAAGAAAGATATAAGGAAGAAAAATGACTATTAAAGAAATTTTAGTATAGTTTAAAGCAGTTAGTGTTGGTAGTGAGGATATAGATGTAACAATCATAAAATTAGACTAGGAAGTGTAAATGATGATAATGGTAATATTAGTAAACAAATAAAAATAAGAACAAATTTATCATAGATAATATAAATATTGTAAGTGGGCAGTGATAAAAGAAATAAATTTGAAAAGACACATAAGAAGGTACAAAGGAAATATAATAAAAATAGGAACGTGGAATGTATGAACATGCTAAGAACGGGGAAATGTAAGAAATAAGAGAAGAAATGAAAAACTACAGAATAGACATCATAGCAAATCCAGGAAATAAGACGACCAAATGCAGACACTGATCATATATTAACATTAGCAAAAGTAAAAATGAAAGTGATTAAAGAGAAGAAAACAAAGCAGAAAAGAAGGATGGAATCAAGAGTAAATAAAAGACAGCAAAATAAGAAGCACTGCAACAAAAGGAAGAACTTAATAACGAATAACAATGGCCAAAAATAAGAAAAAGCATTGGTACCTCAGAAATGCAAACATATGGTACATTTTCGATTTTTTTCTCATAAATTTGAAAGTACTCTTTTAAAATATGAGCTCAATATTTTGAATATTTGAGTCTGCGCGATTTTTTAAATGAAAGTGTTTCATAATTTTCCAATAACTAGACTTTGACGCTCGGTATCTCAGAAATGCGAACGTGTGGTACATTTTCGATTATATTCTATCATAAATTATACCTTTAAAAGTACTCATTTAAAATATGAGCACCATATTTTAAATATTTTGGACTGTGCGATTTTTTAAGTAACTAAACTTTGACGCTCGGTATCTCAAAAATGTGAACGTGTGGTACATTCTCGATCGTTTTTCTCCATAAATTATACCGTTAGAAGTACTTCTTTAAAATATGAGCTCAATATTTAAAAGAGTTTGGTCTGTGCGATTTTTTAAGTGAAAGTGTCCAGTAACTAGATTTTGATGTTCGGTATCTCAGAAATGCGAACGTGTGGTACATTCTAGATTTCTTCCCTCGTAAATTATTCCTAAGAGTACTCTTCTAAAATATGAGCTCAATATTTTAGACTGTGCGATTTTTTAAGTGAAAGTGTTTCCTACTTTTTCAATAACTAGACTTTGAGGCTCGGTATCTCATAAATGTGAACATGTGGCACATTCTCCATTTTTTTTTCTCAGAACTTATACCTTTAAGGGTACTCCTTTGAAATATGAGCTCAATATTTTAAATATTTTATTCTGGGCGATTTTTTAAGGGAAAGTGTTTCATAATTTTCCAGTAACTAGACTTTGACGCTTGGTGTCTCAGAATTGTGAACGTGTGGTACATTCTCGATTGTTTTTCTCCATAAATTATATCGTTAGAACCGTTTAAAATATGAGCTCAATATTTAAAAGAATTTGGTCTGTGCTATTTTTTAAGTGAAAGTGTTTCCTAGTTTTTCAATAACTAGACTTTGAAGCTCGGTATCTCATAAATGTGAACATGTGGCACATACTCCATTTTTTTCTCAGAACTTATACCTTTAAGGGTACTCGTTCGAAATATGAGTACAATATTTTAAATATTTTATTCTGGGCGATTTTTTAAGGGAAAGTGTTTCATAATTTTCCAGTAACTAGACTTTGACGCTTGGTGTCTCAGAAATGTGAACGTGTGGTACATTCTCGATTGTTTTTTCTCATAAATTATACCTTTAGGAGTATTTCTTTAAAATATGAGCTCAATATTTTAAATAATTTGGTCTGTGTGATTTTTTAAGTGAAACCCAATTACCATAGTATATGGTGTAGGGTATACTTTTACAATTATACTTATTTCAACTACATCGCATTTTGCTTAAGATATATATCCATTTTTTCATCAATGCTTTGGTCCAGATAGAATTTTATTCATGTACAAATTTAGCCCATTGTTTTTTATCTCTTGCCATTGTTTTTGCTTCTGTCCATGTTTTTCCTTTTTCTTGCATTATGCCTACCATAACACCATCCCATGTTTGTTTTGGTCTTCCCTTTTTCGTTCTTTTTTGTATTTTTGATTGCCATACTTTTTTAACTGGTCTGGTATCGTTTGTTGTTTTTTGTAGCACTACGTACTTTACCTTTTGTTGACACAATTCAAATTCTATTTAATTAATTTTAGCTACACTTTCCGATATATCGAAATAAATGCAGGCGCATTTTATACACTTTATTATTTTCCACCTTTGATAGTACTCCTTTAAAATATTAGCTCAATATTTGAAATATTTTGGTCTGTGCGATTTTTTAAGTGAAAGTATTTCATAACTTTACAATAACTAGATTTTGACGCTCGGTATCTCAGAAATGCGAACGTGTGGTACATTCTAAATTCTTTTCCTTATAAATTATACCTTTAGGGGTATTCCTTTAAAATATCAGCTCAATATTTTAAATATTTTGGTCCGTGCAATTTTTTAAGTGAAAGTGTTTCATAATTTTGGTGTGGTACATTCTACATTTTTTTCCTCAGAAATTATATACTTTTAAGAGTACTCCTTTGAAATATGAGCTCAATATTTCAAATATTTTTGTCTGTGCAATTTTTTATGGGAAAGTGTTTCACAATTTTCCAGTAACTAGACTTTGACACTCGGTATCTCAGAAATGCGAACGTGTGGTACATTCTCGATTATTTTTCCTCATAAATTATACCTTTAAGAGTACTCCTCTAAAATATGAGCTCAATATTTTAAATAGTTTGGCCTGTGCGATTTTTTACATGAAAGTGTTTCATCATTTTCCAGTAACTAGATTTCGTTGTTTGGTATCTCAGAAATGCGAACGTGTGGTACATTCTTGATTTTTTTCCTTATAAATTATACCTTTAGGGGTATTCCTTTGAAATATCAGCTCAATATTTTAAATATTTTGGTCCGTGCAATTTTTTAAGTGAAAGTGTTTCATAATTTTGGTGTGGTACATTCTACATTTTTTTCCTCAGAAATTATATACTTTTAAGAGTACTCCTTTGAAATATGAGCTCAATATTTCAAATATTTTTGTCTGTGCAATTTTTTATGGGAAAGTGTTTCACAATTTTCCAGTAACTAGACTTTGACACTCGGTATCTCAGAAATGCGAACGTGTGGTACATTCTCGATTATTTTTCCTCATAAATTATACCTTTAAGAGTACTCCTCTAAAATATGAGCTCAATATTTTAAATAGTTTGGCCTGTGCGATTTTTTACATGAAAGTGTTTCATCATTTTCCAGTAACTAGATTTCGTTGTTTGGTATCTCAGAAATGCGAACGTGTGGTACATTCTTGATTTTGTTCCTTATAAATTATTCCTTTAAGAGTACTCCTCTAAAATATGAGCTCAATATTTGAAATATTTTGGTCTGTGCGATTTTTTAAGTGAAAGTGTTTCATAACTTTACAATAACTAGATTTTGACGCTCGATATCTCAGAAATTCGAACGTGTGGTACATTCTCAATTTTTTCTTCATAAATTATACCTTTAAGAGTATTCCTTTAAAATATGAGCTCAATATTTTAAATACATTGGTCTGTGCGATTTTTTAATTGAAAGTGTTTCATAATTTTCCATTAACGCTCGGTATCTCAGAAATGCGGAAGAAATAGAATTAAATTATACATACAACAAGAAACTATACGAATATATTAAGATAAAATAACTGCTACAATCCAACGGCAAAGATACTCAAGGAAACATGGAAAACCACTTTACTAATACCTACAAAAAGAATAAAACGAAGTTAGATATAATTAGACAGAAGAAGAAGAAGAATAAGAAGCGTCCAAATACGAATTCATAGAAATAATAAAACCAGTTAGAAGTAAAAAAACAGCAGGAAAATATGGAGGAAATGCTATATATGAGCTGCTAGTCAATATATGGAAGTAGAAACAATACCAATGGAATAGAAGAATGGCTAAATGATTAATAACTATGTTAATTTTTTATCTGGTGGTTCGTCCTTCCTACTTAACCAATCAGCTGTAATATTTAATTTTCCGGGTCTGTACCTAATATCAAATTTAGAAAGGAGATCCAAAACAGTACGGAAACTATAGACCAATAACACAAATAATTATGGCATACAATAGGAAGAATCGGCAGACTCTTCGTAACAATAGACCTAATGTTTCATTTATGCAGATCGTTGTACATGATTACATATAAAGTGAGGTTAGATAACTTGGAAGCTTTTGTGTGTTAATATCCTTCGCTTAGAAAAAGTAGTTAACGCACCAGCTTCATTATCATTTCAAAGTATATCGTTAAAATCATAAAAAATACACGTGAATGGCATAGCTACTTGACCTTTATTTAAATATTTAACTCCTTACAAACAAAACGTTCGGAAATTATGGAAATATTTGAAAATAACCTCAAACTTTAGAATTAGTTCAAGTATAAGTCGATTTTAAACATTTATCCAACAATTATCAATGAATAAAAAATAAACAAAGTTGTATCTTACTTGTAAATGTGTATCTCGATGACCTGTCCTTCCGTACGCAGAATTTTTCGTAAGGTACCTTCTGATGTTCATCAAAGTTTCAATTTGTGAAGCAGATTCGCCTTTGGGGAGTTCTTTGGGTTCGAAATATACTAGTTTGCACAGGGAACCCCCTATATCCATACCGAACCACGGCATAGCTGTATCAAATAAAATTATTTTTTAAAAATTAATTATTCCGCAGCAATTTGCAGATTGTGGTTAGTATCAAGGTAAAGCGAATAATGGATTTGTAAACTGAAAGGACAGTTATTATGTATACGTATATAAATTATTTTTTTTAATTACTGTATTTAATTAAAGTGTGGCAACCATGTATTCTAGTGAAAATACGTCACATTTTTCTGGGCATAACGGAGGTGCGTAAGTAAGACAAAATATTGAATGAAAAACCTTTAAAATAATAAAATAAAAACTTAATCGCTTATTAGTGAAACTAATTTGTTTTTTATATTATCGCTGTTGGTAATTGGCATAAATAACGAGGTAACCTGCGAAATATTTAAAAGCGACGTTGCCGGACTGAAAATTTCTCCTTGGAATCTGCAGATCTGCAGAAAAAACGTTTCAGGTAAAACCAAAAATGTTATGGGATGAAGGAAAGAAGAGAAAAGGTGGATTTGAAGATGATGCATTTAAGACACAAAGAAGAGTTCAGTGAACTCCATTTAAAAAACAAGATAAATCAAATGAGATAACGGAAATTTTACAATTAGCCAAATATGTATGGCAAAGACAGGGGCGTAGCTACCGCCGTATCAATTATACGGGGGCCCCCAACGTGCGTAAGCAAAAATTAATAAAATCTTCCCAATTTTTTTTTCAGAAATGACGAAAGTCAAAAAAAGCAATTCTTTTTTCTCCGCGTAAAGCGTGCGTTCAAAAGTTGGCAACACTCTACATCGGTAATCGCGGGCTGCGGGATTTCCCCGTTTAAGTCATCCCACAATAATCGATGTACAGGGTGTCCCAAATTGGTGTGTTTTGCAGGGTATCTCGTAAACTAAAAGAGATAGAAGAAAAGCAGTTAAGATGTTATGACTTCTTTTGTTGTTAAAGTAACGATAGCCTAATTAAATCTTTAGTAACTCCCTACAGTTGGAAGATACAGGGCGATTATTGAAAACTGTCGAAAACTACAAAGTACTATAACTTCTTAATTAAGAAAAATATAAGAAAAACGTTATAAAAACGTTCGATAGATATAATATTAAAGAGTTCAGTGGCGCACAGAATTTTTTTGTTTGGGGGCTCACTAAGGAAATATAATGCAAACTTATGTTGTTTTAAATGGGACACCCTGTATATTTTGACGTTTTTCGTTTTCTTTTTTAATTCTCATTCACCTGATATGACATATTATATATCCATTTTCAATGGTTGGAGCTACAGTGCAAATAAACCATTTATGGATGTTATCAGGTGAAACACACTTAAAAAATTGAACACTCAGTAATGAAATTTAACATTTGATTATAAGGATACTGATGGGTGACACTTTTATATATCAAAATTATAATTAATAAAAAATAAAACCAGATTAAAAAAATAAAAACAATAAACTTATGAAACAACAAGAAATATTGTAACAACTAATCTACCTATAACTAATTTTATTAGAATGTAAAAATTATATTAAATGTTCAAAATGTCCTCCGTTTTGTTGTAATAATAATTGACACCTTTTTCTTACTGATCTTACACAATTGAGAATGTGCACTGGCTTTATTTTTCTAAATGCGGCATGAATATTTTGTAATAAATCTTCCCTACTCTCGAAGTTAGTCTTGTAAATATTATTTTTTAAAAATCCCCAAATAGAAAAATCAGGAGGATTTACTTCCGGAGAACGAGGGGGCCACCTAACCGGTCCATAAGTACCAATCCACCGATTAGGAAATTTTTCGTTTAAATAATCTCCAATGAATAGAGCATTATGGGCATGTGCTCCATCTTGTTGGAACCAAAATGTGTCCCTATCAGCCAACACTTCCTCTTCCAAAAGTTGGTATAAGTTTATTTCCAAGATATCTATATATCCAGCAGCAGTTAATCATCAAATATATGATAAACTAATTTATTATGTTTGACAAAACAACTAACGTTAAAGCCGAATCTGCCTTGTCTCCTGATCCCCTGAACTAAGTGTGGATTTGAGTCGTTCCAATATAGTTCATTATGTCTGTTAAATATTCCTGCACTGCTTATGCGAGCTTCATCGCTAAATATTACCTTTGAATAAAAATTTGGATGTTCATTACATTTTCCTATATACCACTGTGCAAATTGTGTTCTTCTCAAAAAATCGTTTGGGTATAATTTTTGACGGACGGATGTCCGATAAGGCCTAAATTTATATTTCTTTAAAATCCTTCCTGCAGTAGTTTTTGGAACACCTATTTCATTTTCAATTTGACGTAGAGACGATTCATGATGTGCTTGGATATATCCCAACGTATTTACCTCGCTTTCTTCATGATTCTTTTCGTACTTACGCCGTGGTTTCACAAAACATCCATACTCGATTAAATTTGAATCGAGTTTTTTAAAAATTCTCTTGTCAGGTTGCCTTCTTTCTGGATATCGTTGAAAATATAATTCAGACGCATCAATAACATTCTTTTGACATTCAATATATGCCACATGCATATCATATTTTTCATAATTTTCAAAATTCATGTTGTTGACAAGACTGCACGTCGTAAAATTAATTCTGACAGGTAACACAGATTTTGTTTTATTTTCAATGGTAAGAGGACCAAAGCCTACCTGATGAAATGAACATTCTTATAAGATATAACAATCATGTCAATTGAGGTAAACAAACTAAAATATAACAACATATCGGGTTAAACATGATTAGAAATAAAAGTAAAATCGGTAAAAAAATACAGACATCTTATTTCGTGATGTTATTTACCAAAAAACGGATTCAATAATTTCAAAATAATAATATAGGTACTTAAAATCAATAATCAGCTATATTTACCTACTTTGTTTCACTGTTCACTGATTTTATTTTTGGTAATGCTGAATTGGTTGAAGATTATTTAAACGAAAAACTTTTTAATCAATGAAAACGGAGGACATTTTGAACATTTAATGTAATTTTTACATTCTAATAAAATTAGTTATAGGTAGATTAGTTGTTACAATATTTCTTGTTGTTTCATAAGTTTATTGTTTTTATTTTTTTAATCTGGTTTTATTTTTTATTAATTATAATTTTGATAAATAAAAGTGTCACCCATCAGTATCCTTATAATCAAATGTTAAATTTCATTACTGAGTGTTCAATTTTTTAAGTGTGTTTCACCTGATAACATCCATAAATGGTTTATTTGCACTGTAGCTCCAACCATTGAAAATGGATATATCATATGTCATATCAGGTGAATGAAAATTAAAAAAGGAAACGAAAAACGTCAAAATATACAGGGTGTCCCATTTAAAACAACATAAGTTTGCATTATATTTCCTTAGTGAGCCCCCTAACAAAAAAATTCTGTGCGCCACTGAACTCTTTAATATTATATCTATCGAAAGTTTTTATAACGTTTTTTTATATTTTTCTTAATTAAGAAGTTATAGTACTTTGTAGTTTTCGACAGTTTTCAATAATCGCCCTGTATCTTCCAACTGCATGGAGTTACTAAAGATTTAATTAGGCTATCGTTACTTTAACAAAAAAAGAAGTCATAACATCTTAACTGCTTTTCTTCTATCTCTTTTAGTTTACAAGATACCCTGCAAAACACACCAATTTGGGACACCCTGTACATATGATACGATGATACACGGAGAGCAATGTTTATTAACGCGTTTTATTTACTAGGGCATTACATTGTAACAGAATACAAACAATTGTTCTTCTGACTTAGTAGTATTAGTAGCGATTTGTAAAAAACAATGAGTGAAAGGAAGAGATTATCCCAGCGGAGCTACCAAAAGAAAAAGTAAACAGAAAAGGGAGGAGGTTATAAAAAAAATGACCAACATTTCTTCATTTTTTCAGACATCAGCTCCTGTGAGTGATTTAGATAAAGGTAAGTACTACCCAACCCATTTGTCAGTACTACACAACCCGCGTAGAGCCTGCGTATGTCTGAACACTCTCTAACCATAACCTTACGTAATTTATTTAACATATTATTTTTGAAATTTATCAAAACATTCGATTTTATTTTTTAACAATTATATTTTCAGATTCCTCTGAAGCACGTTCTTCATCAGATGTCCATCCTGAAATAGAAGAAACCCAAATCGACGATTCTGAGATATCTGAAGATTGTAATATAGTTTCATCAGATAGGGGAAATTTTGGTGACAGTCCAACTGAATGCATACGAAAAATAATATTTAAATTGGGTCCATTTAAGCCAAAAGGACCGTTTCCAAAAGATTCAGAAAGTAACCGACCTTTTTCGGTCTATTATTATTCATATATCAATAAGGCAGGCATAAAAATTCCAAGACTATGGTTATGTTATTCTAATGTTTTAAACAAACCGTATTGCCACTTCTGTTGGTTATTAGCAGATCGTCAAAGCAAATCGTACTCCTCTGCATGGGTTAACGGTGTTTCCATTAGAAGCAATTTTACGCAAATTATACTTGACCATGAAAAGTCACAGCAGCATATTAATGCGTCCCTATCTTATAATAATTGCAAAGTGTAATCAATAGTAAAATTACATTCTGGAGAGATGTATTGCATCGTATAATTAATGTTATAATTACTTTAGCATGTTGTATGTAATCTACCTTTAAGAGGCCATGATTCTGATTCTGGAAATGTTATGGCAATTTTACATTTGCTATCTAATTATGATGCAACTTTAAAATAACTTCTTCTAAAACCAAAAGGCAAAATAAATTATTTAAGCCCTACGATTCAAAATGAAATTATTAATTTGCTTGTTACCGCAGTTAGGAACAATATTATCTCACAAATTAAAAAAGCTCCATTTCTGACAATAATTCTAGATACAACGCAAGACTTGTAAAAAATTGACCAACTTTCTGTAGTATTTCGATACATCTCGATTACAGAAAATGATGATAATGTGCCTAAAGAATTAAAAATCTGTGAGTCCTTTTTGGGGTTTATAGCAGTATCCGATTGCAGAGCTGAAGGACTTAAAATTGAAATTTTAAATACGATTAAAGAATATGGAATTGATTTGACTAAATGTAGAGGACAGGGTTACGATGGAGCAAATGTTATGTCGGGTGTTTATGGAGGATTACAAACCCTAATAAGAGAGCATGCTCCGAATGCCGATTATGTTCATTGTGCTGCGCACGCATTAAATTTAGTTTTAAACGATGCTGCGAAACATGTTCGTGAAGTGTCGACTTTTTTCGATAATTTAGAAAAAATATATACTTTTTTTGGCAATAGTTATACAACGCTGGGCAATGTTAAGGGACGATTCAACTGAAAAATATTCAATTACCCTTAAAAAGGTATGTCCTACCAGATGGTCTTCAAGGACCGACGCTTTATTAGCGGTAAAGAAAAATTATTTATTAATCATGAAAACTTTGTACCAACTAAATTTGATTTCGAAAAAAAAGATGAACGTGAAGAATGTAAAAATATAATTAACATTTTAGAGAGTTATGATTTCTTAGTTCTTGTCACATTTTTTTCTTCACTATTTGAAATCATTAATCCTGTTTCTAAAGCTTTACAGTATGAAAATAATGACTTACAAAAAACTAGTATTTTATTAAGTACTCTTTTGAATAGACTGTGCGAATTAAGAAATCAAAATTCATTCAATAGTTTGCTAAATGAGTCCAAAGATTTAGCAAAAGAGTGGAGGGTGACAACGGTTTTTAAAAACAAAAGGCGAAAGATAACGAAACGTTTTTTTGATGAGTTGTCACAAGATGAGAGAATTTCAGACCCGGAATCCTATTTCAAAGTCAATGTCTACTATTGCTGTTTAGATATATTAATTTCTCAAACTAAACAAAGATTTCAGAGCTTTAGCAACCTAAGTAGTATGTTCGAAATATTACAACCTGAGAAACTCCTGTCTTCTTCAAACGAAGAGATATTAAACGCTTCCGGAAAACTGTCTGCTAAATACAGTAAAAACATCTCAGTTAATCTTTATGACCAATTAAAGGCTCTAAAAACATGCTTAAAATCTGAAATTCCAAAAATTCATTCCATTAAGGAACTCATTGAATTATTGCTGATAAAATTCAATAGTCTTTCATCCAGTTTTCCGGAGGTAATAACAGCATGCTTTTTATTCTTGACCCTTCCAGTTACAACCGCAACTGCTGAAAGAAGTTTTTCAAAATTAAAACTGATAAAAAATTACCTAAGAACTTCTATGGGACAGGAACGCCTGTCAGACCTGTCACTATTGTCCATAGAGGGAGTAACTTTAGAAAAACTAAAGTCATCATTAGCTATAAATGATTTAATAAATCAGTTTGCCGAAAAAAAGGCAAGGAGGGTGTATATTTGATTTAAATTGTTTGTAAAAATTTTGAAAAAAGTGACAGATAGATAATTATGATGAATAAATATTTCTTTTAATTTTATGCAAACATTTTTTTTCTTTTGTGAGAATTCTTTACCCTTCCTAAGGACCCCCAAATAAATTTTTATACGGGACCCCGCCATGGCACGCTACGCTTATGGGCAAAGAAGTAATCGGAGATTGCCAGGAAGGATTTAGATCCTTCAGATCAACAGTAGACCTGATATTTACAACAAAAAGCATTCAAAACAATAGCTAAGACTTACACTTTAAAAAGACACTATATAAATAGAATTTTATTAGCCAATTTCTAACTGCTGTAGTTAATTTAAATGGGAAACGTCATGATTAGCGAACACAAATACGATTTAATAAATATAAAAAAATTGGTTAGCGACAGGAAATTGTATTTACGGGAGATGTAACAAATTTATAACATGCTGATGACACTAAAAATTTGAATAATATACCAATTAATATACTTAAATAATAAAAAATAAATTAGATGAAAAAAAGGTTTGGGATCTAATTACGATAATATTATGATAAAAAATTACTTTTCTGCTCTAACGTCGTTTTTATTCTTCTTTTCAACAGTATATATAGTTTTTTCTTATTCTTTTTTATGGCTGCACTTTCACACTGTTTTATAAACGCACTGGAGATTACACAAATTAAAAATTTGTTTGAAATTGTTTTTTTAAAACGAACGAAGGTAATGCAAGATATTTACAAGTCAAATATTCAACTACGTGTATATTAATTAAATGGATAATAAAGCTGATTTCATTTTTTCGAATATATATTTACATATATTATGCAAAGCAATTTTACTGAAATTATGTATACAGGGCGAGTCGTTATAAAATTACAACCGAACCAAATTCAAATCTATATGTTGGACAAAGAGGTAGATAATACCAAAAAAGTATTAATGTACATAAATATAGATTTAATAATAAACGAAATTATTACTCAAAAGGCAACATTGAGTTCCTGAATCTGCAGAGAATAAAATTTGGCATAGTAAAAATCGATCAAATACGATTATCAACACATAAAATACGACGAGAAGATAAAGTTTGCAGGATATAATTAGTTGATACTGAAATATCGATTATTTACGAGAAATTGAACGATATCTAGTTTATTTCCTCTATTTTTTCTTGCAGTTAGGTCGTAAAAACTATGCAATAATTACCATTCATGAAAAAATTGCAAATTGGTTTTAGAAATACTGTACCATGACTGATACGTTACTGAATGTTATAGTGACCGAAGGTCAGTATAGACGAAGCAAATCGTTTTCGGAAATGCGGCAGGAAAAAGTCTACATCTGATAATGAGGAGACGAACGAAAAATGCATTTCGGGTGCATAAAGTGCATCTTGAAACGTATCTATTTTTCATAATTTTATAGAACTTCTAAAAATTGACCAGAAGTTGTAAACAAGGTTTTCGGGGTCGAAAATACCGAATCTGACACTGGAAAATATTCCCTATGGCCATGGGGCCCCCCACCTATGAGGGGGGGGAGGGCATTTTGAAAAACATTGACTAGCTTGCAAATATGTACTCGGGGGTTTTTCAGGGTCGGAGATTTTGAATCTGACAGAAAATGTGCTCAATAACACCAAGGGGCGCCGACTTGGCAACACAATTTGTCGTCAGGCTCGTAACTATTTCTAGTCTCGAGATAGCGTAGAGAGACTGCACTAACTTAATAGCGCAGTGGCAGTGGAGGGGTTGTTTCCGGGATTTTGGAACTACGCCGAGTTTCAGCAAAAAATTAGCAACAAAATATGTTGTTAAGCTCGTCTCGGTAACTATTTCTAGTCCCGATATAGCGTAGAATGGCAGCACTAACTTAATAGCGCAGCGATAGTGGGGGGTTTCGTATATAGGGGTTGTTTCCGGGATTTTGTAATTACACCGACTTCAAGCAACAAAATATGCCGAGATAGCGTAGATAAGCTACACTAACTTAATAGTGCAGTGGCAGTGGAGGGTTTCGCATGTAGGGGCCGTTTCCGGGATTTTGGAACTACACCGACTTTAAGCAACAAAATATACCGTTAAGCTTGTCTCGGTTACTATTTCTAGTCCCGATATAGCGTAGAATGGCAGCACTAACTTAATAGCGCAGTGATAGGGGGGGGTTTCGCATATAGGGGTTGTTTCCGGGATTTTGTAATTACACCGACTTCAAGCAACAAAATATGTCGTCAAGCTCGTCTCGGTAACTATTTCTAGTCCCGAGAAAACTAAAGAGACTGCACTATAGTCTGTTTCTTATTGACTGACAGCACGCGAAAAGGTCACAGATGCTAGTCAGGTAGTAAAGCATAAGGTCAGAGTTCATCTGAGGAATTTATTCACTATTTAATTTTATACTCGGTCTGATATATAAAGGTAATATAAATGTACATTCGGTTAGTTAAAACTACTAACTGACCTTCATACATTTAAAACAATAAATTATTTTTGAAATAATCTTGTAACGCAACTATTCTGACTGAATATTTCATTAATTATCTTGAGAATTTGAAATAAGTCAATTCTTGGGAGACATATTAACAAACCATTTATCAATTCATTCTCCAGATAATTACTTTCTGATTTTCGAAATGTTGATAATAACATTACAATAGGGTCCTACTAGGTATTGTCCCAATGACTACTTAGAAATTTTGCAGGTATATACGGTGAAACTTGGTCTCGCCAAAATTTGTATAATTTGTTTTGCTTATAGTCGCTTATGTTCCATAAGTGTTAACTATGTTGTGAAAAATGTCTTCAAGTTTTACCCCAGTAAAGTGTAAGAGCGTGATTAGCTTACAAACGAAGACTGTAGTGTTAAATGTGCATGTTGCTGTTGTACATCAAATGCCGGCTGCTACTGTTAGAAATATAGTTTCGACATGTTCCAATATGACAGGAGTTAGTGAATCTACTATTTACAGGCTTCTAAGAGAGAGGAAAAATGGAAATATATCTACACCTAAAAAGTCAACTGGAAGGGAACCATTTGACCTTGATGAACATATGCAAAATACAATAAGACGAAAACTACATGAATTATATTTTTAAAAAGTGATCCCAACCCTTGACAGAATTCTAAGAATGGAGGACGAGAATTTGCCTGACATAGGGCGAAAAACTTTGTGGAAAATATTACACAAATTAAATTTTACTTGGGAGAAGCAAAGTCGCAAATCAGTGCTAATCGACAACGAAGAAATAATATGTTGGAGACGCCAGTATTTACGAGATATCCGAAAATACAGACAGGAGGGAAGACAAATCTATTATCTAGATGACATGGCTCAATGAAGGACATTCAGTAAAAAAATATGGCAGGACAAAAGTATTCAAACCAGTCGTCAAGCTTTCATAGAAGGTTTATCTACTGGACTGAAAACTCCTATCGGTAAAGGTCGCCGGCTAATAATAACGCATATTGGATGCAATCAAGGGTTCGTTGAAGGTGGTTTACTGGAGTTTCAGTCAATATCAACCAAAGACTATCATGAAGAAATGACTGCAGATGTATTTTACACAAATGGTCGAATTAATTCCAAATAATGCTGTAATCGTTATGGACAATGCCACTTATCATTCGCGATTAACAGAAAATCTTCCATCTACCTCTTGGAGAACGCTGATATTAGAAACTGGTTAATCGTAAAAGATATACCATTTGAAGATGATATGTTGAAAAAAGAACTTTTAAAGGTTGCTTCAGATCACAAGCTACAATTTAAAAAGTTTGTTATTGATGAAATAGCCAAGAATCATGGGATAACAGTGCTTCGTTTGCCGCCATACCATTGTGAATTAAATGCGATAGAGTTAATATGGGCCCAAATGAAAAGTTATGTAGCTAGACATAATAAAACATTTAAAATGAAAGATGTTCGTGAACTCATGAAGTACTCATTGACAACAATAACTGAAGAGAACTGGAGAGATGCTGTGAATCATGTAATTAAAGAGGAAGAGAAAATGTGGGTTTTAGATAACCTCATAGAACAAACTATAGAACCGATAGTGCTCTCTCTCGACGAGTCTTCGGATGATTCTTGTATGGCCAGCGAAGAGGATGATACTATAGATTGAATTTTATATTTCCTATAAATTGTATGTTTACTTTACTTAATATACATTAATTAATTGTCAATAAATTTGAATTATGAGAATTAAACTATATTTTCTTTAATTTAATTTAATGAAAATGTAACTTGTTAACAGGCCTAAACGAATGAATTTGATTTCAACTGTAATGTTGACCGAATCTAATTAAATAAGCAAAATGAACTAATATCGTAATCTCCGCCACTGCCGCACGGTTTATCCTTTTGCTGGCATTGTTCAGTTTTATTACCATATTGTATTTTGAGCTGAAACAGGGATGTACAGATAACCAATACAGACACCTACTTGTTTTGCATTAGAATTTTAGTATTTACTTGTAAAATTCTTAGGATCACTCTGTAAGAGATAATTTTCTATTTGAATATTTAATGAGGCTACTGTGCTGTCAGACATTAAGAAATAGACTATAACTTAATAGTGCAGTGGCAGTGGAGGGTTTCGCATGTAGGGGTTGTTTCCGGGATTACTGCAATCCACGAAAGCGTCACATCGTTCGATATGACTTAGATTCTAATTAGATGCGTATACGATTTCCAGTTGCGGGGCAAACAGTTTGTAACATGAATCCGAGCGTATGCGGCAAATAAACCCAATGCGTACTAGCCTTAAGAAGCTTCCTTTCACCGTATAGGATTAAAAGAGCCAACTAATATATTTAAGATCACAACGTGGCAACAAGGCAGTCGTTTTAATTAATATCATAGATAACCTTCATATACCGTTAATACACAATTCTCGCTAAAAAAACAACAAACAGTGTCTAGAAGCTTGCAAAAAAGTGAAAAACATATTTCTTTTAAAAACATTCCACTTGTTGATAAAAAAATTCGTAAAAAAATGTTTTGTAAGCAAATTGTAACAAAATTAACACATTTCGAGTGAAAAAGAAACTAAAATATAAATATTAATATATTCAAACTTGTATCTCATAGTTTTATTTTAAAATATCAATCTGTGTATTCCAAATATCTATAAATAAAACTTACTCGCCATTTAAGTTATTAATTTTTATAAAAATATTAACTACTCTTTATAAACACAATTAGATCTGAACTTTACTATAATGATAAATGATACAGCGTCATCTATCTATTATAGTACCATATAAGATTAATTATAATAGTTATCAATCAAGATCTGATTACATTGTCTTTCCTAATCATATCTTTTTATTACGTTCAATTCACATTTCCCTTTCTGCCATTTTAATTTTATATTTTATTTATACCAGTGAAAAAATAACAGCTTCCAATAATATCGCGACAACACAACTTTACATCAGTAATAAAAAAAAGAATAATCGATAATGACGTATTTTAACATAAAAATTAAAGCTACATGGTACTGGGTAGATAAGTTACGCCCAATAAAGGAAAATACATTAGGTTTAACTTACCATTGTGGATGGTATGCTCTTCCTCCACTCCATTGACGTCCATTGGGGGATCTGTATCTTTCTTCGACATCCTTGCTGCGATTACACCTCTCAAACAACCCTTACAACTGTGCGGTGCCATCGGTATTTTTATTAACTGTAATAGATTTAAAAATATATATATTTAAAGCGAGTTTTCCCCCACTGGAGCACTATTAACAAACTAAATAATAGATGACAATATTTAAACTATATTATTTTCAAAGTAGAACATTCCTTTGAAACGAGTGGAAAATATTTTGAAAGGAAAAGGATGTGACTGTAAAAGATAACAGAAGAAACTGTGGAAGGTTTCTTTATTTAATTTAACAGCTGTGGTGACACCAATAGATCCCTATCACAATTATTATGGAAAATTTTAAGATGTTAATTTTTTTTTGATAATATTTCAATCTTCCTCGTATTTCATCAATATATCAAAAAACTTTTTGAAGGATTTATAAAATAAATGCTGCTGAAAATTGGTGAATTACAGAAAATAGTTGATGAACAATTTGTTTAGCCTCACTTCAAGTCTTAAAAACTATCGATAAAACTTTCCAATTAACCCCTGTAAAACAACGATTAAATTAAACTTACTTGCTTAAAAAGAACTAATAATAATCCAACACGATTCTAATCAGATTTCCTTGCGCGAGAGCTACTCGTTATCTCTACTTATGATTTGTGTACTCGTATATGCTTTTAGCCTGTAAATCTGTTACTGAGTCCATACTTTATTCAATTAAACTTTTGAATAGTATGATAACAGCTACTTTGACATTGACCTTAGTAGATCATGTAGTAAAATTGTGGTGTTAGTCCAGTTAATGAATTCGTCGCATTGATTAAAAAAAGTATAAGTGTAGGGTCACACAGAACGCGTTTCGCGTGTAATGCGTTTTGGACGTGCTTTGCGACAAGAGGCTTGTGGCGTTCTGCGCTTCTTAAGGCCGCTTGACATGAAGCAATACAATCTGCAAGTAATTGCATGCAATTTATTGCAAGGTCAAAATATTGCATGTGATGAATCTTACACGTTGTTTGACATTATGCAAGAGAAATAAAAAACTTCAAAAAAATGGCATTAACAAAAATCACGAATCAACAAGAAAGGTTAGTTATACAAAATACAGTCAAATCAAGTTCACAGAAAACGGACCCGTCGTCAGTATTTTGTGTTCAAGTGATTTGACTGACATTTGATTGGGTGTTAAACCAAAAGTAACTAGATTTCTCCCTAGAATTGCAACTTGCATGCAATAGAAATGGCACCAAACCGATAAAGTTGCAATTCCGAGATCTATCAGCTGAGCTTCATTTGCGCATGCTTGTGATCAAGAAATATTGCGTCTTGCATTGCATTGCAGGTAGTATTGCTCCATGTCAAGCGGTCTTTAAGCGTTAGACGCAAAAGAATTTATATCGCAAATGAAAACAAATCAGATGGTTTTTGATCGTAGATGACGATTTGCATAAAAATGTTTTTGGCTTTCCTATATAGGGTGTTTACTAAGTAATCTAAAATATTGTAGTGGGCGCTTCGTCACTCAATTTTAAGCCGAAAAGTTCTTATAAACATGTGTGATAAGTCTTGTCGTTAATGAGATACAGGGTGTTGAATTGTTTTATTATTTTATTAGAGGCAACAACATGTATTAAACATAAAGGGAAGATAGTACATTTCAAAGCATATGTTCAAAATGTGGACTTGCAGCCAAAATTCAAGCATCCGCTCGATGTCTAATGAATTGCCGAATACGTTCGAAGATACTAGGACTATTACGAATAACATTACAGCCTTGTATTATACGATTTTGAAGATCTCCTATAGGGGGCTGTCTAAATTAGATAGAAAAGATACTCTCTAATGCTCTCTCACCTGATTTACCCCATAAATCAGATATAAAAGATTCTCTCTAACGCTCCCTCACCTGATTTACTCTATAAATCAAATAAAAATACTCTAATGCTCTCTCACCTGATTTACCCCATAAATCAGATAGAAAAGGCTCTCTCTGACACTCAATTACCTGATTTACCCCATAAATCAGATAGAAACTCTGACACAAAGGAATGTTCAAACTTAATTTGTATTGTTTGTTTTGATGTGTACCATTTTTCATGTTTGGATAGAAAATAAATGGTTTTAAAGATTAAAACTAACTTTTCCGCATCTATGGCCCTGAACAATATTCTATCATAAAATTATTACTTGTATAGGGTCGACCGGGATAAATGTAAACCGGGGTGATAGTAAACGCTCCCAACAATTATTTTAAATTTGCCGCCAAATCGCAAATTCCCGCCAATTCTTGAAGGTTATTCATTTTACTATTGACATACATGAAAATGAGTCACTTTGATCAGTTGCTTTTGGTTATCAGCAGTGTAAACATCAACCTCTGCAAAAAGTTTGTATTTTCTTTTTACACAAGTGTTTGAATATTGATGGGAAATTTTTGTTATCAAGGTAAATATTAGCTGTACAGTATTTTTAGTAAATAAAAGGGTCAATCTTTGTTTATAGACCAGTTTGAAATGGTTTTTTTAATTGTTAAAGTTTTTATGGTGTGTTTACTTTTATGCCAACTATTTTTTAGATTGGGGTAAAAGTAAACAAGTTTTTGGGGTAAATGTAAACGCATATTTCATATTTTAGATGCCTAGAAATTATGTCAATGATATTCAAAACAGAAATAAAAGTTACCGAGAACCGGAAAATTTCTACCATGTCCCAATATCAGTCATATCGCAAAGGATTAATGGTCGAAAGACATCTCTAGACTCTTCGGGCAGGGGCCGTAAAACAGCACTTTCGGCAGACTTGGAATCTAAAATTGTGGAATGCTTAGTTGCTAGGGCAAGAGCTGGATATCCTTGTGACAAAGAGGAATTATTAAATCTTATCCAGGAATATGTGAAAGCCCAAAATTTAAAAACACCTTTTGTTGGAGATAGACCAGGGGAGGATTGGTACTATTTATTCCTCAAAAGACATGATAATGTCTTATCACTGAAAAAACCAGAACACCTACAGAAATGCAGAAAAGATGCCCGACAACCAGATGTAATATATCAATTTTATGATGATCTCAAGCGCACTCTATCTAATCTCGATATCGTATCTGAAGAAAAAGCCTCTTTTATTTATAATGCTGATGAGTCAGGATTTAAAAGTGACCCTAGTCGGTTACGTGCAATTGGTGAAAAGGGCAAGCCTTTGAGTAGAGTCTCTGGTGGGTCAGGGCGAGAATCAACCACCGTTTTAGCTTGTGTGGCAGCTGATGGTTCTTTCCTTCCGCCTTTAATTGTATTTAAAGGGGCAGGAATTCAAGCAAGGTGGACCTCAGAAGAAGCATATCCAGGCATTTTGTACAGTGTGTCGAAGAATGGGTGGATGGAAGAACCACAGTTTTATACTTGGTTTACCCAAGGTTTCATATCCCATATAAAGAAACTTCGGGAGGCAAAAAAAAACTTCCAAAGCAAGCAGCTGTCCTTTTATACGATGGCCATGCAAGTCACATAAGCGTTCGTATAATTGAAGAAGCAATAGCTAACAATATTACCTTGATCAAATTGCCAAGTCACCTTACCGATATGCTACAGCCTTTAGACAAATGTGTCTTTGGGCCAGTAAAAACCAGTTGGGAAAAAAAACTTATCGCCTTTGGCAAAAAGCAAATGGGTAAAAGGACTGGAAGATTATCAACATCTGACTTCGTCAAAATGCTGGGTGAAGTTTGGTCAGATACCTTTAAACAATCCAACATTATTTCTGGATTCCGGAGTTGTGGAATATTTCCTGTGGATGAAACAAAATTTCCTAAGGATGCCTTCAAAAAAGACATACTTGCAAAGGCACACAAATTCAACTGAAACACCAAAACAATTAACAGCTGTATCCAACACAGTAAATAATTCTTTGCCACCAAAAGATAATGTCACTTCAGATCTTCAAGATAAAAACAACGTATGCAGTGATCTTCCCAATGACGCCTGTTCTTCTAAGTGTACTGCTTTCGCCACTGGCCAAGAAACGAATTATGATGACATAAATGTTCATCCATCTGCAACCTCCTCTGACACATCAATTAAAAAATTATTTTTTCAATCTCCGGAAAAAAGCGAAAGCACTACTATTGTCGAAAACACAAATGCATCTACAGTAAAAAAAGAAGTTATACCATGGTTGAGACAACTAATGTATGGCGAAGTATTAACCACAGAAGATGTATTAAACAGATTAAAGGAAGCTCAAGAGAAAAAATCAAATAAAACCAAGCAAGAAAAATCAAAAATTGCCATCCTACCAAAGAAAAAGATTCAAGTGAAGAAGAAAAATCATCATTCAAAAGTGATTCAGAGAGTCCATGGGAAGAAAGCTTCAGCAGCGATGAAGAACCCATAGATGTCACCAAGACACCCATATCAGAACTAAAAAATGGTGATTTTGTTTTGGTTCAATTTAATCAGGTGAAAGAAATGCAACTGTTTATAAATATGTATGCGTTGTAGAAAATGTTGTAAAGAGCGATCAAGGAAATGAAGTTGAAGTAATAGGACTAAAATCTATTGATGATACAAAACAAGATTTTGTTATTAACTCGAATGATGTTAGCTTTGCCTATGAAGATCAAATACTAGGAGTTTTGGCATTCCCTGAAATCAAAATGAAAGGAGAAAGGATTTATTATCATTTTAATAAAAAGGTTTCTACTATGTCTTAATTAAAGTTGTGTTATCATTTTTGATTTTTTTTTAATTTCATTTACCTATTCTGACTGTTCTTAAGTTTAGTAGTATACTTATATTAAGAAGTTTTTGTATTTTTATAAATTCGTAACCTAATAAATACTTTAATAGTAAGAAGTCACGATTCATTGTTTTTTTAATACCTACTAATTGGGGTAAATGTAAACAAGCCTTAAAAAATACTTAAAATTGTGTAGATGTTCTGAATGTCAAATGTTTACAATTAACCCATAAAAAAATATGCTATCTTCTATGGTTCTGGTAAAGCTTGTTTACATTTACCCCGAATCAACTGGGGTAAAATGTAAACACTGACAGATATTTTTGTATTTTTTTTTAACCAAAATTATATTTTTTTTGCAGAAATTTTCAACTATTTAGAGAAATATGATATCAAAATAATATAATAAAAAAAATCGCATACTAATTTAAAATAGGAAGGCTGCAATGGTCAAATAAAATAAAAAAAAATTCTAATTTGCAAAAATCGTTTACAATTACCCCAGCTGACCCTACACTTCGGGGGATGTATCGCGCTAACAAACCAAAATTTCTCTAAATATAACCAAAAAAGTAGTATATCTGGATTTATAGGACCCGCTGTACTCGCTCTAGTCAACTTAAAATCAATATTCAATAATAAAATTGATCAATCGTATACTCTCTGGAGGCTGTATCGTGCTAACAAACTGAAAATTCTCCTAAAATGACAAAAATTTGGTACTTCAAGTACCATAGCACCCGTTGTACGGGCTTTAGTGAGCTGAATATCAATAGGGTTCATCTTTGAGACGCTCTGAATAATATCCAATCATAAAATTGGTCACTTGTATTTACTCCGGAGGCTGTATCGTGCTAACAAACTGAAACTTCCCTAAAAATGACAAAAATATCATACTTAAAGTACTGTAGCACCTGTTGTATTGGCTCTGGTGAGCTGAAAATTCAATAGGGTTCATCAGTGAGATGTCCTGAATAATATTTAATCATAAAATTGGTGACTTGTTGAACTCCGGAGGCTGTATCGTGCTAACAAACTGAAATTTTTCAAAAATGACAAAATGTCATACTTCAAGTACCATAGCATTTTAGAATTTTCAATAACTTTTATTATATTGTGGAATTAACTAGAGACCGTGAGTTTAATTTAAAAACACTAATATGAACATATTCCACGAAGTAATGGTCGAGACAGTTAATTTCATAATTAATAGTTATTTAGAGTTAAATCAAGTTCCTACAGAAACGAAAATATCTACTATAGTACCTATACCCAAGAAACCAGATACAAATAAAGCTCCAAATTTAAAACCAGTTAATATGATTAATGGTGTTGCTAAAGTATTGGAGAAAACTGTATATGAGCAACTGGTGGATTATTTAGAAGGTAATAAGATTCTTTGTGAGTATCAATCAGGATTTCGTAATAAACATAGTTGTGAAACGGCTCTACAATGTGTTTTGATTGGAAAAATAATATCGAAAATAACAGTATTTTTAGATCTGCAAAAAGCATTCGAAACAGTAGATAGATATAAGCTAATAAGGAAAATTAGAAGCGTAGATATTGATGGGACAGCTCTTAGTTGGATAATGGATTATTTAAACAACAGGCATCAAATGGTAAAACTCAATAACATAGTCAAACAGGTTATGTAATGATATGGGTGTACCGCAGCGCATTGTGTTGGGGCCTTTGCTATTTTTGGTTGATTTAAATGATATTTGGGGCATTGCAAGGAAGTGCAAAATTCAAATATTTGCTGATGATACCCTACTGTAGTAGTGATATTGAGCACTGCATAAGGGTCATAAATGCCGTCCTAAAAAGGGTGCATATGTATTGTTGTGCAAATTTATTAAAAATTAATTAATATACAGATATTGGGCATAAAAGATAGGTATAGGGAAGCTAGTTTAAATATAGGATTAGGTGATGAAACGGAAGAAACATTAAAAAAATTTGTCTATTTAGGAGTAATTATTGACAATAATTTGAAATTTAAAGAGCATGCAAATCGAATTATTAAAATTGTGGCCTATAAAATTAACTATTTAAGACAATGCTCTCAACATCTCATCCAATGATCCAAATTAACTGTCTTTAACACACATTTTAGATATTGCCCTACAATTTTGTATTTACTCAACCAAAATGAAATCAATCATCTTCAAAGGATGCAAAACCATGCCATGCGAATAATATTGATGTGTTCTAAGTATACTCCTATAAACAACATGCTAAAAACATTTAACTGGATGCCATTAACTAAATTAATACTGTACTTCACATTCATTTTTATTTTCAAAGTTAAAATTGGACATACACCAGTTAGACCAGGGTAGAAGCCTTTAAAAATAATAAAAAGTGAAAAAAAATAATGGTAGGATGAAACCCATTAGAAAAGGAGGGGAATATTATAAAAAAGAAAGGAAAAATAATTTACGGGCGATCTGAGGCCGGGAAGGGGATGGGGGTGAGTTCTTAAGGGTAAAAAACGGTTTTTCTCGATTTTCGGCAAAACTAAAAGTCCTATCGAAAAAAGTCAAATGGCAAAGTTGTAGGTAATAAAAAGATCTAAAACTTTTGTATTTACACTTTTTTCACATAACCTCAAAATTTATGTGAAAAATTCAAAAAACCAGGTTTTTGGTTTTTTATTTTTATCTTTTACAAAAAAAATTTTTTTTTAACGAAATTTGGTGAAAACTTACCTTTTTATGTCCCACATGCTAAAAACATTTAACTGGATGCCATTAACTAAATTAATACTGTACTTCACATTCATTTTTATTTTCAAAGTTAAAATTGGACATACACCAGTTAGACCAGGGTAGAAGCCTTTAAAAATAATAAAAAGTGAAAAAAAATAATGGTAGGATGAAACCCATTAGAAAAGGAGGGGAATATTATAAAAAAGAAAGGAAAAATAATTTACGGGCGATCTGAGGCCGGGAAGGGGATGGGGGTGAGTTCTTAAGGGTAAAAAACGGTTTTTCTCGATTTTCGGCAAAACTAAAAGTCCTATCGAAAAAAGTCAAATGGCAAAGTTGTAGGTAATAAAAAGATCTAAAACTTTTGTATTTACACTTTTTTCACATAACCTCAAAATTTATGTGAAAAATTCAAAAAACCAGGTTTTTGGTTTTTTATTTTTATCTTTTACAAAAAAAAATTTTTTTTAACGAAATTTGGTGAAAACTTACCTTTTTATGTCCCACATACGCTGTAATGTATTTGATTAAAAATAGTTTAGGTGTCACACTTTCGTATGTCTAAAAATTGTTGGCGTCTATCTTATGACTGTGAGAAAACAACTTACTAATAATATACTCCTAATATCTTTATTTCTTAAATAGTTATTAATTGGTTAACAATATTTCTATTTATACAACATTATTACTAATTCATTAAAATTATGTATTTATCTCAATTTCACCTTAATTCATTTCTAGATTTTATTAAAACATACAGTTCCACAATTTTTGTTGGGGTACGTTTAATTTTAAATATTTCCGTAATCTTAGCAATGCTCTTCGTTAACAAAATATACAGAAACTTTCTATTTTTATGATCCTTATGTCTAGGATCCCATATTATAGGTCTTTAAAAGGTCATTAAAACACATATTTAATTGCATATACATTTTATGTCCCAAATACGCTGTAATTTATTTGATTAAAAATAGTCATTTTTTCACCTTATTTTGAATTAATATCGAAAAAACACCCTAATTTTCAATCGAAAACTCACCCGTCAAAATATCAGCTTTTTTCAAAAAGTTGGTATTTTTTCTGTTCGTTGAAACTCTACTTTCCGATGGTGAAAAAAAAATATATGTTACTATAGTAAATCTTCTCAGAAAATGCAAAAAATCGAAAAAAAATCGTATTCGAAATTTTTTTTAATTATTAGAAGAAATTTTGAGCTATTTATTAAAATTAACACTTTAATTACTCGAAAAACGTTAGATCACATGTTACATTGATGAAAAAAATTCCAAATAAAAATATACTACTATAATTAAGAAACAAATAAGTTAATAAAATTAATATTTAATAAGACATCTACAATATTTGGAGAAAATTGTCGAATCTTCTTTAAATGATATGCGTAGATGTCTATTTATAACCATTTTAAGATAAATTATATACCTGAGTGACCTACGAAAAATAGTAGCCCATCAAAAGATATTTCATGGAGAAGTGGGGAAGGGGCTAGGCGGGTCTGGCTCTTACTATATACATACCTACTATTTCCTAGCAGCTGTTACAACCGTTAGCCTAACCAGTATTAGAGGTGTAAAATATCGTTACTATTGATTACTCGTAACTATTCGTTACTTTTCAATAAAGTAATCGTTACTAGGTATTCGTTACTCGAGTACTCGTTCTGTATAAGTATATGCTTCGGTAAAAATATTGTGGTGGAAATGGATTCGGTAGATCGATAATCGGTAGTCAATATTCAGAGTATTCAGTAAAAGTAATATGTTTCACGTTGGTTAAGATCTTTGAGTAGATATTTGGTATGGGTATAGGTGTAGTTATTAGTATTTTAATTGTTATATTAAGATCTTTGAGTAGATAAATAGACTTTAGTATTAAGTATGTATTATATTATATTTTGGTTGCAATTAAGAAATAAAAAATTTTGAACATTTTTGCCCTCAATAGTTCTACGTCTAATAGAAACCACCTCGCCCGCTTTTGAAAAAAAATCTTTCTGATGGCACTGAAGTGGCCACATTGCATACATATTTCTTTGCTAACCTGGCCAATGTTTTTTATAAGAAAGATGTGAGTAAAGAAGAAATAAAAAAAATGGATTACAACTAATCAAATCTATTTATAAATGTAAAAAGGAAAAAATTACACTGAATCAATTAAGGTTTCAAAAATATCAATTGGCAAAAATTAAATCATCTTTCGTTTTGGCAAACCTCCCACCCACAGAAGGAGCAGCAGAACAACATTGTTACAGGGCATATTATCAGCTTCAAACTTGGTTGGGTAACGAACTAACAGCAGCAGATTGGGGCTGGAAGCAATATCAACGTGGAAATATGCCCAAATTTACACAAAAAGAATTAATTCCGGAAATATTGCTCAAAACTATTTGCTGCAGCTGTGAAACTGGATGTAACAGTTTAAAATGTGGTTGCCGAAAACATGGTTTAAAATGCACATATTTATGTTCAAACTGTCATGGTTCTGAGAATTGCTCCAATATTGAAAAAGAAACCTACGAGGAAGTTAATGATTCAGAAGAAAAATTGTGGTTGAAGAACCAACGCAGTCTGGAAATAATGTTGGAGAGGAAGAAGGTGATAGTCATGAAGATTTCGAAGATCTACTAGAATCGGAGATGTTTGACGAATCTAACGATGAAGAAATGCCATCAAAGAGACAGAAACTAATGGATAAGTGATTAGAATTGAATATAAGGTATTTATGAATGATAAGATTAATGTGTTTAAAAATATTGAAAAGAATAACGTAATCAGAATAAAGTATCTACATTTAATTGTACGATTTACATTTATATTTATATCTAATGAGATTTTCTATGACATAAATGTAATTAGTATTAAATAAATCAACTTTTTAATTGAAACAAATTGCAGCAATCACATTTTTTAGATGAAATTATTTATAATTAAAAAAAAATTTGAATTCGAGTTTTTTTCGATTTTTTGCATTTTCTGAGAAGATTTACTGAAGTAACATATATTTTTTTTTCACCATCGGAAAGTAGAGATTTCAACGAACAGAAAACATACCAACTTTTTTAAAAAATCTGATATTTTGACGGGTGAGTTTTCGATTGAAAATTAGGGTGTTTTTTTCGATATTAATTCAAAATAAGGTGAAAAAATAACTATTTTTAATCAAATACATTACAGCGTATTTGGGACATAAAAAGGTAAGTTTTCACCAAATTTCGTTAAAAAAAAATATCTACTCAAAGATCTTAACCAATGTGAAACATATTACTTTTACTGAATACTGTGAATATTGACTACCGATTATCGATGTACCGAATCCATTTCCACCACAATATTTTTACCGAAGCATATACTTATACAGAACGAGTACTCGAGTAACGAATACTTAGTAACGATTACTTTATTGAAAAGTAACGAATAGTTACGAGTAGTCAATAGTAACGATATTTTACACCTCTAATACTGGTTAGGCTAACGGTTGTAACAGCTGCTAGGAAATAGTAGGTATGTATATAGTAAGAGCCAGACCCGCCTAGCCCCTTCCCCACTTCTCCATGAAATATCTTTTGATGGGCTACTATTTTTCGTAGGTCACTCAGGTATATAATTTATCTTATAATAGTTATAAATAGACATCTACGCATATCATTTAAAGAAGATTCGACAACTTTCTCCAAATATTGTAGATGTCTTATTAAATATTATTTTTATTAACTTATTTGTTTGTTAATTATAGTAGTATATTTTTATTTGGAACAGAAAACATACCAACTTTTTGAAAAAAGCTGATATTTTGACGGGTGAGTTTTCGATTGAAAATTAGGGTGTTTTTTCGATATTAATTCAAAATAAGGTGAAAAAATAAATATTTTTAATCAAATAAATTACAGCATATTTGGGACATAAAAATTTCGTTAAAAAAAATTTTGTAAAAGATAAAATAAAAAACCAAAAACCTGGTTTTTTGAATTTTTCACATAAATTTTGAGGTTATGTGAAAAAAGTGTAAATACAAAAGTTTTAGATCTTTTTATTAACTACAACTTTGCCATTTGACTTTTTTCGATAGGACTTTTAGTTTTGCCGAAAATCGAGAAAAACCGTTTTTACCCTTAAAAACTCACCCCCATCCCCTTCCCGACCTCAGATCGCCCGTAAATTATTTTTCCTTTCATTTTTATAATATTCCCCTCCTTTTCTAATGGGTTTCATCCTACTATTATTTTTTTTGGTTTTAAAAATTATCGACCCTGGTCTAAGTGTATCTGCAGGAAAAGCAATCTAGGAATCTCGATGTATGTAGCTATGCTATAAAACAAGAAATAAGGAACATTTAAGAATTGAAATGTGTAGGAGAAGCAGTACATACAACTCTGTATTTTACAAAGGTATTAATTCTTTCAATAGTTTACCATAATACATTAAAAAAAGTGCATCTGTAAATTCTTTTATAAGAGCATTAAAGGATTATTTATTGTCAGAGTGAGCAGTCAGAGTGTAATATATATATATATATATATATTATATATATATATATATATATATATATAATTGTTTAAATTTGTTTTATTCTAATTTTAATTTCTTTATGACGTACCTACTTTTTACTATAGCCATTATATATTATTTTATATTGTGTATATTATGTAAATAGAACTAGTTATTTTTGACTAAATAAAGATGGAGTGACGAAGCGCCCACTACAATATTTTAGATTACTTAGAAATCACCCTGTATATGCAATTAAATATGTGTTTTAATGACCTTTTAAAGACCTATAATATGGGATCCTAGACATAAGGATCATAAAAATAGAAAGTTTCTGTATATTTTGTTAACGAAGAGCATTGCTAAGATTACGGAAATATTTAAAATCAAACGTACCCCAACAAAAATTGTGGAACTGTATGTTTTAATAAAATCTAGAAATGAATTAAGGTGAAATTGAGATAAATACATAATTTTAATGAATTAGTAATAATGTTGTATAAATAGAAATATTGTTAACCAATTAATAACTATTTAAGAAATAAAGATATTAGGAGTATATTATTAGTAAGTTGTTGTCTCACAGTCATAAGATAGACACCAACAATTTTTAGACATACGAAAGTGTGACACCTAAACTTTCCTATGTGAAACTTTTTACAATGATCTTTAATATTGTTTCTAATTTTATTTTTGTACGAATAATTAGAAGGAAATAATATGTCCCAAAATTTCCAATTTTTTGGTCAGGACTGCAAAAATTTTGGCTGCAATTATACAGTGCTAGGAATATTCTTTGGTAGCATAGTGTTCAACACAGAGTCCATAAGCATTAACATAAAGATTCTAAAAATAAGTTGAAAATCTAATAATGTTAATGGTTATAGTATGAAAAACAATAAATCGACGATAGTGACATTGAATAGGATACTTCTTGCAATAATTTATTATTGCACCTCAACAATTAAATACTGTACATATTATAAAATGGCAAATATTTAATTCTGAACAATTAGCGAAAACCGCCTGAAATTCCTACGCTCCTGATAAAACGATTTCGTCCCCTCTCTTCATTTTCAATCTACACATTGAAAGTATAAGTTTCCATACAATATTCCTTTTTAATCATAACAGAAATCATTCCTCATTTAATTCTAACGTAAAACAATAATCACCTCATGGTCAACGGAAAAATGTGAGAGGCACATGGCATTACCAGTGTGTTAGAGAGAGACATAGTGGAATAGACAATCTAAAGTCAGCGTAGATTATTACAGTTAAAATAAGGATACTAGAATATACGATCAGGGCGGTACTTCTGACCAGCTATAGTTCTGTTCATCAAGCCAAAACAAGATTATAGTTGTAAAATTTAGCCACCTTTTAACAAAGATTGCACTATTTCAAAATTGTAAAAAGCTAAAGGGTTAGAGTATTTATACAGGGTGATCAGCTACCGACCGTATCTTGGAAATCGTTTGTGCTAGAATTTGAGGAAAAAAACTCTTATAACAAAATCAGGCCTAAAAAACTGTTTATAAACAATTTTAAGTTCGTAAATTTCCGCTAGGTGGCACATTCCATCACTTTTTGTCTAAGTAATTTTTCTGTATCACCTATTCTTAAGTGGTGGAGCAAGTGTACTTTTGTTGACATCAAAAGGGCTGTAACTTTCATATGCCTGAACCGATTTTCACAAACGTAGGCTTTAAATGCATATTTCAGAAACAATATGACATTTAACCTTTCAATTGGCAAATACAGGGAGTTATGTGACACCTAGCTCTATTAATAATTTTTTCTGAGAAATTTCAACTAGCTTATAAAAAGACAGATAAGATGACTTATTGACCTGGCAAAACCACAAACTGATACCTCTTATCATTCCTAATATATTCAAACTGATACCTCTTATAATTCCTAATATAATCAAACTGATACCTCTTATCATTCCTAATATATTAGCATTTTTTTTAAATTTTAGGGATTGTTGGCTCATTCTGTAAGTTGTAAAAGAAATTACATTGTTAAAATTGTTTTGAGAATAGTGTGTGTGTGTGTGTGTGTCAAGTTAATGGCACTGGTTTTAGTAAACCAAAAGGCCAGTCTGTTTTATTATTTGATTATAAAATTTTGTGGAACATATATAAGCTTACATACACATATGTTTTTATTACTATTATGTTTATGCATATATATTTTTTTATGCTTATGATTTTTTTAACTAGGCTTATGCTTTTTTTGTTTATGCTTTTTTTATGCTCATGTTTTTTATGTTCGAGTATTTTTTTATGGTTTTTTTGTGCTTATGCTTTCTTCTTCTTTTTTTTTTAATTTTTTACATTTTACTTCATTTACAATTTTATATTAGTTTCTTTTATTAATTTATATAATAGTTTTCTCACCTCATTTTTTTCAGACGCTAATGGTAACATGTTTGCAATCATTGTATAAAATTTTGATATAGCCGACTCATGAATATTGCATTCTAGTAAGCAATGTTGTAGTGTACCTCTTTCTCCACATTGACAGCTTTCATTTTCAGAAAGGCCCATTTTAAATTTTTTCTCGGTTGTTAAAAACAATGTCCTGATCTAATTCTGGTAATAGTTCTTATGAAAGTCCGATCGCTGTCTTTATGAAACCAAGGTTTATGTTTTACTATTGGTTCAATCGCTTTGTACTTTTGACCTCCCCTATATTCCTCGTAATGTTTTGGCCAAGCAACTGTTAGTTTAGTTTTTGCCAATTGTCGCATATCTGTTGTCGGGATTTTGAAATTATGAATTTTAATTTCCTCCTCTGTGGCCCTTTTCGCTAGTTTGTCTACTTTTTCATTTTGGGGTATGCCTGTGTGTCCTCTAATCCAAACTAACTGAATTTCTTTGTTTAAGCTTTGAATTTCGTTACATATTCTTGAGATGTTTACTATTATGTGATTTAGTTCGGAATTGGGTGTTATATTTTCCAATTTTTGTATTGCACTTCTGCTGTCTGAAAATATAACATATTGTGAGTTGGATTCATATCTATGGCAGTATTCTAGTGCTTTTTTATTGCCATTAGTTCTGTATAGATAAAGGTATACTGGGGTAACTGATATCTTTCTGAATATGTATCTTCTTCATGATAGAAGGCAAATCTTATTTTATTATTCCTTTTTGATCCATCTGTAAATATCTTCTTGAAGTTGTGCCATTTTTCATTTACTTGTCTTTGAAATTGAACCTTGGTTGTTACGTCTTCTTTGTTATACGATGTATAATATGTTGTTGGTGGTTTTAGTAATGTTTTGTAAGGCACAGAAAAACGTGGTTGTACTTGGCTTTCATAGAGAATATTTTTGTAATCGATAATCCAGTTATAACTCTCTATTATAAGTGGTAATCTTTTCTGCACACTCCACTTCCAAGACATTTATTGGCGAGCTTTGTAAACTTCCTATTGGTAATCTTAATCATCGATTTTTAATTTTTTCTATCTTTTCTGTGTGACATTTAGCAGCGGTCCCATATAAAATGCTTCCATAATCAATAATTGATCGTATGAATGATTTATAGAAAATTAAACTTATATTTGGATCTGCTTCCCATTTTTGGTAACTAAACACTTTGACGATATTGATAGCATTTTCACATTTTTTAATAACATTTGAGATTTGTTGTTTCCAAATGAATTTTTTCTCTTATATAACTCCTAAGTACGTAACAGCTGATTTGTACTGGATATTCATGTTGGCCATTCTGATTGTATTGGGATTCTGATATCTTCTCCTTGTAAATGTACAAACTGACGATTTTCTTTCGTTTATAGCTGTTCCGTTGTCTTCAAACCACTTCTTAGCCGCTGTTGTTGCTTCATTGAGTTGTCTATGACACATCTCGTATATTTTTATATTGTGTTCTTATGGCGTAATCGTCTGCGAATCGGAATATCTTAACGTCATATTTTTGTAGGGCGATTTCAAAGCCGTATGAGTAGATAATATATAAAAGTGGACTTAAAATACCTCCCTGTGGTAATCCTTTAGATGTCTGTCTTGGGCTCACTAATAGGTTATCTGTTCTTACATAAATATTCCTGTTGCTGTACAACTTCTGAATGTGTCTGATAAGATGGCGAGGAAGGCCTAATTTAACCATTTTGGTCGTCAAGATTCCCAGGTCTACGTTATCATAAGCACCTTCTATGTCTAAGAATATAATACTGGAAAACTTGTTACTGGTAAATCCATGATAGACATCCACTACTTGCTCACATAAAAGCTCTTGTGTAGACTTTTCTTTTCTAAATCCAAATTGAGATTTAGGTAATAGTTGGTGTTGTTCGAGATGATGTTCCAATCTGTTTTTTATCATTCTTTCGTACGTTCTCAAAACACAGGAAGCTAAAGCAATTGGTCTATATGAATTTGATTCCTTTTCTGGTTTCCCACTTTTCAATATTGGTACGACAATGTAATTGTACCATTTTGTAGGTACGTCCATTTCTTCTCTTAGAATTTTGCTGAATATTTCTGCCAGTTGTATTTTAATTGTTGTTGGTAAATGGTATATCATTGAATAATGGATATTATCTTTACCAGGACATGTATTATTGTTTTTTCTTAGGGCTATATTTAATTCTCTCAGTGTGAATTCTTTTGTTAATTCTGAGTTTTCATATTCTTCTGCTTCACTCTGCGTAGGTGTATTTGTATAATCTGGTGTAAGTTTACAAAAGAAATCAAAAATCCAGTCTGCAGAAGCATCTATCATTTGTTTGTTGGTTGTTTATCTGTTTTTAAACATATTAACTTTTTCCCATACTTTTTTCATTGTTACATTTTTGTTTAGGGATGAACAATATGATCTCCAACTGTCTCTTTTTACACTTTTTATAACTTGTTTCGAAACTGCGTCAGCTTTTTTTTGAGAATAGAATAACATTGTTATGCCTGAATCAAAATGCTATTGATTTTTTTATTTCGTTCGGTAGGTCTTTAAAATGAAAAATTATATCAACCTCCGCTTTCAGATTTATTTTTAGTGACTTAAGGCCTAGATAACAAAATAAAAAAAAGCAATAGCATTTCGTTTCAGGCATAACGGTGTTATTTTATTCTCAAAACAATTTTAGCAATGTAATTCCTCTTACAACTTACAGGGTGAGCCAAAACTCCTCAAAATTTAAAAAAAATGCCAAAATATTTAGAATGACCAGAGATATCAGTTTGCGGCTTTGACAGGTCAAAAAGTCATCTTATTTGTCTTTTTCTAAGTTATAGCCCTGTATTTGCCAATTGAAAGGTTAGATTTGATATTGTTTATGTATCTGAAATATGCCTTTAATGTTCTTTGCAAGGAGTCTACGTTTGTGAAAATCCGTACAAGCATATGAAAGGTATAGGTCCTTTTGATGCCAACAAAAGTACACTTCCCCTGCCACTTAAGAATAAGTGATACGAAAAAATGACTAAGACATAATTTGTAGAACATGGGCAGAAGTATCTAAAGCAAATATTTGTTATCAACCTTAATTGGGGAATATCTTGTAAAAAATCCAATTATATTTCTTAAAAGATGGAATGTGCCACTGGAAAATACATTAGATTTGACTTTAGAAGAGTTGAAAGCATTCATAGGTGTGTTGATAATCATGGGGTTCCATAAACTTCCTAGAATTAAGCATTATTGGTCTAGATATCCAAATTTCCATGTCTCCAGAATTGCTGAAATATTTTCCCTGACGAGATTTCTGAATATTCTACGCTATTTACACATAAATAATAATCAAAACATGCAAACAAACAAAAAAATCCTGACCTTGATAAGCTGTAGGAAACCTTTGATAAAGCCCTTTGTCCTGGCCGTAATCTCTCAGTAGATGAAAGTATGATTCGTTTCAAGGGCGGGAGTTCCAATAAACCAACATATTCACATGAAGCCCATTAAAACCGGCTTCAATGTTTGGGTATGTGAATGATCATTGACTGGGTATGTTTGCAATTTTCAGATATATGAAGGCAGATCAACTGTCTGCAACATGAGAGTAGTGGATTTTATAGATCAGCTCTATTTGTGTTATAATATATAATATATAAATCGTCTATTATCTAATAGATGCTAGTTACTGCATTCATAATTTCAACAAAAATCATTAAAAGAAAAACCTATGCTTTCCATGACAAATTAATTGATTGAGGAATTCACTAACAGGAAATTAAAAGTGAGCAAAAGAACTGTAACCAGTAACAAGAAAAGTCTAGACCTTTTGTCTTTTGATAACGTAGGAAATCATTTACCAAAGAAAGTTACTTCACGAAGATGAGCCTATTGTATTGTTCTACTAGAGGCATGCCTAAGAGAACAAATCTAGTGTACACCGTTTGTAATGTAGGACTCTGTGTACCATGTTTAGCTCTGTATCGTAACAGAAATGTTTAATTTTTGAATATATTTTCAAATTATATATGTTTTTTACTTCAACAACTAAAATGTAGATAATTGTCTTATATGAGCTGTGGTTGATTTTTCAGCCACTGTCATTGATTTATAGAACGTGGTCTAATAATCAACCACCATTTTTTTTCTAAATCAGTGTATAAAAAAATACAAAATGCCAATTAGAAGCAATATGCAGTACCCAGATAGCATTTAATGTAAAAAAAGAGTTAAAAAATTTAGTCGTATTTTTGAGTTATTGTGTTGACAGACTGACATTTTTAAAAATAGGTTTTTTGGACTCAGAAACGTGTAGAGCCAATTGAATATTTAAACCTCAAAATCACTCCATTACATACAAAAATAAAAATGTCTCCACGGACTGTACAGCACTATGTGTGGTAAGGTGTTAAATATATATACATTTAGGTATACAAATAGAAAATATATGAAGTTTATGTTATTTGAACAAAATGGAGAAAAACACAAATGTGAATGCAAACATGAATACAATCAATTTAGAAAATTAAATTAAGGAATTAAATGCTCAAATTACAGAATTAGTAAAAAAGAATTTGAAACAACTACCAAACATTGAAAATCCTGCATGTATATTGCAGAAGGATACATTATATGGTGTCTGGCAGCTTGTGGCAGCAAGGCTACTATACAACCAAATTTTAGAGGCCGAGCTAGGACGGTTGAGCTATAGTTACATAATTTTTTTAAACCATATTCCATTCCCATAGAAATTTAAATGATTCCCTAACAGTTTTTGCTTCTCTTGAATAAGTATTATGTCTTCTTCTTGGTATAGGATGAATATCCTGCTCAGTTAAAACTGGATCGTTCTCAGGCAAGTTCATTTTCCTGTCATGGGTCACATTTATATTATAAAATAAATATGCAACTTTTATTATTATTATGGCAACATCATCAAAATTCTCCATTAACATACCAAAAGAACATTCTACTACTCTTCTATGCCCGTCTATAATTGGAAAAAGAATGGTATTCCCCCTTTGTGGTTCTCTCTTGATTCAGCTCATGTACCCAGAGATATGCATCATATCATCTAATTTACTTGTCAGCTTCTCAAAAGAAGCTGCAGACACGCAGCAACTTCTTTAGATTGCTTTTAATGGACACTAGAAGAAAGTTTTTAAACATATAAACAGTTTATGTTGCTATAAACGCGTTCTGTGTGTCCGTATACTAACAGGCTTTTCCCTTTATTATTTTTTTTTTAAATATTTATAATGTTATATTTGCTATTGAAAATAAAAACCCCTTTCAGTGTCCTTTCACAACCTTTCATAATCTTATTTATCAAACTAGGACAAAATATCACAGTTTAAACCTATAGATTACAGTACCACAGTTTCTGGTAAAATTCTGTTTTAATTGTTTGAAAGGATGATTCAACAAAGCAAAGTTAAATTTTCCTATTTAAAACTTAATTAAATAACTGCAAATAAATAATTTAGAAGTTGAGTAATTATTCCAATTATCAACGATAACAATCATATAACAAACAAATATCAGAAATTCTTCATAAGTTCAAAGATCAGATCATCATCAAACTTGTAAATACAGTGTGTCGTTTTTTGCTCCTTTATTTCATATTAGCACAGTAAATACCAACTTCAATCAATAAGTATAAACATATTTAAATGCCTACTACGAACTTTATACCCTTTTAAAAGGTTTATATAACACGCCTATGTAATTGATAACAATAATTGAAGAATTTAATGCCCTAAAAGGGAAAATTTATTTACTTAAATCAGTACCTGATTTATAAGAATATATTTCTAAAGCATTGTTTACTGTTAATTATTATCGGTACAATGTAAAAAATTATAATAACCTTTACCTTTACACATGACGAATGCAGAATTCTACTTCGAAAACTCCATATAAATTATCAGAACTCAGAAGCGATACAGAACTTAACACGACACTTAAAACGGAAAATTGCACATGTGTGTATCATATAAGAATGATTGTTACACGCAAGCAAATGAACTTTTCTTATAAAAACATTTCTAAGTAGGTGTATTTGTAATACTTAATTTATCAAGGACAAGATAAAAAGCACTTTGAACTACAAATTATGTGACGTAAAATCATGCGATTGTTGTGGTATTAGTAGTTCGTATGAAATGAGATAAGATTTTATCTTCGATCGCAATAAACAGATATAATTTAAAGATATTCTTCATTTGTAAAAATAAGATTTATTATTACTTCACAGGTCATATTTTTATACTGTCTACTCTGTCTAGCACTGATGTGCACGTGGCTTTAGTTTAGAGGAGCAGATTTTTAAATTGTGTCAGATGTTAAAAATAAATATTATTATTTTTATAACAAATAAGAAAGAAATTTCTTGCAATATAAATAATTTACCATGTTTAGTTATAATCATAACAGTTAACTTTAAATGAATTGAATTAAAATTGAAGCCATAGAACTAAAACAAAATACTATTGAGAATATTATTCTATGTAAAATATTTTGACACTGACGTTTCAATGACAGAATTACAACAGACATTTCCGACCAATTTCTATGGGTGCGTTCAGAAAACATAACTTATAACTCAACCGTTGTGTAAACGCTCCCTGGGGAAAGAATGGTTGACGTACATCTTCTGAACGATCACTTTTGGAGAGTATAGGTAATTTCTTTTGATTTATAACATGTCGAACGATTCAGACACCCATTTTAGTTTAGGGATAAATCAAAATTAATTTTGCGCAAGAAATTTTGACGAAGATCAATTTTGCGGTATATCGTAAATAAATTCGCGATATATCGCAAATGGGGCCGAGCCATCGTACTTATCACTCAATGTTGTAATACTTATGTATTATTGCACTAATATAAAAATCTGCAACGTGTTGTGCTCAGTGAGCGTACTTGAAAACCGCTTAGAAAAATGTCGCCCGCTCACTAAACATGCTGAGTTTCGCTCATTGATTAAAGTGCTTTCATAGAACATTCACTCATCGGTTAGGCAACAATTGTGACTTATGAACGCACCCTATGTAAAATATATTGACGCTGACGTTTAAACGACAGAATGACAACCTATTGACAGATATCTGCGGCAAATTTACTACCTATGTTTTTATTTAAAATTAATTTAATAAATAAATTTATGAAAAAATTGAAATTGGTGCAGGTTTCGAGAATATTCAAACGAACATTTAGTACAGAAACGTTGAAAATGGTCAAGTTATTAGGACAAAAAGAAGCTCAGTCAATAGACATGGAATTATTCGATGAATATTCTTTTTCTGTTGATCAACTAATGGAATTAGCAGGTTTAAGTTGTGCTACAGCTATTGCTAAATCTTACCCACATGCGGCTATTGATAATAAGTCTATATTGGTATGTATTAACATAATCTTATAATATACATTAAATTATGTGTGTACTGTTTTGTTGTTTTTACATATACATTAATTAAACTAGCTACTTACGTATTTTTTTCCTATAATTACAAACTTGGTAAGTCTCGTCATGACAGGTCATATTTTTGACATAATTTTTAATAAATCAACTTAGAACTTGAGGGTAAGATAATAATTGTAAAAGTGAAATTTGGGCAATAATGGTACTTTTTGTTGTATATTTGAAGGTTTGTTGTGGCCCTGGTAACAATGGAGGTGACGGTTTAGTTTGTGCGAGGCATTTGAAGCTCTTTGATTACAAACCAATCGTGTATTACCCCAAAAGAACAGAAAACAAGCTTTATAATAACTTAACGAATCAATGTACTTTGATGGATATACCCATGATTCAAAATTTATCTGAAAAAACTACTGAATTGGGTCTTATTGTAGACGCTCTCTTCGGCTTTAGTTTTAAACCTCCGGTGAGGAAGGATTTCGTACCAATAATGGATTTTATAAAGCAAAGCACAGTACCGATTGCAAGGTATTTAGACCTCTTGGTATCTGTAATGTTATCTGCCAATTTAATTTCATTTTAGCATTGATATACCCAGTGGATGGGATGTAGAAAGTGGACCGCCAGAAGGAGCCATCAAACCGGAGATGTTGATTTCTCTTACTGCACCGAAGAAGTGCGCAGAGCATTTTAAAGGAAAATATCACTATTTAGGTGGTAGATTTGTACCTCCTAAGTTGGAGGAAAAATATAAACTACAATTACCTAAATATCCCAGTACAGAATGTTGTGTACTGCTTACTGAAATGTGTAAAGATTCTGAGGTGAAATGTACAAAAAATTGATTAAAATAGGCTTTTAAAAAATAAGAATCAAACACTATTTTATATAATTATTTGATTTGTTATTAAAATAATGAAACTATTGTTGCAAATTATTTGTTTTATTTCACAACATTTAGAAACGCCCTGTATTTGTCCTTGTAACACTTACGTTTGTAACTATTTCCCTTTATACATTACTGCTAGCTTGGTTGCGTAACATGTAGGACTAAATATTCTTAATAGTTCAAAGTCTGCCATTATACCGTTACTACGCTTATGGCTGTAGTGAAATATATGAAGTGCTGTTTAACTTATTACTACTATTGGTATTAGTTTTCTACTAATTATTATTGAAATATATTTTAGCAAATTAAACGTTTTTTATTTTTGTTGAAATTTCCACTACGAGATGCACCATATTAACTTTTGTAGTTTATTCAACAATCAAAAGTGTGAAATGTATGTAATATCCATTGTTAGGCAATACGCATAACGTGCTAATGTATGTGCTGTCTAATTCATCATTATAACTTCGTTTAGTTACTAATTTTTGTATTATTTATATACATATTAAAATATGAAATAGGATAAAAGTTTATCTATGTTGAGAAATTAAACTTTCTTATTCTTGTTAAGAATTCCACTACAAAATGCACCAATTAATTTCTGTGGGCCATTCAACAATAGCTATTTTTATAATTCGCGTATGAAAAAGACTTCATTACAACATTGTTTACAGTGTCACAATGAAGTCTTTTGAACACTCTTTTAGTAATTTTTAGTGTAATGCAGTTTGTTATTGTATGTTATATAGTGATGGGGAATTCGAATACTAAGAATCGGAAAGTATTCGATTCTTAACAGTACTCGGTGTATTCGATTCTTTTATCCAAGTATTCGAATACCGGCTGTTCTCGGATCTCGGCATGGCTGATTGCATAAACTCGAAAATAACAGCATAAAGGCCTTTCGATTATTCTCTTTTAACCGCTAGTAGCAGCTCGTAGCGAATTAATTCCGTTCGTTTATTATGGGGTGAGACGCCTAGTCTTACCTTCCCCTTGCCTCTTGAGCACATACCTAAAAGTATGAGCTTCAAGCCACAGACATTTATATATTTGACTTTTAACGAGGTTAAAGGTTAAGATTGTGCCGATTACGATTTAAACTTATACAACATACCTAAATATGCAAAATTATATTAAACACACTTTAATTGAGAACTGTTCTTCTAATACCAATAAGGAACTTGTTAAATGTAAATTAATTTGTACTAGAATAATTACCTTTTAATGCTTTTTTATGAGCAAATATATGAAATATATATTGTTTTGAAGGTCCCGCTTGGTTTTCCATAATTAATTAATGATAATTTACGTTTAACAAATACAGCTAAGTAAAAGCCTTGTTTATAACAAGGGTAAAAGTAACTTAAACTTTTGTAATTACAAAATCTTTGACATTTGACAAGTGATTTTGAGCACAGATAGATTGAGGATCTTAAAAATCCTGTTCGTTTATCTTAAAAGTCGTTACGACTGAGGTGTCACGCACAAGTGCTTGAAGCCCAAATAAACGAAAGGCCTTATTGTCAGCAGATTCCGATTGAGGACTCTGATTGATTGCTCGGCTCGGTTGAATTGAGAACTCATATCGCATGCCCATGCATTTAGTTGTAAGGTAGGTTCGTGGGATTCATAAATTCGTGAACAAATGTTAGGCGAAACCGTTAATCTCCAAAAAAATTGGAAATGATTATATTTTTAAATAGTTCCAGTAAATAGGCCTATATTTTTTAAACAATTTATTTTTAATTTATTAGAATCTTTATTATTTTTACATTTATACCATCTGTTTAATATTTCCTATTTTATTTTATTTATTTTCGTTTTTATTTTTTAACGAATTTATGTTTGTTGTTTTATTAGAATCTTTATTATTTTTACATTTATCGAAACATGTACACTATCCTGTTAAATGTTTTATATTTTCTTTAAAAACATTTTAAGAGAAACACTGAACTTTTATTTCAAATTAAAATACAGGAACAATTTTGTTTGTTTTGATTTCTTCAAAATATTTACATTACATTCAAGTATTCTTGTCTAACGAAGAAACCAAAATCTTAAGCTGCTACCTTAGAGATAACAGAGATTAACAAATAACCACATAAGAACAGTGAAAAGTTCGCACAGGCACCGGTATCCGTTGATGCGTTGGTGTATCGGTATTCGTGTTCGTTCGTATTCGTCCTCATCCATATACAAACTTTGTTCTCGAGAACTCAGTACTCGGATAAGTATTCGATTCCTAAAATGATTCGAATACCATGTATCCGATTCTTAAAAGTATTCGATTCTGCCCATCACTAATGTTATATATTTTTTTAATTGACATTTGACTTTAACCTTGAAATAAATTATAGAATGGTCTAGCGTTGTTCTAGCTATCAAATTATTATATTAAATGATCTTAAAGGTAAATTTCAATAAATTATATATTAAAAATATTAATAAATAAAGTACGCTAACGTTTATTCATCAATGATTTGTAAATTGTTTATTTTTATATTGTATAGGATCAATATATAAGGTAAACATAACGTTCAACTTTTGGGATAAATTACCAGACATCTTCGTGAAAATGTATTATAGAAATAATTATGTTCATGATATAATATAAATAGATCATATACGAAGAAGCTCTTTTTTTTAAACAAATAATCATCCTCTGTTTGCTTAAATGAAAGTTTGTTTACATTCTTCACAATTATTCGGTCATAAATGTCAAAAGTGCTGAATAAAATCATCTGTGATCTAACCAATCAGTAATGTACAGAATAGCCACCTTAAATTCAAACCACTCCCCCTGGTTTAAAAACAGGGATTAAATGTAATTCTATTTTACTTAAAAAATGAAATAAATGCGAATTATAAAACTTGTGTCACAATGACTTTTTGTAGTACTCGTGATTACTTCACTCGTACTACAAAACGAATCATTGTGATACTTGTTTTACAAACAACTAATTTTTCGTACTTCCGGGCCTAAAGTGACAACTTCACTCCCTTGTGACAGGTACTAAAGTGTCACATTTAATCCCTCCGGGATTAAATATTGACGAAACTCCCGGAACGATTAAATCACAAACAAACGAATTTAAGGGATATTTTATTGAAAAATATAATTAATTAGAATGGTAATTAACGTTAATATTCAAATTAATATTGTGACAGTTCGTCATATTCACCAGTCTTTCCTGGGTTAATGCAGCAGGTAACTGACGAGTAACAGATAGGTCCTTTTCATATTGAACTGGTGTTTGTTTCGAAGATCCTGCGGAAACTGTCACAACGCAATGTTACTATGGTAACTTATTTTAAAGACAGTTTATTAAATGAGTTGAAGAGAGAAAAAACTGATTGAAATTATTGAAATAATTAATAAAATCATACCGGAAGTACGAAAAGTATCGTATATACCTTGCGACTGAAGTACATTTAATCCTTCAGGTAAATTATGGCCCTCCTTGCGGTCGGGCCATAAACTTTACCTTCAGGATTAAATGTACTACTTCAGTCCCGCGGTATATAATATACTATTTTCTACTTTGCGATTCTAATGATTACTTTATGAAACCCCAATGAATTTCAAAAGAGAGCTCTATTTTATTTTATTATTTTAGGTTGGTTACACTAACAACGAAACGTCAAACGTTCGATGTAAACCTTAGAATATAAAGTTGTAAACCAAGCACACAAATAACATAACCCAACTTTTATCCAAGGAACGCTTATTAAAATTTGACACAATTTTTAGATTTTCAAACGTTTCAAGTATGGAGTGTAGAACTAGTTCTACCCTCCATAGTTTCAAGTTTGAATATGTCAGCATTACCAACCCTTACGTCATGAATACAAAACTCACTAAATCGGTAAAATGATGCCGTATGTTTATGTATCATCGTTTTTGGTAACTTTTTATAGAGTTGGATGCACTGTTTTACATGGCTGACAGACTGACTTGAACATTTTTTTTGTAATTTTTCACATTGTTCACAGATCATATAACTACTATTAAACATTGTTTTTCTACAACCATTATACTCAACATGTTTTTCTACACACCTTTTTAAAATACGTTCATATTCCTTTTCATATTTCTGTTTAGATTTTTCCGGTAGTAAATCATTAACTGCATTATCAGCAATATTGAGAAGTTCTGGTGGAGTGCATGATAATTATCTGTTTAATTCCATATTAATCAGTGTTTTAAATGAAACTCACTGTTTCTAGCTAACTCCATAATATAAGGAAAATTGTTGGAAATTCTAAAAAATTGACAAATTTTCAACAATTTTCATTATATTGTGGAATTAGCTAGAAATAGTGAGTTTCATTTTAAACAGTAATATGAGTAGATTCCAGTCCAGACAGTTAATTTCCATATTAATCAATTCCGAATTATATGTTTCTGTTTCTTTATGATTATGAAGTAAATTCCAATTGAGGCAAATGTAAGTTATTTTTCCTGCCCTATCTGTTGTAATTTAATTGTCTTTTTTTATGAAATATACTAAAGGTACTGAACGGTCTTTCGGTAGCATCCCATGTACACACTACTGATAAAATATTTTCAACTGTTAATGACAATGGAAATATTGCAGAAACCCTTCCAACAGGTGATTGGATTTATTTTTCCTGCACAATTCCATGAATAATTAAATCTTTTATGCTATTATACCGAGACAATTCAGTATTCAAGAATCATGAAGCTTTAAATTTGTTGTTAGTTCATCGATTAACTCGATAACATCTATGTAGATCATTGCATTATGAGGCAGAATCTTATAACGTTGCAATAAAGTGAATGGGTTTTTGGGCATCAAATCACGGAACAGTCAAGGTCAGATTATTGAGACGTATTTAAAAATTCCCAATACATGAGAAGAAATTTATGAGTTGACAATATTTCCTGCTGTGCCAATATTCCCACATAATATCACCAAACTGTAGTAAAAACTTCTTATTTAATAATATAAAAAAATTATTCTGAAGATCGTTTATCCATTTCAAAATATCCTACAATGCTAGTTTGGTTGCCTACTTTGTAGGACCAAATGATTTAATAGGTTCGTTCCAGCCTGCGCCAGAAACAGTTTCTTACAGTCAGGATTCTGCGCACTAACTCAAATGTGTTCCAACCAGAGTCAGTGCGCAGAATCCTGACTGTAAGAAACTGTTTCTGACGCAGGTCGGAACAAACACAATATTTAAATATCGACATAACCATAGAAAAAGTATATAAAATTAACGGAAATTTCCGAGATATATACTTTTTCTATGAAATAAACACAAAAACATTAAAATTTATATCAATGTGTATAGTGTATACTTTCAAGCTAATTATCTCACGTTACTCTCAGTATCGGAGTTTGTAAATATGTGCCTTTATTTACGAGATACTTTGAGTATCTAAAGACTATAGATTGTTGTAAAAAAGCAATTTAGTTAGTGTTTAGTGTGCATCCTAATTCTTATGGTGAGTTTAAAATGATTGCTATATTTTTAAATTTCCATCAATTATACCAGTTCTTAACGACAATCTTTTTCATCATTGCTACACCGTGATCTGTCAAAAAGGATTAAATTAATATGAAATCCCGAGACAACAAGGTTACTCACTGATACGTAGAGGATATATGCCACATATTTTGTTGGACTCGAGTAGAAATAAAAATACACAAAATTTCACTGAATATATTTTACAGCTAATATACCGCTAACTACCAACCTATCATACCCCAAATCTTACTTATTATTCTAGCCGTCAATACATACACTGGCATAAATATAAGTCCGATTATTAAAAATATCACAAACAGTATTATGATTATTTCTCCTGCGAACACCGCCGTTTTCATTATTTTTTCTTTGTGATCTTCTGTTTCGAAAATATCGATGAGTTTATCGACCGTGAACCGGGCAAAGTAAACGAAACCATCCAATAATGGAGCCAAGTTCCATAACATCACTAAAATGGTAATCGCTGCGGTATACGCGTGCGTACAAAGTGAAGTTATCAGATTTATGAATGAGATCTGCCTACAAAAGAATTTAAATACAACTATATTTATAAGCTATAAAAACGCTTATTTTTAGAGTCGTCCACGTATGTAATGAACGACAAAAAATGTAAACAATATCACTAGAATACGATCTGTTGTTACAATTTAAAAATGCCGCCTAATATCTGACAGAAGTTAGAATTAGTGTTTTCGATTTACCTGCACCATAGAGATAGATCTCTATGTCCTGCACTCAGCAAGTTCAGTTTGTCCGGATTGACGTCACAAAACTGGGCGAGGGCATGTTAATTCACTTGATTGCACTGAAAGTGCGTCTTAAATCAAACATACATTCAACTGTGAGTGTAGTGTTTCTAACCCAACTTTAGGTCAAAAAAGCAAGGGATAAAAACTCAACCATGCATCAACTTAGTGCGCAAACGTGTGAAACTTTCATATCTTGTATAAGTGTAATGTGGGGTTATGTTATTTTTTGATGTTATTGACATTTAAAGAGTTCTATCATTTTTGAAATTTTAAATTATTGAAATGTTTAAAGATGGCTGTAATGTGCTTATTATGTGAAAAAGCTTATAGTTACCAAATAACATTAAATGCGCATATGATAAAAGAACATGAACAAGAACCTAATATCATGCATTTTGAATTTAATAAATATTATCACAAATGGTTGGAAGGATGTAATGTGTCGTTTATTAATATAAAAACGTTTAAGACAACATTTAAAAAAAAAGGACAACTAGTAGAAAATTGTATGTACCTATTCAAATATTCCAATATACAAATAAAAAAAACATTAACATCAACTTTCGTAAAATCACACCTCTAAATTGTTATATTATTTGAAATCGTGACCTCAGAGTTAGCATTTGCGCAGTGGCTCGATGCATGGTTGAGCTTTTATCCCTTCCTGTCAAAAAGCGTAAAACGAACAAACAGCAAGGAGCAAGACACAATAGAGAGATATTGCCAATTGCAATACCGCATACGATGCGGTATTTATATTGCGCTATTTTAATAACGCTCTATCTAAAATTGATTTGGAAATAAGAGCTATTGCCATCACTGTTATTTAATAACGTAGCGCTGCGTTAGGAAGGAAGTAACATAACCTGTCTTTTTTGTGTACTTATAATTTTTTAAAGTTAAAACCAAAAACAAAATAAACTTACTATTTGCATACTTGATAAAATGAAATGTAATTAAGAATGGATGAAATTCTTAGCTGGAGCTAGTAAAAATGCTATAGGGACCGAGAAAGATGACGTTTATGCCATCTGCCGGGAAAAAACACAAACAATGTGATGTAAACACTATTAGTAGTTTTGTATATTCAGCGTTTTTAAATGTTTATTTTTTAAAACTGATATTAAATGTTTGTGATGTCGTCATCAAAAGTATCTTTCTGTATTCATGGCTGTTCAAATATGCTGTATAAAAATACTACGCAGTTGAAATTTTATAGTTTCCCCGAAAGTCCATTGAACACTGCGTAGATAATCTTAAAAAGTCAAAAATGGATAATTGCAGTAAAAACCCATATGTAATTAAAATGTTCTAATTAAAACATTTTATTAACTATTATTTTGTGTATAATCAGTATGATACTACAATTGGCAGCTATTAGAAAAGTTCTAAATTTTTTTTACATAAATAAAAGATTATTATCGAGATAATAAAATGTTGTTTTCTGTACGATTTCATTTATTATATAAAATAAAAAAACTAGTTATGTGTTTGCTGACTTTAATATTATATAATAAGGTTAAATAATTAAATACTATTAAGGGGAAGAAAGAAACATTTGTATAAAACGAATCACTTCAAGTTTTTTAATTACATTTCAGAAAACATCGGGAGGATTGGGAACCAAATAAAAATACTATAATTTGCAGTGCTCATTTTGTCAACAATCAAAAATCAGATAATCCCCTACACCCATCTTACATACCAACACTTTTTCCTGGCACAGAAAATAAAAAGATCTATTCATTTTTTGCATTTTGTAGGTTGTTTATTATACTGTTTACATCACAATGTATTTCTTATTTAACACCAGGGCGCTCTACTTTCGACAGAAGTGCTGCCTCTATAGTTCGGTCTCGATCCCTATTGAATATGTGATTTTGCATAATATAAAAGGAGTGGAGCAAAACCAAATAGAATATATCCAAGGCCCTATGATTGTATTTGATTTTGATAATATGCAAGAAGATAATGTAAAAAACAATTTTATGTTTAAAAGGGAAGGTATTTCTAAGCTGACAGAGGCTCTTGGAATCGCTGAAACAATTTATACTTTCACTCGTAGTTTTGTTATAGTTTAGTGTTAGTATTATAAGATATAAAAGTAAGTATGCACATTGCTTTATCTCCTTTACATATGAAATTAACTGTCTCGACCCTTACTTCGTGGAATATGCTCATATTAGTGTTTTTAAATGAAACTCACGGTCTCTAGTTAATTCCACAATATAATAAAAGTTATTGAAAATTCTAAAAAATTGACAATTGTTTCGATAAATCAATATCATCGTCAGAATGACAGAAGTTACATTTCATTTTATGCCTACCTGATGTTTAGTAGTTATTTATGGCTAGACCAAGAAGTAACCTAACTTGTGATTGGCTTAATATATGTTTATAGAAAAAAGAAGAAGATGTGATATTACAAATATTGAAGCTTAGATATTATTAGCCCTATGGTGATATCCTGGATATCATTTTTCCAATTAAGATCAGTATAACTGTGCAATGATATAGAAAACCAGGAAAACTATATCTGCTGATCTTTACTTACAATTATCACTTAAGAAGACAGTTTATTAGTGGAGAACTCCCTAGATTTAACTGTTCATTGACAACTTCATATTGTGGGTTTTTTAAATGTCTTTTAATTTCCAGTTCTTCAAGGAAATCCAGTTCTTGCTTTTTATCACAAATATGCAGCACTTCTAGTTCTTTGTTAGGTGTCAATGAATGATTGGTGTCAAGTAGATGTTTTGCGTAGTGGGATTTATCTGGTTGTTTTAATCTGTATGCTCGTAAGTGTTCACTGTATCGTATTTCAAAATTCCTAAGGGTCTGACCCAAATAGACAGCATTACATTCTGGACATTTGAGTTTATATATACCTGACTTCTTTAATAGTGGTATTTTTGTTTTTACATTTAACAATTTTATACTAACGTTACTTTCTGTTTTAAATGAAATTGTTGTATTCGTTGCTGAAGATATTATCTTTGAAATATTATTAGAAATATTTCCTGCATATGTGATGGTTTTATAAGTTTTAATTTCATCAGCTTGTTTAGGATATATTAGTAGTAATGCCACTTTTTCTTCCTTTTTTACTAATTAGCTTATTTATCAGATCTAATGGATAACCGGTAGATGTTGCTATTTGAAAACCAACACAGACTGATGTGACAATTCCATTCAATTCTAACCACCCTATGTCACATAGACTAGCAGCATATAATTCAATGATACATAGAGCTTTTTCAGTTCCTATGAACAAATGTAATTTTGATAGAGAGATTAATACAATTAGACAAATAGCAACATCTAACGGTTATCCATTAGATCTGATAAATAAGCTAATTATAGTAAAGAAGCAGAAAAAGTGGCATTACAACTAATATATCCTAAACAAGCTGATGAAATTAAACCTTATAAAACCATCAAATATTTCTAATAATATTTCAAAGATAATATCTTCAGCAACGAATACAACAATTTCTTTTAAAACAGAAAGTAACGTTAGTACAAAATTGTTAAATGTAAAAACAAAAATACCACTATTAAAGAAGTCAGGTATATATAAACTCAAATGTCCAGAATGTAATGCTGTCTATTTGGGTCAGACCCTTAGGAATTTTGAAATACGATACAGTGAACACTTACGAGTATACAGATTAAAACAACCAGATAAATCCCACTACGCAAAACATCTACTTGACACCAATCATTCATTGACACCTAACACACAGAACTAGAAGTGCTGCATATTTGTGATAAAAAGCAAGAACTGGATTTCCTTGAAGAGTTGGAAATTAGAAGACACTTAAGAAACCCACAATATGAAGTCGTCAATGAACAGATAAATCTAGGAAGTTCTCCACTAATAAACTGTCTTCTTAAGTGATAATTGTAAAGATCAGCAGATATAGTTTTCCTGGTTTTCTATATCATTGCACAGTTATACTGATCTTAATTGGAAAAATGATATCCAGGATATCACAATAGGGGTAATAATATCCAAGCTTCAATATTTGTAATATCACATCTTCTTCTTTTTTCTATAAACATATATTAAGCCAATCACAACATCAGGTAGGCATAAAATGAAATGTAACTTCTGTCATTCTGACGATGATATTGATTTATCGAAACAATTGTCAATTTTTTAGAATTTTCAATAACTTTTATTATATTGTGGAATTAACTAGAGACCGTTAGTGTCATTTAAAAACACTAATCCTTTACAAATTTTATTGGTACTTTTAGCAGTTATTGGACTTTGCACACTTTTAAAAAGAGTTGCATAGCACATACTAAACATCATCTAAACGCGAAGATAAACAAAAACCTAACATTAGAAAACCGATGCGGTTTGTTTTGAGAACTGCGCAGGACAATGATGTGCGGTATTTACAATAACGCTCTACAGTACGTAACCGTAAATTACACGAAGCGCTAACGTTATTAGCGTTAGATACGTAAAGAAGTGAATGGCGTATTCAATAAACGTCAAAATACCGCAAAGCATTTTTTACCAAGCAATATCTCTAATATGAACATGAACGGCAGCTTGGGAAATATATATTTTATAATAAATGAAACATACAAACTAACTCTTCAAGTAGATAGAAAAAACGGAAAAATGGTACATTTTCTTCTTTATCTGAATATTTTCTATCACATTAGTAAAATCGAGTATCTTGATTTTTTCATCAGGACTTATCAGAAACATTTCTTCATACTAACTATAGTATCGGGAGATGAAAGTAATTCTAGCATCGCTTATTCGAAATTTTTTGTATTTCGCGCCACTTAAAACTGAACTGAAAGGACTGCACATGCACCGTCTTTCGTTTCAGGGCAATTAAAATTGAGCTGAAGGCGCACTCGGGCAGTGTCGCTTATAAATCGAGCAAGTGAAACTTGAGAAGTGCAACTCTGAAAACGATAATCGAACACACATTTTGAACTGAGTTCTGCCGGGACAGGTAAATCGAAAACGCTATATTTTCCAACAAATAAAACGCCGCATGTAGTTGGTGTAGGTCAGTTTGTTGGTTCCAAGCCAAACAAATCCATTTTAATGAGAGGTATACAACATTGATATTTTATTCAATTAATAAAATTGTAATGAAACCACAAGAGATCTATTCAAGAATTCAACTGTAAACAAAGTTTGCCTGGAACCCAGTACATTTAGAAATGGCGATGTGGATATGACGTCACCACTAATGCGGCGTATAATATACAAACGTTACGAGGGGACTCCAAATATTAAAGATATATTAATATAAGTGTCTGCACTTTATAAATACTTACTCGGTTTTAGGAACTCCACGAGATTCTTGATAATTGACAATGGGAGTTCTTACAGAACGCAACGTAGTCAAAATGGTGGATTCGGTCATCTTAATATTTTCGCTAGCCATAAAACCGGTGTTAATTTGATTTGACTGTCGATTTTGACCAATAGAATTTTGTTGGAAATTTTCTGTATTGTCTTGGTTATTAACGGAACGCCGGTTGGGACTGAAGGTACCCTTTGGATAATACTTCTGATTCGTATAATCGTCCAAATTGTTTGTACTTGCGTTCGGCGTTCGGTGTATGCTATTTTTCTTCGGTGAGTTTAAATGTAAAAAATCGTCCAAATTATTCTGACTCGATGAAAAATTACCGTATGCTCCTTTACAACGTTTGGCCCCACAGTTTACCGATTCAGAGGTAAAATCTTAAATCAAACAAAAGAGAAACTGAAATATTCTAGTGCTTAATGCTCAATTATTTATATACAAAGTGTTCCTAGTGTAGTTGTATTTCCACTTACAGGGGGTTTCGAAAACGTCTATTTTATTTAGATAAAAGTAATATACGATTTAGTTTTTTAAAAACATGTGTTTAATTTTTGTCTGAGTTACGTTATTCCACTTAATTATTAAACAGTTGAATTAATTAAAATGTAACTATATCTTAAAAATTGATTAGATTACAAAGGTGATACATTCTCACACGTGTTTTTTTTCACAATATTTATCATTAGCTCAATTAAAACTTGTATTTTAACGTAATTAAATATGAACTTACTTGCCCTACAATTCATATCTTCACATTCTTATAGCAAAATTTTTAGCAAGAAAATTTCACGGGGTACATAAAATTGACGTTGAAAATACGAAAATTTTGAAGTTTCTTGCTTGAAGTAGTGAAGTGCATTTGATTGGATCATATTATCAATAGAAAGTAAACAAATCTAGCTGGATTAATCATAGTTCAAGGCCGTTTGCAACAACGGGAAGAACTTCTTCTTTATTGTAGATTCTGATTGTCAAAATACGATTTACGATTAGAATTTGAACGACCCTTAGATTATTCAATAGCAGAGGCGTGCGTATTTATTTTTGATTAAATATTAATTATTTTAACAATAAACTAAAGACTTTTGATAGAGTGCGAAGTTGTATAAACAGTTTAGATTCTGTTATGGCGACTTTGTAGTCATGGTTATTGAGAAATATTATAATAATTCAAAAATGTCAGAACTAAAAGATGTAAATGATCAAAATAGAGACAATATTTCTACTATTGATGAGGTTTTTGAGGAAGAAAATGCTGAGCAAACCAAAAAGCATCAAAAGAAAGATAGTAAGTTGATTTATTCACTTTATGTCGTGAATTATAGCCTCTTAATTATCAGCAAGACTTAAGAAATAATACGGTTATAAATAGCTTGTATTTTTTAGCTGTTTGGGTAACAAGATCTATCGCAGAAGAAATCGGAAGAGAGGAAGTATTAAAAAAAACTTTAATTGAATTTGTTATATATGTTCTTTTTGCTGCGTTTGCTTCTATTTGTAAGTTTATAAACAATAATCTACCGTGTACACTCCATAGGTTGTAAATTCTATAAAACTTTGATATTAACTTTTGTGTAAATTGTTTAAATGAATGGACAGACTAACGTTATCATAGAACTAAAACAATGTGCTTTATTTACCATAGAACTATATAAACTTGTTCTAGATCTATGGTTTTTAAATAAGCGCGTTTTTCGCGTTATTATTTGTACTAAAAGTATCGTTTAACAGCTAGGTCTAGTAAAACTATCTACGGATTAAATAATTGGGATTAAATATGTATATTTTTAGATATTATTAGCGTCAATACATCAGATTATTATTTGACGAGAGGTTTGAAAAGGCAATTTTTGGAACAAGAATTTACTTCTTATAATGAAGTTACAAAAAGTTTTGACCAAATAAAAACAGCAGCTGATTTTTGGTCCGTAAGTATAGAAATACTTTAGATACGATCCCGAGTAAAGAGTATATCTTGTGTCGTATTTACAGTACGCTGAAATCCATATGATCGATAGTATATTTTGGGAATCAACATACGCTATTCCAAGTGAAAAGAATGAGAACCAAATGAACATCCTTCAGGAGAATAAAGTATTGGGTGTGCCAAGAATGAGGCAGGTAATTTGTTCTTGGAAATATATTTTTACAGTTTCTGTATCCGGCGTCAGAATTTTTAGATATTTGAGGTTATGTACTCAAAAAAGCGATTTTTGAGGTTATTTATGATTGTCTTTGAATATAAAGATTGTAAAAGGAAATTTCAATTCCGAATATAGCGGATTCGAAACTCACGCTTAAAAAAACTTTAATGAACGATATCTCCATGATATAAAACAGTTTTTTCAATTTAGGAAAAAGGGGTTTGGAGGAAAAGAGGGCGGCCATGCACTTTAAGGAAACGCGCCCTAGGGGGTAAAAGTGGAATAAATTGACAGCAAATGAAGAGCTGAATCACAGAAAACACCGGAGTATTCTGTGGCCGAATCGAGTCACACCCGTTTCAACTACCGAAGACGACTAGGGCAAAAATTCGAATCCCGCCTCTTATCTGATATTTTTTTTATTTTTTTAATATTACAAACCTAAAAACCTAACCCAAACCAACTTAAACTTATCTAACCTAATCCAACCTGAGCTAACCTAATGAACTTCTACATGTACACCGAATTTCATCTATGTATCACATGGATGCGCATGAGCAACTTTTGGAATTTTATGCGGTAAACCTCTAGGAAATTGATAACACTTCAACTGATGCAAGTCTTTTCTCCACAGAGATAACATTGAAATTTCAAGTGGGCGTAACTTTTGACTGTGACGGTTCCGGCACATGAAACCAGTATCTTTGAACTCAGTTTGTCGAGTGTGATCGATTAACACCCCCATTGGTTGCGTTCATCCACACCAGTTAAAGATCGCTCCGAAAGTGGCGCACGAATGAACCGGCAATTTAAAGTGACATCGATATATGTCTTTGTCATTCGTTTGTTTATGTTTATGTATTCAAGAAATTTGGTTCGGTAGTTTTTTTATCTTTTGATTTTGTTCTACTGTTTACTTTGTTTTTCAGAAATATGATTTTAATTGTTGATCTAAGTCATAAGTATTCATCCATTTCCATTAATTCCGCTTCATCAACACATAACTGATGCACCCCTCAACTAATTTTATACTCATGACTCAAAGTTAAACTATTTACTTACTATAATTATAACCTAACAAAGAAATTACACTACTCTACTTACAGTAATTTTTATATGGGTTTTCTACTATACTACACAAGATGATAGGTACTCAACTAGATTTATTAATACAAAATATTTCAAAAACTACAGGAAAACAATACAATAAATTAAAATATAACACAAGACAGTAATTTCAATATAACTATTTCTACACTACTTTTACTAAACTAAGATTATAATATACAATACTAAATATATTTAATATCAAATTCTACTTCAAACTACACAATAATATTAAATAAATCAAAAATCAACTACTATACTCAAAACTTTCAAACAAAACACGTGGGTCACGTGGGGTGAGCGCTATGATCAGGAGCGGATCGTAAAATAAAAGTGATCTTTTAAATGGCGTCCGATCAGTGAGCGATCATAGTAAAATGAACCGTTCATGCACGCATCTCGGGATCGCTACGTGATCGATCAGGTATCGTGTGTGCGGATGAACGCGACCATTGAGTAATTTCTTAAAGTGAAGTCTAGCGGAGAAGGCTGCTACTTTGATATGACATAATTCAAATTTGGGTAAACAAATTATATACGATGAAAAACGTATTTTCTCTAATCTTAGTTTATAATTAGTCATAAGATGCTGTAGAGCAATTCCGAGGCCGGATTCAGATTCTACGCCATCCAGCTTTTGAAAAACAAATCACGACGGCTTTTTAACAGGTCTTATTTATTTTTTTTTTAATTCCTAGGTTAAAGTCCGTAACAATTCCTGCATCATCCATGATTACTTTCGTAAATTTTTTCTGAGTTGTTATGGCCAGTATTCGGAGTCTTCTGAGGATAAAGAAGAGTTTGGTCTTCGTAATGGTACAGCGTAAGTATCTTTGTAGTGCCGAATATATTGATAAATAAAAACATTCCTGCTGTTTTATCAATAATAAATGCAACAAAGAAGTGCAGGCTTGTTAAAAATAAATAATAAGCACGAAATGTACTTTTGTAATGTATAATTATTTCCAAATTATTGCATTAATTCTTATATTTCTTTGATTTATGCGCGTAGGTGTCATAGCGTCTGCTTGTGACAGATAAATATTGCGTTGCGTCTATGTACAATAAAGAGATTCAACAAAATAGAATGCATACTCCCTTTAAATTGTTTGTCTATAGGTTAGTGACACTCAATCAACGAGGTTAAATAGCAGCTATTTAATTAACCTTGTTGCACTCATTATACGTGACATAAGATCTAAAAAAAGGTTTTTGCGAGTTGGTTTTTACTTAGAATCAAAGATTAATAATCACAAAAAAGAAGGAAAATGACGTCCTGTCCGATTGCATCGATCATCATCGATTACTATCGATTATTCTTTCAGAGAGCTTTAATTTTGTATGTACATTTTTTTTCAGTTGGAAATATAATTCTGCAGAAACAACTAAAAGTCTATATTATTGGGGAAAACTATCGACTTATAGCGGCGGAGGCTTTTACTTAGATTTCAAACACGATAAAGTACAAACTTTAACAGCCGTCCAAACGCTGAAAGACAATTTATGGGTTACCCGAGGCACGAGAGCAATATTTGTAGATTTCAGCGTTTATAATGGTAACATAAACGTTTTCGGAACCATCAAACTGGTTTTCGAATACCCCACTGCCGGAGGGGTGATACCTTCAGCTGATATACAAGCTGTTAAACTACTGAGATTTCACTCGACTTGGGATTGGGTAGGTTTTGTATGCGAGATGTGCTGTTACGCTTTTCTGTTGTATTACATTATGGAAGAAGTTAGAGAATTGATGTATTTTGGATTAAGGTATTTCGGAAGGTTTTGGAATTATATAGATATAACCATAATTGGGGTAAGTGTACTTTTACCAAATTTTGAGTTGATTTTTACGAATTAATGCTTGTTATTTACCATAGAACTTAAAACACCGTATTCTAGGTACCATAGAACTATATCATTTTGTTCTAGATCTATGGTTCTCTAAATAAGCGTTTATGAGAAATGTAGCTAGGGGCGTGATCTAGAGAAAACTATTTATGTATTGAAAAACTCTAGATTTAGTGGATTTCTTAACCAATTCAGTTATTGCTACTCTTAATATTGTTTTTTAATTAATAATGACCCTCTTCACCAACATAAAAATCCTTGTTCATTGAACTTTCAGTTATTGGTGGCCGGTTTGATAATTACGTTATTTCTCACGTTAGAAGTTCCATCTGCCATTAAGACAATTAATAAGAACCCAGATACGTATGGCAACTTGGAATATGTCACCCGATTGTACATTCAACGAAATGATCTAATTGCTGTAGCCTTGTACTTAATTTATCTGAAGGCTTTCAAGTTTTTAAACTTTAACAGAACCATGGGACAATTAAATAATACTTTGAGTAAGGTGAGGTTTCCTTTCAAGTTCGAAATAATCGTAATTCGATGTAGATATACCGAAGAAGTCGTTTATAATAGCGAAACTCGAGTTTGTTTTTGTCTAACTATTGTATGGCCCCTGTATTTAACGAAAGCATTTAATTGTATTAAAAAACGACTTCTTCATTTCAAAGAAAACATACATTTATAATTTTTAGATATATTATAATTATTTCTCATTTTTTCAGTGTGCTTTGGATATTTTGGGATTTTCAATAATGTTTTTCATAGTATTTTTCGCATATTCGGAACTTGGTTATTTATTATTTGGAAATCAGGTAAAAACATCAATTTTTTCGTTTTAAATATTCGCGCCTTACAATAGATTTAGTTTGTATTCCGTGTTTATGATGAAAGTATATTTTCGATGACGTATGATTGTGCAATTTAATAGAAACGATGTTGCCAGATTTAGGACAATGTATGAGAACTTTTTATATGTTGATTTTAGGTAGAAAAATTCAGCACTTTTGGTATGTCAATGCTTACATTGTTGCGCGCTGTTTTGGGCGATTTTAATTACGAAGAAATATCTGAAGCTAATAGAATATTAGCACCGTTTTATTTTATCTCTTACATATTTTTAGTTTTCTTTGTTCTAATGGTAAGTATTTATTTTCAATATTAACGAACGTGTTTCTACATTTTTATATTTTTGAGTAGAACATGTTTTTGGCCATTATAAACGATACATACGGTGACGTGAAAACAGAAATAGCCATAGCACCAAACGAGATGCAGATGACTGAATATTTATCTAAAAAATTCGGCAAGCTTTTGAGAAAAATAGGTTTGTCACGATTTGTACCGGAAGAATCCGATCAACAAACCGACATAAACGCTACGATTAGAGAAATACGAGAGGTTTTAAAAAAGTATGTAGACAATTTGTAGATCACGCTCGACTTGTAGAAAAGTTGAATATTTTTTAGGTTCCATATTTCGCTTTATTACACAAACTGCACTTTTCAGTGTCCCTCTGATCCTTCTTTATAAGCTTCTGTAATTATTTCTTAAATGAAGATATCCTCCTAGAGGTTATGTTCTCATTTGCTTCTCTTTGGACCTATTTATGATCTGGCACTTATAGCAAATTGTGAATATTTATATATATTCATACTTTTCCTCACGTATATTAAATTGGTGTAGCCTTTTCAGAGTAGCCACATTAGTGGATATATAAAGAACTGGAAATTGTTATCAACGCGGAGTTAGCGGCAGATTTTGTTGCTTTAAGACCGCGTAGTTCCAAAATCACGAAAACAATCCCTTTATGTGAAACTATCTACGCTACCTCGAGACTAGAAATACTTACAGAGATGACCTTGACGACATTTTTGTTGCTCACAGATAGCTTGGTTCTCAAACCCAAGTACGCATCCACAAGCAAAGAAACCCATCCCTAGTTCTTTACCGTAGCCAAATCGGGCTTCTTAAAGAGACATATTAGCAACAAAATATGCCGCTAGCTTTTTCCGGTCTCGATATATCTAGCTGTACTAGCTTAGTATTAAGCTTGGGGGCAACGGCAAAGGCGACAAAATCATTTATTAAGTAACAAATTATGAGCCTACTCTGAAAAGTGGTCTCAGTAAAAGCTGCACCAACTTAATATACGCGTAGCTTATATCCTTCATTTAATATCTACCAACTATTTTTAGGTGTGGTTTTAACGATCTCGAGATAGAAATGTTTTTTACTCGATATAACATCGATCCATGGTCGGAATTGCACATCAAAGATTCCGATAAACTACTTGAGGAACTAAATTTGATTCTAAGTAAGTTTTTGATGCTTCCTGTTCAGACTGTTGTCGGTGAATGGGTCGATATTGTGGGTTGTGAGAAATATTTCCAATGTTGACAAAAGTCAAATTAATGTATGAAAATATTATGTTGGTTTTAATTGATGTTTTTATAATTCGCGTATAAAAGAGACATCATTATAACATTGTTTACAGTGTCATAATGAAGTTATTTGAACACTGTTATAGTAATTTTTAGTGTACAGTTGGTTATTGTATTTAGTTATATTTTTATTCGACATTTGACTTTAACCTTGACAAAAATTGTAAATAAAATGGTCTAGCGTTGTTCTAGCTAGCAAATTATTATATTAAAGGTACATTAGAATGATTTCAATATAAAAAATATTAATAAATAAAGTACGCTAACGTTTATTCGTCAATGATTTGTGAATTGTTTATTTTTATATTGTATAGGATCAAAACAAAACGTTCGATTTTTGGGATAAATTACCAGATATCTATGTGAAGATGTATTACAGAAATAATTCTGTTCATGATATAATATAAATAGATCGCAAGAGCATATACGAAGAAGCTCTTTTTTAAACAAATAATCATCCTCTTTTTGCTTAATTGAAAGTTTATTTCCAATTAACACAATTATTCGGTTATAATATGTCAAAAGTCAAGTGCTGAATAAAACCATCTGCGATCTGACCAATTAGGAATCTACAGAATTGCCAACTTAAATTCAAACCACTCCTCCTAGTTTAAAAACAGGGATTATATGAAATTCTATTTTATTTAAACAATTAAATAAATGCGAATTATAAAAAATATTGTGTAAAACTTGTGCCACAATGACTTTCTGTAGTACTCGGGATTTGCACAACTCACCGCTTCGCGGTTCGTTGTGCAAACTTCACTCGTACTACAAAACGAGTCATTGTGACACTTGTTTTACAAATAACTATTTTTACACTTTAATTTTTAGAACAAGATGACGATGGAGGAAGTGTCAAAGCTAGTGATTTTATTAGGTGAGATTTGAAATATGTAGGTCATACATTATAAAAATGGGTGCATATCTTGTTAAATATTACTATTTCTTTATTATTTTGGAAAATATGAAAAATAGTTCAAACAATTTCCACTAGATGGCACCACTGGGGCTAGTATAGCTGACGCTCTTTTTCAAATTACAAACTTTCTCTTTTCCTCGTAAAACAGTTACAAATATTCTTCTTTTAAATAAAAAAATTATAAGTACAGACAATTCCCACTAGATGGCATCTCTAATACATTTTTCACATATGCTCGGCGCCTAGCTACTTAAGTAAGTGTCTACATAATAGGAGAGTGGTAGGATGGGGCTAGTATAGCTGACGCTCTTTTTCAAATTACAAACTTTCTCTTTTCCTCGTAAAACAGTTACGAATAATCTTCTATTGAATAAAAAAATTATAAGTTCAGACAATTCCCACTAGATGGCATCTCTTATAAATTTTTCACATATGCTCGGCGCCTAGCTACTTAAGTCAGTGTTTAGATAATAGGAGAGTGGTAGGATGGGGCTAGTATAGCTGACGCTCTATTTCAAATTACAAACTTTCTCATTTCCTCATAAAACAGTTAAGATATTTCTTCTGTTCAATGAAAAAACTTATAGTTCATACAATTTCCACTAGATGGCATCACTTATATATTTTCACATAATTTGAAAAAGAACGTCAGCTATACTAGACCTACCTCTCTCCTATTATCTAGACACTTACTTAAGTAGATTGTTGCCGAGTATATGAGAAAAATTTATAAGTGGTGCCATCTAGTGGATATTGTTTGAACTAATAATTTTTTTCAAACAAAAAAATAAAAAACAACTGTTTTATGAGGAATTAAAAAAGTTTGTAATTTGTAACAGAACGCCAGCTATACTAGCCCCACCCTGCCGCCCTCCCATTATCTAGACACTTGCTTAAGTAGCTGGGTGCAGAGTATATGTGAAAAATGTAAAAGTAGTGCCATCTATTGGAAATTGTCTGAACTATAAGTTTTTTCATTGAACAGAAGACATATCTTAACTGTTTTATGAGGAAATGAGAAAGTTTGTAATTTGAAACAGAACGCCAGCTATACTAGCCCCACCCTGCTCCTCTCCCATCTAGACACTTACTTAAGTAGCTGGGTGCCAAGTATATGTGAAGAATTTATAAGTGGTGCCATCTATTGGAAATTGTCTGAACTATAAGTTTTTTCATTGAACCGAAGGAATATGTTAACTGTTTTATGAGGAAATGAGAAAGTTTGTAATTTGAAACAGAACGCCAGCTATACTAGCCCCACCCTACCTCTCTCCCATTATCTAGACACTTACTTAAGTAGCTGGGTGCCGAGTATATGTGAAGAATTTATAAGTGGTGCCAACTATTGGAAATTGTCTGAACTATAAGTTTTTTCATTGAACAGAAGACATATCTTAACTGTTTTATGAGGAAATGAGAAAGTTTGTAATTTGAAACAGAAACCCAGCTATACTAGCCCCACCCTGCCACTCTCCCATTATCTAGACACTTACTTAAGTAGCTGGGTGCCGAGAATATGTGAAAAATTTATAAGTGGTACCATCTATTGAAAATTGTCTGAACTAGAAGTTTTTTCATTGAACCGAAGGAATATCTTAAGTGTTTTATGAGGAAATGAGAAAGTTTGTAATTTGAAACAGAACGCCAGCTATACTAGCCCCACCCTACCACTCTCCCATTATCTAGACACTTACTTAAGTAGCTGGGTGCCGAGAATATGTGAAAAATTTATAAGTGGTACCATCTATTGAAAATTGTCTGAACTAGAAGTTTTTTCATTGAACCGAAGGAATATCTTAACTGTTTTATGAGGAAATGAGAAAGTTTGTAATTTGAAACAGAACGCCAGCTATACTAGACCCACCCTGCCACTGTCCCATTATCTAGACACTTTCTTAAGTAGCTGGGTGCCGAGTATATGTGAAGAATTTATAAGTGGTGCTATCTATTGGAAATTGTCTGAACTATAAGTTTTTTCATTGAACAGAAGAAATATCTTAACTGTTTTATGAGGAAATGAGAAAGTTTGTAATTTGAAACAGAACGCCAGCTATACTAGCCCCGCCCCGCCACTCTCCCATTATCTAGACACTTACTTAAGTAGCTGGGTGCCGAGTATATGTGAATAATTTATAAGTGGTGCCATCTATTGGAAATTATCTGAACTATAAGTTTTTTCATTGAACAGAAGACATATCTTAACTGTTTTATGAGGAAATAAGAAAGTTTGTAATTTGAAACAGAACGCCATCTATACTAGCCACACCCTGCCAATCTCTCATTATCTAGACACTTACTTAAGTAGCTGGGTGGCGAGTATATCTGAAAATTTATAAGTGGTGCCATCTATTGGAAATTGTCCGAACTATAATTTTTTTTAATTGAACAGAAGAAATATCTTAACTGTTTTATGAGGAAATGAGAAAGTTTGTAATTTGAAACAGAACGCCAGCTATGCTAGCCCCACCCTGCCACTCTCCCATTATCTAGACACTTACTTAAGTAGCTGGGTGCCGAGTATTTGTGAATAATTTATAAGTGGTGCCATCTATTGGAAATTATCTGAGCTATAAGTTTTTTCATTGAACAGAAGACATATCTTAACTGTTTTATGAGGAAATAAGAAAGTTTGTAATTTGAAACAGAACGCCATCTATACTAGCCACACCCTGCCAATCTCTCATTATCTAGACACTTACTTAAGTAGCTGGGTGGCGAGTATATCTGAAAATTTATAAGTGGTGCCATCTATTGGAAATTGTCTGAACTATAATTTTTTTTAATTGAACCGAAGGAATATGTTAACTGTTTTATGAGGAAATGAGAAAGTTTGTAATTTGAAACAGAACGCCAGCTATACTAGCCCCACCCTGCCACTCTCCCATTATCTAGACACTTACTTAAGTAGCTGGGTGCCGAGAATATGTGAAAAATTTATAAGTGGTACCATCTATTGAAAATTGTCTGAACTAGAAGTTTTTTCATTGAACAGAAGGAATATCTTAATTGTTTTATGAGGAAATGAGAAAGTTTGTAATTTGAAACAGAACGCCAGCTATACTAGACCCACCCTGCCACTGTCCCATTATCTAGACACTTTCTTAAGTAGCTGGGTGCCGAGTATATGTGAAGAATTTATAAGTGGTGCTATCTATTGGAAATTGTCTGAACTATAAGTTTTTTCATTGAACAGAAGAAATATCTTAACTGTTTTATGAGGAAATGAGAAAGTTTGTAATTTGAAACAGAACGCCAGCTATACTAGCCCCACCCTGCCGCTCTCCCATTATCTAGACACTTACTTAAGTAGCTGGGTGCCGAGTATATGTGAATAATTTATAAGTGGTGCCATCTATTGGAAATTATCTGAACTATAAGTTTTTTCATTGAACAGAAGACATATCTTAACTGTTTTATGAGGAAATAAGAAAGTTTGTAATTTGAAACAGAACGCCATCTATACTAGCCACACCCTGCCAATCTCTCATTATCTAGACACTTACTTAAGTAGCTGGGTGGCGAGTTTATGTGAAAATTTATAAGTGGTGCCATCTATTGGAAATTGTCTGAACTATAATTTTTTTTAATTGAACTGAAAGAATATGTTAACTGTTTTATGAGGAAATGAGAAAGTTTTTAATTTGAAACAGAACGCCATCTATACTAGCCCCACCCTGCCACTCTCCCATTATCTAGACACTTACTTAAGTAGCTGGGTGCCGAGTATATGTGAAAATTTATAAGTGGTGCCATCTATTGGAAATTGTCTGAACTATAATTTTTTTTAATTGAACCGAAGGAATATGTTAACTGTTTTATCAAGAAATGAGAAAGTTTGTAATTTGAAACAGAACGCCAGCTATACTAGCCCCACCCTCTCACTCTCCCATTATCTAGACACTTACTTAAGTAGCTGGGTGCCGAGTATATGTGAATAATTTATAAGTGGTGCCATCTATTGGAAATTATCTGAACTATAAGTTTTTTCATTGAACAGAAGACATATCTTAACTGTTTTATGAGGAAATAAGAAAGTTTGTAATTTGAAACAGAACGCCATCTATACTAGCCACACCCTGCCAATCTCTCATTATCTAGACACTTACTTAAGTAGCTGGGTGGCGAGTATATGTGAAAATTTATAAGTGGTGCCATCTATTGGAAATTGTCTGAACTATAATTTTTTTAATTGAACCGAAGGAATATGTTAACTGTTTTATGAGGAAATGAGAAAGTTTGTAATTTGAAACAGAACGCCAGCTATACTAGACCCACCCTGCCACTATCCCATTATCTAGACACTTTCTTAAGTAGCTGGGTGCCGAGTATATGTGAAGAATTTATAAGTGGTGCTATCTATTGGAAATTGTCTGAACTATAAGTTTTTTCATTGAACAGAAGAAATATCTTAACTGTTTTATGAGGAAATGAGAAAGTTTGTAATTTGAAACAGAACGCCAGCTATACTAGCCCCACCCTGCCACTCTCCCATTATCTAGACACTTACTTAAGTAGCTGGGTGCCGAGTATATGTGAATAATTTATAAGTGGTTCCATCTATTGGAAATTATCTGAACTATAAGTTTTTTCATTGAACAGAAGACATATCTTAACTGTTTTATGAGGAAATAAGAAAGTTTGTAATTTGAAACAGAACGCCATCTATACTAGCCACACCCTGCCAATCTCTCATTATCTAGACACTTACTTAAGTAGCTGGGTGGCGAGTATATCTGAAAATTTATAAGTGGTGCCATCTATTGGAAATTGTCTGAACTATAATTTTTTTTAATTGAACCGAAGGAATATGTTAACTGTTTTATGAGGAAATGAGAAAGTTTGTAATTTGAAACAGAACGCCAGCTATACTAGACCCACCCTACCACTCTCCCATTATCTAGACACTTACTTAAGTAGCTGGGTGCCGAGTATATGTGAAAAATTTATAAGTGGTACCATCTATGGGAAATTGTCTGAACTATAAGTTTTTTCATTGCACAGAAGGAATATTTTAACTGTTTTATGAGGAAATGAGAAAGTTTGTAATTTGAAACAGAACGCCAGCTATACTAGACCCACCCTGCCACTGTCCCATTATCTAGACACTTTCTTAAGTAGCTGGGTGCCGAGTATATGTGAAGAATTTATAAGTGGTGCTATCTATTGGAAATTGTCTGAACTATAAGTTTTTTCATTGAACAGAAGAAATATCTTAACTGTTTTATGATGAAATGAGAAAGTTTGTAATTTGAAACAGAACGCCAGCTATACTAACCGCACCCTGCCACTCTCCCATTATCTAGACACTTACTTAAGTAGCTGGGTGCCGAGTATATGTGAAAAATGTAAAAGTAGTGCCATCTATTGGAAATTGTCTGAACTATAAGTTTTTTCATTGAACAGAAGACATATCTTAACTGTTTTATGAGGAAATGAGAAAGTTTGTAATTTGAAACAGAACGCCAGCTATACTAGCCCCACCCTGCCCCTCTCCCATCTAGACACTTACTTAAGTAGCTGGGTGCCAAGTATATGTGAAGAATTTATAAGTGGTGCCATCTATTGGAAATTGTCTGAACTATAAGTTTTTTCATTGAACAGAAGACATATCTTAACTGTTTTATGAGGAAATGAGAAAGTTTGTAATTTGAAACAGAAACCCAGCTATACTAGCCCCACCCTGCCACTCTCCCATTATCTAGACACTTACTTAAGTAGCTGGGTGCCGAGTATATGTGAATAATTTATAAGTGGTGCCATCTATTGGAAATTATCTGAACTATAAGTTTTTTCATTGAACAGAAGACATATCTTAACTGTTTTATGAGGAAATAAGAAAGTTTGTAATTTGAAACAGAACGCCATCTATACTAGCCACACCCTGCCAATCTCTCATTATCTAGACACTTACTTAAGTAGCTGGGTGGCGAGTATATGTGAAAATTTATAAGTGGTGCCATCTATTGGAAATTGTCTGAACTATAATTTTTTTAATTGAACCGAAGGAATATGTTAACTGTTTTATGAGGAAATGAGAAAGTTTGTAATTTGAAACAGAACGCCAGCTATACTAGACCCACCCTGCCACTATCCCATTATCTAGACACTTTCTTAAGTAGCTGGGTGCCGAGTATATGTGAAGAATTTATAAGTGGTGCTATCTATTGGAAATTGTCTGAACTATAAGTTTTTTCATTGAACAGAAGAAATATCTTAACTGTTTTATGAGGAAATGAGAAAGTTTGTAATTTGAAACAGAACGCCAGCTATACTAGCCCCACCCTGCCACTCTCCCATTATCTAGACACTTACTTAAGTAGCTGGGTGCCGAGTATATGTGAATAATTTATAAGTGGTTCCATCTATTGGAAATTATCTGAACTATAAGTTTTTTCATTGAACAGAAGACATATCTTAACTGTTTTATGAGGAAATAAGAAAGTTTGTAATTTGAAACAGAACGCCATCTATACTAGCCACACCCTGCCAATCTCTCATTATCTAGACACTTACTTAAGTAGCTGGGTGGCGAGTATATCTGAAAATTTATAAGTGGTGCCATCTATTGGAAATTGTCTGAACTATAATTTTTTTTAATTGAACCGAAGGAATATGTTAACTGTTTTATGAGGAAATGAGAAAGTTTGTAATTTGAAACAGAACGCCAGCTATACTAGACCCACCCTACCACTCTCCCATTATCTAGACACTTACTTAAGTAGCTGGGTGCCGAGTATATGTGAAAAATTTATAAGTGGTACCATCTATGGGAAATTGTCTGAACTATAAGTTTTTTCATTGCACAGAAGGAATATTTTAACTGTTTTATGAGGAAATGAGAAAGTTTGTAATTTGAAACAGAACGCCAGCTATACTAGACCCACCCTGCCACTGTCCCATTATCTAGACACTTTCTTAAGTAGCTGGGTGCCGAGTATATGTGAAGAATTTATAAGTGGTGCTATCTATTGGAAATTGTCTGAACTATAAGTTTTTTCATTGAACAGAAGAAATATCTTAACTGTTTTATGATGAAATGAGAAAGTTTGTAATTTGAAACAGAACGCCAGCTATACTAACCGCACCCTGCCACTCTCCCATTATCTAGACACTTACTTAAGTAGCTGGGTGCCGAGTATATGTGAAAAATGTAAAAGTAGTGCCATCTATTGGAAATTGTCTGAACTATAAGTTTTTTCATTGAACAGAAGACATATCTTAACTGTTTTATGAGGAAATGAGAAAGTTTGTAATTTGAAACAGAACGCCAGCTATACTAGCCCCACCCTGCCCCTCTCCCATCTAGACACTTACTTAAGTAGCTGGGTGCCAAGTATATGTGAAGAATTTATAAGTGGTGCCATCTATTGGAAATTGTCTGAACTATAAGTTTTTTCATTGAACAGAAGACATATCTTAACTGTTTTATGAGGAAATGAGAAAGTTTGTAATTTGAAACAGAAACCCAGCTATACTAGCCCCACCCTGCCACTCTCCCATTATCTAGACACTTACTTAAGTAGCTGGGTGCCGAGTATATGTGAACAATTTATAAGTGGTGCCAACTATTGGAAATTGTCTGAACTATAAGTTTTTTCATTGAACAGAAGAAATATGTTAACTGTTTTATGAGGAAATGAGAAAGTTTGTAATTTGAAACAGAAACCCAGCTATACTAGCCCCACCCTGCCACTCTCCCATTATCTAGACACTTACTTAAGTAGCTGGGTGCCGAGTATATGTGAAGAATTTATAAGTGGTGCCATCTATTGGAAATTGTCTGAACTATAAGTTTTTTGATTGAACAGAAGAAATATCTTAACTCTTTTATGAGGAAATGAGAAAGTTTGTAATTTGAAACAGAACGCCAGCTATACTAGACCCACCCTGCTACTCTCCCATTATCTAGACACTTACTTAAGTAGCTGGGTGCCGAGTATATGTGAAGAATTTATAAGTGGTGCCATCTATTGGAAATTGTCTGAACTATAAGTTTTTTCATTGAACAGAAGAAATATCTTAACTCTTTTATGAGGAAATGAGAAAGTTTGTAATTTGAAACAGAACGCCAGCTATACTAGCCCCACCCTGCCGCCCTCCCATTATCTAGACACTTGCTTAAGTAGCTGGGTGCAGAGTATATGTGAAAAATGTAAAAGTAGTGCCATCTATTGGAAATTGTCTGAACTATAAGTTTTTTCATTGAACAGAAGACATATCTTAACTGTTTTATGAGGAAATGAGAAAGTTTGTAATTTGAAACAGAACGCCAGCTATACTAGCCCCACCCTGCCCCTCTCCCATCTAGACACTTACTTAAGTAGCTGGGTGGCGAGTATATGTGAAAATTTATAAGTGGTGCCATGTATTGGAAATTGTCTGAACTATAATTTTTTTAATTGAACCGAAGGAATATGTTAACTGTTTTATGAGGAAATGAGAAAGTTTGTAATTTGAAACAGAACGCCAGCTATACTAGACCCACCCTACCGCTCTCCCATTATCTAGACACTTTCTTAAGTAGCTGGGTGCCGAGTATATGTGAATAATTTATAAGTGGTGCCATCTATTGGAAATTATCTGAACTATAAGTTTTTTCATTGAACAGAAGACATATCTTAACTGTTTTATGAGGAAATAAGAAAGTTTGTAATTTGAAACAGAACGCCATCTATACTAGCCACACCCTGCCAATCTCTCATTATCTAGACACTTACTTAAGTAGCTGGGTGGCGAGTATATGTGAAAATTTATAAGTGGTGCCATCTATTGGAAATTGTCTGAACTATAATTTTTTTAATTGAACCGAAAGAATATGTTAACTGTTTTATGAGGAAATGAGAAAGTTTGTAATTTGAAACAGAACGCCAGCTATACTAGACCCACCCTGCCACTATCCCATTATCTAGACACTTTCTTAAGTAGCTGGGGGCCGAGTATATGTGAAGAATTTATAAGTGGTGCTATCTATTGGAAATTGTCTGAACTATAAGTTTTTTCATTGAACAGAAGAAATATCTTAACTGTTTTATGAGGAAATGAGAAAGTTTGTAATTTGAAACAGAACGCCAGCTATACTAGCCCCACCCTGCCACTCTCCCATTATCTAGACACTTACTTAAGTAGCTGGGTGCCGAGTATATGTGAATAATTTATAAGTGGTGCCATCTATTGGAAATTATCTGAACTATAAGTTTTTTCATTGAACAGAAGACATATCTTAACTGTTTTATGAGGAAATAAGAAAGTTTGTAATTTGGAACAGAACGCCATCTATACTAGCCACACCCTGCCAATCTCTCATTATCTAGACACTTACTTAAGTAGCTGGGTGGCGAGTATATCTGAAAATTTATAAGTGGTGCCATCTATTGGAAATTGTCTGAACTATAATTTTTTTTAATTGAACCGAAGGAATATGTTAACTGTTTTATGAGGAAATGAGAAAGTTTGTAATTTGAAACAGAACGCCAGCTATACTAGACCCACCCTACCGCTCTCCCATTATCTAGACACTTACTTAAGTAGCTGGGTGCCGAGTATATGTGAAAAATTTATAAGTGGTACCATCTATGGGAAATTGTCTGAACTATAAGTTTTTTCATTGCACAGAAGGAATATTTTAACTGTTTTATGAGGAAATGAGAAAGTTTGTAATTTGAAACAGAACGCCAGCTATACTAGCCCCACCCTACCACTCTCCCATTATCTAGACACTTACTTAAGTAGCTGGGTGCCGAGAATATGTGAAAAATTTATAAGTGGTACCATCTATTGAAAATTGTCTGAACTAAGTTTTTTCATTGAACAGAAGGAATATCTTAACTGTTTTATGAGGAAATGAGAAAGTTTGTAATTTGAAACAGAACGCCAGCTATACTAGACCCACCCTGCCACTGTCCCATTATCTAGACACTTTCTTAAGTAGCTGGGTGCCGAGTATATGTGAAGAATTTATAAGTGGTGCTATCTATTGGAAATTGTCTGAACTATAAGTTTTTTCATTGAACAGAAGAAATATCTTAACTGTTTTATGATGAAATGAGAAAGTTTGTAATTTGAAACAGAACGCCAGCTATACTAGCCGCACCCTGCCACTCTCCCATTATCTAGACACTTACTTAAGTAGCTGGGTGCCGAGTATATGTGAAAAATGTAAAAGTAGTGCCATCTATTGGAAATTGTCTGAACTATAAGTTTTTTCATTGAACAGAAGACATATCTTAACTGTTTTATGAGGAAATGAGAAAGTTTGTAATTTGAAACAGAACGCCAGCTATACTAGCCCCACCCTGCCCCTCTCCCATCTAGACACTTACTTAAGTAGCTGGGTGCCAAGTATATGTGAAGAATTTATAAGTGGTGCCATCTATTGGAAATTGTCTGAACTATAAGTTTTTTCATTGAACAGAAGACATATCTTAACTGTTTTATGAGGAAATGAGAAAGTTTGTAATTTGAAACAGAAACCCAGCTATACTAGCCCCACCCTGCCACTCTCCCATTATCTAGACACTTACTTAAGTAGCTGGGTGCCGAGTATATGTGAAGAATTTATAAGTGGTGCCAACTATTGGAAATTGTCTGAACTATAAGTTTTTTCATTGAACAGAAGACATATCTTAACTGTTTTATGAGGAAATGAGAAAGTTTGTAATTTGAAACAGAAACCCAGCTATACTAGCCCCACCCTGCCACTCTCCCATTATCTAGACACTTACTTAAGTAGCTGGGTGCCGAGTATATGTGAAGAATTTATAAGTGGTGCCATCTATTGGAAATTGTCTGAACTATAAGTTTTTTGATTGAACAGAAGAAATATCTTAACTCTTTTATGAGGAAATGAGAAAGTTTGTAATTTGAAACAGAACGCCAGCTATACTAGACCCACCCTGCTACTCTCCCATTATCTAGACACTTACTTAAGTAGCTGGGTGCCGAGTATATGTGAAGAATTTATAAGTGGTGCCATCTATTGGAAATTGTCTGAACTATAAGTTTTTTCATTGAACAGAAGAAATATCTTAACTCTTTTATGAGGAAATGAGAAAGTTTGTAATTTGAAACAGAACGCCAGCTATACTAGCCCCACCCTGCCGCCCTCCCATTATCTAGACACTTGCTTAAGTAGCTGGGTGCAGAGTATATGTGAAAAATGTAAAAGTAGTGCCATCTATTGGAAATTGTCTGAACTATAAGTTTTTTCATTGAACAGAAGACATATCTTAACTGTTTTATGAGGAAATGAGAAAGTTTGTAATTTGAAACAGAACGCCAGCTATACTAGCCCCACCCTGCCCCTCTCCCATCTAGACACTTACTTGAGTAGCTGGGTGCCAAGTATATGTGAAGAATTTATAAGTGGTGCCATCTATTGGAAATTTTCTGAACTATAAGTTTTTTCATTGAACCGAAGGAATATGTTAACTGTTTTATGAGGAAATGAGAAAGTTTGTAATTTGAAACAGAACGCCAGCTATACTAGCCCCACCCTACCACTCTCCCATTATCTAGACACTTACTTAAGTAGCTGGGTGCCGAGTATATGTGAAGAATTTATAAGTGGTGCCAACTATTGGAAATTGTCTGAACTATAAGTTTTTTCATTGAACAGAAGACATATCTTAACTGTTTTATGAGGAAATAAGAAAGTTTGTAATTTGAAACAGAAACCCAGCTATACTAGCCCCACCCTGCCACTCTCCCATTATCTAGACACTTACTTAAGTAGCTGGGTGCCGAGTATATGTGAAGAATTTATAAGTGGTGCCATCTATTGGAAATTGTCTGAACTATAAGTTTTTTGATTGAACAGAAGAAATATCTTAACTCTTTTATGAGGAAATGAGAAAGTTTGTAATTTGAAACAGAACGCCAGCTATACTAGACCCACCCTGCTACTCTCCCATTATCTAGACACTTACTTAAGTAGCTGGGTGCCGAGTATATGTGAAGAATTTATAAGGGGTGCCATCTATTGGAAATTGTCTGAACTATAGGTTTTTTCATTGAACAGAAGAAATATCTTAACTCTTTTATGAGGAAATGAGAAAGTTTGTAATTTGAAACAGAACGCCAGCTATACTAGACCCACCCTGCCACTCTCCCATTATCTAGACACTCACTTAAGTAGCTGGGTGCCGAGTATATGTGAAGAATTTATAAGTGGTGCCATCTATTGGAAATTGTCTGAACTATAAGTTTTTTCATTGAACAAAAGAAATATCTTAACTGTTTTATGAGAAAATGAGAAAGTTTGTAATTTGAAACAGAACGCCAGCTATATAAGACCCACCCTGCCACTCTCCCATTATCTAGACACTTACTTAAGTAGCTGGGTGCCGAGTATATGTGAAGAATTTATAAGTGGTGCCATCTATTGGAAATTGTCTGAACTATAAGTTTTTTCATTGAACAGAAGAAATATCTTAACTCTTTTATGAGGAAATGAGAAAGTTTGTAATTTTAAACAGAACGCCAGCTATACTAGCCACACCCTGCCAATCTCTCATTATCTAGACACTTACTTAAGTAGCTGGGTGGCGAGTATATGTGAAAATTTATAAGTGGTGCCATCTATTGGAAATTGTCTGAACTATAATTTTTTTAATTGAACCGAAGGAATATGTTAACTGTTTTATGAGGAAATGAGAAAGTTTGTAATTTGAAACAGAACGCCAGCTATACTAGACCCACCCTGCCACTATCCCATTATCTAGACACTTTCTTAAGTAGCTGGGTGCCGAGTATATGTGAAGAATTTATAAGTGGTGCTATCTATTGGAAATTGTCTGAACTATAAGTTTTTTCATTGCACAGAAGGAATATTTTAACTGTTTTATGAGGAAATGAGAAAGTTTGTAATTTGAAACAGAACGCCAGCTATACTAGACCCACCCTGCCACTGTCCCATTATCTAGACACTTTCTTAAGTAGCTGGGTGCCGAGTATATGTGAAGAATTTATAAGTGGTGCTATCTATTGGAAATTGTCTGAACTATAAGTTTTTTCATTGAACAGAAGAAATATCTTAACTGTTTTATGATGAAATGAGAAAGTTTGTAATTTGAAACAGAACGCCAGCTATACTAGCCGCACCCTGCCACTCTCCCATTATCTAGACACTTACTTAAGTAGCTGGGTGCCGAGTATATGTGAAAAATGTAAAAGTAGTGCCATCTATTGGAAATTGTCTGAACTATAAGTTTTTTCATTGAACAGAAGACATATCTTAACTGTTTTATGAGGAAATGAGAAAGTTTGTAATTTGAAACAGAACGCCAGCTATACTAGCCCCACCCTGCCCCTCTCCCATCTAGACACTTACTTAAGTAGCTGGGTGCCAAGTATATGTGAAGAATTTATAAGTGGTGCCATCTATTGGAAATTGTCTGAACTATAAGTTTTTTCATTGAACAGAAGACATATCTTAACTGTTTTATGAGGAAATGAGAAAGTTTGTAATTTGAAACAGAAACCCAGCTATACTAGCCCCACCCTGCCACTCTCCCATTATCTAGACACTTACTTAAGAAGCTGGGTGCCGAGTATATGTGAAGAATTTATAAGTGGTGCCAACTATTGGAAATTGTCTGAACTATTGGAAATTGTCTGAACTATAAGTTTTTTCATTGAACAGAAGAAATATGTTAACTGTTTTATGAGGAAATGAGAAAGTTTGTAATTTGAAACAGAAACCCAGCTATGCTAGACCCACCCTGCCACTCTCCCATTATCTAGACACTTACTTAAGTAGCTGGGTGCCGAGTATATGTGAAGAATTTATAAGTGGTGCCATCTATTGGAAATTGTCTGAACTATAAGTTTTTTGATTGAACAGAAGAAATATCTTAACTCTTTTATGAGGAAATGAGAAAGTTTGTAATTTGAAACAGAACGCCAGCTATACTAGACCCACCCTGCCACTCTCCCATTATCTAGACACTTACTTAAGTAGCTGGGTGCCGAGTATATGTGAAGAATTTATAAGTGGTGCCATCTATTGGAAATTGTCTGAACTATAAGTTTTTTCATTGAACAGAAGAAATATCTTAACTCTTTTATGAGGAAATGAGAAAGTTTGTAATTTTAAACAGAACGCCAGCTATACTAGACCCACCCCGCCGCTCTCCCATTATCTAGACACTTTCTTAAGTAGCTGGGTGCCGAGTATATGTGAATAATTTATAAGTGGTGCCATCTATTGGAAATTATCTGAACTATAAGTTTTTTCATTGAACAGAAGACATATCTTAACTGTTTTATGAGGAAATAAGAAAGTTTGTAATTTGAAACAGAACGCCATCTATACTAGCCACACCCTGCCAATCTCTCATTATCTAGACACTTACTTAAGTAGCTGGGTGGCGAGTATATGTGAAAATTTATAAGTGGTGCCATCTATTGGAAATTGTCTGAACTATAATTTTTTTAATTGAACCGAAGGAATATGTTAACTGTTTTATGAGGAAATGAGAAAGTTTGTAATTTGAAACAGAACGCCAGCTATACTAGACCCACCCTGCCACTATCCCATTATCTAGACACTTTCTTAAGTAGCTGGGTGCCGAGTATATGTGAAGAATTTATAAGTGGTGCTATCTATTGGAAATTGTCTGAACTATAAGTTTTTTCATTGAACAGAAGAAATATCTTAACTGTTTTATGAGGAAATGAGAAAGTTTGTAATTTGAAACAGAACGCCAGCTATACTAGCCCCACCCTGCCACTCTCCCATTATCTAGACACTTACTTAAGTAGCTGGGTGCCGAGTATATGTGAATAATTTATAAGTGGTTCCATCTATTGGAAATTATCTGAACTATAAGTTTTTTCATTGAACAGAAGACATATCTTAACTGTTTTATGAGGAAATAAGAAAGTTTGTAATTTGAAACAGAACGCCATCTATACTAGCCACACCCTGCCAATCTCTCATTATCTAGACACTTACTTAAGTAGCTGGGTGGCGAGTATATCTGAAAATTTATAAGTGGTGCCATCTATTGGAAATTGTCTGAACTATAATTTTTTTTAATTGAACCGAAGGAATATGTTAACTGTTTTATGAGGAAATGAGAAAGTTTGTAATTTGAAACAGAACGCCAGCTATACTAGACCCACCCTACCACTCTCCCATTATCTAGACACTCACTTAAGTAGCTGGGTGCCGAGTATATGTGAAAAATTTATAAGTGGTACCATCTATGGGAAATTGTCTGAACTATGAGTTTTTTCATTGCACAGAAGGAATATTTTAACTGTTTTATGAGGAAATGAGAAAGTTTGTAATTTGAAACAGAACGCCAGCTATACTAGACCCACCCTGCCACTGTCCCATTATCTAGACACTTTCTTAAGTAGCTGGGTGCCGAGTATATGTGAAGAATTTATAAGTGGTGCTATCTATTGGAAATTGTCTGAACTATAAGTTTTTTCATTGAACAGAAGAAATATCTTAACTGTTTTATGATGAAATGAGAAAGTTTGTAATTTGAAACAGAACGCCAGCTATACTAGCCGCACCCTGCCACTCTCCCATTATCTAGACACTTACTTAAGTAGCTGGGTGCCGAGTATATGTGAAAAATGTAAAAGTAGTGCCATCTATTGGAAATTGTCTGAACTATAAGTTTTTTCATTGAACAGAAGACATATCTTAACTGTTTTATGAGGAAATGAGAAAGTTTGTAATTTGAAACAGAACGCCAGCTATACTAGCCCCACCCTGCCCCTCTCCCATCTAGACACTTACTTAAGTAGCTGGGTGCCAAGTATATGTGAAGAATTTATAAGTGGTGCCATCTATTGGAAATTGTCTGAACTATAAGTTTTTTCATTGAACAGAAGACATATCTTAACTGTTTTATGAGGAAATGAGAAAGTTTGTAATTTGAAACAGAAACCCAGCTATACTAGCCCCACCCTGCCACTCTCCCATTATCTAGACACTTACTTAAGTAGCTGGGTGCCGAGTATATGTGAAGAATTTATAAGTGGTGCCAACTATTGGAAATTGTCTGAACTATAAGTTTTTTCATTGAACAGAAGAAATATGTTAACTGTTTTATGAGGAAATGAGAAAGTTTGTAATTTGAAACAGAAACCCAGCTATACTAGCCCCACCCTGCCACTCTCCCATTATCTAGACACTTACTTAAGTAGCTGGGTGCCGAGTATATGTGAAGAATTTATAAGTGGTGCCATCTATTGGAAATTGTCTGAACTATAAGTTTTTTGATTGAACAGAAGAAATATCTTAACTCTTTTATGAGGAAATGAGAAAGTTTGTAATTTGAAACAGAACGCCAGCTATACTAGACCCACCCTGCTACTCTCCCATTATCTAGACACTTACTTAAGTAGCTGGGTGCCGAGTATATGTGAAGAATTTATAAGTGGTGCCATCTATTGGAAATTGTCTGAACTATAAGTTTTTTCATTGAACAGAAGAAATATCTTAACTCTTTTATGAGGAAATGAGAAAGTTTGTAATTTGAAACAGAACGCCAGCTATACTAGCCCCACCCTGCCGCCCTCCCATTATCTAGACACTTGCTTAAGTAGCTGGGTGCAGAGTATATGTGAAAAATGTAAAAGTAGTGCCATCTATTGGAAATTGTCTGAACTATAAGTTTTTTCATTGAACAGAAGACATATCTTAACTGTTTTATGAGGAAATGAGAAAGTTTGTAATTTGAAACAGAACGCCAGCTATACTAGCCCCACCCTGCCCCTCTCCCATCTAGACACTTACTTAAGTAGCTGGGTGGCGAGTATATGTGAAAATTTATAAGTGGTGCCATCTATTGGAAATTGTCTGAACTATAATTTTTTTAATTGAACCGAAGGAATATGTTAACTGTTTTATGAGGAAATGAGAAAGTTTGTAATTTGAAACAGAACGCCAGCTATACTAGACCCACCCTACCGCTCTCCCATTATCTAGACACTTTCTTAAGTAGCTGGGTGCCGAGTATATGTGAATAATTTATAAGTGGTGCCATCTATTGGAAATTATCTGAACTATAAGTTTTTTCATTGAACAGAAGACATATCTTAACTGTTTTATGAGGAAATAAGAAAGTTTGTAATTTGAAACAGAACGCCATCTATACTAGCCACACCCTGCCAATCTCTCATTATCTAGACACTTACTTAAGTAGCTGGGTGGCGAGTATATGTGAAAATTTATAAGTGGTGCCATCTATTGGAAATTGTCTGAACTATAATTTTTTTAATTGAACCGAAAGAATATGTTAACTGTTTTATGAGGAAATGAGAAAGTTTGTAATTTGAAACAGAACGCCAGCTATACTAGACCCACCCTGCCACTATCCCATTATCTAGACACTTTCTTAAGTAGCTGGGGGCCGAGTATATGTGAAGAATTTATAAGTGGTGCTATCTATTGGAAATTGTCTGAACTATAAGTTTTTTCATTGAACAGAAGAAATATCTTAACTGTTTTATGAGGAAATGAGAAAGTTTGTAATTTGAAACAGAACGCCAGCTATACTAGCCCCACCCTGCCACTCTCCCATTATCTAGACACTTACTTAAGTAGCTGGGTGCCGAGTATATGTGAATAATTTATAAGTGGTGCCATCTATTGGAAATTATCTGAACTATAAGTTTTTTCATTGAACAGAAGACATATCTTAACTGTTTTATGAGGAAATAAGAAAGTTTGTAATTTGGAACAGAACGCCATCCATACTAGCCACACCCTGCCAATCTCTCATTATCTAGACACTTACTTAAGTAGCTGGGTGGCGAGTATATCTGAAAATTTATAAGTGGTGCCATCTATTGGAAATTGTCTGAACTATAATTTTTTTTAATTGTACCGAAGGAATATGTTAACTGTTTTATGAGGAAATGAGAAAGTTTGTAATTTGAAACAGAACGCCAGCTATACTAGACCCACCCTACCACTCTCCCATTATCTAGACACTTCCTTAAGTAGCTGGGTGCCGAGTATATGTGAAAAATTTATAAGTGGTACCATCTATGGGAAATTGTCTGAACTATAAGTTTTTTCATTGCACAGAAGGAATATTTTAACTGTTCTATGAGGAAATGAGAAAGTTTGTAATTTGAAACAGAACGCCAGCTATACTAGCCCCACCCTACCACTCTCCCATTATCTAGACACTTACTTAAGTAGCTGGGTGCCGAGAATATGTGAAAAATTTATAAGTGGTACCATCTATTGAAAATTGTCTGAACTAAGTTTTTTCATTGAACAGAAGGAATATCTTAACTGTTTTATGAGGAAATGAGAAAGTTTGTAATTTGAAACAGAACGCCAGCTATACTAGACCCACCCTGCCACTGTCCCATTATCTAGACACTTTCTTAAGTAGCTGGGTGCCGAGTATATGTGAAGAATTTATAAGTGGTGCTATCTATTGGAAATTGTCTGAACTATAAGTTTTTTCATTGAACAGAAGAAATATCTTAACTGTTTTATGATGAAATGAGAAAGTTTGTAATTTGAAACAGAACGCCAGCTATACTAGCCGCACCCTGCCACTCTCCCATTATCTAGACACTTACTTAAGTAGCTGGGTGCCGAGTATATGTGAAAAATGTAAAAGTAGTGCCATCTATTGGAAATTGTCTGAACTATAAGTTTTTTCATTGAACAGAAGACATATCTTAACTGTTTTATGAGGAAATGAGAAAGTTTGTAATTTGAAACAGAACGCCAGCTATACTAGCCCCACCCTGCCCCTCTCCCATCTAGACACTTACTTAAGTAGCTGGGTGCCAAGTATATGTGAAGAATTTATAAGTGGTGCCATCTATTGGAAATTGTCTGAACTATAAGTTTTTTCATTGAACAGAAGACATATCTTAACTGCTTTATGAGGAAATGAGAAAGTTTGTAATTTGAAACAGAAACCCAGCTATACTAGCCCCACCCTGCCACTCTCCCATTATCTAGACACTCACTTAAGTAGCTGGGTGCCGAGTATATGTGAAGAATTTATAAGTGGTGCCAACTATTGGAAATTGTCTGAACTATAAGTTTTTTCATTGAACAGAAGACATATCTTAACTGTTTTATGAGGAAATGAGAAAGTTTGTAATTTGAAACAGAAACCCAGCTATACTAGCCCCACCCTGCCACTCTCCCATTATCTAGACACTTACTTAAGTAGCTGGGTGCCGAGTATATGTGAAGAATTTATAAGTGGTGCCATCTATTGGAAATTGTCTGAACTATAAGTTTTTTGATTGAACAGAAGAAATATCTTAACTCTTTTATGAGGAAATGAGAAAGTTTGTAATTTGAAACAGAACGCCAGCTATACTAGACCCACCCTGCTACTCTCCCATTATCTAGACACTTACTTAAGTAGCTGGGTGCCGAGTATATGTGAAGAATTTATAAGTGGTGCCATCTATTGGAAATTGTCTGAACTATAAGTTTTTTCATTGAACAGAAGAAATATCTTAACTCTTTTATGAGGAAATGAGAAAGTTTGTAATTTGAAACAGAACGCCAGCTATACTAGCCCCACCCTGCCGCCCTCCCATTATCTAGACACTTGCTTAAGTAGCTGGGTGCAGAGTATATGTGAAAAATGTAAAAGTAGTGCCATCTATTGGAAATTGTCTGAACTATAAGTTTTTTCATTGAACAGAAGACATATCTTAACTGTTTTATGAGGAAATGAGAAAGTTTGTAATTTGAAACAGAACGCCAGCTATACTAGCCCCACCCTGCCCCTCTCCCATCTAGACACTTACTTAAGTAGCTGGGTGCCAAGTATATGTGAAGAATTTATAAGTGGTGCCATCTATTGGAAATTTTCTGAACTATAAGTTTTTTCATTGAACCGAAGGAATATGTTAACTGTTTTATGAGGAAATGAGAAAGTTTGTAATTTGAAACAGAACGCCAGCTATACTAGCCCCACCCTACCACTCTCCCATTATCTAGACACTTACTTAAGTAGCTGGGTGCCGAGTATATGTGAAGAATTTATAAGTGGTGCCAACTATTGGAAATTGTCTGAACTATAAGTTTTTTCATTGAACAGAAGACATATCTTAACTGTTTTATGAGGAAATGAGAAAGTTTGTAATTTGAAACAGAAACCCAGCTATACTAGCCCCACCCTGCCACTCTCCCATTATCTAGACACTTACTTAAGTAGCTGGGTGCCGAGTATATGTGAAGAATTTATAAGTGGTGCCATCTATTGGAAATTGTCTGAACTATAAGTTTTTTGATTGAACAGAAGAAATATCTTAACTCTTTTATGAGGAAATGAGAAAGTTTGTAATTTGAAACAGAACGCCAGCTATACTAGACCCACCCTGCTACTCTCCCATTATCTAGACACTTACTTAAGTAGCTGGGTGCCGAGTATATGTGAAGAATTTATAAGTGGTGCCATCTATTGGAAATTGTCTGAACTATAAGTTTTTTCATTGAACAGAAGAAATATCTTAACTCTTTTATGAGGAAATGAGAAAGTTTGTAATTTGAAACAGAACGCCAGCTATACTAGACCCACCCTGCCACTCTCCCATTATCTAGACACTCACTTAAGTAGCTGGGTGCCGAGTATATGTGAAGAATTTATAAGTGGTGCCATCTATTGGAAATTGTCTGAACTATAAGTTTTTTCATTGAACAAAAGAAATATCTTAACTGTTTTATGAGAAAATGAGAAAGTTTGTAATTTGAAACAGAACGCCAGCTATACTAGACCCACCCTGCCACTCTCCCATTATCTAGACACTTACTTAAGTAGCTGGGTGCCGAGTATATGTGAAGAATTTATAAGTGGTGCCATCTATTGGAAATTGTCTGAACTATAAGTTTTTTCATTGAACAGAAGAAATATCTTAACTCTTTTATGAGGAAATGAGAAAGTTTGTAATTTTAAACAGAACGCCAGCTATACTAGACCCACCCTGCCACTCTCCCATTATCTAGACACTCACTTAAGTAGCTGGGTGCCGAGTATATGTGAAGAATTTATAAGTGGTGCCATCTATTGGAAATTGTCTGAACTATTAGTTTTTTCATTGAACAAAAGAAATATCTTAACTGTTTTATGAGAAAATGAGAAAGTTTGTAATTTGAAACAGAACGCCAGCTATACTAGCCCCACCCTACCACTCTCCCATTATCTAGACACTTACTTAAGTAGCTGGGTGCCGAGTATATGTGAAGAATTTATAAGTGGTGCCATCTATTGGAAATTGTCTGAACTATAAGTTTTTTCATTGAACAGAAGACATATCTTAACTGTTTTATTAGGAAATGAGAAAGTTTGTAATTTGAAACAGAAACCCAGCTATACTAGACCCACCCTGCCGCTCTCCCATTATCTAGACACTTACTTAAGTAGCTGGGTGCCGAGTATATGTGAAGAATTTATAAGTGGTACCATCTATTGGAAATTGTCTGAACTATAAGTTTTTTCATTGAACAGAAGAAATACCTTAACTGTTTCATGAGGAAATGAGAAAGTTTGTAATTTGAAACAGAACGCCAGCTATACTAGACCCACCCTGCCACTCTCCCATTATCTAGACACTTACTTAAGTAGCTGGGTGCCGAGTATATGTGAAGAATTTATAAGTGGTGCCATCTATTGGAAATTGTTTTAACTATAAGTTTTTTCATTGAACAGAAGAAATATCTTAACTGTTTTATGAGGAAATGAGAAAGTTTGTAATTTGAAACAGAACGCCAGCTATACTAGCCCCACCCTGCCACTCTTCCATTATCTAGACACTTACTTAAGTAGCTGGGTGCCGAGTATATGTGAATAATTTATAAGTGGTGCCATCTATTGGAAATTATCTGAACTATAAGTTTTTTCATTGAACAGAAGACATATCTTAACTGTTTTATGAGGAAATAAGAAAGTTTGTAATTTGAAACAGAACGCCATCTATACTAGCCACACCCTGCCAATCTCTCATTATCTAGACACTTACTTAAGTAGCTGGGTGGCGAGTTTATGTGAAAATTTATAAGTGGTGCCATCTATGGGAAATTGTCTGAACTATAAGTTTTTTCATTGCACAGAAGGAATATCTTAACTGTTTTATGAGGAAATGAGAAAGTTTGTAATTTGAAACAGAACGCCAGCTATACTAGCCCCACCCTACCACTCTCCCATTATCTAGACACTTACTTAAGTAGCTGGGTGCCAAGTATATGTGAAAATTCATATGTGGTACCATCTATTGGAAATTGTCTGAACTAGAAGTTTTTTCATTGAACAGAAGAAATATCTTAACTGTTTTATGAAGAAATGAGAAAGTTTGTAATTTAAAACAGAACGCCAGCTATACTAGCCCCACCCTACCACTCTCACATTATCTAGACACTTACTTAAGTAGCTGGGTGCCGAGAATATGTGAAAAATTTATAAGTGGTACCATCTGTTGAAAATTGTCTGAACTAGAAGTTTTTTCATTGAACAGAAGAAATATCTTAACTGTTTTATCAAGAAATGAGAAAGTTTATAATTTGAAACAGAACGCCAGCTATACTAGCCCCACCCTACCACTCTCCCATTATCTAGACACTTACTTAAGTAGCTGGGTGCCGAGAATATGTGAAAAATTTATAAGTGGTACCATCTATTGAAAATTGTCTGAACTAGAAGTTTTTTCATTGAACAGAAGGAATATCTAGACTGTTTTATGAGGAAATGAGAAAGTTTGTAATTTGAAACAGAACGCCAGCTATACTAGACCCACCCTACCAATCTCTCATTATCTAGACACTTAAGTAGCTGGGTGGCGAGTATATCTGAAAATGTATAAGTGGTGCCATCTATTGGAAATTGTCTGAACTATAATTTTTTTTAATTGTACCGAAGGAATATGTTAACTGTTCTATGAGGAAATGAGAAAGTTTGTAATTTGAAACAGAACGCCAGCTATACTAGCCCCACCCTACCACTCTCCCATTATCTAGACACTTACTTAAGTAGCTGGGTGCCGAGTATATGTGAAGAATTTATAAGTGGTGCCATCTATTGGAAATTGTCTGAACTATAAGTTTTTTGATTGAACAGAAGAAATATCTTAACTCTTTTATGAGGAAATGAGAAAGTTTGTAATTTGAAACAGAACGCCAGCTATACTAGACCCACCCTGCTACTCTCCCATTATCTAGACACTTACTTAAGTAGCTGGGTGCCGAGTATATGTGAAGAATTTATAAGTGGTGCCATCTATTGGAAATTGTCTGAACTATAAGTTTTTTCATTGAACAGAAGAAATATCTTAACTCTTTTATGAGGAAATGAGAAAGTTTGTAATTTGAAACAGAACGCCAGCTATACTAGAACCACCCTGCCACTCTCCCATTATCTAGACACTCACTTAAGTAGCTGGGTGCCGAGTATATGTGAAGAATTTATAAGTGGTGCCATCTATTGGAAATTGTCTGAACTATAAGTTTTTTCATTGAACAAAAGAAATATCTTGACTGTTTTATGAGAAAATGAGAAAGTTTGTAATTTGAAACAGAACGCCAGCTATACTAGACCCACCCTGCCACTCTCCCATTATCTAGACACTTACTTAAGTAGCTGGGTGCCGAGTATATGTGAAGAATTTATAAGTGGTGCCATCTATTGGAAATTGTCTGAACTATAAGTTTTTTCATTGAACAAAAGAAATATCTTAACTGTTTTATGAGGAAATGAGAAAGTTTGTAATTTGAAACAGAACGCCAGCTATACTAGACCCACCCTGCCGCTCTCCCATTATCTAGACACTTACTTAAGTAGCTGGGTGCCGAGTATATGTGAAGAATTTATAAGTGGTGCCATCTATTGGAAATTGTCTGAACTATAAGTTTTTTCATTGAACAAAAGAAATATCTTAACTGTTTTATGAGAAAATGAGAAAGTTTGTAATTTGAAACAGAACGCCAGCTATACTAGCCCCACCTTGCCACTGTCCCATTATCTAGACACTTTCTTAAGTAGCTGGATGCCGAGTATATGTGAAGAATTTATAAGTGGTGCTATCTATTGGAAATTGTCTGAACTATAAGTTTTTTCATTGAACAGAAGAAATATCTTAACTGTTTTATGAGGAAATGAGAAAGTTTGTAATTTGAAACAGAACGCCAGCTATACTAGCCCCACCCTGCCACTCTCCCATTATCTAGACACTTACTTAAGTAGCTGGGTGCCGAGTATATGTGAATAATTTATAAGTGGTGCCATCTATTGGAAATTATCTGAACTATAAGTTTTTTCATTGAACAGAAGACATATCTTAACTGTTTTATGAGGAAATAAGAAAGTTTGTAATTTGAAACAGAACGCCATCTATACTAGCCACACCCTGCCAATCTCTCATTATCTAGACACTTACTTAAGTAGCTGGGTGGCGAGTATATCTGAAAATTTATAAGTGGTGCCATCTATTGGAAATTGTCTGAACTATAAGTTTTTTCATTGAACAGAAGAAATACCTTAACTGTTTTATGAGGAAATGAGAAAGTTTGTAATTTGAAACAGAACGCCAGCTATGCTAGCCCCACCCTGCCACTCTCCCATTATCTAGACACTTACTTAAGTAGCTGGGTGCCGAGTATATGTGAATAATTTATAAGTGGTGCCATCTATTGGAAATTGTTTTAACTATAAGTTTTTTCATTGAACAGAAGAAATATCTTAACTGTTTTATGAGGAAATGAGAAAGTTTGTAATTTGAAACAGAACGCCAGCTATACTAGCCCCACCCTGCCACTCTTCCATTATCTAGACACTTACTTAAGAAGCTGGGTGCCGAGTATATGTGAATAATTTATAAGTGGTGTCATCTATTGGAAATTATCTGAACTATAAGTTTTTTCATTGAACAGAAGACATATCTTAACTGTTTTATGAGGAAATAAGAAAGTATGTAATTTGAAACAGAACGCCATCTATACTAGCCACACCCTGCCAATCTCTCATTATCTAGACACTTACTTAAGTAGCTGGGTGGCGAGTTTATGTGAAAATTTATAAGTGGTGCCATCTATGGGAAATTGTCTGAACTATAAGTTTTTTCATTGCACAGAAGGAATATCTTAACTGTTTTATGAGGAAATGAGAAAGTTTGTAATTTGAAACAGAACGCCAGCTATACTAGCCCCACCCTACCACTCTCCCATTATCTAGACACTTACTTAAGTAGCTGGGTGCCGAGTATATGTGAAAATTCATATGTGGTACCATCTATTGGAAATTGTCTGAACTAGAAGTTTTTTCATTGAACAGAAGAAATATCTTAACTGTTTTATGAAGAAATGAGAAAGTTTGTAATTTAAAACAGAACGCCAGCTATACTAGCCCCACCCTACCACTCTCCCATTATCTAGACACTTACTTAAGTAGCTGGGTGCCGAGAATATGTGAAAAATTTATAAGTGGTGCCATCTATTGGAAATTGTCTGAACTAGAAGTTTTTTCATTGAACCGAAGGAATATGTTAACTGTTTTATGAGGAAATGAGAAAGTTTGTAATTTGAAACAGAACGCCAGCTATACTAGCCCCACCCTACCACTCTCCCATTATCTAGACACTTACTTAAGTAGCTGGGTGCCGAGTATATGTGAAGAATTTATAAGTGGTGCCAACTATTGGAAATTGTCTGAACTATAAGTTTTTTCATTGAACAGAAGACAAATCTTAACTGTTTTATGAGGAAATGAGAAAGTTTGTAATTTGAAACAGAAACCCAGCTATACTAGCCCCACCCTGCCACTCTCCCATTATCTAGACACTTACTTAAGTAGCTGGGTGCCGAGTATATGTGAAGAATTTATAAGTGGTGCCATCTATTGGAAATTGTCTGAACTATAAGTTTTTTGATTGAACAGAAGAAATATCTTAACTCTTTTATGAGGAAATGAGAAAGTTTGTAATTTGAAACAGAACGCCAGCTATACTAGACCCACCCTGCTACTCTCCCATTATCTAGACACTTACTTAAGTAGCTGGGTGCCGAGTATATGTGAAGAATTTATAAGTGGTGCCATCTATTGGAAATTGTCTGAACTATAAGTTTTTTCATTGAACAGAAGAAATATCTTAACTCTTTTATGAGGAAATGAGAAAGTTTGTAATTTGAAACAGAACGCCAGCTATACTAGACCCACCCTGCCACTCTCCCATTATCTAGACACTCACTTAAGTAGCTGGGTGCCGAGTATATGTGAAGAATTTATAAGTGGTGCCATCTATTGGAAATTGTCTGAACTATAAGTTTTTTCATTGAACAAAAGAAATATCTTAACTGTTTTATGAGAAAATGAGAAAGTTTGTAATTTGAAACAGAACGCCAGCTATACTAGACCCACCCTGCCACTCTCCCATTATCTAGACACTTACTTAAGTAGCTGGGTGCCGAGTATATGTGAAGAATTTATAAGTGGTGCCATCTATTGGAAATTGTCTGAACTATAAGTTTTTCCATTGAACAGAAGAAATATCTTAACTCTTTTATGAGGAAATGAGAAAGTTTGTAATTTTAAACAGAACGCCAGCTATACTAGACCCACCCTGCCACTCTCCCATTATCTAGACACTCACTTAAGTAGCTGGGTGCCGAGTATATGTGAAGAATTTATAAGTGGTGCCATCTATTGGAAATTGTCTGAACTATAAGTTTTTTCATTGAACAAAAGAAATATCTTAACTGTTTTATGAGAAAATGAGAAAGTTTGTAATTTGAAACAGAACGCCAGCTATACTAGACCCACCCTGCCGCTCTCCCATTATCTAGACACTTACTTAAGTAGCTGGGTGCCGAGTATATGTGAAGAATTTATAAGTGGTGCCATCTATTGGAAATTGTCTGAACTATAAGTTTTTTCATTGAACAAAAGAAATATCTTAACTGTTTTATGAGAAAATGAGAAAGTTTGTAATTTGAAACAGAACGCCAGCTATACTAGCCCACCCTACCACTCTCCCATTATCTAGACACTTACTTAAGTAGCTGGGTGCCGAGTATATGTGAAGAATTTATAAGTGGTGCCATCTATTGGAAATTGTCTGAACTATAAGTTTTTTCATTGAACAGAAGACATATCTTAACTGTGTTATTAGGAAATGAGAAAGTTTGTAATTTGAAACAGAAACCCAGCTATACTAGACCCACCCTGCCGCTCTCCCATTATCTAGACACTTACTTAAGTAGCTGGGTGCCGAGTATATGTGAAGAATTTATAAGTGGTACCATCTATTGGAAATTGTCTGAACTATAAGTTTTTTCATTGAACAGAAGAAATACCTTAACTGTTTCATGAGGAAATGAGAAAGTTTGTAATTTGAAACAGAACGCCAGCTATACTAGACCCACCCTGCCACTCTCCCATTATCTAGACACTTACTTAAGTAGCTGGGTGCCGAGTATATGTGAAGAATTTATAAGTGGTGCCATCTATTGGAAATTGTTTTAACTATAAGTTTTTTCATTGAACAGAAGAAATATCTTAACTGTTTTATGAGGAAATGAGAAAGTTTGTAATTTGAAACAGAACGCCAGCTATACTAGCCCCACCCTGCCACTCTTCCATTATCTAGACACTTACTTAAGTAGCTGGGTGCCGAGTATATGTGAATAATTTATAAGTGGTGCCATCTATTGGAAATTATCTGAACTATAAGTTTTTTCATTGAACAGAAGACATATCTTAACTGTTTTATGAGGAAATAAGAAAGTTTGTAATTTGAAACAGAACGCCATCTATACTAGCCACACCCTGCCAATCTCTCATTATCTAGACACTTACTTAAGTAGCTGGGTGGCGAGTTTTTGTGAAAATTTATAAGTGGTGCCATCTATGGGAAATTGTCTGAACTATAAGTTTTTTCATTGCACAGAAGGAATATCTTAACTGTTTTATGAGGAAATGAGAAAGTTTGTAATTTGAAACAGAACGCCAGCTATACTAGCCCCACCCTACCACTCTCCCAATATCTAGACACTTACTTAAGTAGCTGGGTGCCGAGTATATGTGAAAATTCATATGTGGTACCATCTATTGGAAATTGTCTGAACTAGAAGTTTTTTCATTGAACAGAAGAAATATCTTAACTGTTTTATGAAGAAATGAGAAAGTTTGTAATTTAAAACAGAACGCCAGCTATACTAGCCCCACCCTACCACTCTCACATTATCTAGACACTTACTTAAGTAGCTGGGTGCCGAGAATATGTGAAAAATTTATAAGTGGTACCATCTATTGAAAATTGTCTGAACTAGAAGTTTTTTCATTGAACAGAAGAAATATCTTAACTGTTTTATCAAGAAATGAGAAAGTTTATAATTTGAAACAGAACGCCAGCTATACTAGCCCCACCCTACCACTCTCCCATTATCTAGACACTTACTTAAGTAGCTGGGTGCCGAGAATATGTGAAAAATTTATAAGTGGTACCATCTATTGAAAATTGTCTGAACTAGAAGTTTTTTCATTGAACAGAAGGAATATCTTAACTGTTTTATGAGGAAATGAGAAAGTTTGTAATTTGAAACAGAACGCCAGCTATACTAGACCCACCCTACCAATCTCTCATTATCTAGACACTTACTTAAGTAGCTGGGTGGCGAGTATATCTGAAAATGTATAAGTGGTGCCATCTATTGGAAATTGTCTGAACTATAATTTTTCTTAATTGAACCGAAGGAATATGTTAACTGTTCTATGAGGAAATGAGAAAGTTTGTAATTTGAAACAGAACGCCAGCTATACTAGCCCCACCCTACCACTCTCCCATTATCTAGACACTTACTTAAGTAGCTGGGTGCCGAGTATATGTGAAGAATTTATAAGTGGTGCCATCTATTGGAAATTGTATGAACTATAAGTTTTTTGATTGAACAGAAGAAATATCTTTACTCTTTTATGAGGAAATGAGAAAGTTTGTAATTTGAAACAGAACGCCAGCTATACTAGACCCACCCTGCTACTCTCCCATTATCTAGACACTTACTTAAGTAGCTGGGTGCCGAGTATATGTGAAGAATTTATAAGTGGTGCCATCTATTGGAAATTGTCTGAACTATAAGTTTTTTCATTGAACAGAAGAAATATCTTAACTCTTTTATGAGGAAATGAGAAAGTTTGTAATTTGAAACAGAACGCCAGCTATACTAGAACCACCCTGCCACTCTCCCATTATCTAGACACTCACTTAAGTAGCTGGGTGCCGAGTATATGTGAAGAATTTATAAGTGGTGCCATCTATTGGAAATTGTCTGAACTATAAGTTTTTTCATTGAACAAAAGAAATATCTTGACTGTTTTATGAGAAAATGAGAAAGTTTGTAATTTGAAACAGAACGCCAGCTATACTAGACCCACCCTGCCACTCTCCCATTATCTAGACACTTACTTAAGTAGCTGGGTGCCGAGTATATGTGAAGAATTTATAAGTGGTGCCATCTATTGGAAATTGTCTGAACTATAAGTTTTTTCATTGAACAAAAGAAATATCTTAACTGTTTTATGAGGAAATGAGAAAGTTTGTAATTTGAAACAGAACGCCAGCTATACTAGCCCCACCCTGCCACTCTCCCATTATCTAGACACTTACTTAAGTAGCTGGGTGCCGAGTATATGTGAAGAATTTATAAGTGGTGCTATCTATTGGAAATTGTCTGAACTATAAGTTTTTTCATTGAACAGAAGAAATATCTTAACTGTTTTATGAGGAAATGAGAAAGTTTGTAATTTGAAACAGAACGCCAGCTATACTAGCCCCACCCTGCCACTCTCCCATTATCTAGACACTTACTTAAGTAGCTGGGTGCCGAGTATATGTGAATAATTTATAAGTGGTGCCATCTATTGGAAATTATCTGAACTATAAGTTTTTTCATTGAACAGAAGACATATCTTAACTGTTTTATGAGGAAATAAGAAAGTTTGTAATTTGAAACAGAACGCCATCTATACTAGCCACACCCTGCCAATCTCTCATTATCTAGACACTTACTTAAGTAGCTGGGTGGCGAGTATATCTGAAAATTTATAAGTGGTGCCATCTATTGGAAATTGTCTGAACTATAAGTTTTTTCATTGAACAGAAGAAATACCTTAACTGTTTTATGAGGAAATGAGAAAGTTTGTAATTTGAAACAGAACGCCAGCTATGCTAGCCCCACCCTGCCACTCTCCCATTATCTAGACACTTACTTAAGTAGCTGGGTGCCGAGTATATGTGAAAATTCATATGTGGTACCATCTATTGGAAATTGTTTTAACTATAAGTTTTTTCATTGAACAGAAGAAATATCTTAACTGTTTTATGAGGAAATGAGAAAGTTTGTAATTTGAAACAGAACGCCAGCTATACTAGCCCCACCCTGCCACTCTTCCATTATCTAGACACTTACTTAAGAAGCTGGGTGCCGAGTATATGTGAATAATTTATAAGTGGTGTCATCTATTGGAAATTATCTGAACTATAAGTTTTTTCATTGAACAGAAGACATATCTTAACTGTTTTATGAGGAAATAAGAAAGTATGTAATTTGAAACAGAACGCCATCTATACTAGCCACACCCTGCCAATCTCTCATTATCTAGACACTTACTTAAGTAGCTGGGTGGCGAGTTTATGTGAAAATTTATAAGTGGTGCCATCTATGGGAAATTGTCTGAACTATAAGTTTTTTTCATTGCACAGAAGGAATATCTTAACTGTTTTATGAGGAAATGAGAAAGTTTGTAATTTGAAACAGAACGCCAGCTATACTAGCCCCACCCTACCACTCTCCCATTATCTAGACACTTACTTAAGTAGCTGGGTGCCGAGTATATGTGAAAATTCATATGTGGTACCATCTATTGGAAATTGTCTGAACTAGAAGTTTTTTCATTGAACAGAAGAAATATCTTAACTGTTTTATGAAGAAATGAGAAAGTTTGTAATTTAAAACAGAACGCCAGCTATACTAGCCCCACCCTACCACTCTCCCATTATCTAGACACTTACTTAAGTAGCTGGGTGCCGAGAATATGTGAAAAATTTATAAGTGGTGCCATCTATTGGAAATTGTCTGAACTAGAAGTTTTTTCATTGAACAGAAGAAATATCTTAACTGTTTTATGAAGAAATGAGAAAGTTTGTAATTTGAAACAGAACGCCAGCTATACTGGCCCCACCCTGCTACTCTCCCATTATCTAGACATTTAATTAAGTAGCTGGGTGCCGAGAATATGTGAAAAATTTATAAGTGGTACCATCTATTGAAAATTGTCTGAACTAGAAGTTTTTTCATTGAACAGAAGAAATTTCTTAACTGTTTTATCAAGAAATGAGAAAGTTTGTAATTTGAAACAGAACGCCAGCTATACTAGCCCCGCCCTACCACTCTCCCATTATCTAGACACTTACTTAAGTAGCTGGGTGCCGAGTATATGTGAAAATTTATAAGTGGTGCCATCTATTGGAAATTGTCTGAACTAGAAGTTTTTTCATTGAACAGAAGAAATATCTTAACTGTTTTATGAAGAAATGAGAAAGTTTGTAATTTAAAACAGAACGCCAACTATACTAGCCCCACCCTACCACTCTCCCATTATCTAGACACTTACTTAAGTAGCTGGGTGCCGAGAATATGTGAAAAATTTATAAGTGGTACCACCTATTGAAAATTGTCTGAACTAGAAGTTTTTTCATTGAACAGAAGAAATATCTTAACTGTTTTATCAAGAAATGAGAAAGTTTGTAATTTGAAACAGAACGCCAGCTATACTAGCCCCACCCTACCACTCTCCCATTATTAGACACTTACTTAAGTAGCTGGGTGCCGAGTATATGTGAAAAATTTATAAGTGGTGCCATCTATTGGAAATTGTCTGAACTATAAATTTTTTCAATTGAACCGAAGGAATATGTTAACTGTTTTATGAGGAAATGAGAAAGTTTGTAATTTGAAACAGAACGCCAGCTATACTAGCCCCACCCTACCACTCTCCCATTATGTAGACACTTACTTAAGTAGCTGGGTGCCGAGTATATGTGAAAAATTTATAAGTGGTGCCATCTATTGGAAATTGTCTGAACTATAAGTTTTTTCATTGAACAGAAGACATATCTTAACTGTTTTATGAGGAAATGAGAAAGTTTGTAATTTGATACAGAACGCCTGCTATACTAGCCCCGCCCCGCCCCTCTCCCATTATCTAGACACATACTTTAGTATCTGGGTGCCGAGTATATGTGAAGAATTTATAAGTGGTGCCATCTATTGAAAATTGTCTGAACTATAAGTTTTTTCATTGAACAGAAGGAATATCTTAAGTGTTTTATGAGGAAATGAGAAAGTTTGTAATTTGAAACAGAACGCCAGCTATACTAGCCCCACCCTACCACTCTCCCATTATCTAGACACTTACTTAAGTAGCTGGGTGCCGAGTATATGTGAAAATTTATAAGTGGTGCCATCTATTGGAAATTGTCTGAACTAGAAGTTTTTTCATTGAACAGAAGAAATATCTTAACTGTTTTATCAAGAAATGAGAAAGTTTGTAATTTGAAACAGAACGCCAGCTATACTAGCCCCACCCTACCACTCTTCCATTATCTAGACACTTACTTAAGTAGCTGGGTGCCGAGTATATGTGAAGAATTTATAAGTGGTGCCATCTATTGGAAATTGTCTGAACTATAAATTTTTTCATTGAACAGAAGACATATCTTAACTGTTTTATGAGGAAATGAGAAAGTTTGTAACTTGAAACAGAACGCCAGCTATACTAGCCCCACCCTGCCACTCTCCCATTATCTAGACACATACTTAAGTAGCTGGGTGCCGAGTATATGTGAAGAATTTATGAGTGGTGCCATCTATTGGAAATTGTCTGAGCTATAAGTTTTTTCATTGAACAGAAGAAATATGTTAACTGTTTTATGAGGATATGAGAAAGTTTGTAATTTGAAGCAGAACGCCAGCTATACTGGCCCCACCCTACCACTCTCCCATTATCTAGATACTTACTTAAGTAGCTGGGTGGCGAGTATATGTGAAAAATTTATAAGTGGTGCCATCTATTGGAAATTGTCTGAACTAAAAGTTTTTTCATTGAACAGAAGGAATATCTTAAGTGTTTTATGAGGAAATGAGAAAGTTTGTAATTTGAAACAGAACGCCAGCTATACTAGCCCCACCCTACCACTCTCCCATTATCTAGACACTTACAAGTGGTACCATCTATTGAAAATTGTCTGAACTAGAAGTTTTTTCATTGAACAGAAGAAATATCTTAACTGTTTTATCAAGAAATGAGAAAGTTTGTAATTTGAAACAGAACGCCAGCTATACTAGACCCACCCTGCCACTCTCCCATTATCTAGACACTTACTTAAGTAGCTGGGTGCCGAGTATATGTGAAGAATTTATAAGTGGTGCTATATATTGGAAATTGTCTGAACTATAAGTTTTTTCATTGAACAGAAGAAATATCTTAACTCTTTTATGAGGAAATGAGAAAGTTTGTAATTTTAAACAGAACGCCAGCTATACTAGACCCACCCTGCCACTCTCCCATTATCTAGACACTCACTTAAGTAGCTGGGTGCCGAGTATATGTGAAGAATTTATAAGTGGTGCCATCTATTGGAAATTGTCTGAACTATAAGTTTTTTCATTGAACAAAAGAAATATCTTAACTGTTTTATGAGAAAATGAGAAAGTTTGTAATTTGAAACAGAACGCCAGCTATACTAGACCCACCCTGCCGCTCTCCCATTATCTAGACACTTACTTAAGTAGCTGGGTGCCGAGTATATGTGAAGAATTTATAAGTGGTGCCATCTATTGGAAATTGTCTGAACTATAAGTTTTTTCATTGAACAAAAGAAATATCTTAACTGTTTTATGAGAAAATGAGAAAGTTTGTAATTTGAAACAGAACGCCGGCTATACTAGCCCCACCCTACCACTCTCCCATTATCTAGACACTTACTTAAGTAGCTGGGTGCCGAGTATATGTGAAGAATTTATAAGTGGTGCCATCTATTGGAAATTGTCTGAACTATAAGTTTTTTCATTGAACAGAAGACATATCTTAACTGTTTTATTAGGAAATGAGAAAGTTTGTAATTTGAAACAGAAACCCAGCTATACTAGACCCACCCTGCCGCTCTCCCATTATCTAGACACTTACTTAAGTAGTTGGGTGCCGAGTATATGTGAAGAATTTATAAGTGGTACCATCTATTGGAAATTGTCTGAACTATAAGTTTTTTCATTGAACAGAAGAAATACCTTAACTGTTTCATGAGGAAATGAGAAAGTTTGTAATTTGAAACAGAACGCCAGCTATACTAGACCCACCCTGCCACTCTCCCATTATCTAGACGCTTACTTAAGTAGCTGGGTGCCGAGTATATGTGAAGAATTTATAAGTGGTGCCATCTATTGGAAATTGTTTTAACTATAAGTTTTTTCATTGAACAGAAGAAATATCTTAACTGTTTTATGAGGAAATGAGAAAGTTTGTAATTTGAAACAGAACGCCAGCTATACTAGCCCCACCCTGCCACTCTTCCATTATCTAGACACTTACTTAAGTAGCTGGGTGCCGAGTATATGTGAATAATTTATAAGTGGTGCCATCTATTGGAAATTATCTGAACTATAAGTTTTTTCATTGAACAGAAGACATATCTTAACTGTTTTATGAGGAAATAAGAAAGTTTGTAATTTGAAACAGAACGCCATCTATACTAGCCACACCCTGCCAATCTCTCATTATCTAGACACTTACTTAAGTAGCTGGGTGGCGAGTTTATGTGAAAATTTATAAGTGGTGCCATCTATGGGAAATTGTCTGAACTATAAGTTTTTTCATTGCACAGAAGGAATATCTTAACTGTTTTATGAGGAAATGAGAAAGTTTGTAATTTGAAACAGAACGCCAGCTATACTAGCCCCACCCTACCACTCTCCCATTATCTAGACACTTACTTAAGTAGCTGGGTGCCGAGTATATGTGAAAATTCATATGTGGTACCATCTATTGGAAATTGTCTGAACTAGAAGTTTTTTCATTGAACAGAAGAAATATCTTAACTGTTTTATGAAGAAATGAGAAAGTTTGTAATTTAAAACAGAACGCCAGCTATACTAGCCCCACCCTACCACTCTCACATTATCTAGACACTTACTTAAGTAGCTGGGTGCCGAGAATATGTGAAAAATTTATAAGTGGTACCATCTATTGAAAATTGTCTGAACTAGAAGTTTTTTCATTGAACAGAAGAAATATCTTAACTGTTTTATCAAGAAATGAGAAAGTTTATAATTTGAAACAGAACGCCAGCTATACTAGCCCCACCCTACCACTCTCCCATTATCTAGACACTTACTTAAGTAGCTGGGTGCCGAGAATATGTGAAAAATTTATAAGTGGTACCATCTATTGAAAATTGTCTGAACTAGAAGTTTTTTCATTGAACAGAAGGAATATCTTAACTGTTTTATGAGGAAATGAGAAAGTTGGTAATTTGAAACAGAACGCCAGCTATACTAGACCCACCCTACCAATCTCTCATTATCTAGACACTTACTTAAGTAGCTGGGTGGCGAGTATATCTGAAAATGTATAAGTGGTGCCATCTATTGGAAATTGTCTGAACTATAATTTTTTTTAATTGAACCGAAGGAATATGTTAACTGTTCTATGAGGAAATGAGAAAGTTTGTAATTTGAAACAGAACGCCAGCTATACTAGCCCCACCCTACCACTCTCCTATTATCTAGACACTTACTTAAGTAGCTGGGTGCCGAGTATATGTGAAGAATTTATAAGTGGTGCCATCTATTGGAAATTGTCTGAACTATAAGTTTTTTGATTGAACAGAAGAAATATCTTAACTCTTTTATGAGGAAATGAGAAAGTTTGTAATTTGAAACAGAACGCCAGCTATACTAGACCCACCCTGCTACTCTCCCATTATCTAGACACTTACTTAAGTAGCTGGGTGCCGAGTATATGTGAAGAATTTATAAGTGGTGCCATCTATTGGAAATTGTCTGAACTATAAGTTTTTTCATTGAACAGAAGAAATATCTTAACTCTTTTATGAGGAAATGAGAAAGTTTGTAATTTGAAACAGAACGCCAGCTATACTAGAACCACCCTGCCACTCTCCCATTATCTAGACACTCACTTAAGTAGCTGGGTGCCGAGTATATGTGAAGAATTTATAAGTGGTGCCATCTATTGGAAATTGTCTGAACTATAAGTTTTTTCATTGAACAAAAGAAATATCTTGACTGTTTTATGAGAAAATGAGAAAGTTTGTAATTTGAAACAGAACGCCAGCTATACTAGACCCACCCTGCCACTCTCCCATTATCTAGACACTTACTTAAGTAGCTGGGTGCCGAGTATATGTGAAGAATTTATAAGTGGTGCCATCTATTGGAAATTGTCTGAACTATAAGTTTTTTCATTGAACAAAAGAAATATCTTAACTGTTTTATGAGGAAATGAGAAAGTTTGTAATTTGAAACAGAACGCCAGCTATACTAGACCCACCCTGCCGCTCTCCCATTATCTAGACACTTACTTAAGTAGCTGGGTGCCGAGTATATGTGAAGAATTTATAAGTGGTGCCATCTATTGGAAATTGTCTGAACTATAAGTTTTTTCATTGAACAAAAGAAATATCTTAACTGTTTTATGAGAAAATGAGAAAGTTTGTAATTTGAAACAGAACGCCAGCTATACTAGCCCCACCTTGCCACTGTCCCATTATCTAGACACTTTCTTAAGTAGCTGGGTGCCGACTATATGTGAAGAATTTATAAGTGGTGCTATCTATTGGAAATTGTCTGAACTATAAGTTTTTTCATTGAACAGAAGAAATATCTTAACTGTTTTATGAGGAAATGAGAAAGTTTGTAATTTGAAACAGAACGCCAGCTATACTAGCCCCACCCCGCCACTCTCCCATTATCTAGACACTTACTTAAGTAGCTGGGTGCCGAGTATATGTGAATAATTTATAAGTGGTGCCATCTATTGGAAATTATCTGAACTATAAGTTTTTTCATTGAACAGAAGACATATCTTAACTGTTTTATGAGGAAATAAGAAAGTTTGTAATTTGAAACAGAACGCCATCTATACTAGCCACACCCTGCCAATCTCTCATTATCTAGACACTTACTTAAGTAGCTGGGTGGCGAGTATATCTGAAAATTTATAAGTGGTGCCATCTATTGGAAATTGTCTGAACTATGAGTTTTTTCATTGAACAGAAGAAATACCTTAACTGTTTTATGAGGAAATGAGAAAGTTTGTAATTTGAAACAGAACGCCAGCTATGCTAGCCCCACCCTGCCACTCTCCCATTATCTAGACACTTACTTAAGTAGCTGGGTGCCGAGTATATGTGAATAATTTATAAGTGGTGCCATCTATTGGAAATTGTTTTAACTATAAGTTTTTTCATTGAACAGAAGAAATATCTTAACTGTTTTATGAGGAAATGAGAAAGTTTGTAATTTGAAACAGAACGCCAGCTATACTAGCCCCACCCTGCCACTCTTCCATTATCTAGACACTTACTTAAGAAGCTGGGTGCCGAGTATATGTGAATAATTTATAAGTGGTGTCATCTATTGGAAATTATCTGAACTATAAGTTTTTTCATTGAACAGAAGACATATCTTAACTGTTTTATGAGGAAATAAGAAAGTATGTAATTTGAAACAGAACGCCATCTATACTAGCCACACCCTGCCAATCTCTCATTATCTAGACACTTACTTAAGTAGCTGGGTGGCGAGTTTATGTGAAAATTTATAAGTGGTGCCATCTATGGGAAATTGTCTGAACTATAAGTTTTTTCATTGCACAGAAGGAATATCTTAACTGTTTTATGAGGAAATGAGAAAGTTTGTAATTTGAAACAGAACGCCAGCTATACTAGCCCCACCCTACCACTCTCCCATTATCTAGACACTTACTTAAGTAGCTGGGTGCCGAGTATATGTGAAAATTCATATGTGGTACCATCTATTGGAAATTGTCTGAACTAGAAGTTTTTTCATTGAACAGAAGACATATCTTAACTGTTTTATGAGGAAATAAGAAAGTATGTAATTTGAAACAGAACGCCATCTATACTAGCCACACCCTGCCAATCTCTCATTATCTAGACACTTACTTAAGTAGCTGGGTGGCGAGTTTATGTGAAAATTTATAAGTGGTGCCATCTATGGGAAATTGTCTGAACTATAAGTTTTTTCATTGCACAGAAGGAATATCTTAACTGTTTTATGAGGAAATGAGAAAGTTTGTAATTTGAAACAGAACGCCAGCTATACTAGCCCCACCCTACCACTCTCCCATTATCTAGACACTTACTTAAGTAGCTGGGTGCCGAGTATATGTGAAAATTTATAAGTGGTGCCATCTATTGGAAATTGTCTGAACTAGAAGTTTTTTCATTGAACAGAAGAAATATCTTAACTGTTTTATCAAGAAATGAGAAAGTTTGTAATTTGAAACAGAACGCCAGCTATACTAGCCCCACCCTACCACTCTTCCATTATCTAGACACTTACTTAAGTAGCTGGGTGCCGAGTATATGTGAAGAATTTATAAGTGGTGCCATCTATTGGAAATTGTCTGAACTATAAATTTTTTCATTGAACAGAAGACATATCTTAACTGTTTTATGAGGAAATGAGAAAGTTTGTAACTTGAAACAGAACGCCAGCTATACTAGCCCCACCCTGCCACTCTCCCATTATCTAGACACATACTTTAGTAGCTGGGTGCCGAGTATATGTGAAGAATTTATGAGTGGTGCCATCTATTGGAAATTGTCTGAGCTATAAGTTTTTTCATTGAACAGAAGAAATATGTTAACTGTTTTATGAGGATATGAGAAAGTTTGTAATTTGAAGCAGAACGCCAGCTATACTAGCCCCACCCTACCACTCTCCCATTATCTAGACACTTACTTAAGTAGCTGGGTGGCGAGTATATGTGAAAAATTTATAAGTGGTGCCATCTATTGGAAATTGTCTGAACTAAAAGTTTTTTCATTGAACAGAAGGAATATCTTAAGTGTTTTATGAGGAAATGAGAAAGTTTGTAATTTGAAACAGAACGCCAGCTATACTAGCCCCACCCTACCACTCTCCCATTATCTAGACACTTACAAGTGGTACCATCTATTGAAAATTGTCTGAACTAGAAGTTTTTTCATTGAACAGAAGAAATATCTTAACTGTTTTATCAAGAAATGAGAAAGTTTGTAATTTGAAACAGAACGCCAGCTATACTAGACCCACCCTGCCACTCTCCCATTATCTAGACACTTACTTAAGTAGCTGGGTGCCGAGTATATGTGAAGAATTTATAAGTGGTGCCATCTATTGGAAATTGTCTGAACTATAAGTTTTTTCATTGAACAGAAGAAATATCTTAACTCTTTTATGAGGAAATGAGAAAGTTTGTAATTTTAAACAGAACGCCAGCTATACTAGACCCACCCTGCCACTCTCCCATTATCTAGACACTTACTTAAGTAGCTGGGTGCCGAGTATATGTGAAGAATTTATAAGTGGTGCCATCTATTGGAAATTGTCTGAACTATAAGTTTTTTCATTGAACAGAAGAAATATCTTAACTCTTTTATGAGGAAATGAGAAAGTTTGTAATTTGAAACAGAACGCCAGCTATACTAGAACCACCCTGCCACTCTCCCATTATCTAGACACTCACTTAAGTAGCTGGGTGCCGAGTATATGTGAAGAATTTATAAGTGGTGCCATCTATTGGAAATTGTCTGAACTATAAGTTTTTTCATTGAACAAAAGAAATATCTTGACTGTTTTATGAGAAAATGAGAAAGTTTGTAATTTGAAACAGAACGCCAGCTATACTAGACCCACCCTGCCACTCTCCCATTATCTAGACACTTACTCAAGTAGCTGGGTGCCGAGTATATGTGAAGAATTTATAAGTGGTGCCATCTATTGGAAATTGTCTGAACTATAAGTTTTTTCATTGAACAGAAGACATATCTTAACTGTTTTATTAGGAAATAAGAAAGTTTGTAATTTGAAACAGAAACCCAGCTATACTAGACCCACCCTGCCGCTCTCCCATTATCTAGACACTTACTTAAGTAGCTGGGTGCCGAGTATATGTGAAGAATTTATAAGTGGTACCATCTATTGGAAATTGTCTGAACTATAAGTTTTTTCATTGAACAGAAGAAATACCTTAACTGTTTCATGAGGAAATGAGAAAGTTTGTAATTTGAAACAGAACGCCAGCTATACTAGACCCACCCTGCCACTCTCCCATTATCTAGACGCTTACTTAAGTAGCTGGGTGCCGAGTATATGTGAAGAATTTATAAGTGGTGCCATCTATTGGAAATTGTTTTAACTATAAGTTTTTTCATTGAACAGAAGAAATATCTTAACTGTTTTATGAGGAAATGAGAAAGTTTGTAATTTGAAACAGAACGCCAGCTATACTAGCCCCACCCTGCCACTCTTCCATTATCTAGACACTTACTTAAGTAGCTGGGTGCCGAGTATATGTGAATAATTTATAAGTGGTGCCATCTATTGGAAATTATCTGAACTATAAGTTTTTTCATTGAACAGAAGACATATCTTAACTGTTTTATGAGGAAATAAGAAAGTTTGTAATTTGAAACAGAACGCCATCTATACTAGCCACACCCTGCCAATCTCTCATTATCTAGACACTTACTTAAGTAGCTGGGTGGCGAGTTTATGTGAAAATTTATAAGTGGTGCCATCTATGGGAAATTGTCTGAACTATAAGTTTTTTCATTGCACAGAAGGAATATCTTAACTGTTTTATGAGGAAATGAGAAAGTTTGTAATTTGAAACAGAACGCCAGCTATACTAGCCCCACCCTACCACTCTCCCATTATCTAGACACTTACTTAAGTAGCTGGGTGCCGAGAATATGTGAAAAATTTATAAGTGGTACCATCTATTGAAAATTGTCTGAACTAGAAGTTTTTTCATTGAACAGAAGAAATATCTTAACTGTTTTATGAGGAAATGAGAAAGTTTGTAATTTGAAACAGAACGCCAGCTATACTAGCCCCACCCTACCACTCTCCCATTATCTAGACACTTACAAGTGGTACCATCTATTGAAAATTGTCTGAACTAGAAGTTTTTTCATTGAACAGAAGAAATATCTTAACTGTTTTATCAAGAAATGAGAAAGTTTGTAATTTGAAACAGAACGCCAGCTATACTAGACCCACCCTGCCACTCTCCCATTATCTAGACACTTACTTAAGTAGCTGGGTGCCGAGTATATGTGAAGAATTTATAAGTGGTGCCATCTATTGGAAATTGTCTGAACTATAAGTTTTTTCATTGAACAAAAGAAATATCTTAACTGTTTTATGAGGAAATGAGAAAGTTTGTAATTTGAAACAGAACGCCAGCTATACTAGACCCACCCTGCCGCTCTCCCATTATCTAGACACTTACTTAAGTAGCTGGGTGCCGAGTATATGTGAAGAATTTATAAGTGGTGCCATCTATTGGAAATTGTCTGAACTATAAGTTTTTTCATTGAACAAAAGAAATATCTTAACTGTTTTATGAGAAAATGAGAAAGTTTGTAATTTGAAACAGAACGCCAGCTATACTAGCCCCACCTTGCCACTGTCCCATTATCTAGACACTTTCTTAAGTAGCTGGGTGCCGAGTATATGTGAAGAATTTATAAGTGGTGCTATCTATTGGAAATTGTCTGAACTATAAGTTTTTTCATTGAACAGAAGAAATATCTTAACTGTTTTATGAGGAAATGAGAAAGTTTGTAATTTGAAACAGAACGCCAGCTATACTAGCCCCACCCTGCCACTCTCCCATTATCTAGACACTTACTTAAGTAGCTGGGTGCCGAGTATATGTGAATAATTTATAAGTGGTGCCATCTATTGGAAATTATCTGAACTATAAGTTTTTTCATTGAACAGAAGACATATCTTAACTGTTTTATGAGGAAATAAGAAAGTTTGTAATTTGAAACAGAACGCCATCTATACTAGCCACACCCTGCCAATCTCTCATTATCTAGACACTTACTTAAGTAGCTGGGTGGCGAGTATATCTGAAAATTTATAAGTGGTGCCATCTATTGGAAATTGTTTTAACTATAAGTTTTTTCATTGAACAGAAGAAATACCTTAACTGTTTTATGAGGAAATGAGAAAGTTTGTAATTTGAAACAGAACGCCAGCTATGCTAGCCCCACCCTGCCACTCTCCCATTATCTAGACACTTACTTAAGTAGCTGGGTGGCGAGTTCATGTGAAAATTTATAAGTGGTGCCATCTATGGGAAATTGTCTGAACTATAAGTTTTTTCATTGCACAGAAGGAATATCTTAACTGTTTTATGAGGAAATGAGAAAGTTTGTAATTTGAAACAGAACGCCAGCTATACTAGCCCCACCCTACCACTCTCCCATTATCTAGACACTTACTTAAGTAGCTGGGTGCCGAGTATATGTGAAAATTCATATGTGGTACCATCTATTGGAAATTGTCTGAACTAGAAGTTTTTTCATTGAACAGAAGAAATATCTTAACTGTTTTATGAAGAAATGAGAAAGTTTGTAATTTAAAACAGAACGCCAGCTATACTAGCCCCACCCTACCACTCTCCCATTATCTAGACACTTACTTAAGTAGCTGGGTGGCGAGTATATGTGAAAAATTTATAAGTGGTGCCATCTATTGGAAATTGTCTGAACTAAAAGTTTTTTCATTGAACAGAAGGAATATCTTAAGTGTTTTATGAGGAAATGAGAAAGTTTGTAATTTGAAACAGAACGCCAGCTATACTAGCCCCACCCTACCACTCTCCCATTATCTAGACACTTACAAGTGGTACCATCTATTGAAAATTGTCTGAACTAGAAGTTTTTTCATTGAACAGAAGAAATATCTTAACTGTTTTATCAAGAAATGAGAAAGTTTGTAATTTGAAACAGAACGCCAGCTATACTAGACCCACCCTGCCACTCTCCCATTATCTAGACACTTACTTAAGTAGCTGGGTGCCGAGTATATGTGAAGAATTTATAAGTGGTGCCATCTATTGGAAATTGTCTGAACTATAAGTTTTTTCATTGAACAGAAGAAATATCTTAACTCTTTTATGAGGAAATGAGAAAGTTTGTAATTTTAAACAGAACGCCAGCTATACTAGACCCACCCTGCCACTCTCCCATTATCTAGACACTCACTTAAGTAGCTGGGTGCCGAGTATATGTGAAGAATTTATAAGTGGTGCCATCTATTGGAAATTGTCTGAACTATAAGTTTTTTCATTGAACAAAAGAAATATCTTAACTGTTTTATGAGAAAATGAGAAAGTTTGTAATTTGAAACAGAACGCCAGCTATACTAGACCCACCCTGCCGCTCTCCCATTATCTAGACACTTACTTAAGTAGCTGGGTGCCGAGTATATGTGAAGAATTTATAAGTGGTGCCATCTATTGGAAATTGTCTGAACTATAAGTTTTTTCATTGAACAAAAGAAATATCTTAACTGTTTTATGAGAAAATGAGAAAGTTTGTAATTTGAAACAGAACGCCAGCTATACTAGCCCCACCCTACCACTCTCCCATTATCTAGACACTTACTTAAGTAGCTGGGTGCCGAGTATATGTGAAGAATTTATAAGTGGTGCCATCTATTGGAAATTGTCTGAACTATAAGTTTTTTCATTGAACAGAAGACATATCTTAACTGTTTTATTAGGAAATAAGAAAGTTTGTAATTTGAAACAGAAACCCAGCTATACTAGACCCACCCTGCCGCTCTCCCATTATCTAGACACTTACTTAAGTAGCTGGGTGCCGAGTATATGTGAAGAATTTATAAGTGGTACCATCTATTGGAAATTGTCTGAACTATAAGTTTTTTCATTGAACAGAAGAAATACCTTAACTGTTTCATGAGGAAATGAGAAAGTTTGTAATTTGAAACAGAACGCCAGCTATACTAGACCCACCCTGCCACTCTCCCATTATCTAGACGCTTACTTAAGTAGCTGGGTGCCGAGTATATGTGAAGAATTTATAAGTGGTGCCATCTATTGGAAATTGTTTTAACTATAAGTTTTTTCATTGAACAGAAGAAATATCTTAACTGTTTTATGAGGAAATGAGAAAGTTTGTAATTTGAAACAGAACGCCAGCTATACTAGCCCCACCCTGCCACTCTTCCATTATCTAGACACTTACTTAAGTAGCTGGGTGCCGAGTATATGTGAATAATTTATAAGTGGTGCCATCTATTGGAAATTATCTGAACTATAAGTTTTTTCATTGAACAGAAGACATATCTTAACTGTTTTATGAGGAAATAAGAAAGTTTGTAATTTGAAACAGAACGCCATCTATACTAGCCACACCCTGCCAATCTCTCATTATCTAGACACTTACTTAAGTAGCTGGGTGGCGAGTTTATGTGAAAATTTATAAGTGGTGCCATCTATGGGAAATTGTCTGAACTATAAGTTTTTTCATTGCACAGAAGGAATATCTTAACTGTTTTATGAGGAAATGAGAAAGTTTGTAATTTGAAACAGAACGCCAGCTATACTAGCCCCACCCTACCACTCTCCCATTATCTAGACACTTACTTAAGTAGCTGGGTGCCGAGTATATGTGAAAATTCATATGTGGTACCATCTATTGGAAATTGTCTGAACTAGAAGTTTTTTCATTGAACAGAAGAAATATCTTAACTGTTTTATGAAGAAATGAGAAAGTTTGTAATTTAAAACAGAACGCCAGCTATACTAGCCCCACCCTACCACTCTCACATTATCTAGACACTTACTTAAGTAGCTGGGTGCCGAGAATATGTGAAAAATTTATAAGTGGTACCATCTATTGAAAATTGTCTGAACTAGAAGTTTTTTCATTGAACAGAAGAAATATCTTAACTGTTTTATCAAGAAATGAGAAAGTTTATAATTTGAAACAGAACGCCAGCTATACTAGCCCCACCCTACCACTCTCCCATTATCTAGACACTTACTTAAGTAGCTGGGTGCCGAGAATATGTGAAAAATTTATAAGTGGTACCATCTATTGAAAATTGTCTGAACTAGAAGTTTTTTCATTGAACAGAAGGAATATCTTAACTGTTTTATGAGGAAATGAGAAAGTTTGTAATTTGAAACAGAACGCCAGCTATACTAGACCCACCCTACCAATCTCTCATTATCTAGACACTTACTTAAGTAGCTGGGTGGCGAGTATATCTGAAAATGTATAAGTGGTGCCATCTATTGGAAATTGTCTGAACTATAATTTTTTTTAATTGAACCGAAGGAATATGTTAACTGTTCTATGAGGAAATGAGAAAGTTTGTAATTTGAAACAGAACGCCAGCTATACTAGCCCCACCCTACCACTCTCCTATTATCTAGACACTTACTTAAGTAGCTGGGTGCCGAGTATATGTGAAGAATTTATAAGTGGTGCCATCTATTGGAAATTGTCTGAACTATAAGTTTTTTGATTGAACAGAAGAAATATCTTAACTCTTTTATGAGGAAATGAGAAAGTTTGTAATTTGAAACAGAACGCCAGCTATACTAGACCCACCCTGCTACTCTCCCATTATCTAGACACTTACTTAAGTAGCTGGGTGCCGAGTATATGTGAAGAATTTATAAGTGGTGCCATCTATTGGAAATTGTCTGAACTATAAGTTTTTTCATTGAACAGAAGAAATATCTTAACTCTTTTATGAGGAAATGAGAAAGTTTGTAATTTGAAACAGAACGCCAGCTATACTAGAACCACCCTGCCACTCTCCCATTATCTAGACACTCACTTAAGTAGCTGGGTGCCGAGTATATGTGAAGAATTTATAAGTGGTGCCATCTATTGGAAATTGTCTGAACTATAAGTTTTTTCATTGAACAAAAGAAATATCTTGACTGTTTTATGAGAAAATGAGAAAGTTTGTAATTTGAAACAGAACGCCAGCTATACTAGACCCACCCTGCCACTCTCCCATTATCTAGACACTTACTCAAGTAGCTGGGTGCCGAGTATATGTGAAGAATTTATAAGTGGTGCCATCTATTGGAAATTGTCTGAACTATAAGTTTTTTCATTGAACAAAAGAAATATCTTAACTGTTTTATGAGGAAATGAGAAAGTTTGTAATTTGAAACAGAACGCCAGCTATACTAGACCCACCCTGCCGCTCTCCCATTATCTAGACACTTACTTAAGTAGCTGGGTGCCGAGTATATGTGAAGAATTTATAAGTGGTGCCATCTATTGGAAATTGTCTGAACTATAAGTTTTTTCATTGAACAAAAGAAATATCTTAACTGTTTTATGAGAAAATGAGAAAGTTTGTAATTTGAAACAGAACGCCAGCTATACTAGCCCCACCTTGCCACTGTCCCATTATCTAGACACTTTCTTAAGTAGCTGGGTGCCGAGTATATGTGAAGAATTTATAAGTGGTGCTATCTATTGGAAATTGTCTGAACTATAAGTTTTTTCATTGAACAGAAGAAATATCTTAACTGTTTTATGAGGAAATGAGAAAGTTTGTAATTTGAAACAGAACGCCAGCTATACTAGCCCCACCCTGCCACTCTCCCATTATCTAGACACTTACTTAAGTAGCTGGGTGCCGAGTATATGTGAATAATTTATAAGTGGTGCCATCTATTGGAAATTATCTGAACTATAAGTTTTTTCATTGAACAGAAGACATATCTTAACTGTTTTATGAGGAAATAAGAAAGTTTGTAATTTGAAACAGAACGCCATCTATACTAGCCACACCCTGCCAATCTCTCATTATCTAGACACTTACTTAAGTAGCTGGGTGGCGAGTATATCTGAAAATTTATAAGTGGTGCCATCTATTGGAAATTGTTTTAACTATAAGTTTTTTCATTGAACAGAAGAAATACCTTAACTGTTTTATGAGGAAATGAGAAAGTTTGTAATTTGAAACAGAACGCCAGCTATGCTAGCCCCACCCTGCCACTCTCCCATTATCTAGACACTTACTTAAGTAGCTGGGTGGCGAGTTCATGTGAAAATTTATAAGTGGTGCCATCTATGGGAAATTGTCTGAACTATAAGTTTTTTCATTGCACAGAAGGAATATCTTAACTGTTTTATGAGGAAATGAGAAAGTTTGTAATTTGAAACAGAACGCCAGCTATACTAGCCCCACCCTACCACTCTCCCATTATCTAGACACTTACTTAAGTAGCTGGGTGCCGAGTATATGTGAAAATTCATATGTGGTACCATCTATTGGAAATTGTCTGAACTAGAAGTTTTTTCATTGAACAGAAGAAATATCTTAACTGTTTTATGAAGAAATGAGAAAGTTTGTAATTTAAAACAGAACGCCAGCTATACTAGCCCCACCCTACCACTCTCCCATTATCTAGACACTTACTTAAGTAGCTGGGTGCCGAGAATATGTGAAAAATTTATAAGTGGTACCATCTATTGAAAATTGTCTGAACTAGAAGTTTTTTCATTGAACAGAAGAAATATCTTAACTGTTTTATCAAGAACTGAGAAAGTTTGTAATTTGAAACAGAACGCCAGCTATACTAGCCCCACCCTACCACTCTCCCATTATCTAGACACTTACTTAAGTAGCTGGGTGCCGAGTATATGTGAAAATTTATAAGTGGTGCCATCTATTGGAAATTGTCTGAACTAGAAGTTTTTTCATTGAACAAAAGAAATATCTTAACTGTTTTATGAAGAAATGAGAAAGTTTGTAATTTGAAACAGAACGCCAGCTATACTGGCCCCACCCTACTACTCTCCCATTATCTAGACATTTAATTAAGTAGCTGGGTGCCGAGAATATGTGAAAAATTTATAAGTGGTACCATCTATTGAAAATTGTCTGAACTAGAAGTTTTTTCATTGAACAGAAGAAATTTCTTAACTGTTTTATCAAGAAATGAGAAAGTTTGTAATTTGAAACAGAACGCCAGCTATACTAGCCCCGCCCTACCACTCTCCCATTATCTAGACACTTACTTAAGTAGCTGGGTGCCGAGTATATGTGAAAATTTATAAGTGGTGCCATCTATTGGAAATTGTCTGAACTAGAAGTTTTTTCATTGAACAGAAGAAATATCTTAACTGTTTTATGAAGAAATGAGAAAGTTTGTAATTTAAAACAGAACGCCAACTATACTAGCCCCACCCTACCACTCTCCCATTATCTAGACACTTACTTAAGTAGCTGGGTGCCGAGAATATGTGAAAAATTTATAAGTGGTACCACCTATTGAAAATTGTCTGAACTAGAAGTTTTTTCATTGAACAGAAGAAATATCTTAACTGTTTTATCAAGAAATGAGAAAGTTTGTAATTTGAAACAGAACGCCAGCTATACTAGCCCCACCCTACCACTCTCCCATTATTAGACACTTACTTAAGTAGCTGAGTGCCGAGTATATGTGAAAAATTTATAAGTGGTGCCATCTATTGGAAATTGTCTGAACTATAAATTTTTTCAATTGAACCGAAGGAATATGTTAACTGTTTTATGAGGAAATGAGAAAGTTTGTAATTTGAAACAGAACGCCAGCTATACTAGCCCCACCCTACCACTCTCCCATTATGTAGACACTTACTTAAGTAGCTGGGTGCCGAGTATATGTGAAAAATTTATAAGTGGTGCCATCTATTGGAAATTGTCTGAACTATAAGTTTTTTCATTGAACAGAAGACATATCTTAACTGTTTTATGAGGAAATGAGAAAGTTTGTAATTTGATACAGAACGCCTGCTATACTAGCCCCGCCCCGCCCCTCTCCCATTATCTAGACACATACTTAAGTATCTGGGTGCCGAGTATATGTGAAGAATTTATAAGTGGTGCCATCTATTGAAAATTGTCTGAACTATAAGTTTTTTCATTGAACAGAAGGAATATCTTAAGTGTTTTATGAGGAAATGAGAAAGTTTGTAATTTGAAACAGAACGCCAGCTATACTAGCCCCACCCTACCACTCTCCCATTATCTAGACACCTACTTAAGTAGCTGGGTGCCGAGTATATGTGAAAATTTATAAGTGGTGCCATCTATTGGAAATTGTCTGAACTATAAATTTTTTCATTGAACAGAAGACATATCTTAACTGTTTTATGAGGAAATGAGAAAGTTTGTAACTTGAAACAGAACGCCAGCTATACTAGCCCCACCCTGCCACTCTCCCATTATCTAGACACATACTTAAGTAGCTGGGTGCCGAGTATATGTGAAGAATTTATGAGTGGTGCCATCTATTGGAAATTGTCTGAGCTATAAGTTTTTTCATTGAACAGAAGAAATATGTTAACTGTTTTATGAGGATATGAGAAAGTTTGTAATTTGAAGCAGAACGCCAGCTATACTAGCCCCACCCTACCACTCTCCCATTATCTAGACACTTACTTAAGTAGCTGGGTGGCGAGTATATGTGAAAAATTTATAAGTGGTGCCATCTATTGGAAATTGTCTGAACTAAAAGTTTTTTCATTGAACAGAAGGAATATCTTAAGTGTTTTATGAGGAAATGAGAAAGTTTGTAATTTGAAACAGAACGCCAGCTATACTAGCCCCACCCTACCACTCTCCCATTATCTAGACACTTACAAGTGGTACCATCTATTGAAAATTGTCTGAACTAGAAGTTTTTTCATTGAACAGAAGAAATATCTTAACTGTTTTATCAAGAAATGAGAAAGTTTGTAATTTGAAACAGAACGCCAGCTATACTAGCCCCACCCTACCACTCTCCCATTATCTAGACACTTACTTAAGTAGCTGGGTGCCGAGTATATGTGAAAAATTTATAAGTGGTACCATCTATGGGAAATTGTCTGAACTATAAGTTTTTTCATTGAACAGAAGGAATATCTTAAGTGTTTTATGAGGAAATGAGAAAGTTTGTAATTTGAAACAGAACGCCAGCTATACTAGCCCCACCCTACCACTCTCCCATTATCTAGACACTTACTTAAGTAGCTGGGTGCCGAGTATATGTGAAAAATTTATAAGTGGTGCCATCTATTGGAAATTGTCTGAACTAAAAGTTTTTTCATTGAACAGAAGGAATATCTTAAGTGTTTTATGAGGAAATGAGAAAGTTTGTAATTTGAAACAGAACGCCAGCTATACTAGCCCCACCCTACCACTCTCCCATTATTAGACACTTACTTAAGTAGCTGGGTGCCGAGTATATGTGAAAAATTTATAAGTGGTGCCATCTATTGGAAATTGTCTGAACTATAAATTTTTTCAATTGAACCGAAGGAATATGTTAACTGTTTTATGAGGAAATGAGAAAGTTTGTAATTTGATACAGAACGCCTGCTATACTAGCCCCACCCTACCACTCTCCCATTATCTAGACACTTACAAGTGGTACCATCTATTGAAAATTGTCTGAACTAGAAGTTTTTTCATTGAACAGAAGAAATATCTTAACTGTTTTATCAAGAAATGAGAAAGTTTGTAATTTGGAACAGAACGCCAGTTATACTAGCCCCACCCTACCACTCTCCCATTATCTAGACACTTACTTAAGTAGCTGGGTGCCGAGAATATGTGAAAAATTTATAAGTGGTACCATCTATTGAAAATTGTCTGAACTAGAAGTTTTTTCATTGAACAGAAGAAATATCTTAACTGTTTTATCAAGAAATGAGAAAGTTTGTAATTTGAAACAGAACGCCAGCTATACTAGCCCCACCCTACCACTCTCCCATTATCTAGACACTTACTTAAGTAGCTGGGTGCCGAGTATATGTGAAAATTTATAAGTGGTGCCATCTATTGGAAATTGTCTGAACTAGAAGTTTTTTCATTGAACAAAAGAAATATCTTAACTGTTTTATGAAGAAATGAGAAAGTTTGTAATTTGAAACAGAACGCCAGCTATACTGGCCCCACCCTACTACTCTCCCATTATCTAGACATTTAATTAAGTAGCTGGGTGCCGAGAATATGTGAAAAATTTATAAGTGGTACCATCTATTGAAAATTGTCTGAACTAGAAGTTTTTTCATTGAACAGAAGAAATTTCTTAACTGTTTTATCAAGAAATGAGAAAGTTTGTAATTTGAAACAGAACGCCAGCTATACTAGCCCCGCCCTACCACTCTCCCATTATCTAGACACTTACTTAAGTAGCTGGGTGCCGAGTATATGTGAAAATTTATAAGTGGTGCCATCTATTGGAAATTGTCTGAACTAGAAGTTTTTTCATTGAACAGAAGAAATATCTTAACTGTTTTATGAAGAAATGAGAAAGTTTGTAATTTAAAACAGAACGCCAACTATACTAGCCCCACCCTACCACTCTCCCATTATCTAGACACTTACTTAAGTAGCTGGGTGCCGAGAATATGTGAAAAATTTATAAGTGGTACCACCTATTGAAAATTGTCTGAACTAGAAGTTTTTTCATTGAACAGAAGAAATATCTTAACTGTTTTATCAAGAAATGAGAAAGTTTGTAATTTGAAACAGAACGCCAGCTATACTAGCCCCACCCTACCACTCTCCCATTATTAGACACTTACTTAAGTAGCTGAGTGCCGAGTATATGTGAAAAATTTATAAGTGGTGCCATCTATTGGAAATTGTCTGAACTATAAATTTTTTCAATTGAACCGAAGGAATATGTTAACTATTTTATGAGGAAATGAGAAAGTTTGTAATTTGAAACAGAACGCCAGCTATACTAGCCCCACCCTACCACTCTCCCATTATGTAGACACTTACTTAAGTAGCTGGGTGCCGAGTATATGTGAAAAATTTATAAGTGGTGCCATCTATTGGAAATTGTCTGAACTATAAGTTTTTTCATTGAACTGAAGACATATCGTAACTGTTTTTATGAGGAAATGAGAAAGTTTGTAATTTGATACAGAACGCCTGCTATACTAGCCCCGCCCCGCCCCTCTCCCATTATCTAGACACATACTTAAGTATCTGGGTGCCGAGTATATGTGAAGAATTTATAAGTGGTGCCATCTATTGAAAATTGTCTGAACTATAAGTTTTTTCATTGAACAGAAGGAATATCTTAAGTGTTTTATGAGGAAATGAGAAAGTTTGTAATTTGAAACAGAACGCCAGCTATACTAGCCCCACCCTACCACTCTCCCATTATCTAGACACTTACTTAAGTAGCTGGGTGCCGAGTATATGTGAAAATTTATAAGTGGTGCCATCTATTGGAAATTGTCTGAACTAGAAGTTTTTTCATTGAACAGAAGAAATATCTTAACTGTTTTATCAAGAAATGAGAAAGTTTGTAATTTGAAACAGAACGCCAGCTATACTAGCCCCACCCTACCACTCTTCCATTATCTAGACACTTACTTAAGTAGCTGGGTGCCGAGTATATGTGAAGAATTTATAAGTGGTGCCATCTATTGGAAATTGTCTGAACTATAAATTTTTTCATTGAACAGAAGACATATCTTAACTGTTTTATGAGGAAATGAGAAAGTTTGTAACTTGAAACAGAACGCCAGCTATACTAGCCCCACCCTGCCACTCTCCCATTATCTAGACACATACTTAAGTAGCTGGGTGCCGAGTATATGTGAAGAATTTATGAGTGGTGCCATCTATTGGAAATTGTCTGAGCTATAAGTTTTTTCATTGAACAGAAGAAATATGTTAACTGTTTTATGAGGATATGAGAAAGTTTGTAATTTGAAGCAGAACGCCAGCTATACTAGCCCCACCCTACCACTCTCCCATTATCTAGACACTTACTTAAGTAGCTGGGTGGCGAGTATATGTGAAAAATTTATAAGTGGTGCCATCTATTGGAAATTGTCTGAACTAAAAGTTTTTTCATTGAACAGAAGGAATATCTTAAGTGTTTTATGAGGAAATGAGAAAGTTTGTAATTTGAAACAGAACGCCAGCTATACTAGCCCCACCCTACCACTCTCCCATTATCTAGACACTTACAAGTGGTACCATCTATTGAAAATTGTCTGAACTAGAAGTTTTTTCATTGAACAGAAGAAATATCTTAACTGTTTTATCAAGAAATGAGAAAGTTTGTAATTTGAAACAGAACGCCAGCTATACTAGCCCCACCCTACCACTCTCCCATTATCTAGACACTTACTTAAGTAGCTGGATGCCGAGTATATGTGAAAAATTTATAAGTGGTACCATCTATGGGAAATTGTCTGAACTATAAGTTTTTTCATTGAACAGAAGGAATATCTTAAGTGTTTTATGAGGAAATGAGAAAGTTTGTAATTTGAAACAGAACGCCAGCTATACTAGCCCCACCCTACCACTCTCCCATTATCTAGACACTTACTTAAGTAGCTGGGTGCCGAGTATATGTGAAAAATTTATAAGTGGTGCCATCTATTGGAAATTGTCTGAACTAAAAGTTTTTTCATTGAACAGAAGGAATATCTTAAGTGTTTTATGAGGAAATGAGAAAGTTTGTAATTTGAAACAGAACGCCAGCTATACTAGCCCCACCCTACCACTCTCCCATTATTAGACACTTACTTAAGTAGCTGGGTGCCGAGTATATGTGAAAAATTTATAAGTGGTGCCATCTATTGGAAATTGTCTGAACTATAAATTTTTTCAATTGAACCGAAGGAATATGTTAACTGTTTTATGAGGAAATGAGAAAGTTTGTAATTTGATACAGAACGCCTGCTATACTAGCCCCACCCTACCACTCTCCCATTATCTAGACACTTACAAGTGGTACCATCTATTGAAAATTGTCTGAACTAGAAGTTTTTTCATTGAACAGAAGAAATATCTTAACTGTTTTATCAAGAAATGAGAAAGTTTGTAATTTGGAACAGAACGCCAGTTATACTAGCCCCACCCTACCACTCTCCCATTATCTAGACACTTACTTAAGTAGCTGGGTGCCGAGTATATGTGCAAAATTTATAAGTGGTACCATCTATGGGAAATTGTCTGAACTATAAGTTTTTTCATTGAACAGAAGGAATATCTTAAGTGTTTTATGAGGAAATGAGAAAGTTTGTAATTTGAAACAGAACGCCAGCTATACTAGCCCCACCCTACCACTCTCCCATTATTAGACACTTACTTAAGTAGCTGGGTGCCGAGTATATGTGGAAAATTTATAAGTGGTGCCATCTATTGGAAATTGTCTGAGCTATAAGTTTTTTCATTGAACAGAAGAAATATGTTAACTGTTTTATGAGGAAATGAGAAAGTTTGTAATTTGAAGCAGAACGCCAGCTATACTAGCCCCACCCTACCACTCTCCCATTATCTAGACACTTACTTAAGTATCTGGGTGCCGAGTATATGTGAAGAATTTATAAGTGGTGCCATCTATTGGAAATTGTCTGAACTATAAGTTTTTTCATTGCACAGAAGGGATATTTTAACTGTTTTATGAGGAAATGAGAAAGTTTGTAATTTGAAACAGAACGCTAGCTATACTGGCCCCACCCTACTACTCTCCCATTATCTAGACATTTAATTAAGTAGCTGGGTGCCGAGTATATGTGAAAATTTATATGTGGTACCATCTATTGGAAATTGTCTGAACTAGAAGTTTTTTCATTGAACAGAAGAAATATCTTAACTGTTTTATCAAGAAATGAGAAAGTTTGTAATTTGAAACAGAACGCCAGCTATACTAGCCCCACCCTACCACTCTCCCATTATCTAGACACTTACTTAAGTAGCTGGGTGCCGAGTATATGTGAAAATTTATAAGTGGTGCCATCTATTGGAAATTGTCTGAACTAGAAGTTTTTTCATTGAACAGAAGAAATATCTTAACTGTTTTATGAAGAAATGAGAAAGTTTGTAATTTGAAACAGAACGCCAGCTATACTGGCCCCACCCTACTACTCTCCCATTATCTAGACATTTAATTAAGTAGCTGGGTGCCGAGAATATGTGAAAAATTTATAAGTGGTACCATCTATTGAAAATTGTCTGAACTAGAAGTTTTTTCATTGAACAGAAGAAATATCTTAACTGTTTTATCAAGAAATGAGAAAGTTTGTAATTTGAAACAGAACGCCAGCTATACTAGCCCCGCCCTACCACTCTCCCATTATCTAGACACTTACTTAAGTAGCTGGGTGCCGAGTATATGTGAAAATTTATAAGTGGTGCCATCTATTGGAAATTGTCTGAACTAGAAGTTTTTTCATTGAACAGAAGAAATATCTTAACTGTTTTATGAAGAAATGAGAAAGTTTGTAATTTAAAACAGAACGCCAACTATACTAGCCCCACCCTACCGCTCTCCCATTATCTAGACACTTACTTAAGTAGCTGGGTGCCGAGAATATGTGAAAAATTTATAAGTGGTACCACCTATTGGAAATTGTCTGAACTAGAAGTTTTTTCATTGAACAGAAGAAATATCTTAACTGTTTTATGAAGAAATGAGAAAGTTTGTAATTTAAAACAGAACGCCAGCTATACTAGCCCCACCCTACCACTCTCCCATTATCTAGACACTTACTTAAGTAGCTGGGTGCCGAGTATATGTGAAAATTTATAAGTGGTGCCATCTATTGAAAATTGTCTGAACTATAAATTTTTATAATTGAACCGAAGGAATATGTTAACTGTTTTATGAGGAAATGAGAAAGTTTGTAATTTGAAACAGAACGCCAGCTATACTAGCCCCACCCTACCACTCTCCCATTATCTAGACACTTACTTAAGTAGCTGGGTGCCGAGTATATGTGAAAAATTTATAAGTGGTGCAATCTATTGGAAATTGTCTAAACTAGAAGTTTTTTCATTGAACAGAAGGAATATCTTAAGTGTTTTATGAGGAAATGAGAAAGTTTGTAATTTGAAACAGAACGCCAGCTATACTAGCCCCACCCTACCACTCTCCCATTATCTAGACACTTACTTAAGTAGCTGGGTGCCGAGTATATGTGAAAAATTTATGAGTGGTGCCATCTATTGGAAATTGTCTGAGCTATAAGTTTTTTCATTGAACAGAAGAAATATGTTAACTGTTTTATGAGGAAATGAGAAAGTTTGTAATTTGAAGCAGAACGCCAGCTATACTAGCCCCACCCTACCACTCTCCCATTATCTAGACACTTACTTAAGTAGCTGGGTGCCGAGTATATGTGAAGAATTTATAAGTGGTGCCATCTATTGGAAATTGTCTGAACTATAAATTTTTTCATTGAACAGAAGACATATCTTAACTGTTTTATGAGGAAATGAGAAAGTTTGTAACTTGAAACAGAACGCCAGCTATACTAGCCCCACCCTGCCACTCTCCCATTATCTAGACACATACTTAAGTAGCTGGGTGCCGAGTATATGTGAAGAATTTATGAGTGGTGCCATCTATTGGAAATTTTCTGAGCTATAAGTTTTTTCATTGAACAGAAGAAATATGTTAACTGTTTTATGAGGAAATGAGAAAGTTTGTAATTTGAAGCAGAACGCCAGCTATACTAGCCCCACCCTACCACTCTCCAATTATCTAGACACTTACTTAAGTAGCTGGGTGGCGAGTATATGTGAAAAATTTATAAGTGGTGCCATCTATTGGAAATTGTCTGAACTAGAAGTTTTTTCATTGAACAGAAGGAATATCTTAAGTGTTTTATGAGGAAATGAGAAAGTTTGTAATTTGAAACAGAACGCCAGCTATACTAGCCCCACCCTGCCACTCTCCCATTATCTAGACACTTACTTAAGTAGCTGGGTGCCGAGTATATGTGAAAAATTTATAAGTGGTGCCATCTATTGGAAATTGTCTGAAATAAAAGTTTTTTCATTGAACAGAAGGAATATCTTAAGTGTTTTATGAGGAAATGAGAAAGTTTGTAATTTGAAACAGAACGCCAGCTATACTAGCCCCACCCTACCACTCTCCCATTATTAGACACTTACTTAAGTAGCTGGGTGCCGAGTATATGTGAAAAATTTATAAGTGGTGCCATCTATTGGAAATTGTCTGAACTATAAGTTTTTTCATTGAACAGAAGACATATCTCAACTGTTTTATGAGGAAATGAGAAAGTTTGTAATTTGAAACAGAACGCCAGCTATACTAGCCCCACCCTACCACTCTCCCATTATCTAGACACTTACTTAAGTAGCTGGGTGCCGAGAATATGTGAAAAATTTATAAGTGGTACCATCTATTGAAAATTGTCTGAACTAGAAGTTTTTTCATTGAACAGAAGAAATATCTTAACTGTTTTATCAAGAAATGAGAAAGTTTGTAATTTGAAACTGAACGCCAGCTATACTAGCCCCACCCTACCACTCTCCCATTATCTAGACACTTACTTAAGTAGCTGGGTGCCGAGTATATGTGAAAAATTTATAAGTGGTGCAATCTATTGGAAATTGTCTGAACTTTAAATTTTTTTAATTGAACCGAAGGAATATGTTAACTGTTTTATGAGGAAATGAGAAAGTTTGTAATTTGAAACAGAACGCCAGCTATACTAGCCCCGCCCTACCACTCTCCCATTATCTAGACACTTACTTAAGTAGCTGGGTGCCGAGTATATGTGAAAAATTTATAAGTGGTGCCATCTATTGGAAATTGTCTGAACTAGAAGTTTTTTCATTGAACAGAAGGAATATGTTAACTGTTTTATGAGGAAATGAGAAAGTTTGTAATTTGAAACAGAACGCCAGCTATACTAGCCCCACCCTACCACTCTCCAATTATCTAGACACTTACTTAAGTAGCTGGGTGGCGAGTATATGTGAAAAATTTATAAGTGGTGCCATCTATTGGAAATTGTCTGAACTATAAGTTTTTTCATTGAACAGAAGACATATCTTAACTGTTTTATGAGGAAATGAGAAAGTTTGTAATTTGATACAGAACGCCTGCTATACTAGCCCCGCCCCGCCCCTCTCCCATTATCTAGACACATACTTAAGTAGCTGGGTGCCGAGTATATGTGAAGAATTTATGAGTGGTGCCATCTATTGGAAATTGTCTGAGCTATAAGTTTTTTCATTGAACAGAAGAAATATGTTAACTGTTTTATGAGGAAATGAGAAAGTTTGTAATTTGAAGCAGAACGCCAGCTATACTAGCCCCACCCTACCACTCTCCCATTATCTAGACACTTACTTAAGTAGCTAGGTGCCGAGTATATGTGAAAATTTATAAGTGGTGCCATCTATTGGAAATTGTTTGAACTATACGTTTTTTCATTGAACAGAAGAGATATCTTAACTGTTTTATGAGGAAATGAGAAAGTTTCTAATTTGAAACAGAAACCCAGCTATACTAGCCCCACCCTGCCACTCTCCCATTATCTAGACACTTACTTAAGTAGCTGGGTGCCGAGTATATGTGAAGAATTTATAAGTGGTGCCATCTATTGGAAATTGTCTGAACTATAAATTTTTTCATTGAACAGAAGACATATCTTAACTGTTTTATGAGGAAATGAGAAAGTTTGTAACTTGAAACAGAACGCCAGCTATACTAGCCCCACCCTACCACTTTCCCATTATCTAGACACTTACTTAAGTAGCTGGGTGCCGAGTATATGTGAAAAATTTATAAGGTGTGCCATCTATTGGAAATTGTCTAAACAAGAAGTTTTTTCATTGAACAGAAGGAATATCTTAAGTGTTTTATGAGGAAATGAGAAAGTTTGTAATTTGAAACAGAACGCCAGCTATACTAGCCCCACCCTACCACTCTCCCATTATCTAGACACTTACTTAAGTAGCTGGGTGCCGAGTATATGTGAAAAATTTATAAGTGGTGCCATCTATTGGGAATTGTCTGAACTAGAAGTTTTTTCATTGAACAGAAGGAATATCTTAAGTGTTTTATGAGGAAATGAGAAAGTTTGTAATTTTAAACAGAACGCCAGCTATACTAGCCCCACCCTACCACTCTCCCATTATCTAGACACTTACTTAAGTAGCTGGGTGCCGAGTATATGTGAAAATTTATAAGTGGTGCCATCTATTGGAAATTGTCTGAACTAGAAGTTTTTTCATTGAACAGAAGAAATATCTTAACTGTTTTATGAAGAAATGAGAAAGTTTGTAATTTAAAACAGAACGCCAACTATACTAGCCCCACCCTACCGCTCTCCCATTATCTAGACACTTACTTAAGTAGCTGGGTGCCGAGAATATGTGAAAAATTTATAAGTGGTACCACCTATTGGAAATTGTCTGAACTAGAAGTTTTTTCATTGAACAGAAGAAATATCTTAACTGTTTTATGAAGAAATGAGAAAGTTTGTAATTTAAAACAGAACGCCAGCTATACTAGCCCCACCCTACCACTCTCCCATTATCTAGACACTTACTTAAGTAGCTGGGTGCCGAGTATATGTGAAAATTTATAAGTGGTGCCATCTATTGAAAATTGTCTGAACTATAAATTTTTATAATTGAACCGAAGGAATATGTTAACTGTTTTATGAGGAAATGAGAAAGTTTGTAATTTGAAACAGAACGCCAGCTATACTAGCCCCACCCTACCACTCTCCCATTATCTAGACACTTACTTAAGTAGCTGGGTGCCGAGTATATGTGAAAAATTTATAAGTGGTGCAATCTATTGGAAATTGTCTAAACTAGAAGTTTTTTCATTGAACAGAAGGAATATCTTAAGTGTTTTATGAGGAAATGAGAAAGTTTGTAATTTGAAACAGAACGCCAGCTATACTAGCCCCACCCTACCACTCTCCCATTATCTAGACACTTACTTAAGTAGCTGGGTGCCGAGTATATGTGAAAAATTTATGAGTGGTGCCATCTATTGGAAATTGTCTGAGCTATAAGTTTTTTCATTGAACAGAAGAAATATGTTAACTGTTTTATGAGGAAATGAGAAAGTTTGTAATTTGAAGCAGAACGCCAGCTATACTAGCCCCACCCTACCACTCTCCCATTATCTAGACACTTACTTAAGTAGCTGGGTGCCGAGTATATGTGAAGAATTTATAAGTGGTGCCATCTATTGGAAATTGTCTGAACTATAAATTTTTTCATTGAACAGAAGACATATCTTAACTGTTTTATGAGGAAATGAGAAAGTTTGTAACTTGAAACAGAACGCCAGCTATACTAGCCCCACCCTGCCACTCTCCCATTATCTAGACACATACTTAAGTAGCTGGGTGCCGAGTATATGTGAAGAATTTATGAGTGGTGCCATCTATTGGAAATTTTCTGAGCTATAAGTTTTTTCATTGAACAGAAGAAATATGTTAACTGTTTTATGAGGAAATGAGAAAGTTTGTAATTTGAAGCAGAACGCCGGCTATACTAGCCCCACCCTACCACTCTCCAATTATCTAGACACTTACTTAAGTAGCTGGGTGGCGAGTATATGTGAAAAATTTATAAGTGGTGCCATCTATTGGAAATTGTCTGAACTAGAAGTTTTTTCATTGAACAGAAGGAATATCTTAAGTGTTTTATGAGGAAATGAGAAAGTTTGTAATTTGAAACAGAACGCCAGCTATACTAGCCCCACCCTGCCACTCTCCCATTATCTAGACACTTACTTAAGTAGCTGGGTGCCGAGTATATGTGAAAAATTTATAAGTGGTGCCATCTATTGGAAATTGTCTGAAATAAAAGTTTTTTCATTGAACAGAAGGAATATCTTAAGTGTTTTATGAGGAAATGAGAAAGTTTGTAATTTGAAACAGAACGCCAGCTATACTAGCCCCACCCTACCACTCTCCCATTATTAGACACTTACTTAAGTAGCTGGGTGCCGAGTATATGTGAAAAATTTATAAGTGGTGCCATCTATTGGAAATTGTCTGAACTATAAGTTTTTTCATTGAACAGAAGACATATCTCAACTGTTTTATGAGGAAATGAGAAAGTTTGTAATTTGAAACAGAACGCCAGCTATACTAGCCCCACCCTACCACTCTCCCATTATCTAGACACTTACTTAAGTAGCTGGGTGCCGAGAATATGTGAAAAATTTATAAGTGGTACCATCTATTGAAAATTGTCTGAACTAGAAGTTTTTTCATTGAACAGAAGAAATATCTTAACTGTTTTATCAAGAAATGAGAATGTTTGTAATTTGAAACTGAACGCCAGCTATACTAGCCCCACCCTACCACTCTCCCATTATCTAGACACTTACTTAAGTAGCTGGGTGCCGAGTATATGTGAAAAATTTATAAGTGGTGCAATCTATTGGAAATTGTCTGAACTTTAAATTTTTTTAATTGAACCGAAGGAATATGTTAACTGTTTTATGAGGAAATGAGAAAGTTTGTAATTTGAAACAGAACGCCAGCTATACTAGCCCCGCCCTACCACTCTCCCATTATCTAGACACTTACTTAAGTAGCTGGGTGCCGAGTATATGTGAAAAATTTATAAGTGGTGCCATCTATTGGAAATTGTCTGAACTAGAAGTTTTTTCATTGAACAGAAGGAATATGTTAACTGTTTTATGAGGAAATGAGAAAGTTTGTAATTTGAAACAGAACGCCAGCTATACTAGCCCCACCCTACCACTCTCCAATTATCTAGACACTTACTTAAGTAGCTGGGTGGCGAGTATATGTGAAAAATTTATAAGTGGTGCCATCTATTGGAAATTGTCTGAACTATAAGTTTTTTCATTGAACAGAAGACATATCTTAACTGTTTTATGAGGAAATGAGAAAGTTTGTAATTTGATACAGAACGCCTGCTATACTAGCCCCGCCCCGCCCCTCTCCCATTATCTAGACACATACTTAAGTAGCTGGGTGCCGAGTATATGTGAAGAATTTATGAGTGGTGCCATCTATTGGAAATTGTCTGAGCTATAAGTTTTTTCATTGAACAGAAGAAATATGTTAACTGTTTTATGAGGAAATGAGAAAGTTTGTAATTTGAAGCAGAACGCCAGCTATACTAGCCCCACCCTACCACTCTCCCATTATCTAGACACTTACTTAAGTAGCTAGGTGCCGAGTATATGTGAAAATTTATAAGTGGTGCCATCTATTGGAAATTGTTTGAACTATACGTTTTTTCATTGAACAGAAGAGATATCTTAACTGTTTTATGAGGAAATGAGAAAGTTTCTAATTTGAAACAGAAACCCAGCTATACTAGCCCCACCCTGCCACTCTCCCATTATCTAGACACTTACTTAAGTAGCTGGGTGCCGAGTATATGTGAAGAATTTATAAGTGGTGCCATCTATTGGAAATTGTCTGAACTATAAATTTTTTCATTGAACAGAAGACATATCTTAACTGTTTTATGAGGAAATGAGAAAGTTTGTAACTTGAAACAGAACGCCAGCTATACTAGCCCCACCCTACCACTTTCCCATTATCTAGACACTTACTTAAGTAGCTGGGTGCCGAGTATATGTGAAAAATTTATAAGGTGTGCCATCTATTGGAAATTGTCTAAACAAGAAGTTTTTTCATTGAACAGAAGGAATATCTTAAGTGTTTTATGAGGAAATGAGAAAGTTTGTAATTTGAAACAGAACGCCAGCTATACTAGCCCCACCCTACCACTCTCCCATTATCTAGACACTTACTTAAGTAGCTGGGTGCCGAGTATATGTGAAAAATTTATAAGTGGTGCCATCTATTGGGAATTGTCTGAACTAGAAGTTTTTTCATTGAACAGAAGGAATATCTTAAGTGTTTTATGAGGAAATGAGAAAGTTTGTAATTTTAAACAGAACGCCAGCTATACTAGCCCCACCCTACCACTCTCCCATTATCTAGACACTTACTTAAGTAGCTGGGTGCCGAGAATATGTGAAAAATTTATAAGTGGTGCCATCTATTGGAAATTGTCTGAACTAGAAGTTTTTTCATTGAACAGAAGAAATATCTTAACTGTTTTATCAAGAAATGAGAAAGTTTCTAATTTGAAACTGAACGCCAGCTATACTAGCCCCACCCTACCACTCTCCCATTATCTAGACACTTACTTAAGTAGCTGGGTGCCGAGTATATGTGAAAAATTTATAAGTGGTGCCATCTATTGGAAATTGTCTGAACTAGAAGTTTTTTCATTGAACAGAAGGAATATGTTAACTGTTTTATGAGGAAATGAGAAAGTTTGTAATTTGAAACAGAACGCCAGCTATACTAGCCCCACCCTACCACTCTCCAATTATCTAGACACTTACTTAAGTAGCTGGGTGGCGAGTATATGTGAAAAATTTATAAGTGGTGCCATCTATTGGAAATTGTCTGAACTATAAGTTTTTTCATTGAACAGAAGACATATCTTAACTGTTTTATGAGGAAATGAGAAAGTTTGTAATTTGATACAGAACGCCTGCTATACTAGCCCCGCCCCGCCCCTCTCCCATTATCTAGACACATACTTAAGTAGCTGGGTGCCGAGTATATGTGAAGAATTTATGAGTGGTGCCATCTATTGGAAATTGTCTGAGCTATAAGTTTTTTCATTGAACAGAAGAAATATGTTAACTGTTTTATGAGGAAATGAGAAAGTTTGTAATTTGAAGCAGAACGCCAGCTATACTAGCCCCACCCTACCACTCTCCCATTATCTAGACGCTTACTTAAGTAGCTAGGTGCCGAGTATATGTGAAAATTTATAAGTGGTGCCATCTATTGGAAATTGTTTGAACTATACGTTTTTTCATTGAACAGAAGAGATATCTTAACTGTTTTATGAGGAAATGAGAAAGTTTCTAATTTGAAACAGAAACCCAGCTATACTAGCCCCACCCTGCCACTCTCCCATTATCTAGACACTTACTTAAGTAGCTGGGTGCCGAGTATATGTGAAGAATTTATAAGTGGTGCCATCTATTGGAAATTGTCTGAACTATAAATTTTTTCATTGAACAGAAGACATATCTTAACTGTTTTATGAGGAAATGAGAAAGTTTGTAACTTGAAACAGAACGCCAGCTATACTAGCCCCACCCTACCACTCTCCCATTATCTAGACACTTACTTAAGTAGCTGGGTGCCGAGTATATGTGAAAAATTTATAAGTGGTGCCATCTATTGGAAATTGTCTAAACTAGAAGTTTTTTCATTGAACAGAAGGAATATCTTAAGTGTTTTATGAGGAAATGAGAAAGTTTGTAATTTGAAACAGAACGCCAGCTATACTAGCCCCACCCTACCACTTTCCCATTATCTAGACACTTACTTAAGTAGCTGGGTGCCGAGTATATGTGAAAAATTTATAAGTGGTGCCATCTATTGGAAATTGTCTAAACAAGAAGTTTTTTCATTGAACAGAAGGAATATCTTAAGTGTTTTATGAGGAAATGAGAAAGTTTGTAATTTGAAACAGAACGCCAGCTATACTAGCCCCACCCTACCACTCTCCCATTATCTAGACACTTACTTAAGTAGCTGGGTGCCGAGTATATGTGAAAAATTTATAAGTGGTGCCATCTATTGGAAATTGTCTGAACTTTAAATTTTTTTAATTGAACCGAAGGAATATGTTAAGTGTTTTATGAGGAAATGAGAAAGTTTGTAATTTGAAACAGAACGCCAGCTATACTAGCCCCGCCCTACCACTCTCCCATTATCTAGACACTTACTTAAGTAGCTGGGTGCCGAGTATATGTGAAAAATTTATAAGTGGTGCCATCTATTGGAAATTGTCTGAACTAGAAGTTTTTTCATTGAACAGAAGGAATATGTTAACTGTTTTATGAGGAAATGAGAAAGTTTGTAATTTGAAACAGAACGCCAGCTATACTAGCCCCACCCTACCACTCTCCAATTATCTAGACACTTACTTAAGTAGCTGGGTGGCGAGTATATGTGAAAAATTTATAAGTGGTGCCATCTATTGGAAATTGTCTGAACTATAAGTTTTTTCATTGAACAGAAGACATATCTTAACTGTTTTATGAGGAAATGAGAAAGTTTGTAATTTGATACAGAACGCCTGCTATACTAGCCCCGCCCCGCCCCTCTCCCATTATCTAGACACATACTTAAGTAGCTGGGTGCCGAGTATATGTGAAGAATTTATGAGTGGTGCCATCTATTGGAAATTGTCTGAGCTATAAGTTTTTTCATTGAACAGAAGAAATATGTTAACTGTTTTATGAGGAAATGAGAAAGTTTGTAATTTGAAGCAGAACGCCAGCTATACTAGCCCCACCCTACCACTCTCCCATTATCTAGACACTTACTTAAGTAGCTAGGTGCCGAGTATATGTGAAAATTTATAAGTGGTGCCATCTATTGGAAATTGTTTGAACTATACGTTTTTTCATTGAACAGAAGAGATATCTTAACTGTTTTATGAGGAAATGAGAAAGTTTCTAATTTGAAACAGAAACCCAGCTATACTAGCCCCACCCTGCCACTCTCCCATTATCTAGACACTTACTTAAGTAGCTGGGTGCCGAGTATATGTGAAGAATTTATAAGTGGTGCCATCTATTGGAAATTGTCTGAACTATAAATTTTTTCATTGAACAGAAGACATATCTTAACTGTTTTATGAGGAAATGAGAAAGTTTGTAACTTGAAACAGAACGCCAGCTATACTAGCCCCACCCTACCACTCTCCCATTGTCTAGACACTTACTTAAGTAGCTGGGTGCCGAGTATATGTGAAAAATTTATAAGTGGTGCCATCTATTGGAAATTGTCTAAACTAGAAGTTTTTTCATTGAACAGAAGGAATATCTTAAGTGTTTTATGAGGAAATGAGAAAGTTTGTAATTTGAAACAGAACGCCAGCTATACTAGCCCCACCCTACCACTTTCCCATTATCTAGACACTTACTTAAGTAGCTGGGTGCCGAGTATATGTGAAAAATTTATAAGGTGTGCCATCTATTGGAAATTGTCTAAACAAGAAGTTTTTTCATTGAACAGAAGGAATATCTTAAGTGTTTTATGAGGAAATGAGAAAGTTTGTAATTTGAAACAGAACGCCAGCTATACTAGCCCCACCCTACCACTCTCCCATTATCTAGACACTTACTTAAGTAGCTGGGTGCCGAGTATATGTGAAAAATTTATAAGTGGTGCCATCTATTGGGAATTGTCTGAACTAGTAGTTTTTTCATTGAACAGAGGGAATATCTTAAGTGTTTTATGAGGAAATGAGAAAGTTTGTAATTTTAAACAGAACGCCAGCTATACTAGCCCCACCCTACCACTCTCCCATTATCTAGACACTTACTTAAGTAGCTGGGTGCCGAGAATATGTGAAAAATTTATAAGTGGTGCCATCTATTGGAAATTGTCTGAACTATAAGTTTTTTCATTGAACAGAAGACATATCTTAACTGTTTTATGAGGAAATGAGAAAGTTTGTAATTTGAAACAGAACGCCAGCTATACTAGCCCCACCCTACCACTCTCCCATTATCTAGACACTTACTTAAGTAGCTGGGTGCCGAGAATATGTGAAAAATTTATAAGTGGTACCATCTATTGAAAATTGTCTGAACTAGAAGTTTTTTCATTGAACAGAAGAAATATCTTAACTGTTTTATCAAGAAATGAGAAAGTTTGTAATTTGAAACTGAACGCCAGCTATACTAGCCCCACCCTACCACTCTCCCATTATCTAGACACTTACTTAAGTAGCTGGGTGCCGAGTATATGTGAAAAATTTATAAGTGGTGCCATCTATTGGAAATTGTCTGAACTAGAAGTTTTTTCATTGAACAGAAGGAATATGTTAACTGTTTTATGAGGAAATGAGAAAGTTTGTAATTTGAAACAGAACGCCAGCTATACTAGCCCCACCCTACCACTCTCCAATTATCTAGACACTTACTTAAGTAGCTGGGTGGCGAGTATATGTGAAAAATTTATAAGTGGTGCCATCTATTGGAAATTGTCTGAACTATAAGTTTTTTCATTGAACAGAAGACATATCTTAACTGTTTTATGAGGAAATGAGAAAGTTTGTAATTTGATACAGAACGCCTGCTATACTAGCCCCGCCCCGCCCCTCTCCCATTATCTAGACACATACTTAAGTAGCTGGGTGCCGAGTATATGTGAAGAATTTATGAGTGGTGCCATCTATTGGAAATTGTCTGAGCTATAAGTTTTTTCATTGAACAGAAGAAATATGTTAACTGTTTTATGAGGAAATGAGAAAGTTTGTAATTTGAAGCAGAACGCCAGCTATACTAGCCCCACCCTACCACTCTCCCATTATCTAGACACTTACTTAAGTAGCTAGGTGCCGAGTATATGTGAAAATTTATAAGTGGTGCCATCTATTGGAAATTGTTTGAACTATACGTTTTTTCATTGAACAGAAGAGATATCTTAACTGTTTTATGAGGAAATGAGAAAGTTTCTAATTTGAAACAGAAACCCAGCTATACTAGCCCCACCCTGCCACTCTCCCATTATCTAGACACTTACTTAAGTAGCTGGGTGCCGAGTATATGTGAAGAATTTATAAGTGGTGCCATCTATTGGAAATTGTCTGAACTATAAATTTTTTCATTGAACAGAAGACATATCTTAACTGTTTTATGAGGAAATGAGAAAGTTTGTAACTTGAAACAGAACGCCAGCTATACTAGCCCCACCCTACCACTCTCCCATTATCTAGACACTTACTTAAGTAGCTGGGTGCCGAGTATATGTGAAAAATTTATAAGTGGTGCCATCTATTGGAAATTGTCTAAACTAGAAGTTTTTTCATTGAACAGAAGGAATATCTTAAGTGTTTTATGAGGAAATGAGAAAGTTTGTAATTTGAAACAGAACGCCAGCTATACTAGCCCCACCCTACCACTTTTCCATTATCTAGACACTTACTTAAGTAGCTGGGTGCCGAGTATATGTGAAAAATTCATAAGTGGTGCCATCTATTGGAAATTGTCTAAACAAGAAGTTTTTTCATTGAACAGAAGGAATATCTTAAGTGTTTTATGAGGAAATGAGAAAGTTTGTAATTTGAAACAGAACGCCAGCTATACTAGCCCCACCCTACCACTCTCCCATTATCTAGACACTTACTTAAGTAGCTGGGTGCCGAGTATATGTGAAAAATTTATAAGTGGTGCCATCTATTGGAAATTGTCTGAACTTTAAATTTTTTTAATTGAACCGAAGGAATATGTTAAGTGTTTTATGAGGAAATGAGAAAGTTTGTAATTTGAAACAGAACGCCAGCTATACTAGCCCCGCCCTACAACTCTCCCATTATCTAGACACTTACTTAAGTAGCTGGGTGCCGAGTATATGTGAAAAATTTATAAGTGGTGCCATCTATTGGAAATTGTCTGAACTAGAAGTTTTTTCATTGAACAGAAGGAATATGTTAACTGTTTTATGAGGAAATGAGAAAGTTTGTAATTTGAAACAGAACGCCAGCTATACTAGCCCCACCCTACCACTCTCCAATTATCTAGACACTTACTTAAGTAGCTGGGTGGCGAGTATATGTGAAAAATTTATAAGTGGTGCCATCTATTGGAAATTGTCTGAACTATAAGTTTTTTCATTGAACAGAAGACATATCTTAACTGTTTTATGAGGAAATGAGAAAGTTTGTAATTTGATACAGAACGCCTGCTATACTAGCCCCGCCCCGCCCCTCTCCCATTATCTAGACACATACTTAAGTAGCTGGGTGCCGAGTATATGTGAAGAATTTATGAGTGGTGCCATCTATTGGAAATTGTCTGAGCTATAAGTTTTTTCATTGAACAGAAGAAATATGTTAACTGTTTTATGAGGAAATGAGAAAGTTTGTAATTTGAAGCAGAACGCCAGCTATACTAGCCCCACCCTACCACTCTCCCATTATCTAGACACTTACTTAAGTAGCTGGGTGCCGAGTATATGTGAAAAATTTATAAGTGGTGCCATCTATTGGGAATTGTCTGAACTAGAAGTTTTTTCATTGAACAGAAGGAATATCTTAAGTGTTTTATGAGGAAATGAGAAAGTTTGTAATTTTAAACAGAACGCCAGCTATACTAGCCCCACCCTACCACTCTCCAATTATCTAGACACTTACTTAAGTAGCTGGGTGGCGAGTATATGTGAAAAATTTATAAGTGGTGCCATCTATTGGAAATTGTCTGAACTATAAGTTTTTTCATTGAACAGAAGACATATCTTAACTGTTTTATGAGGAAATGAGAAAGTTTGTAATTTGATACAGAACGCCTGCTATACTAGCCCCGCCCCGCCCCTCTCCCATTATCTAGACACATACTTAAGTAGCTGGGTGCCGAGTATATGTGAAGAATTTATAAGTGGTGCCATCTATTGGAAATTGTCTGAACTATAAATTTTTTCATTGAACAGAAGACATATCTTAACTGTTTTATGAGGAAATGAGAAAGTTTGTAACTTGAAACAGAACGCCAGCTATACTAGCCCCACCCTACCACTCTCCCATTATCTAGACACTTACTTAAGTAGCTGGGTGCCGAGTATATGTGAAAAATTTATAAGTGGTGCCATCTATTGGAAATTGTCTAAACTAGAAGTTTTTTCATTGAACAGAAGGAATATCTTAAGTGTTTTATGAGGAAATGAGAAAGTTTGTAATTTGAAACAGAACGCCAGCTATACTAGCCCCACCCTACCACTTTCCCATTATCTAGACACTTACTTAAGTAGCTGGGTGCCGAGTATATGTGAAAAATTTATAAGTGGTGCCATCTATTGGAAATTGTCTGAACTATAAGTTTTTTCATTGAACAGAAGACATATCTTAACTGTTTTATGAGGAAATGAGAAAGTTTGTAATTTGATACAGAACGCCTGCTATACTAGCCCCGCCCCGCCCCTCTCCCATTATCTAGACACATACTTAAGTAGCTGGGTGCCGAGTATATGTGAAGAATTTATAAGTGGTGCCATCTATTGGAAATTGTCTGAACTATAAGTTTTTTCATTGAACAGAAGACATATCTTAACTGTTTTATGAGGAAATGAGAAAGTTTGTAACTTGAAACAGAACGCCAGCTATACTAGCCCCACCCTACCACTCTCCCATTATCTAGACACTTACTTAAGTAGCTGGGTGCCGAGTATATGTGAAAAATTTATAAGTGGTGCCATCTATTGGAAATTGTCTAAACTAGAAGTTTTTTCATTGAACAGAAGGAATATCTTAAGTGTTTTATGAGGAAATGAGAAAGTTTGTAATTTGAAACAGAACGCCAGCTATACTAGCCCCACCCTACCACTTTCCCATTATCTAGACACTTACTTAAGTAGCTGGGTGCCGAGTATATGTGAAAAATTTATAAGTGGTGCCATCTATTGGAAATTGTCTAAACAAGAAGTTTTTTCATTGAACAGAAGGAATATCTTAAGTGTTTTATGAGGAAATGAGAAAGTTTGTAATTTGAAACAGAACGCCAGCTATACTAGCCCCACCCTACCACTCTCCCATTATCTAGACACTTACTTAAGTAGCTGGGTGCCGAGTATATGTGAAAAATTTATAAGTGGTGCCATCTATTGGGAATTGTCTGAACTAGAAGTTTTTTCATTGAACAGAAGGAATATCTTAAGTGTTTTATGAGGAAATGAGAAAGTTTGTAATTTTAAACAGAACGCCAGCTATACTAGCCCCACCCTACCACTCTCCAATTATCTAGACACTTACTTAAGTAGCTGGGTGGCGAGTATATGTGAAAAATTTATAAGTGGTGCCATCTATTGGAAATTGTCTGAACTATAAGTTTTTTCATTGAACAGAAGACATATCTTAACTGTTTTATGAGGAAATGAGAAAGTTTGTAATTTGAAACAGAACGCCAGCTATACTAGCCCCACCCTACCACTCTCCCATTATCTAGACACTTACTTAAGTAGCTGGGTGGCGAGTATATGTGAAAAATTTATAAGTGGTGCCATCTATTGGAAATTGTCTGAACTATAAGTTTTTTCATTGAACAGAAGACATATCTTAACTGTTTTATGAGGAAATGAGAAAGTTTGTAATTTGATACAGAACGCCTGCTATACTAGCCCCGCCCCGCCCCTCTCCCATTATCTAGACACATACTTAAGTAGCTGGGTGCCGAGTATATGTGAAGAATTTATGAGTGGTGCCATCTATTGGAAATTGTCTGAGCTATAAGTTTTTTCATTGAACAGAAGAAATATGTTAACTGTTTTATGAGGAAATGAGAAAGTTTGTAAGTTGAAGCAGAACGCCAGCTATACTAGCCCCACCCTACCACTCTCCCATTATCTAGACACTTACTTAAGTAGCTAGGTGCCGAGTATATGTGAAAATTTATAAGTGGTGCCATCTATTGGAAATTGTTTGAACTATACGTTTTTTCATTGAACAGAAGAGATATCTTAACTGTTTTATGAGGAAATGAGAAAGTTTCTAATTTGAAACAGAAACCCAGCTATACTAGCCCCACCCTGCCACTCTCCCATTATCTAGACACTTACTTAAGTAGCTGGGTGCCGAGTATATGTGAAGAATTTATAAGTGGTGCCATCTATTGGAAATTGTCTGAACTATAAATTTTTTCATTGAACAGAAGACATATCTTAACTGTTTTATGAGGAAATGAGAAAGTTTGTAACTTGAAACAGAACGCCAGCTATACTAGCCCCACCCTACCACTCTCCCATTGTCTAGACACTTACTTAAGTAGCTGGGTGCCGAGTATATGTGAAAAATTTATAAGTGGTGCCATCTATTGGAAATTGTCTAAACTAGAAGTTTTTTCATTGAACAGAAGGAATATCTTAAGTGTTTTATGAGGAAATGAGAAAGTTTGTAATTTGAAACAGAACGCCAGCTATACTAGCCCCACCCTACCACTTTCCCATTATCTAGACACTTACTTAAGTAGCTGGGTGCCGAGTATATGTGAAAAATTTATAAGGTGTGCCATCTATTGGAAATTGTCTAAACAAGAAGTTTTTTCATTGAACAGAAGGAATATCTTAAGTGTTTTATGAGGAAATGAGAAAGTTTGTAATTTGAAACAGAACGCCAGCTATACTAGCCCCACCCTACCACTCTCCCATTATCTAGACACTTACTTAAGTAGCTGGGTGCCGAGTATATGTGAAAAATTTATAAGTGGTGCCATCTATTGGGAATTGTCTGAACTAGAAGTTTTTTCATTGAACAGAAGGAATATCTTAAGTGTTTTATGAGGAAATGAGAAAGTTTGTAATTTTAAACAGAACGCCAGCTATACTAGCCCCACCCTACCACTCTCCCATTATCTAGACACTTAAGTAGCTGGGTGCCGAGAATATGTGAAAAATTTATAAGTGGTGCCATCTATTGGAAATTGTCTGAACTATAAGTTTTTTCATTGAACAGAAGACATATCTTAACTGTTTTATGAGGAAATGAGAAAGTTTGTAATTTGAAACAGAACGCCAGCTATACTAGCCCCACCCTACCACTCTCCCATTATCTAGACACTTACTTAAGTAGCTGGGTGCCGAGAATATGTGAAAAATTTATAAGTGGTACCATCTATTGAAAATTGTCTGAACTAGAAGTTTTTTCATTGAACAGAAGAAATATCTTAACTGTTTTATCAAGAAATGAGAAAGTTTGTAATTTGAAACTGAACGCCAGCTATACTAGCCCCACCCTACCACTCTCCCATTATCTAGACACTTACTTAAGTAGCTGGGTGCCGAGTATATGTGAAAAATTTATAAGTGGTGCCATCTATTGGAAATTGTCTGAACTAGAAGTTTTTTCATTGAACAGAAGGAATATGTTAACTGTTTTATGAGGAAATGAGAAAGTTTGTAATTTGAAACAGAACGCCAGCTATACTAGCCCCACCCTACCACTCTCCAATTATCTAGACACTTACTTAAGTAGCTGGGTGGCGAGTATATGTGAAAAATTTATAAGTGGTGCCATCTATTGGAAATTGTCTGAACTATAAGTTTTTTCATTGAACAGAAGACATATCTTAACTGTTTTATGAGGAAATGAGAAAGTTTGTAATTTGATACAGAACGCCTGCTATACTAGCCCCGCCCCGCCCCTCTCCCATTATCTAGACACATACTTAAGTAGCTGGGTGCCGAGTATATGTGAAGAATTTATGAGTGGTGCCATCTATTGGAAATTGTCTGAGCTATAAGTTTTTTCATTGAACAGAAGAAATATGTTAACTGTTTTATGAGGAAATGAGAAAGTTTGTAATTTGAAGCAGAACGCCAGCTATACTAGCCCCACCCTACCACTCTCCCATTATCTAGACACTTACTTAAGTAGCTAGGTGCCGAGTATATGTGAAAATTTATAAGTGGTGCCATCTATTGGAAATTGTTTGAACTATACGTTTTTTCATTGAACAGAAGAGATATCTTAACTGTTTTATGAGGAAATGAGAAAGTTTCTAATTTGAAACAGAAACCCAGCTATACTAGCCCCACCCTGCCACTCTCCCATTATCTAGACACTTACTTAAGTAGCTGGGTGCCGAGTATATGTGAAGAATTTATAAGTGGTGCCATCTATTGGAAATTGTCTGAACTATAAATTTTTTCATTGAACAGAAGACATATCTTAACTGTTTTATGAGGAAATGAGAAAGTTTGTAACTTGAAACAGAACGCCAGCTATACTAGCCCCACCCTACCACTCTCCCATTGTCTAGACACTTACTTAAGTAGCTGGGTGCCGAGTATATGTGAAAAATTTATAAGTGGTGCCATCTATTGGAAATTGTCTAAACTAGAAGTTTTTTCATTGAACAGAAGGAATATCTTAAGTGTTTTATGAGGAAATGAGAAAGTTTGTAATTTGAAACAGAACGCCAGCTATACTAGCCCCACCCTACCACTTTCCCATTATCTAGACACTTACTTAAGTAGCTGGGTGCCGAGTATATGTGAAAAATTTATAAGGTGTGCCATCTATTGGAAATTGTCTAAACAAGAAGTTTTTTCATTGAACAGAAGGAATATCTTAAGTGTTTTATGAGGAAATGAGAAAGTTTGTAATTTGAAACAGAACGCCAGCTATACTAGCCCCACCCTACCACTCTCCCATTATCTAGACACTTACTTAAGTAGCTGGGTGCCGAGTATATGTGAAAAATTTATAAGTGGTGCCATCTATTGGGAATTGTCTGAACTAGAAGTTTTTTCATTGAACAGAAGGAATATCTTAAGTGTTTTATGAGGAAATGAGAAAGTTTGTAATTTTAAACAGAACGCCAGCTATACTAGCCCCACCCTACCACTCTCCCATTATCTAGACACTTAAGTAGCTGGGTGCCGAGAATATGTGAAAAATTTATAAGTGGTGCCATCTATTGGAAATTGTCTGAACTATAAGTTTTTTCATTGAACAGAAGACATATCTTAACTGTTTTATGAGGAAATGAGAAAGTTTGTAATTTGAAACAGAACGCCAGCTATACTAGCCCCACCCTACCACTCTCCCATTATCTAGACACTTACTTAAGTAGCTGGGTGCCGAGAATATGTGAAAAATTTATAAGTGGTACCATCTATTGAAAATTGTCTGAACTAGAAGTTTTTTCATTGAACAGAAGAAATATCTTAACTGTTTTATCAAGAAATGAGAAAGTTTGTAATTTGAAACTGAACGCCAGCTATACTAGCCCCACCCTACCACTCTCCCATTATCTAGACACTTACTTAAGTAGCTGGGTGCCGAGTATATGTGAAAAATTTATAAGTGGTGCCATCTATTGGAAATTGTCTGAACTAGAAGTTTTTTCATTGAACAGAAGGAATATGTTAACTGTTTTATGAGGAAATGAGAAAGTTTGTAATTTGAAACAGAACGCCAGCTATACTAGCCCCACCCTACCACTCTCCAATTATCTAGACACTTACTTAAGTAGCTGGGTGGCGAGTATATGTGAAAAATTTATAAGTGGTGCCATCTATTGGAAATTGTCTGAACTATAAGTTTTTTCATTGAACAGAAGACATATCTTAACTGTTTTATGAGGAAATGAGAAAGTTTGTAATTTGATACAGAACGCCTGCTATACTAGCCCCGCCCCGCCCCTCTCCCATTATCTAGACACATACTTAAGTAGCTGGGTGCCGAGTATATGTGAAGAATTTATAAGTGGTGCCATCTATTGGAAATTGTCTGAACTATAAATTTTTTCATTGAACAGAAGACATATCTTAACTGTTTTATGAGGAAATGAGAAAGTTTGTAACTTGAAACAGAACGCCAGCTATACTAGCCCCACCCTACCACTCTCCCATTATCTAGACACTTACTTAAGTAGCTGGGTGCCGAGTATATGTGAAAAATTTATAAGTGGTGCCATCTATTGGAAATTGTCTAAACTAGAAGTTTTTTCATTGAACAGAAGGAATATCTTAAGTGTTTTATGAGGAAATGAGAAAGTTTGTAATTTGAAACAGAACGCCAGCTATACTAGCCCCACCCTACCACTTTCCCATTATCTAGACACTTACTTAAGTAGCTGGGTGCCGAGTATATGTGAAAAATTTATAAGTGGTGCCATCTATTGGAAATTGTCTAAACAAGAAGTTTTTTCATTGAACAGAAGGAATATCTTAAGTGTTTTATGAGGAAATGAGAAAGTTTGTAATTTGAAACAGAACGCCAGCTATACTAGCCCCACCCTACCACTCTCCCATTATCTAGACACTTACTTAAGTAGCTGGGTGCCGAGTATATGTGAAAAATTTATAAGTGGTGCCATCTATTGGGAATTGTCTGAACTAGAAGTTTTTTCATTGAACAGAAGGAATATCTTAAGTGTTTTATGAGGAAATGAGAAAGTTTGTAATTTTAAACAGAACGCCAGCTATACTAGCCCCACCCTACCACTCTCCCATTATCTAGACACTTACTTAAGTAGCTGGGTGCCGAGAATATGTGAAAAATTTATAAGTGGTACCATCTATTGAAAATTGTCTGAACTAGAAGTTTTTTCATTGAACAGAAGAAATATCTTAACTGTTTTATCAAGAAATGAGAAAGTTTGTAATTTGAAACAGAACGCCAGCTATACTAGCCCCACCCTACCACTCTCCCATTATCTAGACACTTACTTAAGTAGCTGGGTGCCGAGTATATGTGAAAAATTTATAAGTGGTGCCATCTATTGGAAATTGTCTGAACTATAAATTTTTCTAATTGAACCGAAGGAATATGTTAACTGTTTTATGAGGAAATGAGAAAGTTTGTAATTTGAAACAGAACGCCAGCTATACTAGCCCCGCCCTACCACTCTCCCATTATCTAGACACTTACTTAAGTAGCTGGGTGCCGAGTATATGTGAAAAATTTATAAGTGGTGCCATCTATTGGAAATTGTCTGAACTAGAAGTTTTTTCATTGAACAGAAGGAATATCTTAAGTGTTTTATGAGGAAATGAGAAAGTTTGTAATTTGAAACAGAACGCCAGCTATACTAGCCCCACCCTACCACTCTACCATTATCTAGACACTTACTTAAGTAGCTGGTTGCCGAGTATATGTGAAAAATTTATAAGTGGTGCCATCTATTGGACATTGTCTGAACTAGAAGTTTTTTCATTGAACAGAAGGAATATCTTGAGTGTTTTATGAGGAAATGAGAAAGTTTGTAATTTGAAACAGAACGCCAGCTATACTAGCCCCACCCACCACTCTCCCATTATCTAGACACTTACTTAAGTAGCTGGGTGCCGAGTATATGTGAAAAATTTATAAGTGGTGCCATCTATTGGAAATTGTCTGAACTATAAATTTTTTCATTGAACAGAAGACATATCTTAACTGTTTTATGAGGAAATGAGAAAGTTTGTAACTTGAAACAGAACGCCAGCTATACTAGCCCCACCCTGCCACTCTCCCATTATCTAGACACATACTTAAGTAGCTGGGTGCCGAGTATATGTGAAGAATTTATGAGTGGTGCCATCTATTGGAAATTTTCTGAGCTATAAGTTTTTTCATTGAACAGAAGAAATATGTTAACTGTTTTATGAGGAAATGAGAAAGTTTGTAATTTGAAGCAGAACGCCAGCTATACTAGCCCCACCCTACCACTCTCCAATTATCTAGACACTTACTTAAGTAGCTGGGTGGCGAGTATATGTGAAAAATTTATAAGTGGTGCCATCTATTGGAAATTGTCTGAACTAGAAGTTTTTTCATTGAACAGAAGGAATATCTTAAGTGTTTTATGAGGAAATGAGAAAGTTTGTAATTTGAAACAGAACGCCAGCTATACTAGCCCCACCCTACCACTCTCCCATTATCTAGACACTTACTTAAGTAGCTGGGTGCCGAGTATATGTGAAAAATTTATAAGTGGTGCCATCTATTGGAAATTGTCTGAAATAAAAGTTTTTTCATTGAACAGAAGGAATATCTTAAGTGTTTTATGAGGAAATGAGAAAGTTTGTAATTTGAAACAGAACGCCAGCTATACTAGCCCCACCCTACCACTCTCCCATTATTAGACACTTACTTAAGTAGCTGGGTGCCGAGTATATGTGAAAAATTTATAAGTGGTGCCATCTATTGGAAATTGTCTGAACTATAAGTTTTTTCATTGAACAGAAGACATATCTTAACTGTTTTATGAGGAAATGAGAAAGTTTGTAATTTGAAACAGAACGCCAGCTATACTAGCCCCACCCTACCACTCTCCCATTATCTAGACACTTACTTAAGTAGCTGGGTGCCGAGAATATGTGAAAAATTTATAAGTGGTACCATCTATTGAAAATTGTCTGAACTAGAAGTTTTTTCATTGAACAGAAGACATATCTTAACTGTTTTATGAGGAAATGAGAAAGTTTGTAATTTGAAACAGAACGCCAGCTATACTAGCCCCACCCTACCACTCTCCCATTATCTAGACACTTACTTAAGTAGCTGGGTGCCGAGAATATGTGAAAAATTTATAAGTGGTACCATCTATTGAAAATTGTCTGAACTAGAAGTTTTTTCATTGAACAGAAGAAATATCTTAACTGTTTTATCAAGAAATGAGAAAGTTTGTAATTTGAAACTGAACGCCAGCTATACTAGCCCCACCCTACCACTCTCCCATTATCTAGACACTTACTTAAGTAGCTGGGTGCCGAGTATATGTGAAAAATTTATAAGTGGTGCCATCTATTGGACATTGTCTGAACTAGAAGTTTTTTCATTGAACAGAAGGAATATCTTGAGTGTTTTATGAGGAAATGAGAAAGTTTGTAATTTGAAACAGAACGCCAGCTATACTAGCCCCACCCACCACTCTCCCATTATCTAGACACTTACTTAAGTAGCTGGGTGCCGAGTATATGTGAAAAATTTATAAGTGGTGCCATCTATTGGAAATTGTCTGAACTATAAATTTTTTCATTGAACAGAAGACATATCTTAACTGTTTTATGAGGAAATGAGAAAGTTTGTAACTTGAAACAGAACGCCAGCTATACTAGCCCCACCCTGCCACTCTCCCATTATCTAGACACATACTTAAGTAGCTGGGTGCCGAGTATATGTGAAGAATTTATGAGTGGTGCCATCTATTGGAAATTTTCTGAGCTATAAGTTTTTTCATTGAACAGAAGAAATATGTTAACTGTTTTATGAGGAAATGAGAAAGTTTGTAATTTGAAGCAGAACGCCAGCTATACTAGCCCCACCCTACCACTCTCCAATTATCTAGACACTTACTTAAGTAGCTGGGTGGCGAGTATATGTGAAAAATTTATAAGTGGTGCCATCTATTGGAAATTGTCTGAACTAGAAGTTTTTTCATTGAACAGAAGGAATATCTTAAGTGTTTTATGAGGAAATGAGAAAGTTTGTAATTTGAAACAGAACGCCAGCTATACTAGCCCCACCCTACCACTCTCCCATTATCTAGACACTTACTTAAGTAGCTGGGTGCCGAGTATATGTGAAAAATTTATAAGTGGTGCCATCTATTGGAAATTGTCTGAAATAAAAGTTTTTTCATTGAACAGAAGGAATATCTTAAGTGTTTTATGAGGAAATGAGAAAGTTTGTAATTTGAAACAGAACGCCAGCTATACTAGCCCCACCCTACCACTCTCCCATTATTAGACACTTACTTAAGTAGCTGGGTGCCGAGTATATGTGAAAAATTTATAAGTGGTGCCATCTATTGGAAATTGTCTGAACTATAAGTTTTTTCATTGAACAGAAGACATATCTTAACTGTTTTATGAGGAAATGAGAAAGTTTGTAATTTGAAACAGAACGCCAGCTATACTAGCCCCACCCTACCACTCTCCCATTATCTAGACACTTACTTAAGTAGCTGGGTGCCGAGAATATGTGAAAAATTTATAAGTGGTACCATCTATTGAAAATTGTCTGAACTAGAAGTTTTTTCATTGAACAGAAGAAATATCTTAACTGTTTTATCAAGAAATGAGAAAGTTTGTAATTTGAAACTGAACGCCAGCTATACTAGCCCCACCCTACCACTCTCCCATTATCTAGACACTTACTTAAGTAGCTGGGTGCCGAGTATATGTGAAAAATTTATAGGTGGTGCCATCTATTGGAAATTGTCTGAACTTTAAATTTTTTTAATTGAACCGAAGGAATATGTTAACTGTTTTATGAGGAAATGAGAAAGTTTGTAATTTGAAACAGAACGCCAGCTATACTAGCCCCGCCCTACCACTCTCCCATTATCTAGACACTTACTTAAGTAGCTGGGTGCCGAGTATATGTGAAAAATTTATAAGTGGTGCCATCTATTGGAAATTGTCTGAACTAGAAGTTTTTTCATTGAACAGAAGGAATATGTTAACTGTTTTATGAGGAAATGAGAAAGTTTGTAATTTGAAACAGAACGCCAGCTATACTAGCCCCACCCTACCACTCTCCAATTATCTAGACACTTACTTAAGTAGCTGGGTGGCGAGTATATGTGAAAAATTTATAAGTGGTGCCATCTATTGGAAATTGTCTGAACTATAAGTTTTTTCATTGAACAGAAGACATATCTTAACTGTTTTATGAGGAAATGAGAAAGTTTGTAATTTGATACAGAACGCCTGCTATACTAGCCCCGCCCCGCCCCTCTCCCATTATCTAGACACATACTTAAGTAGCTGGGTGCCGAGTATATGTGAAGAATTTATGAGTGGTGCCATCTATTGGAAATTGTCTGAGCTATAAGTTTTTTCATTGAACAGAAGAAATATGTTAACTGTTTTATGAGGAAATGAGAAAGTTTGTAATTTGAAGCAGAACGCCAGCTATACTAGCCCCACCCTACCACTCTCCCATTATCTAGACACTTACTTAAGTAGCTAGGTGCCGAGTATATGTGAAAATTTATAAGTGGTGCCATCTATTGGAAATTGTTTGAACTATACGTTTTTTCATTGAACAGAAGAGATATCTTAACTGTTTTATGAGGAAATGAGAAAGTTTCTAATTTGAAACAGAAACCCAGCTATACTAGCCCCACCCTGCCACTCTCCCATTATCTAGACACTTACTTAAGTAGCTGGGTGCCGAGTATATGTGAAGAATTTATAAGTGGTGCCATCTATTGGAAATTGTCTGAACTATAAATTTTTTCATTGAACAGAAGACATATCTTAACTGTTTTATGAGGAAATGAGAAAGTTTGTAACTTGAAACAGAACGCCAGCTATACTAGCCCCACCCTACCACTCTCCCATTGTCTAGACACTTACTTAAGTAGCTGGGTGCCGAGTATATGTGAAAAATTTATAAGTGGTGCCATCTATTGGAAATTGTCTAAACTAGAAGTTTTTTCATTGAACAGAAGGAATATCTTAAGTGTTTTATGAGGAAATGAGAAAGTTTGTAATTTGAAACAGAACGCCAGCTATACTAGCCCCACCCTACCACTTTCCCATTATCTAGACACTTACTTAAGTAGCTGGGTGCCGAGTATATGTGAAAAATTTATAAGGTGTGCCATCTGTTGGAAATTGTCTAAACAAGAAGTTTTTTCATTGAACAGAAGGAATATCTTAAGTGTTTTATGAGGAAATGAGAAAGTTTGTAATTTGAAACAGAACGCCAGCTATACTAGCCCCACCCTACCACTCTCCCATTATCTAGACACTTACTTAAGTAGCTGGGTGCCGAGTATATGTGAAAAATTTATAAGTGGTGCCATCTATTGGGAATTGTCTGAACTAGAAGTTTTTTCATTGAACAGAAGGAATATCTTAAGTGTTTTATGAGGAAATGAGAAAGTTTGTAATTTTAAACAGAACGCCAGCTATACTAGCCCCACCCTACCACTCTCCCATTATCTAGACACTTACTTAAGTAGCTGGGTGCCGAGAATATGTGAAAAATTTATAAGTGGTGCCATCTATTGGAAATTGTCTGAACTATAAGTTTTTTCATTGAACAGAAGACATATCTTAACTGTTTTATGAGGAAATGAGAAAGTCTGTAATTTGAAACAGAACGCCAGCTATACTAGCCCCACCCTACCACTCTCCCATTATCTAGACACTTACTTAAGTAGCTGGGTGCCGAGAATATGTGAAAAATTTATAAGTGGTACCATCTATTGAAAATTGTCTGAACTAGAAGTTTTTTCATTGAACAGAAGAAATATCTTAACTGTTTTATCAAGAAATGAGAAAGTTTGTAATTTGAAACTGAACGCCAGCTATACTAGCCCCACCCTACCACTCTCCCATTATCTAGACACTTACTTAAGTAGCTGGGTGCCGAGTATATGTGAAAAATTTATAAGTGGTGCCATCTATTGGAAATTGTCTGAACTAGAAGTTTTTTCATTGAACAGAAGGAATATGTTAACTGTTTTATGAGGAAATGAGAAAGTTTGTAATTTGAAACAGAACGCCAGCTATACTAGCCCCACCCTACCACTCTCCAATTATCTAGACACTTACTTAAGTAGCTGGGTGGCGAGTATATGTGAAAAATTTATAAGTGGTGCCATCTATTGGAAATTGTCTGAACTATAAGTTTTTTCATTGAACAGAAGACATATCTTAACTGTTTTATGAGGAAATGAGAAAGTTTGTAATTTGATACAGAACGCCTGCTATACTAGCCCCGCCCCGCCCCTCTCCCATTATCTAGACACATACTTAAGTAGCTGGGTGCCGAGTATATGTGAAGAATTTATGAGTGGTGCCATCTATTGGAAATTTTCTGAGCTATAAGTTTTTTCATTGAACAGAAGAAATATGTTAACTGTTTTATGAGGAAATGAGAAAGTTTGTAATTTGAAGCAGAACGCCAGCTATACTAGCCCCACCCTACCACTCTCCCATTATCTAGACACTTACTTAAGTAGCTAGGTGCCGAGTATATGTGAAAATTTATAAGTGGTGCCATCTATTGGAAATTGTTTGAACTATACGTTTTTTCATTGAACAGAAGAGATATCTTAACTGTTTTATGAGGAAATGAGAAAGTTTCTAATTTGAAACAGAAACCCAGCTATACTAGCCCCACCCTGCCACTCTCCCATTATCTAGACACTTACTTAAGTAGCTGGGTGCCGAGTATATGTGAAGAATTTATAAGTGGTGCCATCTATTGGAAATTGTCTGAACTATAAATTTTTTCATTGAACAGAAGACATATCTTAACTGTTTTATGAGGAAATGAGAAAGTTTGTAACTTGAAACAGAACGCCAGCTATACTAGCCCCACCCTACCACTCTCCCATTATCTAGACACTTACTTAAGTAGCTGGGTGCCGAGTATATGTGAAAAATTTATAAGTGGTGCCATCTATTGGAAATTGTCTAAACTAGAAGTTTTTTCATTGAACAGAAGGAATATCTTAAGTGTTTTATGAGGAAATGAGAAAGTTTGTAATTTGAAACAGAACGCCAGCTATACTAGCCCCACCCTACCACTTTCCCATTATCTAGACACTTACTTAAGTAGCTGGGTGCCGAGTATATGTGAAAAATTTATAAGTGGTGCCATCTATTGGAAATTGTCTAAACAAGAAGTTTTTTCATTGAACAGAAGGAATATCTTAAGTGTTTTATGAGGAAATGAGAAAGTTTGTAATTTGAAACAGAACGCCAGCTATACTAGCCCCACCCTACCACTCTCCCATTATCTAGACACTTACTTAAGTAGCTGGGTGCCGAGTATATGTGAAAAATTTATAAGTGGTGCCATCTATTGGGAATTGTCTGAACTAGAAGTTTTTTCATTGAACAGAAGGAATATCTTAAGTGTTTTATGAGGAAATGAGAAAGTTTGTAATTTTAAACAGAACGCCAGCTATACTAGCCCCACCCTACCACTCTCCCATTATCTAGACACTTACTTAAGTAGCTGGGTGCCGAGAATATGTGAAAAATTTATAAGTGGTACCATCTATTGAAAATTGTCTGAACTAGAAGTTTTTTCATTGAACAGAAGAAATATCTTAACTGTTTTATCAAGAAATGAGAAAGTTTGTAATTTGAAACAGAACGCCAGCTATACTAGCCCCACCCTACCACTCTCCCATTATCTAGACACTTACTTAAGTAGCTGGGTGCCGAGTATATGTGAAAAATTTATAAGTGGTGCCATCTATTGGAAATTGTCTGAACTATAAATTTTTCTAATTGAACCGAAGGAATATGTTAACTGTTTTATGAGGAAATGAGAAAGTTTGTAATTTGAAACAGAACGCCAGCTATACTAGCCCCGCCCTACCACTCTCCCATTATCTAGACACTTACTTAAGTAGCTGGGTGCCGAGTATATGTGAAAAATTTATAAGTGGTGCCATCTATTGGAAATTGTCTGAACTAGAAGTTTTTTCATTGAACAGAAGGAATATCTTAAGTGTTTTATGAGGAAATGAGAAAGTTTGTAATTTGAAACAGAACGCCAGCTATACTAGCCCCACCCTACCACTCTACCATTATCTAGACACTTACTTAAGTAGCTGGGTGCCGAGTATATGTGTAAAATTTATAAGTGGTGCCATCTATTGGACATTGTCTGAACTAGAAGTTTTTTCATTGAACAGAAGGAATATCTTGAGTGTTTTATGAGGAAATGAGAAAGTTTGTAATTTGAAACAGAACGCCAGCTATACTAGCCCCACCCACCACTCTCCCATTATCTAGACACTTACTTAAGTAGCTGGGTGCCGAGTATATGTGAAAAATTTATAAGTGGTGCCATCTATTGGAAATTGTCTGAACTATAAGTTTTTTCATTGAACAGAAGAAATATGTTAACTGTTTTATGAGGAAATGAGAAAGTTTGTAATTTGAAGCAGAACGCCAGCTATACTAGCCCCACCCTACCACTCTCCAATTATCTAGACACTTACTTAAGTAGCTGGGTGGCGAGTATATGTGAAAAATTTATAAGTGGTGCCATCTATTGGAAATTGTCTGAACTAGAAGTTTTTTCATTGAACAGAAGGAATATCTTAAGTGTTTTATGAGGAAATGAGAAAGTTTGTAATTTGAAACAGAACGCCAGCTATACTAGCCCCACCCTACCACTCTCCCATTATCTAGACACTTACTTAAGTAGCTGGGTGCCGAGTATATGTGAAAAATTTATAAGTGGTGCCATCTATTGGAAATTGTCTGAAATAAAAGTTTTTTCATTGAACAGAAGGAATATCTTAAGTGTTTTATGAGGAAATGAGAAAGTTTGTAATTTGAAACAGAACGCCAGCTATACTAGCCCCACCCTACCACTCTCCCATTATTAGACACTTACTTAAGTAGCTGGGTGCCGAGTATATGTGAAAAATTTATAAGTGGTGCCATCTATTGGAAATTGTCTGAACTATAAGTTTTTTCATTGAACAGAAGACATATCTTAACTGTTTTATGAGGAAATGAGAAAGTTTGTAATTTGAAACAGAACGCCAGCTATACTAGCCCCACCCTACCACTCTCCCATTATCTAGACACTTACTTAAGTAGCTGGGTGCCGAGAATATGTGAAAAATTTATAAGTGTAACCATCTATTGAAAATTGTCTGAACTAGAAGTTTTTTCATTGAACAGAAGAAATATCTTAACTGTTTTATCAAGAAATGAGAAAGTTTGTAATTTGAAACTGAACGCCAGCTATACTAGCCCCACCCTACCACTCTCCCATTATCTAGACACTTACTTAAGTAGCTGGGTGCCGAGTATATGTGAAAAATTTATAGGTGGTGCCATCTATTGGAAATTGTCTGAACTTTAAATTTTTTTAATTGAACCGAAGGAATATGTTAACTGTTTTATGAGGAAATGAGAAAGTTTGTAATTTGAAACAGAACGCCAGCTATACTAGCCCCGCCCTACCACTCTCCCATTATCTAGACACTTACTTAAGTAGCTGGGTGCCGAGTATATGTGAAAAATTTATAAGTGGTGCCATCTATTGGAAATTGTCTGAACTAGAAGTTTTTTCATTGAACAGAAGGAATATGTTAACTGTTTTATGAGGAAATGAGAAAGTTTGTAATTTGAAACAGAACGCCAGCTATACTAGCCCCACCCTACCACTCTCCAATTATCTAGACACTTACTTAAGTAGCTGGGTGGCGAGTATATGTGAAAAATTTATAAGTGGTGCCATCTATTGGAAATTGTCTGAACTATAAGTTTTTTCATTGAACAGAAGACATATCTTAACTGTTTTATGAGGAAATGAGAAAGTTTGTAATTTGATACAGAACGCCTGCTATACTAGCCCCGCCCCGCCCCTCTCCCATTATCTAGACACATACTTAAGTAGCTGGGTGCCGAGTATATGTGAAGAATTTATGAGTGGTGCCATCTATTGGAAATTGTCTGAGCTATAAGTTTTTTCATTGAACAGAAGAAATATGTTAACTGTTTTATGAGGAAATGAGAAAGTTTGTAATTTGAAGCAGAACGCCAGCTATACTAGCCCCACCCTACCACTCTCCCATTATCTAGACACATACTTAAGTAGCTACGTGCCGAGTATATGTGAAAATTTATAAGTGGTGCCATCTATTGGAAATTGTTTGAACTATACGTTTTTTCATTGAACAGAAGAGATATCTTAACTGTTTTATGAGGAAATGAGAAAGTTTCTAATTCGAAACAGAAACCCAGCTATACTAGCCCCACCCTGCCACTCTCCCATTATCTAGACACTTACTTAAGTAGCTGGGTGCCGAGTATATGTGAAGAATTTATAAGTGGTGCCATCTATTGGAAATTGTCTGAACTATAAATTTTTTCATTGAACAGAAGACATATCTTAACTGTTTTATGAGGAAATGAGAAAGTTTGTAACTTGAAACAGAACGCCAGCTATACTAGCCCCACCCTACCACTCTCCCATTATCTAGACACTTACTTAAGTAGCTGGGTGCCGAGTATATGTGAAAAATTTATAAGTGGTGCCATCTATTGGAAATTGTCTAAACTAGAAGTTTTTTCATTGAATAGAAGGAATATCTTAAGTGTTTTATGAGGAAATGAGAAAGTTTGTAATTTGAAACAGAACGCCAGCTATACTAGCCCCACCCTACCACTTTCCCATTATCTAGACACTTACTTAAGTAGCTGAGTGCCGAGTATATGTGAAAAATTTATAAGTGGTGCCATCTATTGGAAATTGTCTAAACAAGAAGTTTTTTCATTGAACAGAAGGAATATCTTAAGTGTTTTATGAGGAAATGAGAAAGTTTGTAATTTGAAACAGAACGCCAGCTATACTAGCCCCACCCTACCACTCTCCCATTATCTAGACACTTACTTAAGTAGCTGGGTGCCGAGAATATGTGAAAAATTTATAAGTGGTACCATCTATTGAAAATTGTCTGAACTAGAAGTTTTTTCATTGAACAGAAGACATATCTTAACTGTTTTATGAGGAAATGAGAAAGTTTGTAATTTGATACAGAACGCCTGCTATACTAGCCCCGCCCCGCCCCTCTCCCATTATCTAGACACATACTTAAGTAGCTGGGTGCCGAGTATATGTGAAGAATTTATGAGTGGTGCCATCTATTGGAAATTGTCTGAGCTATAAGTTTTTTCATTGAACAGAAGAAATATGTTAACTGTTTTATGAGGAAATGAGAAAGTTTGTAATTTGAAGCAGAACGCCAGCTATACTAGCCCCACCCTACCACTCTCCCATTATCTAGACACATACTTAAGTAGCTAGGTGCCGAGTATATGTGAAAATTTATAAGTGGTGCCATCTATTGGAAATTGTTTGAACTATACGTTTTTTCATTGAACAGAAGAGATATCTTAACTGTTTTATGAGGAAATGAGAAAGTTTCTAATTCGGAACAGAAACCCAGCTATACTAGCCCCACCCTGCCACTCTCCCATTATCTAGACACTTACTTAAGTAGCTGGGTGCCGAGTATATGTGAAGAATTTATAAGTGGTGCCATCTATTGGAAATTGTCTGAACTATAAATTTTTTCATTGAACAGAAGACATATCTTAACTGTTTTATGAGGAAATGAGAAAGTTTGTAACTTGAAACAGAACGCCAGCTATACTAGCCCCACCCTACCACTCTCCCATTATCTAGACACTTACTTAAGTAGCTGGGTGCCGAGTATATGTGAAAAATTTATAAGTGGTGCCATCTATTGGAAATTGTCTAAACTAGAAGTTTTTTCATTGAATAGAAGGAATATCTTAAGTGTTTTATGAGGAAATGAGAAAGTTTGTAATTTGAAACAGAACGCCAGCTATACTAGCCCCACCCTACCACTTTCCCATTATCTAGACACTTACTTAAGTAGCTGAGTGCCGAGTATATGTGAAAAATTTATAAGTGGTGCCATCTATTGGAAATTGTCTAAACAAGAAGTTTTTTCATTGAACAGAAGGAATATCTTAAGTGTTTTATGAGGAAATGAGAAAGTTTGTAATTTGAAACAGAACGCCAGCTATACTAGCCCCACCCTACCACTCTCCCATTATCTAGACACTTACTTAAGTAGCTGGGTGCCGAGAATATGTGAAAAATTTATAAGTGGTACCATCTATTGAAAATTGTCTGAACTAGAAGTTTTTTCATTGAACAGAAGAAATATCTTAACTGTTTTATCAAGAAATGAGAAAGTTTGTAATTTGAAACTGAACGCCAGCTATACTAGCCCCACCCTACCACTCTCCCATTATCTAGACACTTACTTAAGTAGCTGGGTGCCGAGTATATGTGAAAAATTTATAAGTGGTGCCATCTATTGGAAATTGTCTGAACTTTAAATTTTTTTAATTGAACCGAAGGAATATGTTAACTGTTTTATGAGGAAATGAGAAAGTTTGTAATTTGAAACAGAACGCCAGCTATACTAGCCCCGCCCTACCACTCTCCCATTATCTAGACACTTACTTAAGTAGCTGGGTGCCGAGTATATGTGAAAAATTTATAAGTGGTGCCATCTATTGGAAATTGTCTGAACTAGAAGTTTTTTCATTGAACAGAAGGAATATGTTAACTGTTTTATGAGGAAATGAGAAAGTTTGTAATTTGAAACAGAACGCCAGCTATACTAGCCCCACCCTACCACTCTCCAATTATCTAGACACTTACTTAAGTAGCTGGGTGGCGAGTATATGTGAAAAATTTATAAGTGGTGCCATCTATTGGAAATTGTCTGAACTATAAGTTTTTTCATTGAACAGAAGACATATCTTAACTGTTTTATGAGGAAATGAGAAAGTTTGTAATTTGATACAGAACGCCTGCTATACTAGCCCCGCCCCGCCCCTCTCCCATTATCTAGACACATACTTAAGTAGCTGGGTGCCGAGTATATGTGAAGAATTTATGAGTGGTGCCATCTATTGGAAATTGTCTGAGCTATAAGTTTTTTCATTGAACAGAAGAAATATGTTAACTGTTTTATGAGGAAATGAGAAAGTTTGTAATTTGAAGCAGAACGCCAGCTATACTAGCCCCACCCTACCACTCTCCCATTATCTAGACACATACTTAAGTAGCTAGGTGCCGAGTATATGTGAAAATTTGTAAGTGGTGCCATCTATTGGAAATTGTTTGAACTATACGTTTTTTCATTGAACAGAAGAGATATCTTAACTGTTTTATGAGGAAATGAGAAAGTTTCTAATTTGAAACAGAAACCCAGCTATACTAGCCCCACCCTGCCACTCTCCCATTATCTAGACACTTACTTAAGTAGCTGGGTGCCGAGTATATGTGAAGAATTTATAAGTGGTGCCATCTATTGGAAATTGTCTGAACTATAAATTTTTTCATTGAACAGAAGACATATCTTAACTGTTTTATGAGGAAATGAGAAAGTTTGTAACTTGAAACAGAACGCCAGCTATACTAGCCCCACCCTACCACTCTCCCATTATCTAGACACTTACTTAAGTAGCTGGGTGCCGAGTATATGTGAAAAATTCATAAGTGGTGCCATCTATTGGAAATTGTCTAAACTAGAAGTTTTTTCATTGAATAGAAGGAATATCTTAAGTGTTTTATGAGGAAATGAGAAAGTTTGTAATTTGAAACAGAACGCCAGCTATACTAGCCCCACCCTACCACTTTCCCATTATCTAGACACTTACTTAAGTAGCTGGGTGCCGAGTATATGTGAAAAATTTATAAGTGGTGCCATCTATTGGAAATTGTCTAAACAAGAAGTTTTTTCATTGAACAGAAGGAATATCTTAAGTGTTTTATGAGGAAATGAGAAAGTTTGTAATTTGAAACAGAACGCCAGCTATACTAGCCCCACCCTACCACTCTCCCATTATCTAGACACTTACTTAAGTAGCTGGGTGCCGAGTATATGTGAAAAATTTATAAGTGGTGCCATCTATTGGGAATTGTCTGAACTAGAAGTTTTTTCATTGAACAGAAGGAATATCTTAAGTGTTTTATGAGGAAATGAGAAAGTTTGTAATTTTAAACAGAACGCCAGCTATACTAGCCCCACCCTACCACTCTCCCATTATCTAGACACTTACTTAAGTAGCTGGGAGCCGAGAATATGTGAAAAATTTATAAGTGGTGCCATCTATTGGAAATTGTCTGAACTATAAATTTTTTCATTGAACAGAAGACATATCTTAACTGTTTTATGAGGAAATGAGAAAGTTTGTAATTTGAAACAGAACGCCAGCTATACTAGCCCCACCCTACCACTCTCCAATTATCTAGACACTTACTTAAGTAGCTGGGTGGCGAGTATATGTGAAAAATTTATAAGTGGTGCCATCTATTGGAAATTGTCTGAACTATAAGTTTTTTCATTGAACAGAAGACATATCTTAACTGTTTTATGAGGAAATGAGAAAGTTTGTAATTTGATACAGAACGCCTGCTATACTAGCCCCGCCCCGCCCCTCTCCCATTATCTAGACACATACTTAAGTAGCTGGGTGCCGAGTATATGTGAAGAATTTATGAGTGGTGCCATCTATTGGAAATTGTCTGAGCTATAAGTTTTTTCATTGAACAGAAGAAATATGTTAACTGTTTTATGAGGAAATGAGAAAGTTTGTAATTTGAAGCAGAACGCCAGCTATACTAGCCCCACCCTACCACTCTCCCATTATCTAGACACTTACTTAAGTAGCTAGGTGCCGAGTATATGTGAAAATTTATGAGTGGTGCCATCTATTGGAAATTGTTTGAACTATACGTTTTTTCATTGAACAGAAGAGATATCTTAACTGTTTTATGAGGAAATGAGAAAGTTTCTAATTTGAAACAGAAACCCAGCTATACTAGCCCCACTCTGCCACTCTCCCATTATCTAGACACTTACTTAAGTAGCTGGGTGCCGAGTATATGTGAAGAATTTATAAGTGGTGCCATCTATTGGAAATTGTCTGAACTATAAATTTTTTCATTGAACAGAAGACATATCTTAACTGTTTTATGAGGAAATGAGAAAGTTTGTAACTTGAAACAGAACGCCAGCTATACTAGCCCCACCCTACCACTTTCCCATTATCTAGACACTTACTTAAGCAGCTGGGTGCCGAGTATATGTGAAAAATTTATAAGTGGTGCCATCTATTGGAAATTGTCTAAACAAGAAGTTTTTTCATTGAACAGAAGGAATATCTTAAGTGTTTTATGAGGAAATGAGAAAGTTTGTAATTTGAAACAGAACGCCAGCTATACTAGCCCCACCCTACCACTCTCCCATTATCTAGAAACTTACTTAAGTAGCTGGGTGCCGAGTATATGTGAAAAATTTATAAGTGGTGCCATCTATTGGGAATTGTCTGAACTAGAAGTTTTTTCATTGAACAGAAGGAATATCTTAAGTGTTTTATGAGGAAATGAGAAAGTTTGTAATTTTAAACAGAACGCCAGCTATACTAGCCCCACCCTACCACTCTCCCATTATCTAGACACTTACTTAAGTAGCTGGGTGCCGAGAATATGTGAAAAATTTATAAGTGGTACCATCTATTGAAAATTGTCTGAACTAGAAGTTTTTTCATTGAACAGAAGAAATATCTTAACTGTTTTATCAAGAAATGAGAAAGTTTGTAATTTGAAACAGAACGCCAGCTATACTAGCCCCACCCTACCACTCTCCCATTATCTAGACACTTACTTAAGTAGCTGGGTGCCGAGTATATGTGAAAAATTTATAAGTGGTGCCATCTATTGGAAATTGTCTGAACTATAAATTTTTCTAATTGAACCGAAGGAATATGTTAACTGTTTTATGAGGAAATGAGAAAGTTTGTAATTTGAAACAGAACGCCAGCTATACTAGCCCCGCCCTACCACTCTCCCATTATCTAGACACTTACTTAAGTAGCTGGGTGCCGAGTATATGTGAAAAATTTATAAGTGGTGCCATCTATTGGAAATTGTCTGAACTAGAAGTTTTTTCATTGAACAGAAGGAATATCTTAAGTGTTTTATGAGGAAATGAGAAAGTTTGTAATTTGAAACAGAACGCCAGCTATACTAGCCCCACCCTACCACTCTACCATTATCTAGACACTTACTTAAGTAGCTGGGTGCCGAGTATATGTGAAAAATTCATAAGTGGTGCCATCTATTGGAAATTGTCTGAACTAGAAGTTTTTTCATTGAACAGAAGGAATATCTTGAGTGTTTTATGAGGAAATGAGAAAGTTTGTAATTTGAAACAGAACGCCAGCTATACTAGCCCCACCCACCACTCTCCCATTATCTAGACACTTACTTAAGTAGCTGGGTGCCGAGTATATGTGAAAAATTTATAAGTGGTGCCATCTATTGGAAATTGTCTGAACTATAAATTTTTTTAATTGAACCGAAGGAATATGTTAACTGTTTTATGAGGAAATGAGAAAGTTTGCAATTTGAAACAGAACGCCAGCTATACTAGCCCCGCCCTACCACTCTCCCATTATCTAGACACTTACTTAAGTAGCTGGGTGCCGAGTATATGTGAAAAATTTATAAGTGGTGCCATCTATTGGAAATTGTCTGAACTAGAAGTTTTTTCATTGAACAGAAGGAATATCTTAAGTGTTTTATGAGGAAATGAGAAAGTTTGTAATTTGAAACAGAACGCCAGCTATACTAGCCCCACCCTACCACTCTCCCATTATCTAGACACTTACTTAAGTAGCTGGGTGCCGAGTATATGTGAAAAATTTATAAGTGGTGCCATCTATTGGAAATTGTCTGAACTATAAATTTTTTTAATTGAACCGAAGGGATATGTTAACTGTTTTATGAGGAAATGAGGAAGTTTGTAATTTGAAACAGAACGCCAGCTATACTAGCCCCGCCCTACCACTCTCCCATTATCTAGACACTTACTTAAGTAGCTGGGTGCCGAGTATATGTGAAAAATTTATAAGTGGTGCCATCTATTGGAAATTGTCTGAACTATAAGTTTTTTCATTGAACAGAAGACATATCTTAACTGTTTTATGAGGAAATGAGAAAGTTTGTAATTTGAAACAGAACGCCAGCTATACTAGCCCCGCCCTACCACTCTCCCATTATCTAGATACTTACTTAAGTAGCTGGGTGCCGAGTATATGTGAAAAATTTATAAGTGGTGCCATCTATTGGAAATTGTCTGAACTAGAAGTTTTTTCATTGAACAGAAGGAATATGTTAACTGTTTTATGAGGAAATGAGAAAGTTTGTAATTTGAAACAGAACGCCAGCTATACTAGCCCCACCCTACCACTCTCCAATTATCTAGACACTTACTTAAGTAGCTGGGTGGCGAGTATATGTGAAAAATTTATAAGTGGTGCCATCTATTGGAAATTGTCTGAACTATAAGTTTTTTCATTGAACAGAAGACATATCTTAACTGTTTTATGAGGAAATGAGAAAGTTTGTAATTTGATACAGAACGCCTGCTATACTAGCCCCGCCCCGCCCCTCTCCCATTATCTAGACACATACTTAAGTAGCTGGGTGCCGAGTATATGTGAAGAATTTATGAGTGGTGCCATCTATTGGAAATTGTCTGAGCTATAAGTTTTTTCATTGAACAGAAGAAATATGTTAACTGTTTTATGAGGAAATGAGAAAGTTTGTAATTTGAAGCAGAACGCCAGCTATACTAGCCCCACCCTACCACTCTCCCATTATCTAGACACATACTTAAGTAGCTAGGTGCCGAGTATATGTGAAAATTTATAAGTGGTGCCATCTATTGGAAATTGTTTGAACTATACGTTTTTTCATTGAACAGAAGAGATATCTTAACTGTTTTATGAGGAAATGAGAAAGTTTCTAATTTGAAACAGAAACCCAGCTATACTAGCCCCACCCTGCCACTCTCCCATTATCTAGACACTTACTTAAGTAGCTGGGTGCCGAGTATATGTGAAGAATTTATAAGTGGTGCCATCTATTGGAAATTGTCTGAACTATAAATTTTTTCATTGAACAGAAGACATATCTTAACTGTTTTATGAGGAAATGAGAAAGTTTGTAACTTGAAACAGAACGCCAGCTATACTAGCCCCACCCTACCACTCTCCCATTATCTAGACACTTACTTAAGTAGCTGGGTGCCGAGTATATGTGAAAAATTTATAAGTGGTGCCATCTATTGGAAATTGTCTAAACTAGAAGTTTTTTCATTGAATAGAAGGAATATCTTAAGTGTTTTATGAGGAAATGAGAAAGTTTGTAATTTGAAACAGAACGCCAGCTATACTAGCCCCACCCTACCACTTTCCCATTATCTAGACACTTACTTAAGTAGCTGGGTGCCGAGTATATGTGAAAAATTTATAAGTGGTGCCATCTATTGGAAATTGTCTAAACAAGAAGTTTTTTCATTGAACAGAAGGAATATCTTAAGTGTTTTATGAGGAAATGAGAAAGTTTGTAATTTGAAACAGAACGCCAGCTATACTAGCCCCACCCTACCACTCTCCAATTATCTAGACACTTACTTAAGTAGCTGGGTGGCGAGTATATGTGAAAAATTTATAAGTGGTGCCATCTATTGGAAATTGTCTGAACTATAAGTTTTTTCATTGAACAGAAGACATATCTTAACTGTTTTATGAGGAAATGAGAAAGTTTGTAATTTGATACAGAACGCCTGCTATACTAGCCCCGCCCCGCCCCTCTCCCATTATCTAGACACATACTTAAGTAGCTGGGTGCCGAGTATATGTGAAGAATTTATAAGTGGTGCCATCTATTGGAAATTGTCTGAACTATAAATTTTTTCATTGAACAGAAGACATATCTTAACTGTTTTATGAGGAAATGAGAAAGTTTGTAACTTGAAACAGAACGCCAGCTATACTAGCCCCACCCTACCACTCTCCCATTATCTAGACACTTACTTAAGTAGCTGGGTGCCGAGTATATGTGAAAAATTTATAAGTGGTGCCATCTATTGGAAATTGTCTAAACTAGAAGTTTTTTCATTGAATAGAAGGAATATCTTGAGTGTTTTATGAGGAAATGAGAAAGTTTGTAATTTGAAACAGAACGCCAGCTATACTAGCCCCACCCACCACTCTCCCATTATCTAGACACTTACTTAAGTAGCTGGGTGCCGAGTATATGTGAAAAATTTATAAGTGGTGCCATCTATTGGAAATTGTCTGAACTATAAATTTTTTTAATTGAACCGAAGGAATATGTTAACTGTTTTATGAGGAAATGAGAAAGTTTGCAATTTGAAACAGAACGCCAGCTATACTAGCCCCGCCCTACCACTCTCCCATTATCTAGACACTTACTTAAGTAGCTGGGTGCCGAGTATATGTGAAAAATTTATAAGTGGTGCCATCTATTGGAAATTGTCTGAACTAGAAGTTTTTTCATTGAACAGAAGGAATATCTTAAGTGTTTTATGAGGAAATGAGAAAGTTTGTAATTTGAAACAGAACGCCAGCTATACTAGCCCCACCCTACCACTCTCCCATTATCTAGACACTTACTTAAGTAGCTGGGTGCCGAGTATATGTGAAAAATTTATAAGTGGTGCCATCTATTGGAAATTGTCTGAACTATAAATTTTTTTAATTGAACCGAAGGAATATGTTAACTGTTTTATGAGGAAATGAGGAAGTTTGTAATTTGAAACAGAACGCCAGCTATACTAGCCCCGCCCTACCACTCTCCCATTATCTAGACACTTACTTAAGTAGCTGGGTGCCGAGTATATGTGAAAAATTTATAAGTGGTGCCATCTATTGGAAATTGTCTGAACTATAAGTTTTTTCATTGAACAGAAGACATATCTTAACTGTTTTATGAGGAAATGAGAAAGTTTGTAATTTGAAACAGAACGCCAGCTATACTAGCCCCGCCCTACCACTCTCCCATTATCTAGATACTTACTTAAGTAGCTGGGTGCCGAGTATATGTGAAAAATTTATAAGTGGTGCCATCTATTGGAAATTGTCTGAACTAGAAGTTTTTTCATTGAACAGAAGGAATATGTTAACTGTTTTATGAGGAAATGAGAAAGTTTGTAATTTGAAACAGAACGCCAGCTATACTAGCCCCACCCTACCACTCTCCAATTATCTAGACACTTACTTAAGTAGCTGGGTGGCGAGTATATGTGAAAAATTTATAAGTGGTGCCATCTATTGGAAATTGTCTGAACTATAAGTTTTTTCATTGAACAGAAGACATATCTTAACTGTTTTATGAGGAAATGAGAAAGTTTGTAATTTGATACAGAACGCCTGCTATACTAGCCCCGCCCCGCCCCTCTCCCATTATCTAGACACATACTTAAGTAGCTGGGTGCCGAGTATATGTGAAGAATTTATGAGTGGTGCCATCTATTGGAAATTGTCTGAGCTATAAGTTTTTTCATTGAACAGAAGAAATATGTTAACTGTTTTATGAGGAAATGAGAAAGTTTGTAATTTGAAGCAGAACGCCAGCTATACTAGCCCCACCCTACCACTCTCCCATTATCTAGACACATACTTAAGTAGCTAGGTGCCGAGTATATGTGAAAATTTATAAGTGGTGCCATCTATTGGAAATTGTTTGAACTATACGTTTTTTCATTGAACAGAAGAGATATCTTAACTGTTTTATGAGGAAATGAGAAAGTTTCTAATTTGAAACAGAAACCCAGCTATACTAGCCCCACCCTGCCACTCTCCCATTATCTAGACACTTACTTAAGTAGCTGGGTGCCGAGTATATGTGAAGAATTTATAAGTGGTGCCATCTATTGGAAATTGTCTGAACTATAAATTTTTTCATTGAACAGAAGACATATCTTAACTGTTTTATGAGGAAATGAGAAAGTTTGTAACTTGAAACAGAACGCCAGCTATACTAGCCCCACCCTACCACTCTCCCATTATCTAGACACTTACTTAAGTAGCTGGGTGCCGAGTATATGTGAAAAATTTATAAGTGGTGCCATCTATTGGAAATTGTCTAAACTAGAAGTTTTTTCATTGAATAGAAGGAATATCTTAAGTGTTTTATGAGGAAATGAGAAAGTTTGTAATTTGAAACAGAACGCCAGCTATACTAGCCCCACCCTACCACTTTCCCATTATCTAGACACTTACTTAAGTAGCTGGGTGCCGAGTATATGTGAAAAATTTATAAGTGGTGCCATCTATTGGAAATTGTCTAAACAATAAGTTTTTTCATTGAACAGAAGGAATATCTTAAGTGTTTTATGAGGAAATGAGAAAGTTTGTAATTTGAAACAGAACGCCAGCTATACTAGCCCCACCCTACCACTCTCCAATTATCTAGACACTTACTTAAGTAGCTGGGTGGCGAGTATATGTGAAAAATTTATAAGTGGTGCCATCTATTGGAAATTGTCTGAACTATAAGTTTTTTCATTGAACAGAAGACATATCTTAACTGTTTTATGAGGAAATGAGAAAGTTTGTAATTTGATACAGAACGCCTGCTATACTAGCCCCGCCCCGCCCCTCTCCCATTATCTAGACACATACTTAAGTAGCTGGGTGCCGAGTATATGTGAAGAATTTATAAGTGGTGCCATCTATTGGAAATTGTCTGAACTATAAATTTTTTCATTGAACAGAAGACATATCTTAACTGTTTTATGAGGAAATGAGAAAGTTTGTAACTTGAAACAGAACGCCAGCTATACTAGCCCCACCCTACCACTCTCCCATTATCTAGACACTTACTTAAGTAGCTGGGTGCCGAGTATATGTGAAAAATTTATAAGTGGTGCCATCTATTGGAAATTGTCTAAACTAGAAGTTTTTTCATTGAATAGAAGGAATATCTTAAGTGTTTTATGAGGAAATGAGAAAGTTTGTAATTTGAAACAGAACGCCAGCTATACTAGCCCCACCCTACCACTTTCCCATTATCTAGACACTTACTTAAGTAGCTGGGTGCCGAGTATATGTGAAAAATTTATAAGTGGTGCCATCTATTGGAAATTGTCTAAACAAGAAGTTTTTTCATTGAACAGAAGGAATATCTTAAGTGTTTTATGAGGAAATGAGAAAGTTTGTAATTTGAAACAGAACGCCAGCTATACTAGCCCCACCCTACCACTCTCCCATTATATAGACACTTACTTAAGTAGCTGGGTGCCGAGTATATGTGAAAAATTTATAAGTGGTGCCATCTATTGGGAATTGTCTGAACTAGAAGTTTTTTCATTGAACAGAAGGAATATCTTAAGTGTTTTATGAGGGAATGAGAAAGTTTGTAATTTTAAACAGAACGCCAGCTATACTAGCCCCACTCTACCACTCTCCCATTATCTAGACACTTACTTAAGTAGCTGGGAGCCGAGAATATGTGAAAAATTTATAAGTGGTGCCATCTATTGGAAATTGTCTGAACTATAAGTTTTTTCATTGAACAGAAGACATATCTTAACTGTTTTATGAGGAAATGAGAAAGTTTGTAATTTGAAACAGAACGCCAGCTATACTAGCCCCACCCTACCACTCTCCAATTATCTAGACACTTACTTAAGTAGCTGGGTGGCGAGTATATGTGAAAAATTTATAAGTGGTGCCATCTATTGGAAATTGTCTGAGCTATAAGTTTTTTCATTGAACAGAAGAAATATGTTAACTGTTTTATGAGGAAATGAGAAAGTTTGTAATTTGAAGCAGAACGCCAGCTATACTAGCCCCACCCTACCACTCTCCCATTATCTAGACACTTACTTAAGTAGCTAGGTGCCGAGTATATGTGAAAATTTATGAGTGGTGCCATCTATTGGAAATTGTTTGAACTATACGTTTTTTCATTGAACAGAAGAGATATCTTAACTGTTTTATGAGGAAATGAGAAAGTTTCTAATTTGAAACAGAAACCCAGCTATACTAGCCCCACTCTGCCACTCTCCCATTATCTAGACACTTACTTAAGTAGCTGGGTGCCGAGTATATGTGAAGAATTTATAAGTGGTGCCATCTATTGGAAATTGTCTGAACTATAAATTTTTTCATTGAACAGAAGACATATCTTAACTGTTTTATGAGGAAATGAGAAAGTTTGTAACTTGAAACAGAACGCCAGCTATACTAGCCCCACCCTACCACTTTCCCATTATCTAGACACTTACTTAAGCAGCTGGGTGCCGAGTATATGTGAAAAATTTATAAGTGGTGCCATCTATTGGAAATTGTCTAAACAAGAAGTTTTTTCATTGAACAGAAGGAATATCTTAAGTGTTTTATGAGGAAATGAGAAAGTTTGTAATTTGAAACAGAACGCCAGCTATACTAGCCCCACCCTACCACTCTCCCATTATCTAGACACTTACTTAAGTAGCTGGGTGCCGAGTATATGTGAAAAATTTATAAGTGGTGCCATCTATTGGGAATTGTCTGAACTAGAAGTTTTTTCATTGAACAGAAGGAATATCTTAAGTGTTTTATGAGGAAATGAGAAAGTTTGTAATTTTAAACAGAACGCCAGCTATACTAGCCCCACCCTACCACTCTCCCATTATCTAGACACTTACTTAAGTAGCTGGGTGCCGAGAATATGTGAAAAATTTATAAGTGGTACCATCTATTGAAAATTGTCTGAACTAGAAGTTTTTTCATTGAACAGAAGAAATATCTTAACTGTTTTATCAAGAAATGAGAAAGTTTGTAATTTGAAACAGAACGCCAGCTATACTAGCCCCACCCTACCACTCTCCCATTATCTAGACACTTACTTAAGTAGCTGGGTGCCGAGTATATGTGAAAAATTTATAAGTGGTGCCATCTATTGGAAATTGTCTGAACTATAAATTTTTCTAATTGAACCGAAGGAATATGTTAACTGTTTTATGAGGAAATGAGAAAGTTTGTAATTTGAAACAGAACGCCAGCTATACTAGCCCCGCCCTACCACTCTCCCATTATCTAGACACTTACTTAAGTAGCTGGGTGCCGAGTATATGTGAAAAATTTATAAGTGGTGCCATCTATTGGAAATTGTCTGAACTAGAAGTTTTTTCATTGAACAGAAGGAATATCTTAAGTGTTTTATGAGGAAATGAGAAAGTTTGTAATTTGAAACAGAACGCCAGCTATACTAGCCCCACCCTACCACTCTACCATTATCTAGACACTTACTTAAGTAGCTGGGTGCCGAGTATATGTGAAAAATTTATAAGTGGTGCCATCTATTGGAAATTGTCTGAACTATAAGTTTTTTCATTGAACAGAAATCATATCTTAACTGTTTTATGAGGAAATGAGAAAGTTTGTAATTTGAAACAGAACGCCAGCTATACTAGCCCCGCCCTACCACTCTCCCATTATCTAGACACTTACTTAAGTAGCTGGGTGCCGAGTATATGTGAAAAATTTATAAGTGGTGCCATCTATTGGAAATTGTCTGAACTAGAAGTTTTTTCATTGAACAGAAGGAATATCTTAAGTGTTTTATGAGGAAATGAGAAAGTTTGTAATTTGAAACAGAACGCCAGCTATACTAGCCCCACCCTACCACTCTACCATTATCTAGACACTTACTTAAGTAGCTGGGTGCCGAGTATATGTGAAAAATTCATAAGTGGTGCCATCTATTGGAAATTGTCTGAACTAGAAGTTTTTTCATTGAACAGAAGGAATATCTTGAGTGTTTTATGAGGAAATGAGAAAGTTTGTAATTTGAAACAGAACGCCAGCTATACTAGCCCCACCCACCACTCTCCCATTATCTAGACACTTACTTAAGTAGCTGGGTGCCGAGTATATGTGAAAAATTTATAAGTGGTGCCATCTATTGGAAATTGTCTGAACTATAAATTTTTTTAATTGAACCGAAGGAATATGTTAACTGTTTTATGAGGAAATGAGAAAGTTTGCAATTTGAAACAGAACGCCAGCTATACTAGCCCCACCCTACCACTCTCCCATTATCTAGACACTTACTTAAGTAGCTGGGTGCCGAGTATATGTGAAAAATTTATAAGTGGTGCCATCTATTGGAAATTGTCTGAACTATAAATTTTTTTAATTGAACCGAAGGAATATGTTAACTGTTTTATGAGGAAATGAGAAAGTTTGTAATTTGAAACAGAACGCCAGCTATACTAGCCCCGCCCTACCACTCTCCCATTATCTAGACACTTACTTAAGTAGCTGGGTGCCGAGTATATGTGAAAAATTTATAAGTGGTGCCATCTATTGGAAATTGTCTGAACTATAAGTTTTTTCATTGAACAGAAGACATATCTTAACTGTTTTATGAGGAAATGAGAAAGTTTGTAATTTGAAACAGAACGCCAGCTATACTAGCCCCGCCCTACCACTCTCCCATTATCTAGATACTTACTTAAATAGCTGGGTGCCGAGTATATGTGAAAAATTTATAAGTGGTGCCATCTATTGGAAATTGTCTGAACTAGAAGTTTTTTCATTGAACAGAAGGAATATGTTAACTGTTTTATGAGGAAATGAGAAAGTTTGTAATTTGAAACAGAACGCCAGCTATACTAGCCCCACCCTACCACTCTCCAATTATCTAGACACTTACTTAAGTAGCTGGGTGGCGAGTATATGTGAAAAATTTATAAGTGGTGCCATCTATTGGAAATTGTCTGAACTATAAGTTTTTTCATTGAACAGAAGACATATCTTAACTGTTTTATGAGGAAATGAGAAAGTTTGTAATTTGATACAGAACGCCTGCTATACTAGCCCCGCCCCGCCCCTCTCCCATTATCTAGACACATACTTAAGTAGCTGGGTGCCGAGTATATGTGAAGAATTTATGAGTGGTGCCATCTATTGGAAATTGTCTGAGCTATAAGTTTTTTCATTGAACAGAAGAAATATGTTAACTGTTTTATGAGGAAATGAGAAAGTTTGTAATTTGAAGCAGAACGCCAGCTATACTAGCCCCACCCTACCACTCTCCCATTATCTAGACACATACTTATGTAGCTAGGTGCCGAGTATATGTGAAAATTTATAAGTGGTGCCATCTATTGGAAATTGTTTGAACTATACGTTTTTTCATTGAACAGAAGAGATATCTTAACTGTTTTATGAGGAAATGAGAAAGTTTCTAATTTGAAACAGAAACCCAGCTATACTAGCCCCACCCTGCCACTCTCCCATTATCTAGACACTTACTTAAGTAGCTGGGTGCCGAGTATATGTGAAGAATTTATAAGTGGTGCCATCTATTGGAAATTGTCTGAACTATGAATTTTTTCATTGAACAGAAGACATATCTTAACTGTTTTATGAGGAAATGAGAAAGTTTGTAACTTGAAACAGAACGCCAGCTATACTAGACCCACCCTACCACTCTCCCATTATCTAGACACTTACTTAAGTAGCTGGGTGCCGAGTATATGTGAAAAATTTTTAAGTGGTGCCATCTATTGGAAATTGTCTAAACTAGAAGTTTTTTCATTGAATAGAAGGAATATCTTAAGTGTTTTATGAGGAAATGAGAAAGTTTGTAATTTGAAACAGAACGCCAGCTATACTAGCCCCACCCTACCACTTTCCCATTATCTAGACACTTACTTAAGTAGCTGGGTGCCGAGTATATGTGAAAAATTTATAAGTGGTGCCATCTATTGGAAATTGTCTAAACAAGAAGTTTTTTCATTGAACAGAAGGAATATCTTAAGTGTTTTATGAGGAAATGAGAAAGTTTGTAATTTGAAACAGAACGCCAGCTATACTAGCCCCACCCTACCACTCTCCAATTATCTAGACACTTACTTAAGTAGCTGGGTGGCGAGTATATGTGAAAAATTTATAAGTGGTGCCATCTATTGGAAATTGTCTGAACTATAAGTTTTTTCATTGAACAGAAGACATATCTTAACTGTTTTATGAGGAAATGAGAAAGTTTGTAATTTGATACACAACGCCTGCTATACTAGCCCCGCCCCGCCCCTCTCCCATTATCTAGACACATACTTAAGTAGCTGGGTGCCGAGTATATGTGAAGAATTTATGAGTGGTGCCATCTATTGGAAATTGTCTGAGCTATAAGTTTTTTCATTGAACAGAAGAAATATGTTAACTGTTTTATGAGGAAATGAGAAAGTTTGTAATTTGAAGCAGAACGCCAGCTATACTAGCCCCACCCTACCACTCTCCCATTATCTAGACACTTACTTAAGTAGCTAGGTGCCGAGTATATGTGAAAATTTATGAGTGGTGCCATCTATTGGAAATTGTTTGAACTATACGTTTTTTCATTGAACAGAAGAGATATCTTAACTGTTTTATGAGGAAATGAGAAAGTTTCTAATTTGAAACAGAAACCCAGCTATACTAGCCCCACTCTGCCACTCTCCCATTATCTAGACACTTACTTAAGTAGCTGGGTGCCGAGTATATGTGAAGAATTTATAAGTGGTGCCATCTATTGGAAATTGTCTGAACTATAAATTTTTTCATTGAACAGAAGACATATCTTAACTGTTTTATGAGGAAATGAGAAAGTTTGTAACTTGAAACAGAACGCCAGCTATACTAGCCCCACCCTACCACTTTCCCATTATCTAGACACTTACTTAAGCAGCTGGGTGCCGAGTATATGTGAAAAATTTATAAGTGGTGCCATCTATTGGAAATTGTCTAAACAAGAAGTTTTTTCATTGAACAGAAGGAATATCTTAAGTGTTTTATGAGGAAATGAGAAAGTTTGTAATTTGAAACAGAACGCCAGCTATACTAGCCCCACCCTACCACTCTCCCATTATCTAGACACTTACTTAAGTAGCTGGGTGCCGAGTATATGTGAAAAATTTATAAGTGGTGCCATCTATTGGGAATTGTCTGAACTAGAAGTTTTTTCATTGAACAGAAGGAATATCTTAAGTGTTTTATGAGGAAATGAGAAAGTTTGTAATTTTAAACAGAACGCCAGCTATACTAGCCCCACCCTACCACTCTCCCATTATCTAGACACTTACTTAAGTAGCTGGGTGCCGAGAATATGTGAAAAATTTATAAGTGGTACCATCTATTGAAAATTGTCTGAACTAGAAGTTTTTTCATTGAACAGAAGAAATATCTTAACTGTTTTATCAAGAAATGAGAAAGTTTGTAATTTGAAACAGAACGCCAGCTATACTAGCCCCACCCTACCACTCTCCCATTATCTAGACACTTACTTAAGTTGCTGGGTGCCGAGTATATGTGAAAAATTTATAAGTGGTGCCATCTATTGGAAATTGTCTGAACTATAAATTTTTCTAATTGAACCGAAGGAATATGTTAACTGTTTTATGAGGAAATGAGAAAGTTTGTAATTTGAAACAGAACGCCAGCTATACTAGCCCCGCCCTACCACTCTCCCATTATCTAGACACTTACTTAAGTAGCTGGGTGCCGAGTATATGTGAAAAATTTATAAGTGGTGCCATCTATTGGAAATTGTCTGAACTAGAAGTTTTTTCATTGAACAGAAGGAATATCTTAAGTGTTTTATGAGGAAATGAGAAAGTTTGTAATTTGAAACAGAACGCCAGCTATACTAGCCCCACCCTACCACTCTACCATTATCTAGACACTTACTTAAGTAGCTGGGTGCCGAGTATATGTGAAAAATTTATAAGTGGTGCCATCTATTGGAAATTGTCTGAACTAGAAGTTTTTTCATTGAACAGAAGGAATATCTTGAGTGTTTTATGAGGAAATGAGAAAGTTTGTAATTTGAAACAGAACGCCAGCTATACTAGCCCCACCCACCACTCTCCCATTATCTAGACACTTACTTAAGTAGCTGGGTGCCGAGTATATGTGAAAAATTTATAAGTGGTGCCATCTATTGGAAATTGTCTGAACTATAAATTTTTTTAATTGAACCGAAGGAATATGTTAACTGTTTTATGAGGAAATGAGAAAGTTTGCAATTTGAAACAGAACGCCAGCTATACTAGATCCACCCTACCACTCTCCCATTATCTAGACACTTACTTAAGTAGCTGGGTGCCGAGTATATGTGAAAAATTTATATGTGGTGCCATCTATTGGAAATTGTCTGAACTAGAAGTTTTTTCATTGAACAGAAGGAATATCTTAAGTGTTTTATGAGGAAATGAGAAAGTTTGTAATTTGAAACAGAACGCCAGCTATACTAGCCCCACCCTACCACTCTCCCATTATATAGACACTTACTTAAGTAGCTGGGTGCCGAGTATATGTGAAAAATTTATAAGTGGTGCCATCTATTGGAAATTGTCTGAACTAGAAGTTTTTTCATTGAACAGAAGGAATATCTTAAGTGTTTTATGAGGAAATGAGAAAGTTTGTAATTTGAAACAGAACGCCAGCTATACTAGCCCCACCCTACCACTCTACCATTATCTAGACACTTACTTAAGTAGCTGGGTGCCGAGTATATGTGAAAAATTTATAAGTGGTGCCATCTATTGGAAATTGTCTGAACTAGAAGTTTTTTCATTGAACAGAAGGAATATCTTGAGTGTTTTATGAGGAAATGAGAAAGTTTGTAATTTGAAACAGAACGCCAGCTATACTAGCCCCACCCACCACTCTCCCATTATCTAGACACTTACTTAAGTAGCTGGGTGCCGAGTATATGTGAAAAATTTATAAGTGGTGCCATCTATTGGAAATTGTCTGAACTATAAATTTTTTTAATTGAACCGAAGGAATATGTTAACTGTTTTATGAGGAAATGAGAAAGTTTGCAATTTGAAACAGAACGCCAGCTATACTAGCCCCACCCTACCACTCTCCCATTATCTAGACACTTACTTAAGTAGCTGGGTGCCGAGTATATGTGAAAAATGTATAAGTGGTGCCATCTATTGGGAATTGTCTGAACTAGAAGTTTTTTCATTGAACAGAAGGAATATCTTAAGTGTTTTATGAGGAAATGAGAAAGTTTGTAATTTTAAACAGAACGCCAGCTATACTAGCCCCACCCTACCACTCTCCCATTATCTAGACACTTACTTAAGTAGCTGGGTGCCGAGAATATGTGAAAAATTTATAAGTGGTACCATCTATTGAAAATTGTCTGAACTAGAAGTTTTTTCATTGAACAGAAGAAATATCTTAACTGTTTTATCAAGAAATGAGAAAGTTTGTAATTTGAAACAGAACGCCAGCTATACTAGCCCCACCCTACCACTCTCCCATTATCTAGACACTTACTTAAGTAGCTGGGTGCCGAGTATATGTGAAAAATTTATAAGTGGTGCCATCTATTGGAAATTGTCTGAACTATAAATTTTTCTAATTGAACCGAAGGAATATGTTAACTGTTTTATGAGGAAATGAGAAAGTTTGTAATTTGAAACAGAACGCCAGCTATACTAGCCCCGCCCTACCACTCTCCCATTATCTAGACACTTACTTAAGTAGCTGGGTGCCGAGTATATGTGAAAAATTTATAAGTGGTGCCATCTATTGGAAATTGTCTGAACTAGAAGTTTTTTCATTGAACAGAAGGAATATCTTAAGTGTTTTATGAGGAAATGAGAAAGTTTGTAATTTGAAACAGAACGCCAGCTATACTAGCCCCACCCTACCACTCTACCATTATCTAGACACTTACTTAAGTAGCTGGGTGCCGAGTATATGTGAAAAATTTATAAGTGGTGCCATCTATTGGAAATTGTCTGAACTAGAAGTTTTTTCATTGAACAGAAGGAATATCTTGAGTGTTTTATGAGGAAATGAGAAAGTTTGTAATTTGAAACAGAACGCCAGCTATACTAGCCCCACCCACCACTCTCCCATTATCTAGACACTTACTTAAGTAGCTGGGTGCCGAGTATATGTGAAAAATTTATAAGTGGTGCCATCTATTGGAAATTGTCTGAACTATAAATTTTTTTAATTGAACCGAAGGAATATGTTAACTGTTTTATGAGGAAATGAGAAAGTTTGCAATTTGAAACAGAACGCCAGCTATACTAGATCCACCCTACCACTCTCCCATTATCTAGACACTTACTTAAGTAGCTGGGTGCCGAGTATATGTGAAAAATTTATAAGTGGTGCCATCTATTGGAAATTGTCTGAACTAGAAGTTTTTTCATTGAACAGAAGGAATATCTTAAGTGTTTTATGAGGAAATGAGAAAGTTTGTAATTTGAAACAGAACGCCAGCTATACTAGCCCCACCCTACCACTCTCCCATTATCTAGACACTTACTTAAGTAGCTGGGTGCCGAGTATATGTGAAAAATTTATATGTGGTGCCATCTATTGGAAATTGTCTGAACTAGAAGTTTTTTCATTGAACAGAAGGAATATCTTAAGTGTTTTATGAGGAAATGAGAAAGTTTGTAATTTGAAACAGAACGCCAGCTATACTAGCCCCACCCTACCACTCTCCCATTATCTAGACACTTACTTAAGTAGCTGGGTGCCGAGTATATGTGAGAAATTTATAAGTGGTGCTATCTATTGGAAATTGTCTGAACTAAAAGTTTTTTCATTGAACAGAAGGAATATCTTAAGTGTTTTATGAGGAAATGAGAAAGTTTGTAATTTGAAACAGAACGCCAGCTATACTAGCCCCACCCTACCACTCTCCCATTATTAGACACTTACTCAAGTAGCTGGGTGCCGAGTATATGTGAAAAATTTATAAGTGGTGCCATCTATTGGAAATTGTCTGAACTATAAGTTTTTTCATTGAACAGAAGACATATCTTAACTGTTTTATGAGGAAATGAGAAAGTTTGTAATTTGATACAGAACGCCTGCTATACTAGCCCCGCCCCGCCCCTCTCCCATTATCTAGACACATACTTAAGTAGCTGGGTGCCGAGTATATGTGAAGAATTTATGAGTGCTGCCATCTATTGGAAATTGTCTGAGCTATCAGTTTTTTCATTGAACAGAAGAAATATGTTAACTGTTTTATGAGGAAATGAGAAAGTTTGTAATTTGAAGCAGAACGCCAGCTATACTAGCCCCACCCTACCGCTCTCCCATTATCTAGACACTTACTTAAGTAGCTAGGTGCCGAGTATATGTGAAAATTTATAAGTGGTGCCATCTATTGGAAATTGTTTGAACTATACGTTTTTTCATTGAACAGAAGAGATATCTTAACTGTTTTATGAGGAAATGAGAAAGTTTGTAACTTGAAACAGAACGCCAGCTATACTAGCCCCACCCTGCCACTCTCCCATTATCTAGACACATACTTAAGTAGCTGGGTGCCGAGTATATGTGAAGAATTTATGAGTGGTGCCATCTATTGGAAATTGTCTGAGCTATAAGTTTTTTCATTGAACAGAAGAAATATGTTAACTGTATTATGAGGAAATGAGAAAGTTTGTAATTTGAAGCAGAACGCCAGCTATACTAGCCCCACCCTACCACTCTCCCATTATGTAGACACTTACTTAAGTAGCTGGGTGCCGAGTATATGTGAAAAATTTATAAGTGGTGCCATCTATTGGAAATTGTCTGAACTATAAGTTTTTTCATTGAACAGAAGACATATCTTAACTGTTTTATGAGGAAATGAGAAAGTTTGTAATTTGATACAGAACGCCTGCTATACTAGCCCCGCCCCGCCCCTCTCCCATTATCTAGACACATACTTAAGTAGCTGGGTGCCGAGTATATGTGAAGAATTTATGAGTGGTGCCATCTATTGGAAATTGTCTGAGCTATAAGTTTTTTCATTGAACAGAAGAAATACGTTAACTGTTTTATGAGGAAATGAGAAAGTTTGTAATTTGATACAGAACGCCTGCTATACTAGCCCCGCCCCGCCCCTCTCCCATTATCTAGACACATACTTAAGTAGCTGGGTGCCGAGTATATGTGAAAAATTTATAAGTGGTGCCATCTATTGGAAATTGTCTGAACTATAAATTTTTTTAATTGAACCGAAGGAATATGTTAACTGTTTTATGAGGAAATGAGAAAGTTTGTAATTTGAAACAGAACGCCAGCTATACTAGCCCCGCCCTACCACTCTCCCATTACCTAGACACTTACTTAAGTAGCTGGGTGCCGAGTATATGTGAAAAATTTATAAGTGGTGCCATCTATTGGAAATTGTCTGAACTAGAAGTTTTTTCATTGAACAGAAGGAATATCTTAAGTGTTTTATGAGGAAATGAGAAAGTTTGTAATTTGAAACAGAACGCCAGCTATACTAGCCCCACCCTACCACTCTCCCATTATCTAGACACTTACTTAAGTAGCTGGGTGCCGAGTATATGTGAAAAATTTATAAGTGGTGCCATCTATTGGAAATTGTCTGAACTAGAAGTTTTTTCATTGAACAGAAGGAATATCTTGAGTGTTTTATGAGGAAATGAGAAAGTTTGTAATTTGAAACAGAACGCCAGCTATACTAGATCCACCCTACCACTCTCCCATTGTCTAGACACTTACTTAAGTAGCTGGGTGCCGAGTATATGTGAAAAATTTATAAGTGGTGCCATCTATTGGAAATTGTCTGAACTAGAAGTTTTTTCATTGAACAGAAGGAATATCTTAAGTGTTTTATGAGGAAATGAGAAAGTTTGTAATTTGAAACAGAACGCCAGCTATACTAGCCCCACCCTACCACTCTCCCATTATCTAGACACTTACTTAAGTAGCTGGGTGCCGAGTATATGTGAAGAATTTATGAGTGGTGCCATCTATTGGAAATTTTCTGAGCTATAAGTTTTTTCATTGAACAGAAGAAATATGTTAACTGTTTTATGAGGAAATGAGAAAGTTTGTAATTTGAAGCCGAACTGCTATACTAGCCCCACCCTACCACTCTCCAATTATCTAGACACTTACTTAAGTAGCTGGGTGGCGAGTATATGTGAAAAATTTATAAGTGGTGCCATCTATTGGAAATTGTCTGAACTAGAAGTTTTTTCATTGAACAGAAGGAATATCTTAAGTGTTTTATGAGGAAATGAGAAAGTTTGTAATTTGAAACAGAACGCCAGCTATACTAGCCCCACCCTACCACTCTCCCATTATCTAGACACTTACTTAAGTAGCTGGGTGCCGAGTATATGTGAAAAATTTATAAGTGGTGCCATCTATTGGAAATTGTCTGAACTAAAAGTTTTTTCATTGAACAGAAGGAATATCTTAAGTGTTTTATGAGGAAATGAGAAAGTTTGTAATTTGAAACAGAACGCCAGCTATACTAGCCCCACCCTACCACTCTCCCATTATTAGACACTTACTTAAGTAGCTGGGTGCCGAGTATATGTGAAAAATTTATAAGTGGTGCCATCTATTGGAAATTGTCTGAACTATAAGTTTTTTCATTGAACAGAAGACATATCTTAACTGTTTTATGAGGAAATGAGAAAGTTTGTAATTTGATACAGAACGCCTGCTATACTAGACCCGCCCCGCCCCTCTCCCATTATCTAGACACATACTTAAGTAGCTGGGTGCCGAGTATATGTGAAGAATTTATGAGTGGTGCCATCTATTGGAAATTGTCTGAGCTATAAGTTTTTTCATTGAACAGAAGAAATATGTTAACTGTTTTATGAGGAAATGAGAAAGTTTGTAATTTGAAGCAGAACGCCAGCTATACTAGCCCCACCCTACCACTCTCCCATTATCTAGACACTTACTTAAGTAGCTAGGTGCCGAGTATATGTGAAAATTTATAAGTGGTGCCATCTATTGGAAATTGTTTGAACTATACGTTTTTTCATTGAACAGAAGAGATATCTTAACTGTTTTATGAGGAAATGAGAAAGTTTGTAACTTGAAACAGAACGCCAGCTATACTAGCCCCACCCTGCCACTCTCCCATTATCTAGACACATACTTAAGTAGCTGGGTGCCGAGTATATGTGAAGAATTTATGAGTGGTGCCATCTATTGGAAATTGTCTGAGCTATAAGTTTTTTCATTGAACAGAAGAAATATGTTAACTGTATTATGAGGAAATGAGAAAGTTTGTAATTTGAAGCAGAACGCCAGCTATACTAGCCCCACCCTACCACTCTCCCATTATGTAGACACTTACTTAAGTAGCTGGGTGCCGAGTATATGTGAAAAATTTATAAGTGGTGCCATCTATTGGAAATTGTCTGAACTATAAGTTTTTTCATTGAACAGAAGACATATCTTAACTGTTTTATGAGGAAATGAGAAAGTTTGTAATTTGATACAGAACGCCTGCTATACTAGCCCCGCCCCGCCCCTCTCCCATTATCTAGACACATACTTAAGTAGCTGGGTGCCGAGTATATGTGAAGAATTTATGAGTGGTGCCATCTATTGGAAATTGTCTGAGCTATAAGTTTTTTCATTGAACAGAAGAAATATGTTAACTGTTTTATGAGGAAATGAGAAAGTTTGTAATTTGATACAGAACGCCTGCTATACTAGCCCCGCCCCGCCCCTCTCCCATTATCTAGACACATACTTAAGTAGCTGGGTGCCGAGTATATGTGAAGAATTTATGAGTGGTGCCATCTATTGGAAATTGTCTGAGCTATAAGTTTTTTCATTGAACAGAAGAAATATGTTAACTGTTTTATGAGGAAATGAGAAAGTTTGTAATTTGAAGCAGAACCCCAGCTATACTAGCCCCACCCTACCACTCTCCCATTATCTAGACACTTACTTAAGTAGCTGGGTGCCGAGTATATGTGAAGAATTTATAAGTGGTGCCATCTATTGGAAATTGTCTGAACTTTAAATTTTTTCATTGAACAGAAGACATATCTTAACTGTTTTATGAGGAAATGAGAAAGTTTGTAACTTGAAACAGAACGCCAGCTATACTAGCCCCACCCTGCCACTCTCCCATTATCTAGACACATACTTAAGTAGCTGGATGCCGAGTATATGTGAAGAATTTATGAGTGGTGCCATCTATTGGAAATTGTCTGAGCTATAAGTTTTTTCATTGAACAGAAGAAATATGTTAACTGTTTTAGGAGGAAATGAGAAAGTTTGTAATTTGAAACAGAACGCCAGCTATACTAGCCCCACCCTACCACGCTCCCATTATCTAGACACTTACTTAAGTAGCTGGGTGCCGAGTATATGTGAAAAATTTATAAGTGGTGCCATCTATTGGAAATTGTCTGAGCTATAAGTTTTTTCATTGAACAGAAGAAATATGTTAACTGTTTTATGAGGAAATGAGAAAGTTTGTAATTTGAAGCAGAACCCCAGCTATACTAGCCCCACCCTACCACTCTTCCATTATCTAGACACTTACTTAAGTAGCTGGGTGCCGAGTATATGTGAAGAATTTATAAGTGGTGCCATCTATTGGAAATTGTCTGAACTATAAATTTTTTCATTGAACAGAAGACATATCTTAACTGTTTTATGAGGAAATGAGAAAGTTTGTAACTTGAAACAGAACGCCAGCTATACTAGCCCCACCCTGCCACTCTCTCATTATCTAGACACATACTTAAGTAGCTGGGTGCCGAGTATATGTGAAGAATTTATGAGTGGTGCCATCTATTGGAAATTGTCTGAGCTATAAGTTTTTTCATTGAACAGAAGAAATATGTTAACTGTTTTATGAGGAAATGAGAAAGTTTGTAATTTGAAACAGAACGCCAGCTATACTAGCCCCACCCTACCACTCTCCCATTATCTAGACACTTACTTAAGTAGCTGGGTGCCGAGTATATGTGAAAAATTTATAAGTGGTGCCATCTATTGGAAATTGTCTAAACTAGAAGTTTTTTCATTGAACAGAAGGAATATCTTAAGTGTTTTATGAGGAAATGAGAAAGTTTGTAATTTGAAACAGAACGCCAGCTATACTAGCCCCACCCTGCCACTCTCCCATTATCTAGACACTTACTTAAGTAGCTGGGTGCCGAGTATATGTGAAGAATTTATAAGTGGTGCCATCTATTGGAAATTGTCTGAACTATAAAATTTTTCATTGAACAGAAGACATATCTTAACTGTTTTATGAGGAAATGAGAAAGTTTGTAATTTGAAACAGAACGCCAGCTATACTAGCCCCACCCTACCACTCTCCCATTATCTAGACACTTACTTAAGTAGCTGGGTGCCGAGTATATGTGAAAAATTTATAAGTGGTGCCATCTATTGGAAATTGTCTAAACTAGAAGTTTTTTCATTGAACAGAAGGAATATCTTAAGTGTTTTATGAGGAAATGAGAAAGTTTGTAATTTGAAACAGAACGCCAGCTATACTAGCCCCACCCTGCCACTCTTCCATTATCTAGACACTTACTTAAGTAGCTGGGTGCCGAGTATATGTGAAGAATTTATAAGTGGTGCCATCTATTGGAAATTGTCTGAACTATAAATTTTTTCATTGAACAGAAGACATATCTTAACTGTTTTATGAGGAAATGAGAAAGTTTGTAATTTGAAACAGAACGCCAGCTATACTAGCCCCACCCTACCACTCTCCCATTATCTAGACACTTACTTAAGTAGCTGGATGCCGAGTATATGTGAAAAATTTATAAGTGGTGCCATCTATTGGAAATTGTCTAAAATAGAAGTTTTTTCATTGAACAGAAGGAATATCTTAAGTGTTTTATGAGGAAATGAGAAAGTTTGTAATTTGAAACAGAACGCCAGCTATACTAGCCCCACCCTACCACTCTCCCATTATCTAGACACTTACTTAAGTAGCTGGGTGCCGAGTATATGTGAAAAATTAATAAGTGGTGCCATCTATTGGGAATTGTCTGAACTAGAAGTTTTTTCATTGAACAGAAGGAATATCTTAAGTGTTTTATGAGGAAATGAGAAAGTTTGTAATTTGAAACAGAACGCCAGCTATACTAGCCCCGCCCTACCACTCTCCCATTATCTAGACACTTACTTAAGTAGCTGGGTGCCGAGTATATGTGAAAAATTTATAAGTGGTGCCATCTATTGGAAATTGTCTGAACTAGAAGTTTTTTCATTGAACAGAAGGAATATCTTAAGTGTTTTATGAGGAAATGAGAAAGTTTGTAATTTGAAACAGAACGCCAGCTATACTAGCCCCACCCTACCACTCTCCCATTATCTAGACACTTACTTAAGTAGCTGGGTGCCGAGTATATGTGAAAAATTTATAAGTGGTGCCATCTATTGGAAATTGTCTGAACTATAAATTTTTTTAATTGAACCGAAGGAATATGTTAACTGTTTTATGAGGAAATGAGAAAGTTTGTAATTTGAAACAGAACGCCAGCTATACTAGCCCCGCCCTACCACTCTCCCATTATCTAGACACTTACTTAAGTAGCTGGGTGCCGAGTATATGTGAAAAATTTATAAGTGGTGCCATCCATTGGAAATTGTCTGAACTATAAGTTTTTTCATTGAACAGAAGACATATCTTAACTGTTTTATGAGGAAATGAGAAAGTTTGTAATTTGATACAGAACGCCTGCTATACTAGCCCCGCCCCGCCCCTCTCCCATTATCTAGACACATACTTAAGTAGCTGGGTGCCGAGTATATGTGAAGAATTTATGAGTGGTGCCATCTATTGGAAATTGTCTGAGCTATAAGTTTTTTCATTGAACAGGAGGAATATCTTGAGTGTTTTATGAGGAAATGAGAAAGTTTGTAATTTGAAACAGAACGCCAGCTATACTAGCCCCACCCTACCACTCTCCCATTATCTAGACACTTACTTAAGTAGCTGGGTGCCGAGTATATGTGAAAAATTTATAAGTGGTGCCATCTATTGGAAATTGTCTGAACTAGAAGTTTTTTCATTGAACAGAAGGAATATCTTAAGTGTTTTATGAGGAAATGAGAAAGTTTGTAATTTGAAACAGAACGCCAGCTATACTAGCCCCACCCTACCACTCTCCCATTATCTAGACACTTACTTAAGTAGCTGGGTGCCGAGAATATGTGAAAAATTTATAAGTGGTACCATCTATTGAAAATTGTCTGAACTAGAAGTTTTTTCATTGAACAGAAGAAATATCTTAACTGTTTTATCAAGAAATGAGAAAGTTTGTAATTTGAAACAGAACGCCAGCTATACTAGCCCCACCCTACCACTCTCCCATTATCTAGACACTTACTTAAGTAGCTGGGTGCCGAGTATATGTGAAAAATTTATAAGTGGTGCCATCTATTGGAAATTGTAGGAACTATAAATTTTTTTAATTGAACCGAAGGAATATGTTAACTGTTTTATGAGGAAATGAGAAAGTTTGTAATTTGAAACAGAACGCCAGCTATACTAGCCCCGCCCTACCACTCTCCCATTACCTAGACACTTACTTAAGTAGCTGGGTGCCGAGTATATGTGAAAAATTTATAAGTGGTGCCATCTATTGGAAATTGTCTGAACTATAAGTTTTTTCATTGAACAGAAGACATATCTTAACTGTTTTATGAGGAAATGAGAAAGTTTGTAATTTGATACAGAACGCCTGCTATACTAGCCCCGCCCCGCCCCTCTCCCATTATCTAGACACATACTTAAGTAGCTGGGTGCCGAGTATATGTGAAGAATTTATGAGTGGTGCCATCTATTGGAAATTGTCTGAGCTATAAGTTTTTTCATTGAACAGAAGAAATATGTTAACTGTTTTATGAGGAAATGAGAAAGTATGTAATTTGATACAGAACGCCTGCTATACTAGCCCCGCCCCGCCCCTCTCCCATTATCTAGACACATACTTAAGTAGCTGGGTGCCGAGTATATGTGAAGAATTTATGAGTGGTGCCATCTATTGGAAATTGTCTGAGCTATAAGTTTTTTCATTGAACAGAAGAAATATGTTAACTGTTTTATGAGGAAATGAGAAAGTTTGTAATTTGAAGCAGAACGCCAGCTATACTAGCCCCACCCTACCACTCTCCCATTATCTAGACACTTACTTAAGTAGCTGGGTGCCGAGTATATGTGAAGAATTTATAAGTGGTGCCATCTATTGGAAATTGTCTGAACTATAAATTTTTTCATTGAACAGAAGAAATATGTTAACTGTTTTATGAGGAAATGAGAAAGTTTGTAATTTGAAGCAGAACGCCAGCTATACTAGCCCCACCCTACCACTCTCCAATTATCTAGACACTTACTTAAGTAGCTGGGTGGCGAGTATATGTGAAAAATTTATAAGTGGTGCCATCTATTGGAAATTGTCTGAACTATAAGTTTTTTCATTGAACAGAAGACATATCTTAACTGTTTTATGAGGAAATGAGAAAGTTTGTAATTTGATACAGAACGCCTGCTATACTAGCCCCGCCCCGCCCCTCTCCCATTATCTAGACACATACTTAAGTAGCTGGGTGCCGAGTATATGTGAAGAATTTATGAGTGGTGCCATCTATTGGAAATTGTCTGAGCTATAAGTTTTTTCATTGAACAGAAGGAATATCTTAAGTGTTTTATGAGGAAATGAGAAAGTTTGTAATTTGAAACAGAACGCCAGCTATACTAGCCGCACCCTACCACTCTCCCATTATCTAGACACTTACTTAAGTAGCTGGGTGCCGAGTATATGTGAAAAATTTATAAGTGGTGCCATCTATTGGAAATTGTCTGAACTAGAAGTTTTTTCATTGAACAGAAGGAATATCTTGAGTGTTTTATGAGGAAATGAGAAAGTTTGTAATTTGAAACAGAACGCCAGCTATACTAGCCCCACCCTACCACTCTCCCATTATCTAGACACTTACTTAAGTAGCTGGGTGCCGAGTATATGTGAAAAATTTATAAGTGGTGCCATCTATTGGAAATTGTCTGAACTAGAAGTTTTTTCATTGAACAGAAGGAATATCTTAAGTGTTTTATGAGGAAATGAGAAAGTTTGTAATTTGAAACAGAACGCCAGCTATACTAGCCCCACCCTACCACTCTCCCATTATCTAGACACTTACTTAAGTAGCTGGGTGCCGAGTATATGTGAAAAATTTATAAGTGGTGCCATCTATTGGAAATTGTCTGAACTAGAAGTTTTTTCATTGAACAGAAGGAATATCTTAAGTGTTTTATGAGGAAATGAGAAAGTTTGTAATTTGAAACAGAACGCCAGCTATACTAGCCCCACCCTACCACTCTCCCATTATCTAGACACTTACTTAAGTAGCTGGGTGCCGAGTATATGTGAAAAATTTATAAGTGGTGCCATCTATTGGAAATTGTCTGAACTAGAAGTTTTTTCATTGAACCGAAGGAATATGTTAACTGTTTTATGAGGAAATGAGAAAGTTTGCAATTTGAAACAGAACGCCAGCTATACTAGCCCCGCCCTACCACTCTCCCATTATCTAGACACTTACTTAAGTAGCTGGGTGCCGAGTATATGTGAAAAATTTATAAGTGGTGCCATCTATTGGAAATTGTCTGAACTAGAAGTTTTTTCATTGAACAGAAGGAATATCTTAAGTGTTTTATGAGGAAATGAGAAAGTTTGTAATTTGAAACAGAACGCCAGCTATACTAGCCCCACCCTACCACTCTCCCATTATCTAGACACTTACTTAAGTAGCTGGGTGCCGAGTATATGTGAAAAATTTATAAGTGGTGCCATCTATTGGAAATTGTCGGAACTATAAATTTTTTTAATTGAACCGAAGGAATATGTTAACTGTTTTATGAGGAAATGAGAAAGTTTGTAATTTGAAACAGAACGCCAGCTATACTAGCCCCGCCCTACCACTCTCCCATTACCTAGACACTTACTTAAGTAGCTGGGTGCCGAGTATATGTGAAAAATTTATAAGTGGTGCCATCTATTGGAAATTGTCTGAACTATAAATTTTTTCATTGAACAGAAGAAATATGTTAACTGTTTTATGAGGAAATGAGAAAGTTTGCAATTTGAAACAGAACGCCAGCTATACTAGCCCCGCCCTACCACTCTCCCATTATCTAGACACTTACTTAAGTAGCTGGGTGCCGAGTATATGTGAAAAATTTATAAGTGGTGCCATCTATTGGAAATTGTCTGAACTAGAAGTTTTTTCATTGAACAGAAGGAATATCTTAAGTGTTTTATGAGGAAATGAGAAAGTTTGTAATTTGAAACAGAACGCCAGCTATACTAGCCCCACCCTACCACTCTCCCATTATCTAGACACTTACTTAAGTAGCTGGGTGCCGAGTATATGTGAAAAATTTATAAGTGGTGCCATCTATTGGAAATTGTCGGAACTATAAATTTTTTTAATTGAACCGAAGGAATATGTTAACTGTTTTATGAGGAAATGAGAAAGTTTGTAATTTGAAACAGAACGCCAGCTATACTAGCCCCGCCCTACCACTCTCCCATTACCTAGACACTTACTTAAGTAGCTGGGTGCCGAGTATATGTGAAAAATTTATAAGTGGTGCCATCTATTGGAAATTGTCTGAACTATAAATTTTTTCATTGAACAGAAGAAATATGTTAACTGTTTTATGAGGAAATGAGAAAGTTTGTAATTTGAAACAGAACGCCAGCTATACTAGCCCCACCCTACCACTCTCCCATTATCTAGACACTTACTTAAGTAGCTGGGTGCCGAGTATATGTGAAAAATTTATAAGTGGTGCCATCTATTGGAAATTGTCTGAACTAGAAGTTTTTTCATTGAACAGAAGGAATATCTTAAGTGTTTTATGAGGAAATGAGAAAGTTTGTAATTTGAAACAGAACGCCAGCTATACTAGCCCCACCCTACCACTCTCCCATTATCTAGACACTTACTTAAGTAGCTGGGTGCCGAGTATATGTGAAAAATTTATAAGTGGTGCCATCTATTGGAAATTGTCTGAACTAGAAGTTTTTTCATTGAACAGAAGGAATATCTTAAGTGTTTTATGAGGAAATGAGAAAGTTTGTAATTTGAAACAGAACGCCAGCTATACTAGCCCCACCCTACCACTCTCCCATTATCTAGACACTTACTTAAGTAGCTGGGTGCCGAGTATATGTGAAAAATTTATAAGTGGTGCCATCTATTGGAAATTGTCTGAACTAGAAGTTTTTTCATTGAACCGAAGGAATATGTTAACTGTTTTATGAGGAAATGAGAAAGTTTGCAATTTGAAACAGAACGCCAGCTATACTAGCCCCGCCCTACCACTCTCCCATTATCTAGACACTTACTTAAGTAGCTGGGTGCCGAGTATATGTGAAAAATTTATAAGTGGTGCCATCTATTGGAAATTGTCTGAACTAGAAGTTTTTTCATTGAACAGAAGGAATATCTTAAGTGTTTTATGAGGAAATGAGAAAGTTTGTAATTTGAAACAGAACGCCAGCTATACTAGCCCCACCCTACCACTCTCCCATTATCTAGACACTTACTTAAGTAGCTGGGTGCCGAGTATATGTGAAAAATTTATAAGTGGTGCCATCTATTGGAAATTGTCTGAACTATAAATTTTTTTAATTGAACCGAAGGAATATGTTAACTGTTTTATGAGGAAATGAGAAAGTTTGTAATTTGAAACAGAACGCCAGCTATACTAGCCCCGCCCTACCACTCTCCCATTATCTAGACACTTACTTAAGTAGCTGGGTGCCGAGTATATGTGAAAAATTTATAAGTGGTGCCATCTATTGGAAATTGTCTGAACTAGAAGTTTTTTCATTGAACAGAAGGAATATCTTAAGTGTTTTATGAGGAAATGAGAAAGTTTGTAATTTGAAACAGAACGCCAGCTATACTAGCCCCACCCTACCACTCTCCCATTATCTAGACACTTACTTAAGTAGCTGGGTGCCGAGTATATGTGAAAAATTTATAAGTGGTGCCATCTATTGGAAATTGTCTGAACTAGAAGTTTTTTCATTGAACCGAAGGAATATGTTAACTGTTTTATGAGGAAATGAGAAAGTTTGCAATTTGAAACAGAACGCCAGCTATACTAGCCCCGCCCTACCACTCTCCCATTATCTAGACACTTACTTAAGTAGCTGGGTGCCGAGTATATGTGAAAAATTTATAAGTGGTGCCATCTATTGGAAATTGTCTGAACTAGAAGTTTTTTCATTGAACAGAAGGAATATCTTAAGTGTTTTATGAGGAAATGAGAAAGTTTGTAATTTGAAACAGAACGCCAGCTATACTAGCCCCACCCTACCACTCTCCCATTATCTAGACACTTACTTAAGTAGCTGGGTGCCGAGTATATGTGAAAAATTTATAAGTGGTGCCATCTATTGGAAATTGTCTGAACTATAAATTTTTTTAATTGAACCGAAGGAATATGTTAACTGTTTTATGAGGAAATGAGAAAGTTTGTAATTTGAAACAGAACGCCAGCTATACTAGCCCCGCCCTACCACTCTCCCATTATCTAGACACTTACTTAAGTAGCTGGGTGCCGAGTATATGTGAAAAATTTATAAGTGGTGCCATCTATTGGAAATTGTCTGAACTATAAGTTTTTTCATTGAACAGAAGACATATCTTAACTGTTTTATGAGGAAATGAGAAAGTTTGTAATTTGATACAGAACGCCTGCTATACTAGCCCCGCCCCGCCCCTCTCCCATTATCTAGACACATACTTAAGTAGCTGGGTGCCGAGTATATGTGAAGAATTTATGAGTGGTGCCATCTATTGGAAATTGTCTGAGCTATAAGTTTTTTCATTGAACAGAAGAAATATGTTAACTGTTTTATGAGGAAATGAGAAAGTATGTAATTTGATACAGAACGCCTGCTATACTAGCCCCGCCCCGCCCCTCTCCCATTATCTAGACACATACTTAAGTAGCTGGGTGCCGAGTATATGTGAGGAATTTATGAGTGGTGCCATCTATTGGAAATTGTCTGAGCTATAAGTTTTTTCATTGAACAGAAGAAATATGTTAACTGTTTTATGAGGAAATGAGAAAGTTTGTAATTTGAAACAGAACGCCAGCTATACTAGCCCCACCCTACCACTCTCCCATTATCTAGACACTTACTTAAGTAGCTGGGTGCCGAGTATATGTGAAAAATTTATAAGTGGTGCCATCTATTGGAAATTGTCGGAACTATAAATTTTTTTAATTGAACCGAAGGAATATGTTAACTGTTTTATGAGGAAATGAGAAAGTTTGTAATTTGAAACAGAACGCCAGCTATACTAGCCCCGCCCTACCACTCTCCCATTACCTAGACACTTACTTAAGTAGCTGGGTGCCGAGTATATGTGAAAAATTTATAAGTGGTGCCATCTATTGGAAATTGTCTGAACTATAAATTTTTTCATTGAACAGAAGAAATATGTTAACTGTTTTATGAGGAAATGAGAAAGTTTGTAATTTGAAACAGAACGCCAGCTATACTAGCCCCACCCTACCACTCTCCCATTATCTAGACACTTACTTAAGTAGCTGGGTGCCGAGTATATGTGAAAAATTTATAAGTGGTGCCATCTATTGGAAATTGTCTGAACTAGAAGTTTTTTCATTGAACAGAAGGAATATCTTAAGTGTTTTATGAGGAAATGAGAAAGTTTGTAATTTGAAACAGAACGCCAGCTATACTAGCCCCACCCTACCACTCTCCCATTATCTAGACACTTACTTAAGTAGCTGGGTGCCGAGTATATGTGAAAAATTTATAAGTGGTGCCATCTATTGGAAATTGTCTGAACTAGAAGTTTTTTCATTGAACAGAAGGAATATCTTAAGTGTTTTATGAGGAAATGAGAAAGTTTGTAATTTGAAACAGAACGCCAGCTATACTAGCCCCACCCTACCACTCTCCCATTATCTAGACACTTACTTAAGTAGCTGGGTGCCGAGTATATGTGAAAAATTTATAAGTGGTGCCATCTATTGGAAATTGTCTGAACTAGAAGTTTTTTCATTGAACCGAAGGAATATGTTAACTGTTTTATGAGGAAATGAGAAAGTTTGCAATTTGAAACAGAACGCCAGCTATACTAGCCCCGCCCTACCACTCTCCCATTATCTAGACACTTACTTAAGTAGCTGGGTGCCGAGTATATGTGAAAAATTTATAAGTGGTGCCATCTATTGGAAATTGTCTGAACTAGAAGTTTTTTCATTGAACAGAAGGAATATCTTAAGTGTTTTATGAGGAAATGAGAAAGTTTGTAATTTGAAACAGAACGCCAGCTATACTAGCCCCACCCTACCACTCTCCCATTATCTAGACACTTACTTAAGTAGCTGGGTGCCGAGTATATGTGAAAAATTTATAAGTGGTGCCATCTATTGGAAATTGTCTGAACTATAAATTTTTTTAATTGAACCGAAGGAATATGTTAACTGTTTTATGAGGAAATGAGAAAGTTTGTAATTTGAAACAGAACGCCAGCTATACTAGCCCGAGAAAGTTTGTAATTTGAAGCAGAACGCCAGCTATACTAGCCCCACCCTACCACTCTCCCATTATCTAGACACTTACTTAAGTAGCTGGGTGCCGAGTATATGTGAAGAATTTATAAGTGGTGCCATCTATTGGAAATTGTCTGAACTATAAATTTTTTCATTGAACAGAAGAAATATGTTAACTGTTTTATGAGGAAATGAGAAAGTTTGTAATTTGAAGCAGAACGCCAGCTATACTAGCCCCACCCTACCACTCTCCAATTATCTAGACACTTACTTAAGTAGCTGGGTGGCGAGTATATGTGAAAAATTTATAAGTGGTGCCATCTATTGGAAATTGTCTGAACTATAAGTTTTTTCATTGAACAGAAGACATATCTTAACTGTTTTATGAGGAAATGAGAAAGTTTGTAATTTGATACAGAACGCCTGCTATACTAGCCCCGCCCCGCCCCTCTCCCATTATCTAGACACATACTTAAGTAGCTGGGTGCCGAGTATATGTGAAGAATTTATGAGTGGTGCCATCTATTGGAAATTGTCTGAGCTATAAGTTTTTTCATTGAACAGAAGGAATATCTTAAGTGTTTTATGAGGAAATGAGAAAGTTTGTAATTTGAAACAGAACGCCAGCTATACTAGCCGCACCCTACCACTCTCCCATTATCTAGACACTTACTTAAGTAGCTGGGTGTCGAGTATATGTGAAAAATTTATAAGTGGTGCCATCTATTGGAAATTGTCTGAACTAGAAGTTTTTTCATTGAACAGGAGGAATATCTTGAGTGTTTTATGAGGAAATGAGAAAGTTTGTAATTTGAAACAGAACGCCAGCTATACTAGCCCCACCCTACCACTCTCCCATTATCTAGACACTTACTTAAGTAGCTGGGTGCCGAGTATATCTGAAAAATTTATAAGTGGTGCCATCTATTGGAAATTGTCTGAACTAGAAGTTTTTTCATTGAACAGAAGGAATATCTTAAGTGTTTTATGAGGAAATGAGAAAGTTTGTAATTTGAAACAGAACGCCAGCTATACTAGCCCCACCCTACCACTCTCCCATTATCTAGATACTTACTTAAGTAGCTGGGTGCCGAGAATATGTGAAAAATTTATAAGTGGTACCATCTATTGAAAATTGTCTGAACTAGAAGTTTTTTCATTGAACAGAAGAAATATCTTAACTGTTTTATCAAGAAATGAGAAAGTTTGTAATTTGAAACAGAACGCCAGCTATACTAGCCCCACCCTACCACTCTCCCATTATCTAGACACTTACTTAAGTAGCTGGGTGCCGAGTATATGTGAAAAATTTATAAGTGGTGCCATCTATTGGAAATTGTCGGAACTATAAATTTTTTTAATTGAACCGAAGGAATATGTTAACTGTTTTATGAGGAAATGAGAAAGTTTGTAATTTGAAACAGAACGCCAGCTATACTAGCCCCGCCCTACCACTCTCCCATTACCTAGACACTTACTTAAGTAGCTGGGTGCCGAGTATATGTGAAAAATTTATAAGTGGTGCCATCTATTGGAAATTGTCTGAACTAGAAGTTTTTTCATTGAACAGAAGGAATATCTTAAGTGTTTTATGAGGAAATGAGAAAGTTTGTAATTTGAAACAGAACGCCAGCTATACTAGCCCCACCCTACCACTCTCCCATTATCTAGACACTTACTTAAGTAGCTGGGTGCCGAGTATATGTGAAAAATTTATAAGTGGTGCCATCTATTGGAAATTGTCTGAACTAGAAGTTTTTTCATTGAACAGAAGGAATATCTTGAGTGTTTTATGAGGAAATGAGAAAGTTTGTAATTTGAAACAGAACGCCAGCTATACTAGATCCACCCTACCACTCTCCCATTATCTAGACACTTACTTAAGTAGCTGGGTGCCGAGTATATGTGAAAAATTTATAAGTGGTGCCATCTATTGGAAATTGTCTGAACTAGAAGTTTTTTCATTGAACAGAAGGAATATCTTAAGTGTTTTATGAGGAAATGAGAAAGTTTGTAATTTGAAACAGAACGCCAGCTATACTAGCCCCACCCTACCACTCTCCCATTATCTAGATACTTACTTAAGTAGCTGGGTGCCGAGAATATGTGAAAAATTTATAAGTGGTACCATCTATTGAAAATTGTCTGAACTAGAAGTTTTTTCATTGAACAGAAGAAATATCTTAACTGTTTTATCAAGAAATGAGAAAGTTTGTAATTTGAAACAGAACGCCAGCTATACTAGCCCCACCCTACCACTCTCCCATTATCTAGACACTTACTTAAGTAGCTGGGTGCCGAGTATATGTGAAAAATTTATAAGTGGTGCCATCTATTGGAAATTGTCGGAACTATAAATTTTTTTAATTGAACCGAAGGAATATGTTAACTGTTTTATGAGGAAATGAGAAAGTTTGTAATTTGAAACAGAACGCCAGCTATACTAGCCCCGCCCTACCACTCTCCCATTACCTAGACACTTACTTAAGTAGCTGGGTGCCGAGTATATGTGAAAAATTTATAAGTGGTGCCATCTATTGGAAATTGTCTGAACTAGAAGTTTTCTCATTGAACAGAAGGAATATCTTAAGTGTTTTATGAGGAAATGAGAAAGTTTGTAATTTGAAACAGAACGCCAGCTATACTAGCCCCACCCTACCACTCTCCCATTATCTAGACACTTACTTAAGTAGCTGGGTGCCGAGTATATGTGAAAAATTTATAAGTGGTGCCATCTATTGGAAATTGTCTGAACTAGAAGTTTTTTCATTGAACAGAAGGAATATCTTGAGTGTTTTATGAGGAAATGAGAAAGTTTGTAATTTGAAACAGAACGCCAGCTATACTAGCCCCACCCTACCACTCTCCCATTATTAGACACTTACTTAAGTAGCTGGGTGCCGAGTATATGTGGAAAATTTATAAGTGGTGCCATCTATTGGAAATTGTCTGAACTAGGAGTTTTTTCATTGAACAGAAGGAATATCTTAAGTGTTTTATGAGGAAATGAGAAAGTTTGTAATTTGAAACAGAACGCCAGCTATACTAGCCCCACCCTACCACTCTCCCATTATTAGACACTTACTCAAGTAGCTGGGTGCCGAGTATATGTGAAAAATTTATAAGTGGTGCCATCTATTGGAAATTGTCTGAACTATAAGTTTTTTCATTGAACAGAAGACATATCTTAACTGTTTTATGAGGAAATGAGAAAGTTTGTAATTTGATACAGAACGCCTGCTATACTAGCCCCGCCCCGCCCCTCTCCCATTATCTAGACACATACTTAAGTAGCTGGGTGCCGAGTATATGTGAAGAATTTATGAGTGGTGCCATCTATTGGAAATTGTCTGAGCTATAAGTTTTTTCATTGAACAGAAGAAATACGTTAACTGTTTTATGAGGAAATGAGAAAGTTTGTAATTTGATACAGAACGCCTGCTATACTAGCCCCGCCCCGCCCCTCTCCCATTATCTAGACACATACTTAAGTAGCTGGGTGCCGAGTATATGTGAAGAATTTATGAGTGGTGCCATCTATTGGAAATTGTCTGAGCTATAAGTTTTTTCATTGAACAGAAGAAATATGTTAACTGTTTTATGAGGAAATGAGAAAGTTTGTAATTTGAAACAGAACGCCAGCTATACTAGCCCCGCCCTACCACTCTCCCATTACCTAGACACTTACTTAAGTAGCTGGGTGCCGAGTATATGTGAAAAATTTATAAGTGGTGCCATCTATTGGAAATTGTCTGAACTAGAAGTTTTTTCATTGAACAGAAGGAATATCTTAAGTGTTTTATGAGTAAATGAGAAAGTTTGTAATTTGAAACAGAACGCCAGCTATACTAGCCCCACCCTACCACTCTCCCATTATCTAGACACTTACTTAAGTAGCTGGGTGCCGAGTATATGTGAAAAATTTATAAGTGGTGCCATCTATTGGAAATTGTCTGAACTAGAAGTTTTTTCATTGAACAGAAGGAATATCTTGAGTGTTTTATGAGGAAATGAGAAAGTTTGTAATTTGAAACAGAACGCCAGCTATACTAGATCCACCCTACCACTCTCCCATTATCTAGACACTTACTTAAGTAGCTGGGTGCCGAGTATATGTGAAAAATTTATAAGTGGTGCCATCTATTGGAAATTGTCTGAACTAGAAGTTTTTTCATTGAACAGAAGGAATATCTTAAGTGTTTTATGAGGAAATGAGAAAGTTTGTAATTTGAAACAGAACGCCAGCTATACTAGCCCCACCCTACCACTCTCCCATTATCTAGACACTTACTTAAGTAGCTGGGTGCCGAGAATATGTGAAAAATTTATAAGTGGTACCATCTATTGAAAATTGTCTGAACTAGAAGTTTTTTCATTGAACAGAAGAAATATCTTAACTGTTTTATCAAGAAATGAGAAAGTTTGTAATTTGAAACAGAACGCCAGCTATACTAGCCCCACCCTACCACTCTCCCATTATCTAGACACTTACTTAAGTAGCTGGGTGCCGAGTATATGTGAAAAATTTTTAAGTGGTGCCATCTATTGGAAATTGTCTGAACTATAAATTTTTTTAATTGAACCGAAGGAATATGTTAACTGTTTTATGAGGAAATGAGAAAGTTTGTAATTTGAAACAGAACGCCAGCTATACTAGCCCCGCCCTACCACTCTCCCATTATCTAGACACTTACTTAAGTAGCTGGGTGCCGAGTATATGTGAAAAATTTATAAGTGGTGCCATCTATTGGAAATTGTCTGAACTAGAAGTTTTTTCATTGAACAGAAGGAATATCTTAAGTGTTTTATGAGGAAATGAGAAAGTTTGTAATTTGAAACAGAACGCCAGCTATACTAGCCCCACCCTACCACTCTCCCATTATCTAGACACTTACTTAAGTAGCTGGGTGCCGAGTATATGTGAAAAATTTATAAGTGGTGCCATCTATTGGAAATTGTCTGAACTAGAAGTTTTTTCATTGAACAGAAGGAATATCTTAAGTGTTTTATGAGGAAATGAGAAAGTTTGTAATTTGAAACAGAACGCCAGCTATACTAGCCCTACCCTACCACTCTCCCATTATCTAGACACTTACTTAAGTAGCTGGGTGCCGAGTATATGTGAGAAATTTATAAGTGGTGCCATCTATTGGAAATTGTCTGAACTAAAAGTTTTTTCATTGAACAGAAGGAATATCTTAAGTGTTTTATGAGGAAATGAGAAAGTTTGTAATTTGAAACAGAACGCCAGCTATACTAGCCCCACCCTACCACTCTCCCATTATTAGACACTTACTCAAGTAGCTGGGTGCCGAGTATATGTGAAAAATTTATAAGTGGTGCCATCTATTGGAAATTGTCTGAACTATAAGTTTTTTCATTGAACAGAAGACATATCTTAACTGTTTTATGAGGAAATGAGAAAGTTTGTAATTTGATACAGAACGCCTGCTATACTAGCCCCGCCCCGCCCCTCTCCCATTATCTAGACACATACTTAAGTAGCTGGGTGCCGAGTATATGTGAAGAATTTATGAGTGCTGCCATCTATTGGAAATTGTCTGAGCTATAAGTTTTTTCATTGAACAGAAGAAATATGTTAACTGTTTTATGAGGAAATGAGAAAGTTTGTAATTTGAAGCGGAACGCCAGCTATACTAGCCCCACCCTACCGCTCTCCCATTATCTAGACACTTACTTAAGTAGCTAGGTGCCGAGTATATGTGAAAATTTATAAGTGGTGCCATCTATTGGAAATTGTTTGAACTATACGTTTTTTCATTGAACAGAAGAGATATCTTAACTGTTTTATGAGGAAATGAGAAAGTTTGTAACTTGAAACAGAACGCCAGCTATACTAGCCCCACCCTGCCACTCTCCCATTATCTAGACACATACTTAAGTAGCTGGGTGCCGAGTATATGTGAAGAATTTATGAGTGGTGCCATCTATTGGAAATTGTCTGAGCTATAAGTTTTTTCATTGAACAGAAGAAATATGTTAACTGTATTATGAGGAAATGAGAAAGTTTGTAATTTGAAGCAGAACGCCAGCTATACTAGCCCCACCCTACCACTCTCCCATTATGTAGACACTTACTTAAGTAGCTGGGTGCCGAGTATATGTGAAAAATTTATAAGTGGTGCCATCTATTGGAAATTGTCTGAACTATAAGTTTTTTCATTGAACAGAAGACATATCTTAACTGTTTTATGAGGAGATGAGAAAGTTTGTAATTTGATACAGAACGCCTGCTATACTAGCCCCGCCCCGCCCCTCTCCCATTATCTAGACACATACTTAAGTAGCTGGGTGCCGAGTATATGTGAAGAATTTATGAGTGGTGCCATCTATTGGAAATTGTCTGAGCTATAAGTTTTTTCATTGAACAGAAGAAATACGTTAACTGTTTTATGAGGAAATGAGAAAGTTTGTAATTTGATACAGAACGCCTGCTATACTAGCCCCGCCCCGCCCCTCTCCCATTATCTAGACACATACTTAAGTAGCTGGGTGCCGAGTATATGTGAAGAATTTATGAGTGGTGCCATCTATTGGAAATTGTCTGAGCTATAAGTTTTTTCATTGAACAGAAGAAATATGTTAACTGTTTTATGAGGAAATGAGAAAGTTTGTAATTTGAAGCAGAACGCCAGCTATACTAGCCCCACCCTACCACTCTCCCATTATCTAGACACTTACTTAAGTAGCTGGGTGCCGAGTATATGTGAAAAATTTATAAGTGGTGCCATCTATTGGAAATTGTCTGAACTATAAATTTTTTTAATTGAACCGAAGGAATATGTTAACTGTTTTATGAGGAAATGAGAAAGTTTGTAATTTGAAACAGAACGCCAGCTATACTAGCCCCGCCCTACCACTCTCCCATTACCTAGACACTTACTTAAGTAGCTGGGTGCCGAGTATATGTGAAATATTTATAAGTGGTGCCATCTATTGGAAATTGTCTGAACTAGAAGTTTTTTCATTGAACAGAAGGAATATCTTAAGTGTTTTATGAGGAAATGAGAAAGTTTGTAATTTGAAACAGAACGCCAGCTATACTAGCCCCACCCTACCACTCTCCCATTATCTAGACACTTACTTAAGTAGCTGGGTGCCGAGTATATGTGAAAAATTTATAAGTGGTGCCATCTATTGGAAATTGTCTGAACTAGAAGTTTTTTCATTGAACAGAAGGAATATCTTGAGTGTTTTATGAGGAAATGAGAAAGTTTGTAATTTGAAACAGAACGCCAGCTATACTAGATCCACCCTACCACTCTCCCATTGTCTAGACACTTACTTAAGTAGCTGGGTGCCGAGTATATGTGAAAAATTTATAAGTGGTGCCATCTATTGGAAATTGTCTGAACTAGAAGTTTTTTCATTGAACAGAAGGAATATCTTAAGTGTTTTATGAGGAAATGAGAAAGTTTGTAATTTGAAACAGAACGCCAGCTATACTAGCCCCACCCTACCACTCTCCCATTATCTAGACACTTACTTAAGTAGCTGGGTGCCGAGAATATGTGAAAAATTTATAAGTGGTACCATCTATTGAAAATTGTCTGAACTAGAAGTTTTTTCATTGAACAGAAGAAATATCTTAACTGTTTTATCAAGAAATGAGAAAGTTTGTAATTTGAAACAGAACGCCAGCTATACTAGCCCCACCCTACCACTCTCCCATTATCTAGACACTTACTTAAGTAGCTGGGTGCCGAGTATATGTGAAGAATTTATGAGTGGTGCCATCTATTGGAAATTTTCTGAGCTATAAGTTTTTTCATTGAACAGAAGAAATATGTTAACTGTTTTATGAGGAAATGAGAAAGTTTGTAATTTGAAGCCGAACGCCAGCTATACTAGCCCCACCCTACCACTCTCCAATTATCTAGACACTTACTTAAGTAGCTGGGTGGCGAGTATATGTGAAAAATTTATAAGTGGTGCCATCTATTGGAAATTGTCTGAACTAGAAGTTTTTTCATTGAACAGAAGGAATATCTTAAGTGTTTTATGAGGAAATGAGAAAGTTTGTAATTTGAAACAGAACGCCAGCTATACTAGCCCCACCCTACCACTCTCCCATTATCTAGACACTTACTTAAGTAGCTGGGTGCCGAGTATATGTGAAAAATTTATAAGTGGTGCCATCTATTGGAAATTGTCTGAACTAAAAGTTTTTTCATTGAACAGAAGGAATATCTTAAGTGTTTTATGAGGAAATGAGAAAGTTTGTAATTTGAAACAGAACGCCAGCTATACTAGCCCCACCCTACCACTCTCCCATTATTAGACACTTACTTAAGTAGCTGGGTGCCGAGTATATGTGAAAAATTTATAAGTGGTGCCATCTATTGGAAATTGTCTGAACTATAAGTTTTTTCATTGAACAGAAGACATATCTTAACTGTTTTATGAGGAAATGAGAAAGTTTGTAATTTGATACAGAACGCCTGCTATACTAGCCCCGCCCCGCCCCTCTCCCATTATCTAGACACATACTTAAGTAGCTGGGTGCCGAGTATATGTGAAGAATTTATGAGTGGTGCCATCTATTGGAAATTGTCTGAGCTATAAGTTTTTTCATTGAACAGAAGAAATATGTTAACTGTTTTATGAGGAAATGAGAAAGTTTGTAATTTGAAGCAGAACGCCAGCTATACTAGCCCCACCCTACCACTCTCCCATTATCTAGACACTTACTTAAGTAGCTAGGTGCCGAGTATATGTGAAAATTTATAAGTGGTGCCATCTATTGGAAATTGTTTGAACTATACGTTTTTTCATTGAACAGAAGAGATATCTTAACTGTTTTATGAGGAAATGAGAAAGTTTGTAACTTGAAACAGAACGCCAGCTATACTAGCCCCACCCTGCCACTCTCCCATTATCTAGACACATACTTAAGTAGCTGGGTGCCGAGTATATGTGAAGAATTTATGAGTGGTGCCATCTATTGGAAATTGTCTGAGCTATAAGTTTTTTCATTGAACAGAAGAAATATGTTAACTGTATTATGAGGAAATGAGAAAGTTTGTAATTTGAAGCAGAACGCCAGCTATACTAGCCCCACCCTACCACTCTCCCATTATGTAGACACTTACTTAAGTAGCTGGGTGCCGAGTATATGTGAAAAATTTATAAGTGGTGCCATCTATTGGAAATTGTCTGAACTATAAGTTTTTTCATTGAACAGAAGACATATCTTAACTGTTTTATGAGGAAATGAGAAAGTTTGTAATTTGATACAGAACGCCTGCTATACTAGCCCCGCCCCGCCCCTCTCCCATTATCTAGACACATACTTAAGTAGCTGGGTGCCGAGTATATGTGAAGAATTTATGAGTGGTGCCATCTATTGGAAATTGTCTGAGCTATAAGTTTTTTCATTGAACAGAAGAAATATGTTAACTGTTTTATGAGGAAATGAGAAAGTTTGTAATTTGATACAGAACGCCTGCTATACTAGCCCCGCCCCGCCCCTCTCCCATTATCTAGACACATACTTAAGTAGCTGGGTGCCGAGTATATGTGAAGAATTTATGAGTGGTGCCATCTATTGGAAATTGTCTGAGCTATAAGTTTTTTCATTGAACAGAAGAAATATGTTAACTGTTTTATGAGGAAATGAGAAAGTTTGTAATTTGAAGCAGAACCCCAGCTATACTAGCCCCACCCTACCACTCTCCCATTATCTAGACACTTACTTAAGTAGCTGGGTGCCGAGTATATGTGAAGAATTTATAAGTGGTGCCATCTATTGGAAATTGTCTGAACTTTAAATTTTTTCATTGAACAGAAGACATATCTTAACTGTTTTATGAGGAAATGAGAAAGTTTGTAACTTGAAACAGAACGCCAGCTATACTAGCCCCACCCTGCCACTCTCCCATTATCTAGACACATACTTAAGTAGCTGGATGCCGAGTATATGTGAAGAATTTATGAGTGGTGCCATCTATTGGAAATTGTCTGAGCTATAAGTTTTTTCATTGAACAGAAGAAATATGTTAACTGTTTTATGAGGAAATGAGAAAGTTTGTAATTTGAAACAGAACGCCAGCTATACTAGCCCCACCCTACCACGCTCCCATTATCTAGACACTTACTTAAGTAGCTGGGTGCCGAGTATATGTGAAAAATTTATAAGTGGTGCCATCTATTGGAAATTGTCTGAGCTATAAGTTTTTTCATTGAACAGAAGAAATATGTTAACTGTTTTATGAGGAAATGAGAAAGTTTGTAATTTGAAGCAGAACCCCAGCTATACTAGCCCCACCCTACCACTCTCCCATTATCTAGACACTTACTTAAGTAGCTGGGTGCCGAGTATATGTGAAGAATTTATAAGTGGTGCCATCTATTGGAAATTGTCTGAACTATAAATTTTTTCATTGAACAGAAGACATATCTTAACTGTTTTATGAGGAAATGAGAAAGTTTGTAACTTGAAACAGAACGCCAGCTATACTAGCCCCACCCTGCCACTCTCCCATTATCTAGACACATACTTAAGTAGCTGGGTGCCGAGTATATGTGAAGAATTTATGAGTGGTGCCATCTATTGGAAATTGTCTGAGCTATAAGTTTTTTCATTGAACAGAAGAAATATGTTAACTGTTTTATGAGGAAATGAGAAAGTTTGTAATTTGAAACAGAACGCCAGCTATACTAGCCCCACCCTACCACTCTCCCATTATCTAGACACTTACTTAAGTAGCTGGGTGCCGAGTATATGTGAAAAATTTATAAGTGGTGCCATCTATTGGAAATTGTCTAAACTAGAAGTTTTTTCATTGAACAGAAGGAATATCTTAAGTGTTTTATGAGGAAATGAGAAAGTTTGTAATTTGAAACAGAACGCCAGCTATACTAGCCCCACCCTGCCACTCTCCCATTATCTAGACACTTACTTAAGTAGCTGGGTGCCGAGTATATGTGAAGAATTTATAAGTGGTGCCATCTATTGGAAATTGTCTGAACTATAAATTTTTTCATTGAACAGAAGACATATCTTAACTGTTTTATGAGGAAATGAGAAAGTTTGTAATTTGAAACAGAACGCCAGCTATACTAGCCCCACCCTACCACTCTCCCATTATCTAGACACTTACTTAAGTAGCTGGGTGCCGAGTATATGTGAAAAATTTATAAGTGGTGCCATCTATTGGAAATTGTCTAAACTAGAAGTTTTTTCATTGAACAGAAGGAATATCTTAAGTGTTTTATGAGGAAATGAGAAAGTTTGTAATTTGAAACAGAACGCCAGCTATACTAGCCCCACCCTGCCACTCTCCCATTATCTAGACACTTACTTAAGTAGCTGGGTGCCGAGTATATGTGAAGAATTTATAAGTGGTGCCATCTATTGGAAATTGTCTGAACTATAAATTTTTTTAATTGAACCGAAGGAATATGTTAACTGTTTTATGAGGAAATGAGAAAGTTTGTAATTTGAAACAGAACGCCAGCTATACTAGCCCCGCCCTACCACTCTCCCATTATCTAGACACTTACTTAAGTAGCTGGGTGCCGAGTATATGTGAAAATTTTATAAGTGGTGCCATCTATTGGAAATTGTCTGAACTAGAAGTTTTTTCATTGAACAGAAGGAATATCTTAAGTGTTTTATGAGGAAATGAGAAAGTTTGTAATTTGAAACAGAACGCCAGCTATACTAGCCCCACCCTACCACTCTCCCATTATCTAGACACTTACTTAAGTAGCTGGGTGCCGAGAATATGTGAAAAATTTATAAGTGGTACCATCTATTGAAAATTGTCTGAACTAGAAGTTTTTACATTGAACAGAAGAAATATCTTAACTGTTTTATCAAGAAATGAGAAAGTTTGTAATTTGAAACAGAACGCCAGCTATACTAGCCCCACCCTACCACTCTCCCATTATCTAGACACTTACTTAAGTAGCTGGGTGCCGAGTATATGTGAAAAATTTATAAGTGGTGCCATCTATTGGAAATTGTCTAAACTAGAAGTTTTTTCATTGAACAGAAGGAATATCTTAAGTGTTTTATGAGGAAATGAGAAAGTTTGTAATTTGAAACAGAACGCCAGCTATACTAGCCCCACCCTACCACTCTCCCATTATCTAGACACTTACTTAAGTAGCTGGGTGCCGAGTATATGTGAAAAATTAATAAGTGGTGCCATCTATTGGGAATTGTCTGAACTAGAAGTTTTTTCATTGAACAGAAGGAATATCTTAAGTGTTTTATGAGGAAATGAGAAAGTTTGTAATTTGAAACAGAACGCCAGCTATACTAGCCCCACCCTACCACTCTCCCATTATCTAGACACTTACTTAAGTAGCTGGGTGCCGAGAATATGTGAAAAATTTATAAGTGGTACCATCTATTGAAAATTGTCTGAACTAGAAGTTTTTACATTGAACAGAAGAAATATCTTAACTGTTTTATCAAGAAATGAGAAAGTTTGTAATTTGAAACAGAACGCCAGCTATACTAGCCCCACCCTACCACTCTCCCATTATCTAGACACTTACTTAAGTAGCTGGGTGCCGAGTATATGTGAAAAATTTATAAGTGGTGCCATCTATTGGAAATTGTCTGAACTAGAAGTTTTTTCATTGAACAGAAGGAATATCTTAAGTGTTTTATGAGGAAATGAGAAAGTTTGTAATTTGAAACAGAACGCCAGCTATACTAGCCCCACCCTACCACTCTCCCATTATCTAGACACTTACTTAAGTAGCTGGGTGCCGAGTATATGTGAAAAATTTATAAGTGGTGCCATCTATTGGAAATTGTCTGAACTAGAAGTTTTTTCATTGAACAGAAGGAATATCTTGAGTGTTTTATGAGGAAATGAGAAAGTTTGTAATTTGAAACAGAACGCCAGCTATACTAGCCCCACCCTACCACTCTCCCATTATCTAGACACTTACTTAAGTAGCTGGGTGCCGAGTATATGTGAAAAATCTATAAGTGGTGCCATCTATTGGGAATTGTCTGAACTAGAAGTTTTTTCATTGAACAGAAGGAATATCTTAAGTGTTTTATGAGGAAATGAGAAAGTTTGTAATTTGAAACAGAACGCCAGCTATACTAGCCCCACCCTACCACTCTCCCATTATCTAGACACTTACTTAAGTAGCTGGGTGCCGAGAATATGTGAAAAATTTATAAGTGGTACCATCTATTGAAAATTGTCTGAACTAGAAGTTTTTTCATTGAACAGAAGAAATATCTTAACTGTTTTATCAAGAAATGAGAAAGTTTGTAATTTGAAACAGAACGCCAGCTATACTAGCCCCACCTACCACTCTCCCATTATCTAGACACTTACTTAAGTAGCTGGGTGCCGAGTATATGTGAAAAATTTATAAGTGGTGCCATCTATTGGAAATTGTCTGAACTATAAATTTTTTTAATTGAACCGAAGGAATATGTTAACTGTTTTATGAGGAAATGAGAAAGTTTGTAATTTGAAACAGAACGCCAGCTATACTAGCCCCGCCCTACCACTCTCCCATTATCTAGACACTTACTTAAGTAGCTGGGTGCCGAGTATATGTGAAAAATTTATAAGTGGTGCCATCTATTGGAAATTGTCTGAACTAGAAGTTTTTTCATTGAACAGAAGGAATATCTTAAGTGTTTTATGAGGAAATGAGAAAGTTTGTAATTTGAAGCAGAACGCCAGCTATACTAGCCCCACCCTACCACTATCCCATTATCTAGACACTTACTTAAGTAGCTAGGTGCCGAGTATATGTGAAAATTTATAAGTGGTGCCATCTATTGGAAATTGTTTGAACTATACGTTTTTTCATTGAACAGAAGAGATATCTTAACTGTTTTATGAGGAAATGAGAAAGTTTGTAACTTGAAACAGAACGCCAGCTATACTAGCCCCACCCTGCCACTCTCCCATTATCTAGACACATACTTAAGTAGCTGGGTGCCGAGTATATGTGAAGAATTTATGAGTGGTGCCATCTATTGGAAATTGTCTGAGCTATAAGTTTTTTCATTGAACAGAAGAAATATGTTAACTGTATTATGAGGAAATGAGAAAGTTTGTAATTTGAAGCAGAACGCCAGCTATACTAGCACCACCCTACCGCTCTCCCATTATGTAGACACTTACTTAAGTAGCTGGGTGCCGAGTATATGTGAAAAATTTATAAGTGGTGCCATCTATTGGAAATTGTCTGAACTATAAGTTTTTTCATTGAACAGAAGACATATCTTAACTGTTTTATGAGGAAATGAGAAAGTTTGTAACTTGAAACAGAACGCCAGCTATACTAGCCCCACCCTGCCACTCTCCCATTATCTAGACACATACTTAAGTAGCTGGGTGCCGAGTATATGTGAAGAATTTATGAGTGGTGCCATCTATTGGAAATTGTCTGAACTAGAAGTTTTTTCATTGAACAGAAGGAATATCTTAAGTGTTTTATGAGGAAATGAGAAAGTTTGTAACTTGAAACAGAACGCCAGCTATACTAGCCCCGCCCCGCCCCTCTCCCATTATCTAGACACATACTTAAGTAGCTGGGTGCCGAGTATATGTGAAGAATTTATGAGTGGTGCCATCTATTGGAAATTGTCTGAGCTATAAGTTTTTTCATTGAACAGAAGAAATATGTTAACTGTTTTATGAGGAAATGAGAAAGTTTGTAATTTGATACAGAACGCCTGCTATACTAGCCCCGCCCCGCCCCTCTCCCATTATCTAGACACATACTTAAGTAGCTGGGTGCCGAGTATATGTGAAGAATTTATGAGTGGTGCCATCTATTGGAAATTGTCTGAGCTATAAGTTTTTTCATTGAACAGAAGAAATATGTTAACTGTTTTATGAGGAAATGAGAAAGTTTGTAATTTGAAGCAGAACCCCAGCTATACTAGCCCCACCCTACCACTCTCCCATTATCTAGACACTTACTTAAGTAGCTGGGTGCCGAGTATATGTGAAGAATTTATAAGTGGTGCCATCTATTGGAAATTGTCTGAACTATAAATTTTTTCATTGAACAGAAGACATATCTTAACTGTTTTATGAGGAAATGAGAAAGTTTGTAACTTGAAACAGAACGCCAGCTATACTAGCCCCACCCTGCCACTCTCCCATTATCTAGACACATACTTAAGTAGCTGGGTGCCGAGTATATGTGAAGAATTTATGAGTGGTGCCATCTATTGGAAATTGTCTGAGCTATAAGTTTTTTCATTGAACAGAAGAAATATGTTAACTGTTTTATGAGGAAATGAGAAAGTTTGTAATTTGAAACAGAACGCCAGCTATACTAGCCCCACCCTACCACTCTCCCATTATCTAGACACTTACTTAAGTAGCTGGGTGCCGAGTATATGTGAAAAATTTATAAGTGGTGCCATCTATTGGAAATTGTCTGAGCTATAAGTTTTTTCATTGAACAGAAGAAATATGTTAACTGTTTTATGAGGAAATGAGAAAGTTTGTAATTTGAAGCAGAACCCCAGCTATACTAGCCCCACCCTACCACTCTCCCATTATCTAGACACTTACTTAAGTAGCTGGGTGCCGAGTATATGTGAAGAATTTATAAGTGGTGCCATCTATTGGAAATTGTCTGAACTATAAATTTTTTCATTGAACAGAAGACATATCTTAACTGTTTTATGAGGAAATGAGAAAGTTTGTAACTTGAAACAGAACGCCAGCTATACTAGCCCCACCCTGCCACTCTCCCATTATCTAGACACATACTTAAGTAGCTGGGTGCCGAGTATATGTGAAGAATTTATGAGTGGTGCCATCTATTGGAAGTTGTCTGAGCTATAAGTTTTTTCATTGAACAGAAGAAATATGATAACTGTTTTATGAGGAAATGAGAAAGTTTGTAATTTGAAACAGAACGCCAGCTATACTAGCCCCACCCTACCACTCTCCCATTATCTAGACACTTACTTAAGTAGCTGGGTGCCGAGTATATGTGAAAAATTTATAAGTGGTGCCATCTATTGGAAATTGTCTAAACTAGAAGTTTTTTCATTGAACAGAAGGAATATCTTAAGTGTTTTATGAGGAAATGAGAAAGTTTGTAATTTGAAACAGAACGCCAGCTATACTAGCCCCACCCTACCACTCTCCCATTATCTAGACACTTACTTAAGTAGCTGGAAGCCGAGTATATGTGAAAAATTTATAAGTGGTGCCATCTATTGGAAATTGTCTAAACTAGAAGTTTTTTCATTGAACAGAAGGAATATCTTAAGTGTTTTATGAGGAAATGAGAAAGTTTGTAATTTGAAACAGAACGCCAGCTATACTAGCCCCACCCTGCCACTCTCCCATTATCTAGACATTTACTTAAGTAGCTGGGTGCCGAGTATATGTGAAGAATTTATAAGTGGTGCCATCTATTGGAAATTGTCTGAACTATAAATTTTTTCACTGAACAGAAGACATATCTTAACTGTTTTATGAGGAAATGAGAAAGTTTGTAATTTGAAACAGAACGCCAGCTATACTAGCCCCACCCTACCACTCTCCCATTATCTAGACACTTACTTAAGTAGCTGGGTGCCGAGTATATGTGAAAAATTTATAAGTGGTGCCATCTATTGGAAATTGTCTAAACTAGAAGTTTTTTCATTGAACAGAAGGAATATCTTAAGTGTTTTATGAGGAAATGAGAAAGTTTGTAATTTGAAACAGAACGCCAGCTATACTAGCCCCACCCTGCCACTCTCCCATTATCTAGACACTTACTTAAGTAGCTGGGTGCCGAGTATATGTGAAGAATTTATAAGTGGTGCCATCTATTGGAAATTGTCTGAACTATAAATTTTTTCATTGAACAGAAGACATATCTTAACTGTTTTATGAGGAAATGAGAAAGTTTGTAATTTGAAACAGAACGCCAGCTATACTAGCCCCACCCTACCACTCTCCCATTATCTAGACACTTACTTAAGTAGCTGGGTGCCGAGTATATGTGAAAAATTTATAAGTGGTGCCATCTATTGGAAATTGTCTAAACTAGAAGTTTTTTCATTGAACAGAAGGAATATCTTAAGTGTTTTATGAGGAAATGAGAAAGTTTGTAATTTGAAACAGAACGCCAGCTATACTAGCCCCACCCTACCACTCTCCCATTATCTAGACACTTACTTAAGTAGCTGGGTGCCGAGTATATGTGAAAAATTAATAAGTGGTGCCATCTATTGGGAATTGTCTGAACTAGAAGTTTTTTCATTGAACAGAAGGAATATCTTAAGTGTTTTATGAGGAAATGAGAAAGTTTGTAATTTGAAACAGAACGCCAGCTATACTAGCCCCACCCTACCACTCTCCCATTATCTAGACACTTACTTAAGTAGCTGGGTGCCGAGAATATGTGAAAAATTTATAAGTGGTACCATCTATTGAAAATTGTCTGAACTAGAAGTTTTTTCATTGAACAGAAGAAATATCTTAACTGTTTTATCAAGAAATGAGAAAGTTTGTAATTTGAAACAGAACGCCAGCTATACTAGCCCCACCCTACCACTCTCCCATTATCTAGACACTTACTTAAGTAGCTGGGTGCCGAGTATATGTGAAAAATTTATAAGTGGTGCCATCTATTGGAAATTGTCTGAACTAGAAGTTTTTTCATTGAACAGAAGGAATATCTTGAGTGTTTTATGAGGAAATGAGAAAGTTTGTAATTTGAAACAGAACGCCAGCTATACTAGCCCCACCCTACCACTCTCCCATTATCTAGACACTTACTTAAGTAGCTGGGTGCCGAGTATATGTGAAAAATTTATAAGTGGTGCCATCTATTGGGAATTGTCTGAACTAGAAGTTTTTTCATTGAACAGAAGGAATATCTTAAGTGTTTTATGAGGAAATGAGAAAGTTTGTAATTTGAAACAGAACGCCAGCTATACTAGCCCCACCCTACCACTCTCCCATTATCTAGACACTTACTTAAGTAGCTGGGTGCCGAGAATATGTGAAAAATTTATAAGTGGTACCATCTATTGAAAATTGTCTGAACTAGAAGTTTTTTCATTGAACAGAAGAAATATCTTAACTGTTTTATCAAGAAATGAGAAAGTTTGTAATTTGAAACAGAACGCCAGCTATACTAGCCCCACCCTACCACTCTCCCATTATCTAGACACTTACTTAAGTAGCTGGGTGCCGAGTATATGTGAAAAATTTATAAGTGGTGCCATCTATTGGAAATTGTCTGAACTATAAATTTTTTTAATTGAACCGAAGGAATATGTTAACTGTTTTATGAGGAAATGAGAAAGTTTGTAATTTGAAACAGAACGCCAGCTATACTAGCCCCGCCCTACCACTCTCCCATTATCTAGACACTTACTTAAGTAGCTGGGTGCCGAGTATATGTGAAAAATTTATAAGTGGTGCCATCTATTGGAAATTGTCTGAACTAGAAGTTTTTTCATTGAACAGAAGGAATATCTTAAGTGTTTTATGAGGAAATGAGAAAGTTTGTAATTTGAAACAGAACGCCAGCTATACTAGCCCCACCCTACCACTCTCCCATTATCTAGACACTTACTTAAGTAGCTGGGTGCCGAGTATATGTGAAAAATTTATAAGTGGTGCCATCTATTGGAAATTGTCTAAACTAGAAGTTTTTTCATTGAACAGAAGGAATATCTTAAGTGTTTTATGAGGAAATGAGAAAGTTTGTAATTTGAAACAGAACGCCAGCTATACTAGCCCCACCCTGCCACTCTCCCATTATCTAGACACTTACTTAAGTAGCTGGGTGCCGAGTATATGTGAAGAATTTATAAGTGGTGCCATCTATTGGAAATTGTCTGAACTATAAATTTTTTCATTGAACAGAAGACATATCTCAACTGTTTTATGAGGAAATGAGAACGTTTGTAATTTGAAACAGAACGCCAGCTATACTAGCCCCACCCTACCACTCTCCCATTATCTAGACACTTACTTAAGTAGCTGGGTGCCGAGTATATGTGAAAAATTTATAAGTGGTGCCATCTATTGGAAATTGTCTAAACTAGAAGTTTTTTCATTGAACAGAAGGAATATCTTAAGTGTTTTATGAGGAAATGAGAAAGTTTGTAATTTGAAACAGAACGCCAGCTATACTAGCCCCACCCTGCCACTCTCCCATTATCTAGACACTTACTTAAGTAGCTGGGTGCCGAGTATATGTGAAGAATTTATAAGTGGTGCCATCTATTGGAAATTGTCTGAACTATAAATTTTTTCATTGAACAGAAGACATATCTTAACTGTTTTATGAGGAAATGAGAAAGTTTGTAATTTGAAACAGAACGCCAGCTATACTAGCCCCACCCTACCACTCTCCCATTATCTAGACACTTACTTAAGTAGCTGGGTGCCGAGTATATGTGAAAAATTTATAAGTGGTGCCATCTATTGGAAATTGTCTAAACTAGAAGTTTTTTCATTGAACAGAAGGAATATCTTAAGTGTTTTATGAGGAAATGAGAAAGTTTGTAATTTGAAACAGAACGCCAGCTATACTAGCCCCACCCTACCACTCTCCCATTATCTAGACACTTACTTAAGTAGCTGGGTGCCGAGTATATGTGAAAAATTAATAAGTGGTGCCATCTATTGGGAATTGTCTGAACTAGAAGTTTTTTCATTGAACAGAAGGAATATCTTAAGTGTTTTATGAGGAAATGAGAAAGTTTGTAATTTGAAACAGAACGCCAGCTATACTAGCCCCACCCTACCACTCTCCCATTATCTAGACACTTACTTAAGTAGCTGGGTGCCGAGTATATGTGAAAAATTTATAAGTGGTGCCATCTAATGGAAATTGTCTAAACTAGAAGTTTTTTCATTGAACAGAAGGAATATCTTAAGTGTTTTATGAGGAAATGAGAAAGTTTGTAATTTGAAACAGAACGCCAGCTATACTAGCCCCACCCTACCACTCTCCCATTATCTAGACACTTACTTAAGTAGCTGGAAGCCGAGTATATGTGAAAAATTTATAAGTGGTGCCATCTATTGGAAATTGTCTAAACTAGAAGTTTTTTCATTGAACAGAAGGAATATCTTAAGTATTTTATGAGGAAATGAGAAAGTTTGTAATTTGAAACAGAACGTCAGCTATACTAGCCCCACCCTGCCACTCTCCCATTATCTAGACACTTACTTAAGTAGCTGGGTGCCGAGTATATGTGAAGAATTTATAAGTGGTGCCATCTATTGGAAATTGTCTGAACTATAAATTTTTTCATTGAACAGAAGACATATCTTAACTGTTTTATGAGGAAATGAGAAAGTTTGTAATTTGAAACAGAACGCCAGCTATACTAGCCCCACCCTACCACTCTCCCATTATCTAGACACTTACTTAAGTAGCTGGGTGCCGAGTATATGTGAAAAATTTATAAGTGGTGCCATCTATTGGAAATTGTCTAAACTAGAAGTTTTTTCATTGAACAGAAGGAATATCTTAAGTGTTTTATGAGGAAATGAGAAAGTTTGTAATTTGAAACAGAACGCCAGCTATACTAGCCCCACCCTGCCACTCTCCCATTATCTAGACACTTACTTAAGTAGCTGGGTGCCGAGTATATGTGAAGAATTTATAAGTGGTGCCATCTATTGGAAATTGTCTGAACTATAAATTTTTTCATTGAACAGAAGACATATCTTAACTGTTTTATGAGGAAATGAGAAAGTTTGTAATTTGAAACAGAACGCCAGCTATACTAGCCCCACCCTACCACTCTCCCATTATCTAGACACTTACTTAAGTAGCTGGGTGCCGAGTATATGTGAAAAATTTATAAGTGGTGCCATCTATTGGAAATTGTCTAAACTAGAAGTTTTTTCATTGAACAGAAGGAATATCTTAAGTGTTTTATGAGGAAATGAGAAAGTTTGTAATTTGAAACAGAACGCCAGCTATACTAGCCCCACCCTACCACTCTCCCATTATCTAGACACTTACTTAAGTAGCTGGGTGCCGAGTATATGTGAAAAATTAATAAGTGGTGCCATCTATTGGGAATTGTCTGAACTAGAAGTTTTTTCATTGAACAGAAGGAATATCTTAAGTGTTTTATGAGGAAATGAGAAAGTTTGTAATTTGAAACAGAACGCCAGCTATACTAGCCCCACCCTACCACTCTCCCATTATCTAGACACTTACTTAAGTAGCTGGGTGCCGAGAATATGTGAAAAATTTATAAGTGGTACCATCTATTGAAAATTGTCTGAACTAGAAGTTTTTTCATTGAACAGAAGAAATATCTTAACTGTTTTATCAAGAAATGAGAAAGTTTGTAATTTGAAACAGAACGCCAGCTATACTAGCCCCACCCTACCACTCTCCCATTATCTAGACACTTACTTAAGTAGCTGGGTGCCGAGTATATGTGAAAAATTTATAAGTGGTGCCATCTATTGGAAATTGTCTGAACTATAAATTTTTTTAATTGAACCGAAGGAATATGTTAACTGTTTTATGAGGAAATGAGAAAGTTTGTAATTTGAAACAGAACGCCAGCTATACTAGCCCCGCCCTACCACTCTCCCATTATCTAGACACTTACTTAAGTAGCTGGGTGCCGAGTATATGTGAAAAATTTATAAGTGGTGCCATCTATTGGAAATTGTCTGAACTAGAAGTTTTTTCATTGAACAGAAGGAATATCTTAAGTGTTTTATGAGGAAATGAGAAAGTTTGTAATTTGAAACAGAACGCCAGCTATACTAGCCCCACCCTACCACTCTCCCATTATCTAGACACTTACTTAAGTAGCTGGGTGCCGAGTATATGTGAAAAATTTATAAGTGGTGCCATCTATTGGAAATTGTCTGAACTAGAAGTTTTTTCATTGAACAGAAGGAATATCTTGAGTGTTTTATGAGGAAATGAGAAAGTTTGTAATTTGAAACAGAACGCCAGCTATACTAGCCCCACCCTTCCACTCTCCCATTATCTAGACACTTACTTAAGTAGCTGGGTGCCGAGTATATGTGAAAAATTTATAAGTGGTGCCATCTATTGGAAATTGTCTGAACTAGAAGTTTTTTCATTGAACAGAAGGAATATCTTAAGTGTTTTATGAGGAAATGAGAAAGTTTGTAATTTGAAACAGAACGCCAGCTATACTAGCCCCACCCTACCACTCTCCCATTATCTAGACACTTACTTAAGTAGCTGGGTGCCGAGAATATGTGAAAAATTTATAAGTGGTACCATCTATTGAAAATTGTCTGAACTAGAAGTTTTTTCATTGAACAGAAAAAATATCTTAACTGTTTTATCAAGAAATGAGAAAGTTTGTAATTTGAAACAGAACGCCAGCTATACTAGCCCCACCCTACCACTCTCCCATTATCTAGACACTTACTTAAGTAGCTGGGTGCCGAGTATATGTGAAAAATTTATAAGTGGTGCCATCTATTGGAAATTGTCTGAACTATAAATTTTTTTAATTGAACCGAAGGAATATGTTAACTGTTTTATGAGGAAATGAGAAAGTTTGTAATTTGAAACAGAACGCCAGCTATACTAGCCCCGCCCTACCACTCTCCCATTATCTAGACACTTACTTAAGTAGCTGGGTGCCGAGTATATGTGAAAAATTTATAAGTGGTGCCATCTATTGGAAATTGTCTGAACTAGAAGTTTTTTCATTGAACAGAAGGAATATCTTAAGTGTTTTATGAGGAAATGAGAAAGTTTGTAATTTGAAACAGAACGCCAGCTATACTTGCCCCACCCTACCACTCTCCCATTATCTAGACACTTACTTAAGTAGCTGGGTGCCGAGTATATGTGAAAAATTTATAAGTGGTGCCATCTATTGGAAATTGTCTGAACTAGAAGTTTTTTCATTGAACAGAAGGAATATCTTAAGTGTTTTATGAGGAAATGAGAAAGTTTGTAATTTGAAACAGAACGCCAGCTATACTAGCCCCACCCTACCACTCTCCCATTATCTAGACACTTACTTAAGTAGCTGGGTGCCGAGTATATGTGAAAAATTTATAAGTGGTGCCATCTATTGGAAATTGTCTGAACTAGAAGTTTTTTCATTGAACAGAAGGAATATCTTGAGTGTTTTATGAGGAAATGAGAAAGTTTGTAATTTGAAACAGAACGCCAGCTATACTAGCCCCACCCTACCACTCTCCCATTATCTAGACACTTACTTAAGTAGCTGGGTGCCGAGTATATGTGAAAAATTTATAAGTGGTGCCATCTATTGGAAATTGTCTGAACTAGAAGTTTTTTCATTGAACAGAAGGAATATCTTAAGTGTTTTATGAGGAAATGAGAAAGTTTGTAATTTGAAACAGAACGCCAGCTATACTAGCCCCACCCTACCACTCTCCCATTATCTAGACACTTACTTAAGTAGCTGGGTGCCGAGTATATGTGAAAAATTTATAAGTGGTGCCATCTATTGGAAATTGTCTAAACTAGAAGTTTTTTCATTGAACAGAAGGAATATCTTAAGTGTTTTATGAGGAAATGAGAAAGTTTGTAATTTGAAACAGAACGCCAGCTATACTAGCCCCACCCTACCACTCTCCCATTATCTAGACACTTACTTAAGTAGCTGGAAGCCGAGTATATGTGAAAAATTTATAAGTGGTGCCATCTATTGGAAATTGTCTAAACTAGAAGTTTTTTCATTGAACAGAAGGAATATCTTAAGTGTTTTATGAGGAAATGAGAAAGTTTGTAATTTGAAACAGAACGCCAGCTATACTAGCCCCACCCTGCCACTCTCACATTATCTAGACACTTACTTAAGTAGCTGGGTGCCGAGTATATGTGAAGAATTTATAAGTGGTGCCATCTATTGGAAATTGTCTGAACTATAAATTTTTTCATTGAACAGAAGACATATCTTAACTGTTTTATGAGGAAATGAGAAAGTTTGTAATTTGAAACAGAACGCCAGCTATACTAGCCCCACCCTACCACTCTCCCATTATCTAGACACTTACTTAAGTAGCTGGGTGCCGAGTATATGTGAAAAATTTATAAGTGGTGCCATCTATTGGAAATTGTCTAAACTAGAAGTTTTTTCATTGAACAGAAGGAATATCTTAAGTGTTTTATGAGGAAATGAGAAAGTTTGTAATTTGAAACAGAACGCCAGCTATACTAGCCCCACCCTGCCACTCTCCCATTATCTAGACACTTACTTAAGTAGCTGGGTGCCGAGTATATGTGAAGAATTTATAAGTGGTGCCATCTATTGGAAATTGTCTGAACTATAAATTTTTTCATTGAACAGAAGACATATCTTAACTGTTTTATGAGGAAATGAGAAAGTTTGTAATTTGAAACAGAACGCCAGCTATACTAGCCCCACCCTACCACTCTCCCATTATCTAGACACTTACTTAAGTAGCTGGGTGCCGAGTATATGTGAAAAATTTATAAGTGGTGCCATCTATTGGAAATTGTCTAAACTAGAAGTTTTTTCATTGAACAGAAGGAATATCTTAAGTGTTTTATGAGGAAATGAGAAAGTTTGTAATTTGAAACAGAACGCCAGCTATACTAGCCCCACCCTACCACTCTCCCATTATCTAGACACTTACTTAAGTAGCTGGGTGCCGAGTATATGTGAAAAATTAATAAGTGGTGCCATCTATTGGGAATTGTCTGAACTAGAAGTTTTTTCATTGAACAGAAGGAATATCTTAAGTGTTTTATGAGGAAATGAGAAAGTTTGTAATTTGAAACAGAACGCCAGCTATACTAGCCCCACCCTACCACTCTCCCATTATCTAGACACTTACTTAAGTAGCTGGGTGCCGAGTATATGTGAAAAATTTATAAGTGGTGCCATCTAATGGAAATTGTCTAAACTAGAAGTTTTTTCATTGAACAGAAGGAATATCTTAAGTGTTTTATGAGGAAATGAGAAAGTTTGTAATTTGAAACAGAACGCCAGCTATACTAGCCCCACCCTACCACTCTCCCATTATCTAGACACTTACTTAAGTAGCTGGAAGCCGAGTATATGTGAAAAATTTATAAGTGGTGCCATCTATTGGAAATTGTCTAAACAAGAAGTTTTTTCATTGAACAGAAGGAATATCTTAAGTGTTTTATGAGGAAATGAGAAAGTTTGTAATTTGAAACAGAACGCCAGCTATACTAGCCCCACCCTGCCACTCTCCCATTATCTAGACACTTACTTAAGTAGCTGGGTGCCGAGTATATGTGAAGAATTTATAAGTGGTGCCATCTATTGGAAATTGTCTGAACTATAAATTTTTTCATTGAACAGAAGACATATCTTAACTGTTTTATGAGGAAATGAGAAAGTTTGTAATTTGAAACAGAACGCCAGCTATACTAGCCCCACCCTACCACTCTCCCATTATCTAGACACTTACTTAAGTAGCTGGGTGCCGAGTATATGTGAAAAATTTATAAGTGGTGCCATCTATTGGAAATTGTCTAAACTAGAAGTTTTTTCATTGAACAGAAGGAATATGTTAAGTGTTTTATGAGGAAATGAGAAAGTTTGTAATTTGAAACAGAACGCCAGCTATACTAGCCCCACCCTGCCACTCTCCCATTATCTAGACACTTACTTAAGTAGCTGGGTGCCGAGTATATGTGAAGAATTTATAAGTGGTGCCATCTATTGGAAATTGTCTGAACTATAAATTTTTTCATTGAACAGAAGACATATCTTAACTGTTTTATGAGGAAATGAGAAAGTTTGTAATTTGAAACAGAACGCCAGCTATACTAGCCCCACCCTACCACTCTCCCATTATCTAGACACTTACTTAAGTAGCTGGGTGCCGAGTATATGTGAAAAATTTATAAGTGGTGCCATCTATTGGAAATTGTCTAAACTAGAAGTTTTTTCATTGAACAGAAGGAATATCTTAAGTGTTTTATGAGGAAATGAGAAAGTTTGTAATTTGAAACAGAACGCCAGCTATACTAGCCCCACCCTACCACTCTCCCATTATCTAGACACTTACTTAAGTAGCTGGGTGCCGAGTATATGTGAAGAATTTATAAGTGGTGCCATCTATTGGAAATTGTCTGAACTATAAATTTTTTCATTGAACAGAAGACATATCTTAACTGTTTTATGAGGAAATGAGAAAGTTTGTAATTTGAAACAGAACGCCAGCTATACTAGCCCCACCCTACCACTCTCCCATTATCTAGACACTTACTTAAGTAGCTGGGTGCCGAGTATATGTGAAAAATTTATAAGTGGTGCCATCTATTGGAAATTGTCTAAACTAGAAGTTTTTTCATTGAACAGAAGGAATATCTTAAGTGTTTTATGAGGAAATGAGAAAGTTTGTAATTTGAAACAGAACGCCAGCTATACTAGCCCCACCCTGCCACTCTCCCATTATCTAGACACTTACTTAAGTAGCTGGGTGCCGAGTATATGTGAAGAATTTATAAGTGGTGCCATCTATTGGAAATTGTCTGAACTATAAATTTTTTCATTGAACAGAAGACATATCTTAACTGTTTTATGAGGAAATGAGAAAGTTTGTAATTTGAAACAGAACGCCAGCTATACTAGCCCCACCCTACCACTCTCCCATTATCTAGACACTTACTTAAGTAGCTGGGTGCCGAGTATATGTGAAAAATTTATAAGTGGTGCCATCTATTGGAAATTGTCTAAACTAGAAGTTTTTTCATTGAACAGAAGGAATATCTTAAGTGTTTTATGAGGAAATGAGAAAGTTTGTAATTTGAAACAGAACGCCAGCTATACTAGCCCCACCCTACCACTCTCCCATTATCTAGACACTTACTTAAGTAGCTGGGTGCCGAGTATATGTGAAAAATTAATAAGTGGTGCCATCTATTGGGAATTGTCTGAACTAGAAGTTTTTTCATTGAACAGAAGGAATATCTTAAGTGTTTTATGAGGAAATGAGAAAGTTTGTAATTTGAAACAGAACGCCAGCTATACTAGCCCCACCCTACCACTCTCCCATTATCTAGACACTTACTTAAGTAGCTGGGTGCCGAGAATATGTGAAAAATTTATAAGTGGTACCATCTATTGAAAATTGTCTGAACTAGAAGTTTTTTCATTGAACAGAAGAAATATCTTAACTGTTTTATGAGGAAATGAGAAAGTTTGTAATTTGAAACAGAACGCCAGCTATACTAGCCCCACCCTACCACTCTCCCATTATCTAGACACTTACTTAAGTAGCTGGGTGCCGAGTATATGTGAAAAATTTATAAGTGGTGCCATCTATTGGAAATTGTCTAAACTAGAAGTTTTTTCATTGAACAGAAGGAATATCTTAAGTGTTTTATGAGGAAATGAGAAAGTTTGTAATTTGAAACAGAACGCCAGCTATACTAGCCCCACCCTGCCACTCTCCCATTATCTAGACACTTACTTAAGTAGCTGGGTGCCGAGTATATGTGAAGAATTTATAAGTGGTGCCATCTATTGGAAATTGTCTGAACTATAAATTTTTTCATTGAACAGAAGACATATCTTAACTGTTTTATGAGGAAATGAGAAAGTTTGTAATTTGAAACAGAACGCCAGCTATACTAGCCCCACCCTACCACTCTCCCATTATCTAGACACTTACTTAAGTAGCTGGGTGCCGAGTATATGTGAAAAATTTATAAGTGGTGCCATCTATTGGAAATTGTCTAAACTAGAAGTTTTTTCATTGAACAGAAGGAATATCTTAAGTGTTTTATGAGGAAATGAGAAAGTTTGTAATTTGAAACAGAACGCCAGCTATACTAGCCCCACCCTACCACTCTCCCATTATCTAGACACTTACTTAAGTAGCTGGGTGCCGAGTATATGTGAAAAATTAATAAGTGGTGCCATCTATTGGGAATTGTCTGAACTAGAAGTTTTTTCATTGAACAGAAGGAATATCTTAAGTGTTTTATGAGGAAATGAGAAAGTTTGTAATTTGAAACAGAACGCCAGCTATACTAGCCCCACCCTACCACTCTCCCATTATCTAGACACTTACTTAAGTAGCTGGGTGCCGAGAATATGTGAAAAATTTATAAGTGGTACCATCTATTGAAAATTGTCTGAACTAGAAGTTTTTTCATTGAACAGAAGAAATATCTTAACTGTTTTATCAAGAAATGAGAAAGTTTGTAATTTGAAACAGAACGCCAGCTATACTAGCCCCACCCTACCACTCTCCCATTATCTAGACACTTACTTAAGTAGCTGGGTGCCGAGTATATGTGAAAAATTTATAAGTGGTGCCATCTATTGGAAATTGTCTGAACTATAAATTTTTTTAATTGAACCGAAGGAATATGTTAACTGTTTTATGAGGAAATGAGAAAGTTTGTAATTTGAAACAGAACGCCAGCTATACTAGCCCCGCCCTACCACTCTCCCATTATCTAGACACTTACTTAAGTAGCTGGGTGCCGAGTATATGTGAAAAATTTATAAGTGGTGCCATCTATTGGAAATTGTCTGAACTAGAAGTTTTTTCATTGAACAGAAGGAATATCTTAAGTGTTTTATGAGGAAATGAGAAAGTTTGTAATTTGAAACAGAACGCCAGCTATACTAGCCCCACCCTACCACTCTCCCATTATCTAGACACTTACTTAAGTAGCTGGGTGCCGAGTATATGTGAAAAATTTATAAGTGGTGCCATCTATTGGAAATTGTCTGAACTAGAAGTTTTTTCATTGAACAGAAGGAATATCTTGAGTGTTTTATGAGGAAATGAGAAAGTTTGTAATTTGAAACAGAACGCCAGCTATACTAGCCCCACCCTTCCACTCTCCCATTATCTAGACACTTACTTAAGTAGCTGGGTGCCGAGTATATGTGAAAAATTTATAAGTGGTGCCATCTATTGGAAATTGTCTGAACTAGAAGTTTTTTCATTGAACAGAAGGAATATCTTAAGTGTTTTATGAGGAAATGAGAAAGTTTGTAATTTGAAACAGAACGCCAGCTATACTAGCCCCACCCTACCACTCTCCCATTATCTAGACACTTACTTAAGTAGCTGGGTGCCGAGAATATGTGAAAAATTTATAAGTGGTACCATCTATTGAAAATTGTCTGAACTAGAAGTTTTTTCATTGAACAGAAAAAATATCTTAACTGTTTTATCAAGAAATGAGAAAGTTTGTAATTTGAAACAGAACGCCAGCTATACTAGCCCCACCCTACCACTCTCCCATTATCTAGACACTTACTTAAGTAGCTGGGTGCCGAGTATATGTGAAAAATTTATAAGTGGTGCCATCTATTGGAAATTGTCTGAACTATAAATTTTTTTAATTGAACCGAAGGAATATGTTAACTGTTTTATGAGGAAATGAGAAAGTTTGTAATTTGAAACAGAACGCCAGCTATACTAGCCCCGCCCTACCACTCTCCCATTATCTAGACACTTACTTAAGTAGCTGGGTGCCGAGTATATGTGAAAAATTTATAAGTGGTGCCATCTATTGGAAATTGTCTGAACTAGAAGTTTTTTCATTGAACAGAAGGAATATCTTAAGTGTTTTATGAGGAAATGAGAAAGTTTGTAATTTGAAACAGAACGCCAGCTATACTTGCCCCACCCTACCACTCTCCCATTATCTAGACACTTACTTAAGTAGCTGGGTGCCGAGTATATGTGAAAAATTTATAAGTGGTGCCATCTATTGGAAATTGTCTGAACTAGAAGTTTTTTCATTGAACAGAAGGAATATCTTAAGTGTTTTATGAGGAAATGAGAAAGTTTGTAATTTGAAACAGAACGCTAGCTATACTAGCCCCACCCTACCACTCTCCCATTATCTAGACACTTACTTAAGTAGCTGGGTGCCGAGTATATGTGAAAAATTTATAAGTGGTGCCATCTATTGGAAATTGTCTGAACTATAAATTTTTTTAATTGAACCGAAGGAATATGTTAACTGTTTTATGAGGAAATGAGAAAGTTTGTAATTTGAAACAGAACGCCAGCTATACTAGCCCCACCCTACCACTCTCCCATTATCTAGACACTTACTTAAGTAGCTGGGTGCCGAGAATATGTGAAAAATTTATAAGTGGTACCATCTATTGAAAATTGTCTGAACTAGAAGTTTTTTCATTGAACAGAAGAAATATCTTAACTGTTTTATCAAGAAATGAGAAAGTTTGTAATTTGAAACAGAACGCCAGCTATACTAGCCCCACCCTACCACTCTCCCATTATCTAGACACTTACTTAAGTAGCTGGGTGCCGAGTATATGTGAAAAATTTATAAGTGGTGCCATCTATTGGAAATTGTCTGAACTATAAATTTTTTTAATTGAACCGAAGGAATATGTTAACTGTTTTATGAGGAAATGAGAAAGTTTGTAATTTGAAACAGAACGCCAGCTATACTAGCCCCGCCCTACCACTCTCCCATTATCTAGACACTTACTTAAGTAGCTGGGTGCCGAGTATATGTGAAAAATTTATAAGTGGTGCCATCTATTGGAAATTGTCTGAACTAGAAGTTTTTTCATTGAACAGAAGGAATATCTTAAGTGTTTTATGAGGAAATGAGAAAGTTTGTAATTTGAAACAGAACGCCAGCTATACTAGCCCCACCCTACCACTCTCCCATTATCTAGACACTTACTTAAGTAGCTGGGTGCCGAGTATATGTGAAAAATTTATAAGTGGTGCCATCTATTGGAAATTGTCTGAACTAGAAGTTTTTTCATTGAACAGAAGGAATATCTTGAGTGTTTTATGAGGAAATGAGAAAGTTTGTAATTTGAAACAGAACGCCAGCTATACTAGCCCCACCCTACCACTCTCCCATTATCTAGACACTTACTTAAGTAGCTGGGTGCCGAGTATATGTGAAAAATTTATAAGTGGTGCCATCTATTGGAAATTGTCTGAACTATAAATTTTTTTAATTGAACCGAAGGAATATGTTAACTGTTTTATGAGGAAATGAGAAAGTTTGTAATTTGAAACAGAACGCCAGCTATACTAGCCCCGCCCTACCACTCTCCCATTATCTAGACACTTACTTAAGTAGCTGGGTGCCGAGTATATGTGAAAAATTTATAAGTGGTGCCATCTATTGGAAATTGTCTGAACTAGAAGTTTTTTCATTGAACAGAAGGAATATCTTAAGTGTTTTATGAGGAAATGAGAAAGTTTGTAATTTGAAACAGAACGCCAGCTATACTTGCCCCACCCTACCACTCTCCCATTATCTAGACACTTACTTAAGTAGCTGGGTGCCGAGTATATGTGAAAAATTTATAAGTGGTGCCATCTATTGGAAATTGTCTGAACTAGAAGTTTTTTCATTGAACAGAAGGAATATCTTAAGTGTTTTATGAGGAAATGAGAAAGTTTGTAATTTGAAACAGAACGCTAGCTATACTAGCCCCACCCTACCACTCTCCCATTATCTAGACACTTACTTAAGTAGCTGGGTGCCGAGAATATGTGAAAAATTTATAAGTGGTACCATCTATTGAAAATTGTCTGAACTAGAAGTTTTTTCATTGAACAGAAGAAATATCTTAACTGTTTTATCAAGAAATGAGAAAGTTTGTAATTTGAAACAGAACGCCAGCTATACTAGCCCCACCCTACCACTCTCCCATTATCTAGACACTTACTTAAGTAGCTGGGTGCCGAGTATATGTGAAAAATTTATAAGTGGTGCCATCTATTGGAAATTGTCTGAACTAGAAGTTTTTTCATTGAACAGAAGGAATATCTTAAGTGTTTTATGAGGAAATGAGAAAGTTTGTAATTTGAAACAGAACGCCAGCTATACTTGCCCCACCCTACCAGTCTCCCATTATCTAGACACTTACTTAAGTAGCTGGGTGCCGAGTATATGTGAAAAATTTATAAGTGGTGCCATCTATTGGAAATTGTCTGAACTAGAAGTTTTTTCATTGAACAGAAGGAATATCTTAAGTGTTTTATGAGGAAATGAGAAAGTTTGTAATTTGAAACAGAACGCCAGCTATACTAGCCCCACCCTACCACTCTCCCATTATCTAGACACTTACTTAAGTAGCTGGGTGCCGAGTATATGTGAAAAATTTATAAGTGGTGCCATCTATTGGAAATTGTCTGAACTAGAAGTTTTTTCATTGAACAGAAGGAATATCTTGAGTGTTTTATGAGGAAATGAGAAAGTTTGTAATTTGAAACAGAACGCCAGCTATACTAGCCCCACCCTACCACTCTCCCATTATCTAGACACTTACTTAAGTAGCTGGGTGCCGAGTATATGTGAAAAATTTATAAGTGGTGCCATCTATTGGAAATTGTCTGAACTAGAAGTTTTTTCATTGAACAGAAGGAATATCTTAAGTGTTTTAAGAGGAAATGAGAAAGTTTGTAATTTGAAACAGAACGCCAGCTATACTAGCCCCACCCTACCACTCTCCCATTATCTAGACACTTACTTAAGTAGCTGGGTGCCGAGAATATGTGAAAAATTTATAAGTGGTACCATCTATTGAAAATTGTCTGAACTAAAAGTTTTTTCATTGAACAGAAGAAATATCTTAACTGTTTTATCAAGAAATGAGAAAGTTTGTAATTTGAAACAGAACGCCAGCTATACTAGCCCCACCCTACCACTCTCCCATTATCTAGACACTTACTTAAGTAGCTGGGTGCCGAGTATATGTGAAAAATTTATAAGTGGTGCCATCTATTGGAAATTGTCTGAACTATAAATTTTTTTAATTGAACCGAAGGAATATGTTAACTGTTTTATGAGGAAATGAGAAAGTTTGTAATTTGAAACAGAACGCCAGCTATACTAGCCCCGCCCTACCACTCCCCCATTATCTAGACACTTACTTGAGTAGCTGGGTGCCGAGTATATGTGAAAAATTTATAAGTGGTGCCATCTATTGGAAATTGTCTGAACTGGAAGTTTTTTCATTGAACAGAAGGAATATCTTAAGTGTTTTATGAGGAAATGAGAAAGTTTGTAATTTGAAACAGAACGCCAGCTATACTTGCCCCACCCTACCACTCTCCCATTATCTAGACACTTACTTAAGTAGCTGGGTGCCGAGTATATGTGAAAAATTTATAAGTGGTGCCATCTATTGGAAATTGTCTGAACTAGAAGTTTTTTCATTGAACAGAAGGAATATCTTAAGTGTTTTATGAGGAAATGAGAAAGTTTGTAATTTGAAACAGAACGCCAGCTATACTAGCCCCACCCTACCACTCTCCCATTATCTAGACACTTACTTAAGTAGCTGGGTGCCGAGTATATGTGAAAAATTTATAAGTGGTGCCATCTATTGGAAATTGTCTGAACTAGAAGTTTTTTCATTGAACAGAAGGAATATCTTAAGTGTTTTATGAGGAAATGAGAAAGTTTGTAATTTGAAACAGAACGCCAGCTATACTTGCCCCACCCTACCACTCTCCCATTATCTAGACACTTACTTAAGTAGCTGGGTGCCGAGTATATGTGAAAAATTTATAAGTGGTGCCATCTATTGGAAATTGTCTGAACTATGAGTTTTTTCATTGAACAGAAGACATATCTTAACTGTTTTATGAGGAAATGAGAAAGTTTGTAATTTGATACAGAACGCCTGCTATACTAGCCCCGCCCCGCCCCTCTCCCATTATCTAGACACATACTTAAGTAGCTGGGTGCCGAGTATATGTGAAGAATTTATGAGTGGTGCCATCTATTGGAAATTGTCTGAGCTATAAGTTTTTTCATTGAACAGAAGAAATATGTTAACTGTTTTATGAGGAAATGAGAAAGTTTGTAATTTGAAACAGAACGCCAGCTTACTAGCCCCACCCTACCACTCTCCCATTATCTAGACACTTACTTAAGTAGCTGGGTGCCGAGTATATGTGAAAAATTTATAAGTGGTGCCATCTATTGGAAATTGTCTGAACTATAAATTTTTTTAATTGAACCGAAGGAATATGTTAACTGTTTTATGAGGAAATGAGAAAGTTTGTAATTTGAAACAGAACGCCAGCTATACTTGCCCCGGCCTACCACTCTCCCATTATCTAGACACTTACTTAAGTAGCTGGGTGCCGAGTATATGTGAAAAATTTATAAGTGGTGCCATCTATTGGAAATTATCTGAACTAGAAGTTTTTTCATTGAACAGAAGGAATATCTTAAGTGTTTTATGAGGAAATGAGAAAGTTTGTAATTTGAAACAGAACGCCAGCTATACTAGCCCCACCCTACCACTCTCCCATTATCTAGACACTTACTTAAGTAGCTGGGTGCCGAGTATATGCGAAAAATTTATAAGTGGTGCCACCTATTGGAAATTGTCTGAACTAGAAGTTTTTTCATTGAACAGAAGGAATATCTTGAGTGTTTTATGAGGAAATGAGAAAGTTTGTAATTTGAAACAGAACGCCAGCTATACTAGCCCCACCCTACCACTCTCCCATTATCTAGACACTTACTTAAGTAGCTGGGTGCCGAGTATATGTGAAAAATTTATAAGTGGTGCCATCTATTGGAAATTGTCTGAACTATAAATTTTTTTAATTGAACCGAAGGAATATGTTAACTGTTTTATGAGGAAATGAGAAAGTTTGTAATTTGAAACAGAACGCCAGCTATACTAGCCCCACCCTACCACTCTCCAATTATCTAGACACTTACTTAAGTAGCTGGGTGCCGAGTATATGTGAAAAATTTATAAGTGGTGCCATCTATTGGAAATTGTCTGAACTAGAAGTTTTTTCATTGAACAGAAGGAATATCTTAAGTGTTTTATGAGGAAATGAGAAAGTTTGTAATTTGAAACAGAACGCCAGCTATACTTGCCCCACCCTACCACTCTCCCATTATCTAGACACTTACTTAAGTAGCTGGGTGCCGAGTATATGTGAAAAATTTATAAGTGGTGCCATCTATTGGAAATTGTCTGAACTAGAAGTTTTTTCATTGAACAGAAGGAATATCTTAAGTGTTTTATGAGGAAATGAGAAAGTTTGTAATTTGAAACAGAACGCTAGCTATACTAGCCCCACCCTACCACTCTCCCATTATCTAGACACTTACTTAAGTAGCTGGGTGCCGAGAATATGTGAAAAATTTATAAGTGGTACCATCTATTGAAAATTGTCTGAACTAGAAGTTTTTTCATTGAACAGAAGAAATATCTTAACTGTTTTATCAAGAAATGAGAAAGTTTGTAATTTGAAACAGAACGCCAGCTATACTAGCCCCACCCTACCACTCTCCCATTATCTAGACACTTACTTAAGTAGCTGGGTGCCGAGTATATGTGAAAAATTTATAAGTGGTGCCATCTATTGGAAATTGTCTGAACTATAAATTTTTTTAATTGAACCGAAGGAATATGTTAACTGTTTTATGAGGAAATGAGAAAGTTTGTAATTTGAAACAGAACGCCAGCTATACTAGCCCCGCCCTACCACTCTCCCATTATCTAGACACTTGCTTAAGTAGCTGGGTGCCGAGTATATGTGAAAAATTTATAAGTGGTGCCATCTATTGGAAATTGTCTGATCTAGAAGTTTTTTCATTGAACAGAAGGAATATCTTAAGTGTTTTATGAGGAAATGAGAAAGTTTGTAATTTGAAACAGAACGCCAGCTATACTAGCCCCACCCTACCACTCTCCCATTATCTAGACACTTACTTAAGTAGCTGGGTGCCGAGTATATGTGAAAAATTTATAAGTGGTGCCATCTATTGGAAATTGTCTGAACTAGAAGTTTTTTCATTGAACAGAAGGAATATCTTGAGTGTTTTATGAGGAAATGAGAAAGTTTGTAATTTGAAACAGAACGCCAGCTATACTAGCCCCACCCTACCACTCTCCCATTATCTAGACACTTACTTAAGTAGCTGGGTGCCGAGTATATGTGAAAAATTTATAAGTGGTGCCATCTATTGGAAATTGTCTGAACTAGAAGTTTTTTCATTGAACAGAAGGAATATCTTAAGTGTTTTAAGAGGAAATGAGAAAGTTTGTAATTTGAAACAGAACGCCAGCTATACTAGCCCCACCCTACCACTCTCCCATTATCTAGACACTTACTTAAGTAGCTGGGTGCCGAGAATATGTGAAAAATTTATAAGTGGTACCATCTATTGAAAATTGTCTGAACTAAAAGTTTTTTCATTGAACAGAAGAAATATCTTAACTGTTTTATCAAGAAATGAGAAAGTTTGTAATTTGAAACAGAACGCCAGCTATACTAGCCCCACCCTACCACTCTCCCATTATCTAGACACTTACTTAAGTAGCTGGGTGCCGAGTATATGTGAAAAATTTATAAGTGGTGCCATCTATTGGAAATTGTCTGAACTATAAATTTTTTTAATTGAACCGAAGGAATATGTTAACTGTTTTATGAGGAAATGAGAAAGTTTGTAATTTGAAACAGAACGCCAGCTATACTAGCCCCGCCCTACCACTCCCCCATTATCTAGACACTTACTTGAGTAGCTGGGTGCCGAGTATATGTGAAAAATTTATAAGTGGTGCCATCTATTGGAAATTGTCTGAACTAGAAGTTTTTTCATTGAACAGAAGGAATATCTTAAGTGTTTTATGAGGAAATGAGAAAGTTTGTAATTTGAAACAGAACGCCAGCTATACTTGCCCCACCCTACCACTCTCCCATTATCTAGACACTTACTTAAGTAGCTGGGTGCCGAGTATATGTGAAAAATTTATAAGTGGTGCCATCTATTGGAAATTGTCTGAACTAGAAGTTTTTTCATTGAACAGAAGGAATATCTTAAGTGTTTTATGAGGAAATGAGAAAGTTTGTAATTTGAAACAGAACGCCAGCTATACTAGCCCCACCCTACCACTCTCCCATTATCTAGACACTTACTTAAGTAGCTGGGTGCCGAGTATATGTGAAAAATTTATAAGTGGTGCCATCTATTGGAAATTGTCTGAACTAGAAGTTTTTTCATTGAACAGAAGGAATATCTCAAGTGTTTTATGAGGAAATGAGAAAGTTTGTAATTTGAAACAGAACGCCAGCTATACTTGCCCCACCCTACCACTCTCCCATTATCTAGACACTTACTTAAGTAGCTGGGTGCCGAGTATATGTGAAAAATTTATAAGTGGTGCCATCTATTGGAAATTGTCTGAACTATGAGTTTTTTCATTGAACAGAAGACATATCTTAACTGTTTTATGAGGAAATGAGAAAGTTTGTAATTTGATACAGAACGCCTGCTATACTAGCCCCGCTCCGCCCCTCTCCCATTATCTAGACACATACTTAAGTAGCTGGGTGCCGAGTATATGTGAAGAATTTATGAGTGGTGCCATCTATTGGAAATTGTCTGAGCTATAAGTTTTTTCATTGAACAGAAGAAATATGTTAACTGTTTTATGAGGAAATGAGAAAGTTTGTAATTTGAAACAGAACGCCAGCTTACTAGCCCCACCCTACCACTCTCCCATTATCTAGACACTTACTTAAGTAGCTGGGTGCCGAGTATATGTGAAAAATTTATGAGTGGTGCCATCTATTGGAAATTGTCTGAACTATAAATTTTTTTAATTGAACCGAAGGAATATGTTAACTGTTTTATGAGGAAATGAGAAAGTTTGTAATTTGAAACAGAACGCCAGCTATACTAGCCCCGCCCTACCACTCTCCCATTATCTAGACACTTACTTAAGTAGCTGGGTGCCGAGTATATGTGAAAAATTTATAAGTGGTGCCATCTATTGGAAATTGTCTGAACTATAAATTTTTTTAATTGAACCGAAGGAATATGTTAACTGTTTTATGAGGAAATGAGAAAGTTTGTAATTTGAAACAGAACGCCAGCTATACTTGCCCCGCCCTACCACTCTCCCATTATCTAGACACTTACTTAAGTAGCTGGGTGCCGAGTATATGTGAAGAATTTATGAGTGGTGTCATCTATTGGAAATTGTCTGAGCTATAAGTTTTTTCATTGAACAGAAGAAATATGTTAACTGTTTTATGAGTAAATGAGAAAGTTTGTAATTTGAAGCAGAACGCCAGCTATACTAGCCCCACCCTACCACTCTCCAATTATCTAGACACTTACTTAAGTAGCTGGGTGGCGAGTATATGTGAAAAATTTATAAGTGGTGCCATCTATTGGAAATTGTCTGAACTATAAGTTTTTTCATGGAACAGAAGACATATCTTAACTGTTTTATGAGGAAATGAGAAAGTTTGTAATTTGATACAGAACGCCTGCTATACTAGCCCCGCCCCGCCCCTCTCCCATTATCTAGACACATACTTAAGTAGCTGGGTGCCGAGTATATGTGAAAAATTTATAAGTGGTGCCATCTATTGGAAATTGTCTGAACTAGAAGTTTTTTCATTGAACAGAAGGAATATCTCAAGTGTTTTATGAGGAAATGAGAAAGTTTGTAATTTGATACAGAACGCCTGCTATACTAGCCCCGCCCCGCCCCTCTCCCATTATCTAGACACATACTTAAGTAGCTGGGTGCCGAGTATATGTGAAAAATTTATAAGTGGTGCCATCTATTGGAAATTGTCTGAACTAGAAGTTTTTTCATTGAACAGAAGGAATATCTCAAGTGTTTTATGAGGAAATGAGAAAGTTTGTAATTTGATACAGAACGCCTGCTATACTAGCCCCGCCCCGCCCCTCTCCCATTATCTAGACACATACGTAAGTAGCTGGGTGCCGAGTATATGTGAAGAATTTATGAGTGGTGCCATCTATTGGAAATTGTCTGAGCTATAAGTTTTTTCATTGAACAGAAGAAATATGTTAACTGTTTTATGAGGAAATGAGAAAGTTTGTAACTTGAAACAGAACGCCAGCTATACTAGCCCCACCCTGCCACTCTCCCATTATCTAGACACATACTTAAGTAGCTGGGTGCCGAGTATATGTGAAGAATTTATGAGTGGTGCCATCTATTGGAAATTTTCTGAGCTATAAGTTTTTTCATTGAACAGAAGAAATATGTTAACTGTTTTATGAGGAAATGAGAAAGTTTGTAATTTGAAGCAGAACGCCAGCTATAGTAGCCCCACCCTACCACTCTCCAATTATCTAGACACTTACTTAAGTAGCTGGGTGGCGAGTATATGTGAAAAATTTATAAGTGGTGCCATCTATTGGAAATTGTCTGAACTATAAGTTTTTTCATTGAACAGAAGACATATCTTAACTGTTTTATGAGGAAATGAGAAAGTTTGTAATTTGATACAGAACGCCTGCTATACTAGCCCCGCCCCGCCCCTCTCCCATTATCTAGACACATACTTAAGTAGCTGGGTGCCGAGTATATGTGAAGAATTTATGAGTGGTGCCATCTATTGGAAATTGTCTGAGCTATAAGTTTTTTCATTGAACAGAAGGAATATCTTAAGTGTTTTATGAGGAAATGAGAAAGTTTGTAATTTGAAACAGAACGCCAGCTATACTAGCCCCACCCTACCACTCTCCCATTATCTAGACACTTACTTAAGTAGCTGGGTGCCGAGTATATGTGAAAAATTTATAAGTGGTGCCATCTATTGGAAATTGTCTAAACTAGAAGTTTTTTCATTGAACAGAAGGAATATCTTAAGTGTTTTATGAGGAAATGAGAAAGTTTGTAATTTGAAACAGAACGCCAGCTATACTAGCCCCACCCTACCACTCTCCCATTATCTAGACACTTACTTAAGTAGCTGGGTGCCGAGTATATGTGAAAAATTTATAAGTGGTGCCATCTATTGGGAATTGTCTGAACTAGAAGTTTTTTCATTGAACAGAAGGAATATCTTAAGTGTTTTATGAGGAAATGAGAAAGTTTGTAATTTGAAACAGAACGCCAGCTATACTAGCCCCCCCCTACCACTCTCCCGTTATCTAGACACTTACTTAAGTAGCTGGTTGCCGAGAATATGTGAAAAATTTATAAGTGGTACCATCTATTGAAAATTGTCTGAACTAGAAGTTTTTTCATTGAACAGAAGAAATATCTTAACTGTTTTATCAAGAAATGAGAAAGTTTGTAATTTGAAACAGAACGCCAGCTATACTAGCCCCACCCTACCACTCTCCCATTATCTAGACACTTACTTAAGTAGCTGGGTGCCGAGTATATGTGAAAAATTTATGAGTGGTGCCATCTATTGGAAATTGTCTGAACTATAAATTTTTTTAATTGAACCGAAGGAATATGTTAACTGTTTTATGAGGAAATGAGAAAGTTTGTAATTTGAAACAGAACGCCAGCTATACTAGCCCCGCCCTACCACTCTCCCATTATCTAGACACTTACTTAAGTAGCTGGGTGCCGAGTATATGTGAAAAATTTATAAGTGGTGTCATCTATTGGAAATTGTCTGAACTATAAATTTTTTTCATTGAACAGAAGGAATATCTTAAGTGTTTTATGAGGAAATGAGAAAGTTTGTAATTTGAAACAGAACGCCAGCTATACTAGCCCCACCCTACCACTCTCCCATTATCTAGACACTTACTTAAGTAGCTGGTGCCGAGTATATGTGAAAAATTTATAAGTGGTGCCATCTATTGGAAATTGTCTGAACTAGAAGTTTTTTCATTGAACAGAGGGAATATCTTGAGTGTTTTATGAGGAAATGAGGAAGTTTGTAATTTGAAACAGAACGCCAGCTATACTAGCCCCACCCTACCACTCTCCCATTATCTAGACACTTACTTAAGTAGCTGGGTGCCGAGTATATGTGAAGAATTTATGAGTGGTGCCATCTATTGGAAATTGTCTGAACTATAAATTTTTTTAATTGAACCGAAGGAATATGTTAACTGTTTTATGAGGAAATGAGAAAGTTTGTAATTTGAAACAGAACGCCAGCTATACTAGCCCCGCCCTACCACTCTCCCATTATCTAGACACTTACTTAAGTAGCTGGGTGCCGAGTATATGTGAAAAATTTATAAGTGGTGCCATCTATTGGAAATTGTCTGAACTAGAAGTTTTTTCATTGAACAGAAGGAATATCTTAAGTGTTTTATGAGGAAATGAGAAAGTTTGTAATTTGAAACAGAACGCCAGCTATACTAGCCCCACCCTACCACTCTCCCATTATCTAGACACTGACTTAAGTAGCTGGGTGCCGAGTATATGTGAAAAATTTATAAGTGGTGCCATCTATTGGAAATTGTCTGAACTATAAGTTTTTTCATGGAACAGAAGACATATCTTAACTGTTTTATGAGGAAATGAGAAAGTTTGTAATTTGATACAGAACGCCTGCTATACTAGCCCCGCCCCGCCCCTCTCCCATTATCTAGACACATACTTAAGTAGCTGGGTGCCGAGTATATGTGAAGAATTTATGAGTGGTGTCATCTATTGGAAATTGTCTGAGCTATAAGTTTTTTCATTGAACAGAAGAAATATGTTAACTGTTTTATGAGTAAATGAGAAAGTTTGTAATTTGAAGCAGAACGCCAGCTATACTAGCCCCACCCTACCACTCTCCAATTATCTAGACACTTTCTTAAGTAGCTGGGTGGCGAGTATATGTGAAAAATTTATAAGTGGTGCCATCTATTGGAAATTGTCTGAACTATAAGTTTTTTCATGGAACAGAAGACATATCTTAACTGTTTTATGAGGAAATGAGAAAGTTTGTAATTTGATACAGAACGCCTGCTATACTAGCCCCGCCCCGCCCCTCTCCCATTATCTAGACACATACTTAAGTAGCTGGGTGCCGAGTATATGTGAAGAATTTATGAGTGGTGCCATCTATTGGAAAATGTCTGAGCTATAAGTTTTTTCATTGAACAGAAGAAATATGTTAACTGTTTTATGAGGAAATGAGAAAGTTTGTAATTTGAAGCAGAACGCCAGCTATACTAGCCCCACCCTACCACTCTCCAATTATCTAGACACTTACTTAAGTAGCTGGGTGGCGAGTATATGTGAAAAATTTATAAGTGGTGCCATCTATTGGAAATTGTCTGAACTATAAGTTTTTTCATGGAACAGAAGACATATCTTAACTGTTTTATGAGGAAATGAGAAAGTTTGTAATTTGAAGCAGAACGCCAGCTATAGTAGCCCCACCCTACCACTCTCCAATTATCTAGACACTTACTTAAGTAGCTGGGTGGCGAGTATATGTGAAAAATTTATAAGTGGTGCCATCTATTGGAAATTGTCTGAACTATAAGTTTTTTCATTGAACAGAAGACATATCTTAACTGTTTTATGAAGAAATGAGAAAGTTTGTAATTTGATACAGAACGCCTGCTATACTAGCCCCACCCTACCACTCTCCCATTATCTAGACACTTACTTAAGTAGCTGGGTGCCGAGTATATGTGAAAAATTTATAAGTGGTGCCATCTATTGGGAATTGTCTGAACTAGAAGTTTTTTCATTGAACAGAAGGAATATCTTAAGTGTTTTATGAGGAAATGAGAAAGTTTGTAATTTGAAACAGAACGCCAGCTATACTAGCCCCACCCTACCACTCTCCCATTATCTAGACACTTACTTAAGTAGCTGGGTGCCGAGTATATGTGAAAAATTTATAAGTGGTGCCATCTATTGGGAATTGTCTGAACTAGAAGTTTTTTCATTGAACAGAAGGAATATCTTAAGTGTTTTATGAGGAAATGAGAAAGTTTGTAATTTGAAACAGAACGCCAGCTATACTAGCCCCACCCTGCCACTCTCCCATTATCTAGGCACTTACTTAAGTAGCTGGGTGCCGAGAATATGTGAAAAATTTATAAGTGGTACCATCTATTGAAAATTGTCTGAACTAGAAGTTTTTTCATTGAACAGAAGAAATATCTTAACTGTTTTATCAAGAAATGAGAAAGTTTGTAATTTGAAACAGAACGCCAGCTATACTAGCCCCACCCTACCACTCTCCCATTATCTAGACACTTACTTAAGTAGCTGGGTGCCGAGTATATGTGAAAAATTTATAAGTGGTGCCATCTATTGGAAATTGTCTGAACTATAAATTTTTTTAATTGAACCGAAGGAATATGTCAACTGTTTTATGAGGAAATGAGAAAGTTTGTAATTTGAAACAGAACGCCAGCTATACTAGCCCCGCCCTACCACTCTCCCATTATCTAGACACTTACTTAAGTAGCTGGGTGCCGAGTATATGTGAAAAATTTATAAGTGGTGCCATCTATTGGAAATTGTCTGAACTAGAAGTTTTTTCATTGAACAGAAGGAATATCTTAAGTGTTTTATGAGGAAATGAGGAAGTTTGTAATTTGAAACAGAACGCCAGCTATACTAGCCCCACCCTACCACTCTCCCATTATCTAGACACTTACTTAAGTAGCTGGGTGCCTAGTATATGTGAAAAATTTATAAGTGGTGCCATCTATTGGAAATTGTCTGAACTAGAAGTTTTTTCATTGAACAGAAGGAATATCTTGAGTGTTTTATGAGGAAATGAGAAAGTTTGTAATTCGAAACAGAACGCCAGCTATACTAGCCCCACCCTACCACTCTTCCATTATCTAGACACTTACTTAAGTAGCTGGGTGCCGAGTATATGTGAAAAATTTATAAGTGGTGCCATCTATTGGAAATTGTCTGAACTAGAAGTTTTTTCATTGAACAGAAGGAATATCTTAAGTGTTTTATGAGGAAATGAGAAAGTTTGTAATTTGAAACAGAACGCCAGCTATACTAGCCCCACCCTACCACTCTCCCATTATCTAGACACTTACTTAAGTAGCTGGGTGCCGAGTATATGTGAAAAATTTATAAGTGGTGCCATCTATTGGAAATTGTCTGAACTAGAAGTTTTTTCATTGAACAGAAGGAATATCTTAAGTGTTTTATGAGGAAATGAGAAAGTTTGTAATTTGAAACAGAACGCCAGCTATACTAGCCCCACCCTACCACTCTCCCATTATCTAGACACTTACTTAAGTAGCTGGGTGCCGAGTATATGTGAAAAATTTATAAGTGGTGCCATCTATTGGAAATTGTCTGAACTATAAGTTTTTTCATGGAACAGAAGACATATCTTAACTGTTTTATGAGGAAATGAGAAAGTTTGTAATTTGATACAGAACGCCTGCTATACTAGCCCCGCCCCGCCCCTCTCCCATTATCTAGACACATACTTAAGTAGCTGGGTGCCGAGTATATGTGAAGAATTTATGAGTGGTGCCATCTATTGGAAATTGTCTGAACTATAAATTTTTTTAATTGAACCGAAGGAATATGTTAACTGTTTTATGAGGAAATGAGAAAGTTTGTAATTTGAAACAGAACGCCAGCTATACTAGCCCCGCCCTACCACTCTCCCATTATCTAGACACTTACTTAAGTAGCTGGGTGCCGAGTATATGTGAAAAATTTATAAGTGGTGCCATCTATTGGAAATTGTCTGAACTAGAAGTTTTTTCATTGAACAGAAGGAATATCTTAAGTGTTTTATGAGGAAATGAGAAAGTTTGTAATTTGAAACAGAACGCCAGCTATACTAGCCCCACCCTACCACTCTCCCATTATCTAGACACTTACTTAAGTAGCTGGGTGCCGAGTATATGTGAAAAATTTATAAGTGGTGCCATATATTGGAAATTGTCTGAACTATAAGTTTTTTCATGGAACAGAAGACATATCTTAACTGTTTTATGAGGAAATGAGAAAGTTTGTAATTTGATACAGAACGCCTGCTATACTAGCCCCGCCCCGCCCCTCTCCCATTATCTAGACACATACTTAAGTAGCTGGGTGCCGAGTATATGTGAAGAATTTATGAGTGGTGCCATCTATTGGAAATTGTCTGAGCTATAAGTTTTTTCATTGAACAGAAGAAATATGTTAACTGTTTTATGAGGAAATGAGAAAGTTTGTAATTTGAAGCAGAACGCCAGCTATACTAGCCCCACCCTACCACTCTCCAATTATCTAGACACATACTTAAGTAGCTGGGTGCCGAGTATATGTGAAAAATTTATAAGTGGTGCCATCTATTGGAAATTGTCTGAACTATAAATTTTTTCAATTGAACCGAAGGAATATGTTAACTGTTTTATGAGGAAATGAGAAAGTTTGTAATTTGAAACAGAACGCCAGCTATACTAGCCCCACCCTACCACTCTCCCATTATGTAGACACTTACTTAAGTAGCTGGATGCCGAGTATATGTGAAAAATCTATAAGTGGTGCCATCTATTGGAAATTGTCTGAACTATAAATTTTTTCAATTCAACCGAAGGAATATGTTAACTGTTTTATGAGGAAATGAGAAAGTTTGTAATTTGAAACAGAACGCCAGCTATACTAGCCCCACCCTACCACTCTCCCATTATGTAGACACTTACTTAAGTAGCTGGATGCCGAGTTTATGTGAAAAATTTATAAGTGGTGCCATCTATTGGAAATTGTCTGAACTATAAGTTTTTTCATGGAACAGAAGACATATCTTAACTGTTTTATGAGGAAATGAGAAAGTTTGTAATTTGATACAGAACGCCTGCTATACTAGCCCCGCCCCGCCCCTCTCCCATTATCTAGACACATACTTAAGTAGCTGGGTGCCGAGTATATGTGAAGAATTTATGAGTGGTGCCATCTATTGGAAATTGTCTGAGCTATAAGTTTTTTCATTGAACAGAAGAAATATGTTAACTGTTTTATGAGGAAATGAGAAAGTTTGTAATTTGATACAGAACGCCTGCTATACTAACCCCGCGTCGCCCCTCTCCCATTATCTAGACACATACTTAAGTAGCTGGGTGCCGAGTATATGTGAAGAATTTATGAGTGGTGCCATCTATTGGAAATTGTCTGAGCTATAAGTTTTTTCATTGAACAGAAGAAATATGTTAACTGTTTTATGAGGAAATGAGAAAGTTTGTAATTTGAAGCAGAACGCCAGCTATACTAGCCCCACCCTACCACTCTCCCATTATCTAGACACTTACTTAAGTAGCTGGGTGCCGAGTATATGTGAAGAATTTATGAGTGGTGCCATCTATTGGAAATTGTCTGAGCTATAAGTTTTTTCATTGAACAGAAGAAATATGTTAACTGTTTTATGAGGAAATGAGAAAGTTTGTAATTTGATACAGAACGCCTGCTATACTAACCCCGCGTCGCCCCTCTCCCATTATCTAGACACATACTTAAGTAGCTGGGTGCCGAGTATATGTGAAGAATTTATGAGTGGTGCCATCTATTGGAAATTGTCTGAGCTATAAGTTTTTTCATTGAACAGAAGAAATATGTTAACTGTTTTATGAGGAAATGAGAAAGTTTGTAATTTGAAGCAGAACGCCAGCTATACTAGCCCCACCCTACCACTCTCCCATTATCTAGACACTTACTTAAGTAGCTGGGTGCCGAGTATATGTGAAGAATTTATAAGTGGTGCCATCTATTGGAAATTGTCTGAACTATAAATTTTTTCATTGAACAGAAGACATATCTTAACTGTTTTATGAGGAAATGAGAAAGTTTGTAATTTGATACAGAACGCCTGCTATACTAGCCCCGCCCCGCCCCTCTCCCATTATCTAGACACATACTTAAGTAGCTGGGTGCCGAGTATATGTGAAGAATTTATGAGTGGTGCCATCTATTGGAAATTGTCTGAGCTATAAGTTTTTTCATTGAACAGAAGAAATATGTTAACTGTTTTATGAGGAAATGAGAAAGTTTGTAATTTGAAGCAGAACGCCAGCTATACTAGCCCCACCCTACCACTCTCCAATTATCTAGACACATACTTAAGTAGCTGGGTGCCGAGTATATGTGAAAAATTTATAAGTGGTGCCATCTATTGGAAATTGTCTGAACTATAAATTTTTTCAATTGAACCGAAGGAATATGTTAACTGTTTTATGAGGAAATGAGAAAGTTTGTAATTTGAAACAGAACGCCAGCTATACTAGCCCCACCCTACCACTCTCCCATTATGTAGACACTTACTTAAGTAGCTGGATGCCGAGTATATGTGAAAAATCTATAAGTGGTGCCATCTATTGGAAATTGTCTGAACTATAAATTTTTTCAATTCAACCGAAGGAATATGTTAACTGTTTTATGAGGAAATGAGAAAGTTTGTAATTTGAAACAGAACGCCAGCTATACTAGCCCCACCCTACCACTCTCCCATTATGTAGACACTTACTTAAGTAGCTGGATGCCGAGTTTATGTGAAAAATTTATAAGTGGTGCCATCTATTGGAAATTGTCTGAACTATAAGTTTTTTCATGGAACAGAAGACATATCTTAACTGTTTTATGAGGAAATGAGAAAGTTTGTAATTTGATACAGAACGCCTGCTATACTAGCCCCGCCCCGCCCCTCTCCCATTATCTAGACACATACTTAAGTAGCTGGGTGCCGAGTATATGTGAAGAATTTATGAGTGGTGCCATCTATTGGAAATTGTCTGAGCTATAAGTTTTTTCATTGAACAGAAGAAATATGTTAACTGTTTTATGAGGAAATGAGAAAGTTTGTAATTTGATACAGAACGCCTGCTATACTAACCCCGCGTCGCCCCTCTCCCATTATCTAGACACATACTTAAGTAGCTGGGTGCCGAGTATATGTGAAGAATTTATGAGTGGTGCCATCTATTGGAAATTGTCTGAGCTATAAGTTTTTTCATTGAACAGAAGAAATATGTTAACTGTTTTATGAGGAAATGAGAAAGTTTGTAATTTGAAGCAGAACGCCAGCTATACTAGCCCCACCCTACCACTCTCCCATTATCTAGACACTTACTTAAGTAGCTGGGTGCCGAGTATATGTGAAGAATTTATAAGTGGTGCCATCTATTGGAAATTGTCTGAACTATAAATTTTTTCATTGAACAGAAGACATATCTTAACTGTTTTATGAGGAAATGAGAAAGTTTGTAACTTGAAACAGAACGCCAGCTATACTAGCCCCACCCTGCCACTCTCCCATTATCTAGACACATACTTAAGTAGCTGGGTGCCGAGTATATGTGAAGAATTTATGAGTGGTGCCATCTATTGGAAATTTTCTGAGCCATAAGTTTTTTCATTGAACAGAAGAAATATGTTAACTGTTTTATGAGGAAATGAGAAAGTTTATAATTTGAAGCAGAACGCCAGCTATACTAGCCCCACCCTACCACTCTCCAATTATCTAGACACTTACTTAAGTAGCTGGGTGGCGAGTATATGTGAAAAATTTATAAGTGGTGCCATCTATTGGAAATTGTCTGAACTAGAAGTTTTTTCATTGAACAGAAGGAATATCTTAAGTGTTTTATGAGGAAATGAGAAAGTTTGTAATTTGAAACAGAACGCCAGCTATACTAGCCCTACCCTACCACTCTCCCATTATCTAGACACTTACTTAAGTAGCTGGGTGCCGAGTATATGTGAAAAATTTATAAGTGGTGCCATCTATTGGAAATTGTCTGAACTAAAAGTTTTTTCATTGAACAGAAGGAATATCTTAAGTGTTTTATGAGGAAATGAGAAAGTTTGTAATTTGAAACAGAACGCCAGCTATACTAGCCCCACCCTACCACTCTCCCATTATTAGACACTTACTTAAGTAGCTGGGTGCCGAGTATATGTGAAAAATTTATAAGTGGTGCCATCTATTGGAAATTGTCTGAACTATAAGTTTTTTCATTGAACAGAAGACATATCTTAACTGTTTTATGAGGAAATGAGAAAGTTTGTAATTTGATACAGAACGCCTGCTATACTAGCCCCGCCCCGCCCCTCTCCCATTATCTAGACACATACTTAAGTAGCTGGGTGCCGAGTATATGTGAAGAATTTATGAGTGGTGCCATCTATTGGAAATTGTCTGAGCTATAAGTTTTTTCATTGAACAGAAGAAATATGTTAACTGTTTTATGAGGAAATGAGAAAGTTTGTAATTTGAAGCAGAACGCCAGCTATACTAGCCCCACCCTACCACTCTCCCATTATCTAGACACTTACTTAAGTAGCTGGGTGCCGAGTATATGTGAAAAATTTATAAGTGGTGCCATCTATTGGAAATTGTCTGAACTATAAATTTTTTTAATTGAACCGAAGGAATATGTTAACTGTTTTATGAGGAAATGAGAAAGTTTGTAATTTGAAACAGAACGCCAGCTATACTAGCCCCGCCCTACCACTCTCCCATTATCTAGACACTTACTTAAGTAGCTGGGTGCCGAGTATATGTGAAAAATTTATAAGTGGTGCCATCTATTGGAAATTGTCTGAACTAGAAGTTTTTTCATTGAACAGAAGGAATATCTTAAGTGTTTTATGAGGAAATGAGAAAGTTTGTAATTTGAAACAGAACGCCAGCTATACTAGCCCCACCCTACCACTCTCCCATTATCTAGACACTTACTTAAGTAGCTGGGTGCCGAGTATATGTGAAAAATTTATAAGTGGTGCCATCTATTGGAAATTGTCTGAACTATAAATTTTTTCAATTGAACCGAAGGAATATGTTAACTGTTTTATGAGGAAATGAGAAAGTTTGTAATTTGAAACAGAACGTCAGCTATACTAGCCCCACCCTACCACTCTCCCATTATGTAGACACTTACTTAAGTAGCTGGGTGCCGAGTATATGTGAAAAATTTATAAGTGGTGCCATCTATTGGAAATTGTCTGAACTATAAGTTTTTTCATTGAACAGAAGACATATCTTAACTGTTTTATGAGGAAATGAGAAAGTTTGTAATTTGATACAGAACGCCTGCTATACTAGCCCCGCCCCGCCCCTCTACCATTATCTAGACACATACTTAAGTAGCTGGGTGCCGAGTATATGTGAAGAATTTAAGAGTGGTGCCATCTATTGGAAATTGTCTGAGCTATAAGTTTTTTCATTGAACAGAAGAAATATGTTAACTGTTTTATGAGGAAATGAGAAAGTTTGTAATTTGATACTGAACGCCTGCTATACTAGCCCCGCCCCGCCCCTCTCCCATTATCTAGACACATACTTAAGTAGCTGGGTGCCGAGTATATGTGAAGAATTTATGAGTGGTGCCATCTATTGGAAATTGTCTGAGCTATAAGTTGTTTCATTGAACAGAAGAAATATGTTAACTGTTTTATGAGGAAATGAGAAAGTTTGTAATTTGAAGCAGAACGCCAGCTATACTAGCCCCGCCCTACCCCTCTCCCATTATCTAGACACTTACTTAAGTAGCTGGGTGCCGAGTATATGTGAAGAATTTATAAGTGGTGCCATCTATTGGAAATTGTCTGAACTATAAATTTTTTCATTGAACAGAAGACATATCTTAACTGTTTTATGAGGAAATGAGAAAGTTTGTAACTTGAAACAGAACGCCAGCTATACTAGCCCCACCCTGCCACTCTCCCATTATCTAGACACATACTTAAGTAGCTGGGTGCCGAGTATATGTGAAGAATTTATGAGTGGTGCCATCTATTGGAAATTTTCTGAGCTATAAGTTTTTTCATTGAACAGAAGAAATATGTTAACTGTTTTATGAGGAAATGAGAAAGTTTGTAATTTGAAGCAGAACGCCAGCTATACTAGCCCCACCCTACCACTCTCCAATTATCTAGACACTTACTTAAGTAGCTGGGTGGCGAGTATATGTGAAAAATTTATAAGTGGTGCCATCTATTGGAAATTGTCTGAACTATAAGTTTTTTCATTGGACAGAAGACATATCTTAACTGTTTTATGAGGAAATGAGAAAGTTTGTAATTTGATACAGAACGCCTGCTATACTAGCCCCGCCCTACCACTCTCCCATTATCTAGACACTTACTTAAGTAGCTGGGTGCCGAGTATATGTGAAAAATTTATAAGTGGTGCCATCTATTGGAAATTGTCTGAACTAGAAGTTTTTTCATTGAACAGAAGGAATATCTTAAGTGTTTTATGAGGAAATGAGAAAGTTTGTAATTTGAAACAGAACGCCAGCTATACTAGCCCCGCCCTACCACTCTCCCATTATCTAGACACTTACTTAAGTAGCTGGGTGCCGAGTATATGTGAAAAATTTATAAGTGGTGCCATCTATTGGAAATTGTCTGAACTAGAAGTTTTTTCATTGAACAGAAGGAATATCTTAAGTGTTTTATGAGGAAATGAGAAAGTTTGTAATTTGAAACAGAACGCCAGCTATACTAGCCCCACCCTACCACTCTCCCATTATCTAGACACTTACTTAAGTAGCTGGGTGCCGAGTATATGTGAAAAATTTATAAGTGGTGCCATCTATTGGAAATTGTCTGAACTATAAATTTTTTCAATTGAACCGAAGGAATATGTTAACTGTTTTATGAGGAAATGAGAAAGTTTGTAATTTGAAACAGAACGCCAGCTATACTAGCCCCACCCTACCACTCTCCCATTATGTAGACACTTACTTAAGTAGCTGGGTGCCGAGTATATGTGAAAAATTTATAAGTGGTGCCATCTATTGGAAATTGTCTGAACTATAAGTTTTTTCATTGAACAGAAGACATATCTTAACTGTTTTATGAGGAAATGAGAAAGTTTGTAATTTGATACAGAACGCCTGCTATACTAGCCCCGCCCCGCCCCTCTCCCATTATCTAGACACATACTTAAGTAGCTGGGTGCCGAGTATATGTGAAGAATTTAAGAGTGGTGCCATCTATTGGAAATTGTCTGAGCTATAAGTTTTTTCATTGAACAGAAGAAATATGTTAACTGTTTTATGAGGAAATGAGAAAGTTTGTAATTTGATACTGAACGCCTGCTATACTAGCCCCGCCCCGCCCCTCTCCCATTATCTAGACACATACTTAAGTAGCTGGGTGCCGAGTATATGTGAAGAATTTATGAGTGGTGCCATCTATTGGAAATTGTCTGAGCTATAAGTTGTTTCATTGAACAGAAGAAATATGTTAACTGTTTTATGAGGAAATGAGAAAGTTTGTAATTTGAAGCAGAACGCCAGCTATACTAGCCCCACCCTACCCCTCTCCCATTATCTAGACACTTACTTAAGTAGCTGGGTGCCGAGTATATGTGAAGAATTTATAAGTGGTGCCATCTATTGGAAATTGTCTGAACTATAAATTTTTTCATTGAACAGAAGACATATCTTAACTGTTTTATGAGGAAATGAGAAAGTTTGTAACTTGAAACAGAACGCCAGCTATACTAGCCCCACCCTGCCACTCTCCCATTATCTAGACACATACTTAAGTAGCTGGGTGCCGAGTATATGTGAAGAATTTATGAGTGGTGCCATCTATTGGAAATTTTCTGAGCTATAAGTTTTTTCATTGAACAGAAGAAATATGTTAACTGTTTTATGAGGAAATGAGAAAGTTTGTAATTTGAAGCAGAACGCCAGCTATACTAGCCCCACCCTACCACTCTCCAATTATCTAGACACTTACTTAAGTAGCTGGGTGGCGAGTATATGTGAAAAATTTATAAGTGGTGCCATCTATTGGAAATTGTCTGAACTATAAGTTTTTTCATTGGACAGAAGACATATCTTAACTGTTTTATGAGGAAATGAGAAAGTTTGTAATTTGATACAGAACGCCTGCTATACTAGCCCCGCCCCGCCCCTCTCCCATTATCTAGACACATACTTAAGTAGCTGGGTGCCGAGTATATGTGAAGAATTTATGAGTGGTGCCATCTATTGGAAATTGTCTGAGCTATAAGTTTTTTCATTGAACAGAAGGAATATCTTAAGTGTTTTATGAGGAAATGAGAAAGTTTGTAATTTGAAACAGAACGCCAGCTATACTAGCCCCACCCTACCACTCTCCCATTATCTAGACACTTACTTAAGTAGCTGGGTGCCGAGTATATGTGAAAAATTTATAAGTGGTGCCATCTATTGGAAATTGTCTAAACTAGAAGTTTTTTCATTGAACAGAAGGAATATCTTAAGTGTTTTATGAGGAAATGAGAAAGTTTGTAATTTGAAACAGAACGCCAGCTATACTAGCCCCACCCTACCACTCTCCCATTATCTAGACACTTACTTAAGTAGCTGGGTGCCGAGTATATGTGAAAAATTTATAAGTGGTGCCATCTATTGGGAATTGTCTGAACTAGAAGTTTATTCATTGAACAGAAGGAATATCTTAAGTGTTTTATGAGGAAATGAGAAAGTTTGTAATTTGAAACAGAACGCCAGCTATACTAGCCCCACCCTACCACTCTCCCATTATCTAGACACTTACTTAAGTAGCTGGGTGCCGAGAATATGTGAAAAATTTATAAGTGGTACCATCTATTTGAAAATTGTCTGAACTAGAAGTTTTTTCATTGAACAGAAGAAATATCTTAACTGTTTTATCAAGAAATGAGAAAGTTTGTAATTTGAAACAGAACGCCAGCTATACTAGCCCCACCCTACCACTCTCCCATTATCTAGACACTTACTTAAGTAGCTGGGTGCCGAGTATATGTGAAAAATTTATAAGTGGTGCCATCTATTGGAAATTGTCTGAACTATAAATTTTTTTAATTGAACCGAAGGAATATGTTAACTGTTTTATGAGGAAATGAGAAAGTTTGTAATTTGAAACAGAACGCCAGCTATACTAGCCCCGCCCTACCACTCTCCCATTATCTAGACACTTACTTAAGTAGCTGGGTGCCGAGTATATGTGAAAAATTTATAAGTGGTGCCGTCTATTGGAAATTGTCTGAACTAGAAGTTTTTTCATTGAACAGAAGGAATATCTTAAGTGTTTTATGAGGAAATGAGAAAGTTTGTAATTTGAAACAGAACGCCAGCTATACTAGCCCCACCCTACCACTCTCCCATTATCTAGACACTTACTTAAGTAGCTAGGTGCCGAGTATATGTGAAAATTTATAAGTGGTGCCATCTATTGGAAATTGTCTGAACTATAAATTTTTTCATTGAACAGAAGACATATCTTAACTGTTTTATGAGGAAATGAGAAAGTTTGTAACTTGAAACAGAACGCCAGCTATACTAGCCCCACCCTACCACTCTCCCATTATCTAGACACTTACTTAAGTAGCTGGGTGCCGAGTATATGTGAAAAATTTATAAGTGGTGCCATCTATTGGGAATTGTCTGAACTAGAAGTTTATTCATTGAACAGAAGGAATATCTTAAGTGTTTTATGAGGAAATGAGAAAGTTTGTAATTTGAAACAGAACGCCAGCTATACTAGCCCCACCCTACCACTCTCCCATTATCTAGACACTTACTTAAGTAGCTGGGTGCCGAGAATATGTGAAAAATTTATAAGTGGTACCATCTATTTGAAAATTGTCTGAACTAGAAGTTTTTTCATTGAACAGAAGAAATATCTTAACTGTTTTATCAAGAAATGAGAAAGTTTGTAATTTGAAACAGAACGCCAGCTATACTAGCCCCACCCTACCACTCTCCCATTATCTAGACACTTACTTAAGTAGCTGGGTGCCGAGTATATGTGAAAAATTTATAAGTGGTGCCATCTATTGGAAATTGTCTGAACTATAAATTTTTTTAATTGAACCGAAGGAATATGTTAACTGTTTTATGAGGAAATGAGAAAGTTTGTAATTTGAAACAGAACGCCAGCTATACTAGCCCCGCCCTACCACTCTCCCATTATCTAGACACTTACTTAAGTAGCTGGGTGCCGAGTATATGTGAAAAATTTATAAGTGGTGCCGTCTATTGGAAATTGTCTGAACTAGAAGTTTTTTCATTGAACAGAAGGAATATCTTAAGTGTTTTATGAGGAAATGAGAAAGTTTGTAATTTGAAACAGAACGCCAGCTATACTAGCCCCACCCTACCACTCTCCCATTATCTAGACACTTACTTAAGTAGCTAGGTGCCGAGTATATGTGAAAATTTATAAGTGGTGCCATCTATTGGAAATTGTCTGAACTATAAATTTTTTCATTGAACAGAAGACATATCTTAACTGTTTTATGAGGAAATGAGAAAGTTTGTAACTTGAAACAGAACGCCAGCTATACTAGCCCCACCCTACCACTCTCCCATTATCTAGACACTTACTTAAGTAGCTGGGTGCCGAGTATATGTGAAAAATTTATAAGTGGTGCCATCTATTGGAAATTGTCTGAACTATAAATTTTTTTAATTGAACCGAAGGAATATGTTAACTGTTTTATGAGGAAATGAGAAAGTTTGTAATTTGAAACAGAACGCCAGCTATACTAGCCCCGCCCTACCACTCTCCCATTATCTAGACACTTACTTAAGTAGCTGGGTGCCGAGTATATGTGAAGAATTTATGAGTGGTGCCATCTATTGGAAATTGTCTGAGCTATAAGTTGTTTCATTGAACAGAAGAAATATGTTAACTGTTTTATGAGGAAATGAGAAAGTTTGTAATTTGAAGCAGAACGCCAGCTATACTAGCCCCACCCTACCCCTCTCCCATTATCTAGACACTTACTTAAGTAGCTGGGTGCCGAGTATATGTGAAGAATTTATAAGTGGTGCCATCTATTGGAAATTGTCTGAACTATAAATTTTTTCATTGAACAGAAGACATATCTTAACTGTTTTATGAGGAAATGAGAAAGTTTGTAACTTGAAACAGAACGCCAGCTATACTAGCCCCACCCTGCCACTCTCCCATTATCTAGACACATACTTAAGTAGCTGGGTGCCGAGTATATGTGAAGAATTTATGAGTGGTGCCATCTATTGGAAATTTTCTGAGCTATAAGTTTTTTCATTGAACAGAAGAAATATGTTAACTGTTTTATGAGGAAATGAGAAAGTTTGTAATTTGAAGCAGAACGCCAGCTATACTAGCCCCACCCTACCACTCTCCAATTATCTAGACACTTACTTAAGTAGCTGGGTGGCGAGTATATGTGAAAAATTTATAAGTGGTGCCATCTATTGGAAATTGTCTGAACTATAAGTTTTTTCATTGAACAGAAGACATATCTTAACTGTTTTATGAGGAAATGAGAAAGTTTGTAATTTGATACAGAACGCCTGCTATACTAGCCCCGCCCCGCCCCTCTCCCATTATCTAGACTCATACTTAAGTAGCTGGGTGCCGAGTATATGTGAAGAATTTATGAGTGGTGCCATCTATTGGAAATTGTCTGAGCTATAAGTTGTTTCATTGAACAGAAGAAATATGTTAACTGTTTTATGAGGAAATGAGAAAGTTTGTAATTTGAAGCAGAACGCCAGCTATACTAGCCCCACCCTACCCCTCTCCCATTATCTAGACACTTACTTAAGTAGCTGGGTGCCGAGTATATGTGAAGAATTTATAAGTGGTGCCATCTATTGGAAATTGTCTGAACTATAAATTTTTTCATTGAACAGAAGACATATCTTAACTGTTTTATGAGGAAATGAGAAAGTTTGTAACTTGAAACAGAACGCCAGCTATACTAGCCCCACCCTGCCACTCTCCCATTATCTAGACACATACTTAAGTAGCTGGGTGCCGAGTATATGTGAAGAATTTATGAGTGGTGCCATCTATTGGAAATTTTCTGAGCTATAAGTTTTTTCATTGAACAGAAGAAATATGTTAACTGTTTTATGAGGAAATGAGAAAGTTTGTAATTTGAAGCAGAACGCCAGCTATACTAGCCCCACCCTACCACTCTCCAATTATCTAGACACTTACTTAAGTAGCTGGGTGGCGAGTATATGTGAAAAATTTATAAGTGGTGCCATCTATTGGAAATTGTCTGAACTATAAGTTTTTTCATTGAACAGAAGACATATCTTAACTGTTTTATGAGGGAATGAGAAAGTTTGTAATTTGATACAGAACGCCTGCTATACTAGCCCCGCCCCGCCCCTCTCCCATTATCTAGACACATACTTAAGTAGCTGGGTGCCGAGTATATGTGAAGAATTTATGAGTGGTGCCATCTATTGGAAATAGTCTGAGCTATAAGTTTTTTCATTGAACAGAAGGAATATCTTAAGTGTTTTATGAGGAAATGAGAAAGTTTGTAATTTGAAACAGAACGCCAGCTATACTAGCCCCACCCTACCACTCTCCCATTATCTAGACACTTACTTAAGTAGCTGGGTGCCGAGTATATGTGAAAAATTTATAAGTGGTGCCATCTATTGGAAATTGTCTAAACTAGAAGTTTTTTCATTGAACAGAAGGAATATCTTAAGTGTTTTATGAGGAAATGAGGAAGTTTGTAATTTGAAACAGAACGCCAGCTATACTAGCCCCACCCTACCACTCTCCCATTATCTAGACACTTACTTAAGTAGCTGGGTGCCGAGTATATGTGAAAAATTTATAAGTGGTTCCATCTATTGGGAATTGTCTGAACTAGAAGTTTTTTCATTGAACAGAAGGAATATCTTAAGTGTTTTATGAGGAAATCAGAAAGTTTGTAATTTGAAACAGAACGCCAGCTATACTAGCCCCACCCTACCACTCTCCCATTATCTAGACACTTACTTAAGTAGCTGGGTGCCGAGTATATGTGAAAAATTTATAAGTGGTGCCATCTATTGGAAATTGTCTGAACTATAAAATTTTTTAATTGAACCGAAGGAATATGTTAACTGTTTTATGAGGAAATGAGAAAGTTTGTAATTTGAAACAGAACGCCAGCTATACTAGCCCCGCCCTACCACTCTCCCATTATCTAGACACTTACTTAAGTAGCTGGGTGCCAAGTATATGTGAAAAATTTATAAGTGGTGCCATCTATTGGAAATTGTCTGAACTAGAAGTTTTTTCATTGAACAGAAGGAATATCTTAAGTGTTTTATGAGGAAATGAGAAAGTTTGTAATTTGAAACAGAACGCCAGCTATACTAGCCCCACCCTACCCCTCTCCCATTATCTAGACACTTACTTAAGTAGCTGGGTGCCGAGTATATGTGAAAAATTTATAAGTGGTGCCATCTATTGGAAATTGTCTGAACTAGAAGTTTTTTCATTGAACAGAAGGAATATCTTAAGTGTTTTATGAGGAAATGAGAAAGTTTGTAATTTGAAACAGAACGCCAGCTATACTAGCCCCACCCTACCACTCTCCCATTATCTAGACACTTACTTAAGTAGCTGGGTGCCGAGAATATGTGAAAAATTTATAAGTGGTACCATCTATTGAAAATTGTCTGAACTAGAAGTTTTTTCATTGAACAGAAGAAATATCTTAACTGTTTTATCAAGAAATGAGAAAGTTTGTAATTTGAAACAGAACGCCAGCTATACTAGCCCCACCCTACCACTCTCCCATTATCTAGACACTTACTTAAGTAGCTGGGTGCCGAGTATATGTGAAAAATTTATAAGTGGTGCCATCTATTGGAAATTGTCTGAGCTATAAGTTGTTTCATTGAACAGAAGAAATATGTTAACTGTTTTATGAGGAAATGAGAAAGTTTGTAATTTGAAGCAGAACGCCAGCTATACTAGCCCCACCCTACCACTCTCCCATTATCTAGACACTTACTTAAGTAGCTGGGTGCCGAGAATATGTGAAAAATTTATAAGTGGTACCATCTATTGAAAATTGTCTGAACTAGAAGTTTTTTCATTGAACAGAAGAAATATGTTAACTGTTTTATGAGGAAATGAGAAAGTTTGTAATTTGAAGCAGAACGCCAGCTATACTAGCCCCACCCTACCACTCTCCAATTATCTAGACACTTACTTAAGTAGCTGGGTGGCGAGTATATGTGAAAAATTTATAAGTGGTGCCATCTATTGGAAATTGTCTGAACTATAAGTTTTTTCATTGAACAGAAGACATATCTTAACTGTTTTATGAGGAAATGAGAAAGTTTGTAATTTGATACAGAACGCCTGCTATACTAGCCCCGCACCGCCCCTCTCCCATTATCTAGACACATACTTAAGTAGCTGGGTGCCGAGTATATGTGAAGAATTTATGAGTGGTGCCATCTATTGGAAATTGTCTGAGCTATAAGTTTTTTCATTGAACAGAAGGAATATCTTAAGTGTTTTATGAGGAAATGAGAAAGTTTGTAATTTGAAACAGAACGCCAGCTATACTAGCCCCACCCTACCACTCTCCCATTATCTAGACACTTACTTAAGTAGCTGGGTGCCGAGTATATGTGAAAAATTTATAAGTGGTGCCATCTATTGGAAATTGTCTAAACTAGAAGTTTTTTCATTGAACAGAAGGAATATCTTAAGTGTTTTATGAGGAAATGAGGAAGTTTGTAATTTGAAACAGAACGCCAGCTATACTAGCCCCACCCTACCACTCTCCCATTATCTAGACACTTACTTAAGTAGCTGGGTGCCGAGTATATGTGAAAAATTTATAAGTGGTTCCATCTATTGGGAATTGTCTGAACTAGAAGTTTTTTCATTGAACAGAAGGAATATCTTAAGTGTTTTATGAGGAAATGAGAAAGTTTGTAATTTGAAACAGAACGCCAGCTATACTAGCCCCACCCTACCACTCTCCCATTATCTAGACACTTACTTAAGTAGCTGGGTGCCGAGTATATGTGAAAAATTTATAAGTGGTGCCATCTATTGGAAATTGTCTGAACTATAAAATTTTTTAATTGAACCGAAGGAATATGTTAACTGTTTTATGAGGAAATGAGAAAGTTTGTAATTTGAAACAGAACGCCAGCTATACTAGCCCCGCCCTACCACTCTCCCATTATCTAGACACTTACTTAAGTAGCTGGGTGCCGAGTATATGTGAAAAATTTATAAGTGGTGCCATCTATTGGAAATTGTCTGAACTAGAAGTTTTTTCATTGAACAGAAGGAATATATTAAGTGTTTTATGAGGAAATGAGAAAGTTTGTAATTTGAAACAGAACGCCAGCTATACTAGCCCCACCCTACCACTCTCCCATTATCTAGACACTTACTTAAGTAGCTGGGTGCCGAGAATATGTGAAAAATTTATAAGTGGTACCATCTATTGAAAATTGTCTGAACTAGAAGTTTTTTCATTGAACAGAAGAAATATCTTAACTGTTTTATCAAGAAATGAGAAAGTTTGTAATTTGAAACAGAACGCCAGCTATACTAGCCCCACCCTACCACTCTCCCATTATCTAGACACTTACTTAAGTAGCTGGGTGCCGAGTATATGTGAAAAATTTATAAGTGGTGCCATCTATTGGAAATTGTCTGAGCTATAAGTTGTTTCATTGAACAGAAGAAATATGTTAACTGTTTTATGAGGAAATGAGAAAGTTTGTAATTTGAAGCAGAACGCCAGCTATACTAGCCCCACCCTACCACTCTCCCATTATCTAGACACTTACTTAAGTAGCTGGGTGCCGAGAATATGTGAAAAATTTATAAGTGGTACCATCTATTGAAAATTGTCTGAACTAGAAGTTTTTTCATTGAACAGAAGAAATATCTTAACTGTTTTATCAAGAAATGAGAAAGTTTGTAATTTGAAACAGAACGCCAGCTATACTAGCCCCACCCTACCACTCTCCCATTATCTAGACACTTACTTAAGTAGCTGGGTGCCGAGTATATGTGAAAAATTTATAAGTGGTGCCATCTATTGGAAATTGTCTGAACTATAAATTTTTTTAATTGAACCGAAGGAATATGTTAACTGTTTTATGAGGAAATGAGAAAGTTTGTAATTTGAAACAGAACGCCAGCTATACTAGCCCCACCCTACCACTCTCCCATTATCTAGACACTTACTTAAGTAGCTGGGTGCCGAGTATATGTGAAAAATTTATAAGTGGTGCCATCTATTGGAAATTGTCTGAACTATAAAATTTTTTAATTGAACCGAAGGAATATGTTAACTGTTTTATGAGGAAATGAGAAAGTTTGTAATTTGAAACAGAACGCCAGCTATACTAGCACCGCCCTACCACTCTCCCATTATCTAGACACTTACTTAAGTAGCTGGGTGCCGAGTATATGTGAAAAATTTATAAGTGGTGCCATCTATTGGAAATTGTCTGAACTAGAAGTTTTTTCATTGAACAGAAGGAATATCTTAAGTGTTTTATGAGGAAATGAGAAAGTTTGTAATTTGAAACAGAACGCCAGCTATACTAGCCCCACCCTACCACTCTCCCATTATTTAGACACTTACTTAAGTAGCTGGGTGCCGAGTATATGTGAAAAATTTATAAGTGGTGCCATCTATTGGAAATTGTCTGAACTATAAATTTTTTCAATTGAACCGAAGGAATATGTTAACTGTTTTATGAGGAAATGAGAAAGTTTGTAATTTGATACAGAACGCCTGCTATACCAGCCCCGCCCCGCCCCTCTCCCATTATCTAGACTCATACTTAAGTAGCTGGGTGCCGAGTATATGTGAAGAATTTATGAGTGGTGCCATCTATTGGAAATTGTCTGAGCTATAAGTTGTTTCATTGAACAGAAGAAATATGTTAACTGTTTTATGAGGAAATGAGAAAGTTTGTAATTTGAAGCAGAACGCCAGCTATACTAGCCCCACCCTACCCCTCTCCCATTATCTAGACACTTACTTAAGTAGCTGGGTGCCGAGTATATGTGAAGAATTTATAAGTGGTGCCATCTATTGGAAATTGTCTGAACTATAAATTTTTTCATTGAACAGAAGACATATCTTAACTGTTTTATGAGGAAATGAGAAAGTTTGTAACCTGAAACAGAACGCCAGCTATACTAGCCCCACCCTGCCACTCTCCCATTATCTAGACACATACTTAAGTAGCTGGGTGCCGAGTATATGTGAAGAATTTATGAGTGGTGCCATCTATTGGAAATTTTCTGAGCTATAAGTTTTTTCATTGAACAGAAGAAATATGTTAACTGTTTTATGAGGAAATGAGAAAGTTTGTAATTTGAAGCAGAACGCCAGCTATACTAGCCCCACCCTACCACTCTCCAATTATCTAGACACTTACTTAAGTAGCTGGGTGGCGAGTATATGTGAAAAATTTATAAGTGGTGCCATCTATTGGAAATTGTCTGAACTATAAGTTTTTTCATTGAACAGAAGACATATCTTAACTGTTTTATGAGGAAATGAGAAAGTTTGTAATTTGATACAGAACGCCTGCTATACTAGCCCCGCCCCGCCCCTCTCCCATTATCTAGACACATACTTAAGTAGCTGGGTGCCGAGTATATGTGAAGAATTTATGAGTGGTGCCATCTATTGGAAATTGTCTGAGCTATAAGTTTTTTCATTGAACAGAAGGAATATCTTAAGTGTTTTATGAGGAAATGAGAAAGTTTGTAATTTGAAACAGAACGCCAGCTATACTAGCCCCACCCTACCACTCTCCCATTATCTAGACACTTACTTAAGTAGCTGGGTGCCGAGTATATGTGAAAAATTTATAAGTGGTGCCATCTATTGGAAATTGTCTAAACTAGAAGTTTTTTCATTGAACAGAAGAAATATCTTAACTGTTTTATCAAGAAATGAGAAAGTTTGTAATTTGAAACAGAACGCCAGCTATACTAGCCCCACCCTACCACTCTCCCATTATCTAGACACTTACTTAAGTAGCTGGGTGCCGAGTATATGTGAAAAATTTATAAGTGGTGCCATCTATTGGAAATTGTCTGAACTATAAATTTTTTTAATTGAACCGAAGGAATATGTTAACTGTTTTATGAGGAAATGAGAAAGTTTGTAATTTGAAACAGAACGCCAGCTATACTAGCCCCACCCTACCACTCTCCCATTATCTAGACACTTACTTAAGTAGCTGGGTGCCGAGTATATGTGAAAAATTTATAAGTGGTGCCATCTATTGGAAATTGTCTGAACTATAAATTTTTTCAATTGAACCGAAGGAATATGTTAACTGTTTTATGAGGAAATGAGAAAGTTTGTAATTTGAAACAGAACGCCAGCTATACTAGCCCCACCCTACCACTCTCCCATTATCTAGACACTTACTTAAGTAGCTGGGTGCCGAGTAAATGTGAAAAATTTATAAGTGGTGCCATCTATTGGAAATTGTCTGAACTATAAATTTTTTTAATTGAACCGAAGGAATATGTTAACTGTTTTATGAGGAAATGAGAAAGTTTGTAATTTGAAACAGAACGCCAGCTATACTAGCCCCACCCTACCACTCTCCCATTATCTAGACACTTACTTAAGTAGCTGGGTGCCGAGTATATGTGAAAAATTTATAAGTGGTGCCATCTATTGGAAATTGTCTGAACTATAAATTTTTTCAATTGAACCGAAGGAATATGTTAACTGTTTTATGAGGAAATGAGAAAGTTTGTAATTTGAAACAGAACGCCAGCTATACTAGCCCCACCCTACCACTCTCCCATTATCTAGACACTTACTTAAGTAGCTGGGTGCCGAGTATATGTGAAAAATTTATAAGTGGTGCCATCTATTGGAAATTGTCTGAACTAGAAGTTTTTTCATTGAACAGAAGGAATATCTTAAGTGTTTTATGAGGAAATGAGAAAGTTTGTAATTTGAAACAGAACGCCAGCTATACTAGCCCCACCCTACCACTCTCCCATTATCTAGACACTTACTTAAGTAGCTGGGTGCCGAGTATATGTGAAAAATTTATAAGTGGTGCCATCTATTGGAAATTGTCTGAACTAGAAGTTTTTTCATTGAACAGAAGGAATATCTTAAGTGTTTTATGAGGAAATGAGAAAGTTTGTAATTTGAAACAGAACGCCAGCTATACTAGCCCCACCCTACCACTCTCCCATTATCTAGACACTCACTTAAGTAGCTGGGTGCCGAGTATATGTGAAAAATTTATAAGTGGTGCCATCTATTGGAAATTGTCTGAACTATAAATTTTTTCAATTGAACCGTAGGAATATGTTAACTGTTTTATGAGGAAATGAGAAAGTTTGTAATTTGAAACAGAACGCCAGCTATACTAGCCCCACCCTACCACTCTCCCATTATGTAGACACTTACTTAAGTAGCTGGATGCCGAGTATATGTGAAAAATTCATAAGTGGTGCCATCTATTGGAAATTGTCTGAACTATAAGTTTTTTCATTGAACAGAAGACATATCTTAACTGTTTTATGAGGAAATGAGAAAGTTTGTAATTTGATACAGAACGCCTGCTATACTAGCCCCGCCCCGCCCCTCTCCCATTATCTAGACACATACTTAAGTAGCTGGGTGCCGAGTATATGTGAAGAATTTATGAGTGGTGCCATCTATTGGAAATTGTCTGAGCTATAAGTTTTTTCATTGAACAGAAGAAATATGTTAACTGTTTTATGAGGAAATGAGAAAGTTTGTAATTTGATACAGAACGCCTGCTATACTAGCCCCGCGTCGCCCCTCTCCCATTATCTAGACACATACTTAAGTAGCTGGGTGCCGAGTATATGTGAAGAATTTATGAGTGGTGCCATCTATTGGAAATTGTCTGAGCTATAAGTTTTTTCATTGAACAGAAGAAATATGTTAACTGTTTTATGAGGAAATGAGAAAGTTTGTAATTTGAAGCAGAACGCCAGCTATACTAGCCCCACCCTACCACTCTCCCATTATCTAGACACTTACTTAAGTAGCTGGGTGCCGAGTATATGTGAAGAATTTATAAGTGGTGCCATCTATTGGAAATTGTCTGAACTATAAATTTTTTCATTGAACAGAAGACATATCTTAACTGTTTTATGAGGAAATGAGAAAGTTTGTAACTTGAAACAGAACGCCAGCTATACTAGCCCCACCCTGCCACTCTCCCATTATCTAGACACATACTTAAGTAGCTGGGTGCCGAGTATATGTGAAGAATTTATGAGTGGTGCCATCTATTGGAAATTTTCTGAGCCATAAGTTTTTTCATTGAACAGAAGAAATATGTTAACTGTTTTATGAGGAAATGAGAAAGTTTGTAATTTGAAGCAGAACGCCAGCTATACTAGCCCCACCCTACCACTCTCCAATTTTCTAGACACTTACTTAAGTAGCTGGGTGGCGAGTATATGTGAAAAATTTATAAGTGGTGCCATCTATTGGAAATTGTCTGAACTAGAAGTTTTTTCATTGAACAGAAGGAATATCTTAAGTGTTTTATGAGGAAATGAGAAAGTTTGTAATTTGAAACAGAACGCCAGCTATACTAGCCCCACCCTACCACTCTCCCATTATCTAGACACTTACTTAAGTAGCTGGGTGCCGAGTATATGTGAAAAATTTATAAGTGGTGCCATCTATTGGAGATTGTCTGAACTAAAAGTTTTTTCATTGAACAGAAGGAATATCTTAAGTGTTTTATGAGGAAATGAGAAAGTTTGTAATTTGAAACAGAACGCCAGCTATACTAGCCCCACCCTACCACTCTCCCATTATTAGACACTTACTTAAGTAGCTGGGTGCCGAGTATATGTGAAAAATTTATAAGTGGTGCCATCTATTGGAAATTGTCTGAACTATAAGTTTTTTCATTGAACAGAAGACATATCTTAACTGTTTTATGAGGAAATGAGAAAGTTTGTAATTTGATACAGAACGCCTGCTATACTAGCCCCGCCCCGCCCCTCTCCCATTATCTAGACACATACTTAAGTAGCTGGGTGCCGAGTATATGTGAAGAATTTATGAGTGGTGCCATCTATTGGAAATTGTCTGAGCTATAAGTTTTTTCATTGAACAGAAGAAATATGTTAACTGTTTTATGAGGAAATGAGAAAGTTTGTAATTTGAAGCAGAACGCCAGCTATACTAGCCCCACCCTACCACTCTCCCATTATCTAGACACTTACTTAAGTAGCTAGGTGCCGAGTATATGTGAAAATTTATAAGTGGTGCCATCTATTGGAAATTGTTTGAACTATACGTTTTTTCATTGAACAGAAGAGATATCTTAACTGTTTTATGAGGAAATGAGAAAGTTTCTAATTTGAAACAGAAACCCAGCTATACTAGCCCCACCCTGCCACTCTCCCATTATCTAGACACTTACTTAAGTAGCTGGGTGCCGAGTATATGTGAAGAATTTATAAGTGGTGCCATCTATTGGAAATTGTCTGAACTATAAATTTTTTCATTGAACAGAAGACATATCTTAACTGTTTTATGAGGAAATGAGAAAGTTTGTAACTTGAAACAGAACGCCAGCTATACTAGCCCCACCCTGCCACTCTCCCATTATCTAGACACATACTCAAGTAGCTGGGTGCCGAGTATATGTGAAGAATTTATGAGTGGTGCCATCTATTGGAAATTGTCTGAGCTATAAGTTTTTTCATTGAACAGAAGAAATATGTTAACTGTTTTATGAGGAAATGAGAAAGTTTGTAATTTGAAGCAGAACGCCAGCTATACTAGCCCTACCCTACCACTCTCCCATTATCTAGACACTTACTTAAGTAGCTGGGTGCCGAGTATATGTGAAAAATTTATAAGTGGTGCCATCTATTGGAAATTGTCTGAACTAAAAGTTTTTTCATTGAACAGAAGGAATATCTTAAGTGTTTTATGAGGAAATGAGAAAGTTTGTAATTTGAAACAGAACGCCAGCTATACTAGCCCCACCCTACCACTCTCCCATTATTAGACACTTACTTAAGTAGCTGGGTGCCGAGTATATGTGAAAAATTTATAAGTGGTGCCATCTATTGGAAATTGTCTGAACTATAAGTTTTTTCATTGAACAGAAGACATATCTTAACTGTTTTATGAGGAAATGAGAAAGTTTGTAATTTGATACAGAACGCCTGCTATACTAGCACCGCCCCGCCCCTCTCCCATTATCTAGACACTTACTTAAGTAGCTGGGTGCCGAGTATATGTGAAAAATTTATAAGTGGTGCCATCTATTGGAAATTGTCTGAACTATAAATTTTTTTAATTGAACCGAAGGAATATGTTAACTGTTTTATGAGGAAATGAGAAAGTTTGTAATTTGAAACAGAACGCCAGCTATACTAGCCCCGCCCTACCACTCTCCCATTATCTAGACACTTACTTAAGTAGCTGGGTGCCGAGTATATGTGAAAAATTTATAAGTGGTGCCATCTATTGGAAATTGTCTGAACTAGAAGTTTTTTCATTGAACAGAAGGAATATCTTAAGTGTTTTATGAGGAAATGAGAAAGTTTGTAATTTGAAACAGAACGCCAGCTATACTAGCCCCACCCTACCACTCTCCCATTATCTAGACACTTACTTAAGTAGCTGGGTGCCGAGTATATGTGAAAAATTTATAAGTGGTGCCATCTATTGGAAATTGTCTGAACTATAAATTTTTTCAATTGAACCGAAGGAATATGTTAACTGTTTTATGAGGAAATGAGAAAGTTTGTAATTTGAAACAGAACGCCAGCTATACTAGCCCCACCCTACCACTCTCCCATTATGTAGACACTTACTTAAGTAGCTGGGTGCCGAGTATATGTGAAAAATTTATAAGTGGTGCCATCTATTGGAAATTGTCTGAACTATAAGTTTTTTCATTGAACAGAAGACATATCTTAACTGTTTTATGAGGAAATGAGAAAGTTTGTAATTTGATACAGAACGCCTGCTATACTAGCCCCGCCCCGCCCCTCTCCCATTATCTAGACACATACTTAAGTAGCTGGGTGCCGAGTATATGTGAAGAATTTATGAGTGGTGCCATCTATTGGAAATTGTCTGAGCTATAAGTTTTTTCATTGAACAGAAGAAATATGTTAACTGTTTTATGAGGAAATGAGAAAGTTTGTAATTTGATACAGAACGCCTGCTATACTAGCCCCGCCCCGCCCCTCTCCCATTATCTAGACTCATACTTAAGTAGCTGGGTGCCGAGTATATGTGAAGAATTTATGAGTGGTGCCATCTATTGGAAATTGTCTGAGCTATAAGTTGTTTCATTGAACAGAAGAAATATGTTAACTGTTTTATGAGGAAATGAGAAAGTTTGTAATTTGAAGCAGAACGCCAGCTATACTAGCCCCACCCTATCCCTCTCCCATTATCTAGACACTTACTTAAGTAGCTGGGTGCCGAGTATATGTGAAGAATTTATAAGTGGTGCCATCTATTGGAAATTGTCTGAACTATAAATTTTTTCATTGAACAGAAGACATATCTTAACTGTTTTATGAGGAAATGAGAAAGTTTGTAACTTGAAACAGAACGCCAGCTATACTAGCCCCCCCCTGCCACTCTCCCATTATCTAGACACATACTTAAGTAGCTGGGTGCCGAGTATATGTGAAGAATTTATGAGTGGTGCCATCTATTGGAAATTTTCTGAGCTATAAGTTTTTTCATTGAACAGAAGAAATATGTTAACTGTTTTATGAGGAAATGAGAAAGTTTGTAATTTGAAGCAGAACGCCAGCTATACTAGCCCCACCCTACCACTCTCCAATTATCTAGACACTTACTTAAGTAGCTGGGTGGCGAGTATATGTGAAAAATTTATAAGTGGTGCCATCTATTGGAAATTGTCTGAACTATAAGTTTTTTCATTGAACAGAAGACATATCTTAACTGTTTTATGAGGAAATGAGAAAGTTTGTAATTTGATACAGAACGCCTGCTATACTAGCCCCGCCCCGCCCCTCTCCCATTATCTAGACACATACTTAAGTAGCTGGGTGCCGAGTATATGTGAAGAATTTATGAGTGGTGCCATCTATTGGAAATTGTCTGAGCTATAAGTTTTTTCATTGAACAGAAGGAATATCTTAAGTGTTTTATGAGGAAATGAGAAAGTTTGTAATTTGAAACAGAACGCCAGCTATACTAGCCCCACCCTACCACTCTCCCATTATCTAGACACTTACTTAAGTAGCTGGGTGCCGAGTATATGTGAAAAATTTATAAGTGGTGCCATCTATTGGAAATTGTCTAAACTAGAAGTTTTTTCATTGAACAGAAGGAATATCTTAAGTGTTTTATGAGGAAATGAGAAAGTTTGTAATTTGAAACAGAACGCCAGCTATACTAGCCCCACCCTACCACTCTCCCATTATCTAGACACTTACTTAAGTAGCTGGGTGCCGAGTATATGTGAAAAATTTATAAGTGGTGCCATCTATTGGGAACTGTCTGAACTAGAAGTTTTTTCATTGAACAGAAGGAATATCTTAAGTGTTTTATGAGGAAATGAGAAAGTTTGTAATTTGAAACAGAACGCCAGCTATACTAGCCCCACCCTACCACTCTCCCATTATCTAGACACTTACTTAAGTAGCTGGGTGCCGAGAATATGTGAAAAATTTATAAGTGGTACCATCTATTTGAAAATTGTCTGAACTAGAAGTTTTTTCATTGAACAGAAGAAATATCTTAACTGTTTTATCAAGAAATGAGAAAGTTTGTAATTTGAAACAGAACGCCAGCTATACTAGCCCCACCCTGCCACTCTCCCATTATCTAGACACTTACTTAAGTAGCTGGGTGCCGAGTATATGTGAAAAATTTATAAGTGGTGCCATCTATTGGAAATTGTCTGAACTAGAAGTTTTTTCATTGAACAGAAGGAATATCTTAAGTGTTTTATGAGGAAATGAGAAAGTTTGTAATTTGAAACAGAACGCCAGCTATACTAGCCCCACCCTACCACTCTCCCATTATCTAGACACTTACTTAAGTAGCTGGGTGCCGAGTATATGTGAAAAATTTATAAGTGGTTCCATCTATTGGAAATTGACTGAACTAGAAGTTTTTTCATTGAACAGAAGGAATATCTTGAGTGTTTTATGAGGAAATGAGAAAGTTTGTAATTCGAAACAGAACGCCAGCTATACTAGCCCCACCCTAGCCCTCTCCCATTATCTAGACACTTACTTAAGTAGCTGGGTGCCGAGTATATGTGAAAAATTTATAAGTGGTGCCATCTATTGGAAATTGTCTGAACTAGAAGTTTTTTCATTGAACAGAAGGAATATCTTAAGTGTTTTATGAGGAAATGAGAAAGTTTGTAATTTGAAACAGAACGCCAGCTATACTAGCCCCACCCTACCACTCTCCCATTATCTAGACACTTACTTAAGTAGCTGGGTGCCGAGAATATGTGAAAAATTTATAAGTGGTACCATCTATTGAAAATTGTCTGAACTAGAAGTTTTTTCATTGAACAGAAGAAATATCTTAACTGTTTTATCAAGAAATGAGAAAGTTTGTAATTTGAAACAGAACGCCAGCTATACTAGCCCCACCCTACCACTCTCCCATTATCTAGACACTTACTTAAGTAGCTGGGTGCCGAGTATATGTGAAAAATTTATAAGTGGTGCCATCTATTGGAAATTGTCTGAACTAGAAGTTTTTTCTTTGAACAGAAGGAATATCTTGAGTGTTTTATGAGGAAATGAGAAAGTTTGTAATTTGAAACAGAACGCCAGCTATACTAGCCCCACCCTACCACTCTCCCATTATGTAGACACTTACTTAAGTAGCTGGGTGCCGAGTATATGTGAAAAATTTATAAGTGGTGCCATCTATTGGAAATTGTCTGAACTATAAGTTTTTTCATTGAACAGAAGACATATCTTAACTGTTTTATGAGGAAATGAGAAAGTTTGTAATTTGATACAGAACGCCTGCTATACTAGCCCCGCCCCGCCCCTCTCCCATTATCTAGACACATACTTAAGTAGCTGGGTGCCGAGTATATGTGAAGAATTTATGAGTGGTGCCATCTATTGGAAATTGTCTGAGCTATAAGTTTTTTCATTGAACAGAAGAAATATGTTAACTGTTTTATGAGGAAATGAGAAAGTTTGTAATTTGATACAGAACGCCTGCTATACTAGCCCCGCCCCGCCCCTCTCCCATTATCTAGACTCATACTTAAGTAGCTGGGTGCCGAGTATATGTGAAGAATTTATGAGTGGTGCCATCTATTGGAAATTGTCTGAGCTATAAGTTGTTTCATTGAACAGAAGAAATATGTTAACTGTTTTATGAGGAAATGAGAAAGTTTGTAATTTGAAGCAGAACGCCAGCTATACTAGCCCCACCCTATCCCTCTCCCATTATCTAGACACTTACTTAAGTAGCTGGGTGCCGAGTATATGTGAAGAATTTATAAGTGGTGCCATCTATTGGAAATTGTCTGAACTATAAATTTTTTCATTGAACAGAAGACATATCTTAACTGTTTTATGAGGAAATGAGAAAGTTTGTAATTTGAAGCAGAACGCCAGCTATACTAGCCCCACCCTACCACTCTCCCATTATGTAGACACTTACTAAAGTAGCTGGATGCCGAGTATATGTGAAAAATTTATAAGTGGTGCCATCTATTGGAAATTGTCTGAACTAGAAGTTTTTTCATTGAACAGAAGGAATATCTTAAGTGTTTTATGAGGAAATGAGAAAGTTTGTAATTTGAAACAGAACGCCAGCTATACTAGCCCCACCCTACCACTCTCCCATTATCTAGACACTTACTTAAGTAGCTGGGTGCCGAGTATATGTGAAAAATTTATAAGTGGTGCCATCTATTGGAAATTGTCTGAACTAGAAGTTTTTTCATTGAACAGAAGGAATATCTTAAGTGTTTTATGAGGAAATGAGAAAGTTTGTAATTTGAAACAGAACGCCAGCTATACTAGCCCCACCCTACCACTCTCCCATTATCTAGACACATACTTAAGTAGCTGGGTGCCGAGTATATGTGAAAAATTTATAAGTGGTTCCATCTATTGGAAATTGACTGAACTAGAAGTTTTTTCATTGAACAGAAGGAATATCTTGAGTGTTTTATGAGGAAATGAGAAAGTTTGTAATTCGAAACAGAACGCCAGCTATACTAGCCCCACCCTACCCCTCTCCCATTATCTAGACACTTACTTAAGTAGCTGGGTGCCGAGTATATGTGAAAAATTTATAAGTGGTGCCATCTATTGGAAATTGTCTGAACTAGAAGTTTTTTCATTGAACAGAAGGAATATCTTAAGTGTTTTATGAGGAAATGAGAAAGTTTGTAATTTGAAACAGAACGCCAGCTATACTAGCCCCACCCTACCACTCTCCCATTATCTAGACACTTACTTAAGTAGCTGAGTGCCGAGAATATGTGAAAAATTTATAAGTGGTGCCATCTATTGGAAATTGTCTGAACTAGAAGTTTTTTCATTGAACAGAAGGAATATCTTAAGTGTTTTATGAGGAAATGAGAAAGTTTGTAATTTGAAACAGAACGCCAGCTATACTAGCCCCACCCTACCACTCTCCCATTATCTAGACACTTACTTAAGTAGCTGGGTGCCGAGAATATGTGAAAAATTTATAAGTGGTACCATCTATTTGAAAATTGTCTGAACTAGAAGTTTTTTCATTGAACAGAAGAAATATCTTAACTGTTTTATCAAGAAATGAGAAAGTTTGTAATTTGAAACAGAACGCCAGCTATACTAGCCCCACCCTACCACTCTCCCATTATCTAGACACTTACTTAAGTAGCTGGGTGCCGAGTATATGTGAAAAATTTATAAGTGGTGCCATCTATTGGAAATTGTCTGAACTAGAAGTTTTTTCATTGAACAGAAGGAATATCTTAAGTGTTTTATGAGGAAATGAGAAAGTTTGTAATTTGAAACAGAACGCCAGGTATACTAGCCCCACCCTACCACTCTCCCATTATCTAGACACTTACTTAAGTAGCTGGGTGCCGAGTATATGTGAAAAATTTATAAGTGGTTCCATCTATTGGAAATTGACTGAACTAGAAGTTTTTTCATTGAACAGAAGGAATATCTTGAGTGTTTTATGAGGAAATGAGAAAGTTTGTAATTCGAAACAGAACGCCAGCTATACTAGCCCCACCCTACCCCTCTCCCATTATCTAGACACTTACTTAAGTAGCTGGGTGCCGAGTATATGTGAAGAATTTATAAGTGGTGCCATCTATTGGAAATTGTCTGAACTATAAATTTTTTCATTGAACAGAAGACATATCTTAACTGTTTTATGAGGAAATGAGAAAGTTTGTAACTTGAAACAGAACGCCAGCTATACTAGCCCCACCCTGCCACTCTCCCATTATCTAGACACATACTTAAGTAGCTGGGTGCCGAGTATATGTGAAAAATTTATAAGTGGTTCCATCTATTGGAAATTGTCTGAACTAGAAGTTTTTTCATTGAACAGAAGAAATATCTTAACTGTTTTATCAAGAAATGAGAAAGTTTGTAATTTGAAACAGAACGCCAGCTATACTAGCCCCACCCTACCACTCTCCCATTATCTAGACACTTACTTAAGTAGCTGGGTGCCGAGTATATGTGAAAAATTTATAAGTGGTGCCATCTATTGGAAATTGTCTGAACTAGAAGTTTTTTCATTGAACAGAAGGAATATCTTAAGTGTTTTATGAGGAAATGAGAAAGTTTGTAATTTGAAACAGAACGCCAGCTATACTAGCCCCACCCTACCACTCTCCCATTATCTAGACACTTACTTAAGTAGCTGGGTGCCGAGAATATGTGAAAAATTTATAAGTGGTACCATCTATTGAAAATTGTCTGAACTAGAAGTTTTTTCATTGAAAGGAAGAAATATCTTAACTGTTTTATCAAGAAATGAGAAAGTTTGTAATTTGAAAGAGAACGCCAGCTATACTAGCCCCACCCTACCACTCTCCCATTATCTAGACACTTACTTAAGTAGCTGGGTGCCGAGTATATGTGAAAAATTTATAAGTGGTGCCATCTATTGGAAATTGTCTGAACTAGAAGTTTTTTCATTGAACAGAAGGAATATCTTAAGTGTTTTATGAGGAAATGAGAAAGTTTGTAATTTGAAACAGAACGCCAGCTATACTAGCCCCACCCTACCACTCTCCCATTATCTAGACACTTACTTAAGTAGCTGGGTGCCGAATATATGTGAAAAATTTATAAGTGGTGCCATCTATTGGAAATTGTCTGAACTATAAATTTTTTCAATTGAACCGTAGGAATATGTTAACTGTTTTATGAGGAAATGAGAAAGTTTGTAATTTGAAACAGAACGCCAGCTATACTAGCCCCACCCTACCACTCTCCCATTATGTAGACACTTACTTAAGTAGCTGGATGCCGAGTATATGTGAAAAATTTATAAGTGGTGCCATCTATTGGAAATTGTCTAAACTATAAGTTTTTTCATTGAACAGAAGACATATCTTAACTGTTTTATGAGGAAATGAGAAAGTTTGTAATTTGATACAGAACGCCTGCTATACTAGCCCCGCCCCGCCCCTCTCCCATTATCTAGACACATACTTAAGTAGCTGGGTGCCGAGTATATGTGAAGAATTTATGAGTGGTGCCATCTATTGGAAATTGTCTGAGCTATAAGTTTTTTCATTGAACAGAAGAAATATGTTAACTGTTTTATGAGGAAATGAGAAAGTTTGTAATTTGATACAGAACGCCAGCTATACTAGCCCCACCCTACCACTCTCCCATTATCTAGACACATACTTAAGTAGATGGGTGCCGAGTATATGTGAAAAATTTATAAGTGGTTCCATCTATTGGAAATTGACTGAACTAGAAGTTTTTTCATTGAACAGAAGGAATATCTTGAGTGTTTTATGAGGAAATGAGAAAGTTTGTAATTCGAAACAGAACGCCAGCTATACTAGCCCCACCCTACCCCTCTCCCATTATCTAGACACTTACTTAAGTAGCTGGGTGCCGAGTATATGTGAAAAATTTATAAGTGGTGCCATCTATTGGAAATTGTCTGAACTAGAAGTTTTTTCATTGAACAGAAGGAATATCTTAAGTGTTTTATGAGGAAATGAGAAAGTTTGTAATTTGAAACAGAACGCCAGCTATACTAGCCCCACCCCACCACTCTCCCATTATCTAGACACTTACTTAAGTAGCTGGGTGCCGAGAATATGTGAAAAATTTATAAGTGGTACCATCTATTGAAAATTGTCTGAACTAGAAGTTTTTTCATTGAACAGAAGAAATATCTTAACTGTTTTATCAAGAAATGAGAAAGTTTGTAATTTGAAACAGAACGCCAGCTATACTAGCCCCACCCTACCACTCTCCCATTATCTAGACACTTACTTAAGTAGCTGGGTGCCGAGTATATGTGAAAAATTTATAAGTGGTGCCATCTATTGGAAATTGTCTGAACTATAAATTTTTTTAATTGAACCGAAGGAATATGTTAACTGTTTTATGAGGAAATGAGAAAGTTTGTAATTTGAAACAGAACGCCAGCTATACTAGCCCCGCCCTACCAGTCTCCCATTATCTAGACACTTACTTAAGTAGCTGGGTGCCGAGTATATGTGAAAAATTTATAAGTGGTGCCATCTATTGGAAATTGTCTGAACTAGAAGTTTTTTCATTGAACAGAAGGAATATCTTAAGTGTTTTATGAGGAAATGAGAAAGTTTGTAATTTGAAACAGAACGCCAGCTATACTAGCCCCACCCTACCACTCTCCCATTATCTAGACACTTACTTAAGTAGCTGGGTGCCGAGTATATGTGAAAAATTTATAAGTGGTGCCATCTATTGGAAATTGTCTGAACTATAAATTTTTTCAATTGAACCGTAGGAATATGTTAACTGTTTTATGAGGAAATGAGAAAGTTTGTAATTTGAAACAGAACGCCAGCTATACTAGCCCCACCCTACCACTCTCCCATTATGTAGACACTTACTTAAGTAGCTGGATGCCGAGTATATGTGAAAAATTTATAAGTGGTGCCATCTATTGGAAATTGTCTGAACTATAAGTTTTTTCATTGAACAGAAGACATATCTTAACTGTTTTATGAGGAAATGAGAAAGTTTGTAATTTGATACAGAACGCCTGCTATACTAGCCCCGCCCCGCCCCTCTCCCATTATCTAGACACATACTTAAGTAGCTGGGTGCCGAGTATATGTGAAGAATTTATGAGTGGTGCCATCTATTGGAAATTGTCTGAGCTATAAGTTTTTTCATTGAACAGAAGAAATATGTTAACTGTTTTATGAGGAAATGAGAAAGTTTGTAATTTGATACAGAACGCCTGCTATACTAGCCCCGCGTCGCCCCTCTCCCATTATCTAGACACATACTTAAGTAGCTGGGTGCCGAGTATATGTGAAGAATTTATGAGTGGTGCCATCTATTGGAAATTGTCTGAGCTATAAGTTTTTTCATTGAACAGAAGAAATATGTTAACTGTTTTATGAGGAAATGAGAAAGTTTGTAATTTGAAGCAGAACGCCAGCTATACTAGCCCCACCCTACCACTCTCCCATTATGTAGACACTTACTTAAGTAGCTGGGTGCCGAGTATATGTGAAAAATTTATAAGTGGTGCCATCTATTGGAAATTGTCTGAACTATAAGTTTTTTCATTGAACAGAAGACATATCTTAACTGTTTTATGAGGAAATGAGAAAGTTTGTAATTTGATACAGAACGCCTGCTATACTAGCCCCGCCCCGCCCCTCTCCCATTATCTAGACACATACTTAAGTAGCTGGGTGCCGAGTATATGTGAAGAATTTATGAGTGGTGCCATCTATTGGAAATTGTCTGAGCTATAAGTTTTTTCATTGAACAGAAGACATATCTTAACTGTTTTATGAGGAAATGAGAAACTTTGTAACTTGAAACAGAACGCCAGCTATACTAGCCCCACCCTGCCACTCTCCCATTATCTAGACACATACTTAAGTAGCTGGGTGCCGAGTATATGTGAAGAATTTATGAGTGGTGCCATCTATTTGAAATTTTCTGAGCTATAAGTTTTTTCATTGAACAGAAGAAATATGTTAACTGTTTTATGAGGAAATGAGAAAGTTTGTAATTTGAAGCAGAACGCCAGCTATACTAGCCCCACCCTACCACTCTCCCATTATCTAGACACTTACTTAAGTAGCTGGGTGCCGAGTATATGTGAAAAATTTATAAGTGGTGCCATCTATTGGAAATTGTCTGAACTATAAATTTTTTCAATTGAACCGTAGGAATATGTTAACTGTTTTATGAGGAAATGAGAAAGTTTGTAATTTGAAACAGAACGCCAGCTATACTAGCCCCACCCTACCACTCTCCCATTATGTAGACACTTACTTAAGTAGCTGGATGCCGAGTATATGTGAAAAATTTATAAGTGGTGCCATCTATTGGAAATTGTCTGAACTATAAGTTTTTTCATTGAACAGAAGACATATCTTAACTGTTTTATGAGGAAATGAGAAAGTTTGTAATTTGATACAGAACGCCTGCTATACTAGCCCCGCCCCGCCCCTCTCCCATTATCTAGACACATACTTAAGTAGCTGGGTGCCGAGTATATGTGAAGAATTTATGAGTGGTGCCATCTATTGGAAATTGTCTGAGCTATAAGTTTTTTCATTGAACAGAAGAAATATGTTAACTGTTTTATGAGGAAATGAGAAAGTTTGTAATTTGATACAGAACGCCTGCTATACTAGCCCCGCGTCGCCCCTCTCCCATTATCTAGACACATACTTAAGTAGCTGGGTGCCGAGTATATGTGAAGAATTTATGAGTGGTGCCATCTATTGGAAATTGTCTGAGCTATAAGTTTTTTCATTGAACAGAAGAAATATGTTAACTGTTTTATGAGGAAATGAGAAAGTTTGTAATTTGAAGCAGAACGCCAGCTATACTAGCCCCACCCTACCACTCTCCCATTATGTAGACACTTACTTAAGTAGCTGGGTGCCGAGTATATGTGAAAAATTTATAAGTGGTGCCATCTATTGGAAATTGTCTGAACTATAAGTTTTTTCATTGAACAGAAGACATATCTTAACTGTTTTATGAGGAAATGAGAAAGTTTGTAATTTGATACAGAACGCCTGCTATACTAGCCCCGCCCCGCCCCTCTCCCATTATCTAGACACATACTTAAGTAGCTGGGTGCCGAGTATATGTGAAGAATTTATGAGTGGTGCCATCTATTGGAAATTGTCTGAGCTATAAGTTTTTTCATTGAACAGAAGACATATCTTAACTGTTTTATGAGGAAATGAGAAACTTTGTAACTTGAAACAGAACGCCAGCTATACTAGCCCCACCCTGCCACTCTCCCATTATCTAGACACATACTTAAGTAGCTGGGTGCCGAGTATATGTGAAGAATTTATGAGTGGTGCCATCTATTTGAAATTTTCTGAGCTATAAGTTTTTTCATTGAACAGAAGAAATATGTTAACTGTTTTATGAGGAAATGAGAAAGTTTGTAATTTGAAGCAGAACGCCAGCTATACTAGCCCCACCCTACCACTCTCCAATTATCTAGACACTTACTTAAGTAGCTGGGTGGCGAGTATATGTGAAAAATTTATAAGTGGTGCCATCTATTGGAAATTGTCTGAACTATAAGTTTTTTCATTGAACAGAAGACATATCTTAACTGTTTTATGAGGAAATGAGAAAGTTTGTAATTTGATACAGAACGCCTGCTATACTAGCCCCGTCCCGCCCTTCTCCCATTATCTAGACACATACTTAAGTAGCTGGGTGCCGAGTATATGTGAAGAATTTATGAGTGGTGCCATCTATTGGAAATTGTCTGAGCTATAAGTTTTTTCATTGAACAGAAGGAATATCTTAAGTGTTTTATGAGGAAATGAGAAAGTTTGTAATTTGAAACAGAACGCCAGCTATACTAGCCCCACCCTGCCACTCTCCCATTATCTAGACACTTACTTAAGTAGCTGGGTGCCGAGTATATGTGAAAAATTTATAAGTGGTGCCATCTATTGGAAATTGTCTAAACTAGAAGTTTTTTCATTGAACAGAAGGAATATCTTAAGTGTTTTATGAGGAAATGAGAAAGTTTGTAATTTGAAACAGAACGCCAGCTATACTAGCCCCACCCTACCACTCTCCCATTATCTAGACACTTACTTAAGTAGCTGGGTGCCGAGTATATGTGAAAAATTTATAAGTGGTGCCATCTATTGGGAATTGTCTGAACTAGAAGTTTTTTCATTGAACAGAAGGAATATCTTAAGTGTTTTATGAGGAAATGAGAAAGTTTGTAATTTGAAACAGAACGCCAGCTATACTAGCCCCACCCTACCACTCTCCCATTATCTAGACACTTACTTAAGTAGCTGGGTGCCGAGAATATGTGAAAAATTTATAAGTGGTACCATCTATTTGAAAATTGTCTGAACTAGAAGTTTTTTCATTGAACAGAAGAAATATCTTAACTGTTTTATCAAGAAATGAGAAAGTTTGTAATTTGAAACAGAACGCCAGCTATACTAGCCCCACCCTACCACTCTCCCATTATCTAGACACTTACTTAAGTAGCTGGGTGCCGAGTATATGTGAAAAATTTATAAGTGGTGCCATCTATTGGAAATTGTCTGAACTAGAAGTTTTTTCATTGAACAGAAGGAATATCTTAAGTGTTTTATGAGGAAATGAGAAAGTTTGTAATTTGAAACAGAACGCCAGCTATACTAGCCCCACCCTACCACTCTCCCATTATCTAGACACTTACTTAAGTAGCTGGGTGCCGAGTATATGTGAAAAATTTATAAGTGGTTCCATCTATTGGAAATTGACTGAACTAGAAGTTTTTTCATTGAACAGAAGGAATATCTTGAGTGTTTTATGAGGAAATGAGAAAGTTTGTAATTCGAAACAGAACGCCAGCTATACTAGCCCCACCCTGCCACTCTCCCATTATCTAGACACTTACTTAAGTAGCTGGGTGCCGAGTATATGTGAAAAATTTATAAGTGGTGCCATCTATTGGAAATTGTCTGAACTATAAATTTTTTTAATTGAACCGAAGGAATATGTTAACTGTTTTATGAGGAAATGAGAAAGTTTGTAATTTGAAACAGAACGCCAGCTATACTAGCCCCGCCCTACCACTCTCCCATTATCTAGACACTTACTTAAGTAGCTGGGTGCCGAGTATATGTGAAAAATTTATAAGTGGTGCCATCTATTGGAAATTGTCTGAACTAGAAGTTTTTTCATTGAACAGAAGGAATATCTTAAGTGTTTTATGAGGAAATGAGAAAGTTTGTAATTTGAAACAGAACGCCAGCTATACTAGCCCCACCCTACCACTCTCCCATTATCTAGACACTTACTTAAGTAGCTGGGTGCCGAGTATATGTGAAAAATTTATAAGTGGTGCCATCTATTGGAAATTGTCTGAACTATAAATTTTTTCAATTGAACCGTAGGAATATGTTAACTGTTTTATGAGGAAATGAGAAAGTTTGTAATTTGAAACAGAACGCCAGCTATACTAGCCCCACCCTACCACTCTCCCATTATGTAGACACTTACTTAAGTAGCTGGATGCCGAGTATATGTGAAAAATTTATAAGTGGTGCCATCTATTGGAAATTGTCTGAACTATAAGTTTTTTCATTGAACAGAAGACATATCTTAACTGTTTTATGAGGAAATGAGAAAGTTTGTAATTTGATACAGAACGCCTGCTATACTAGCCCCGCCCCGCCCCTCTCCCATTATCTAGACACATACTTAAGTAGCTGGGTGCCGAGTATATGTGAAGAATTTATGAGTGGTGCCATCTATTGGAAATTGTCTGAGCTATAAGTTTTTTCATTGAACAGAAGAAATATGTTAACTGTTTTATGAGGAAATGAGAAAGTTTGTAATTTGATACAGAACGCCTGCTATACTAGCCCCGCGTCGCCCCTCTCCCATTATCTAGACACATACTTAAGTAGCTGGGTGCCGAGTATATGTGAAGAATTTATGAGTGGTGCCATCTATTGGAAATTGTCTGAGCTATAAGTTTTTTCATTGAACAGAAGAAATATGTTAACTGTTTTATGAGGAAATGAGAAAGTTTGTAATTTGAAGCAGAACGCCAGCTATACTAGCCCCACCCTACCACTCTCCCATTATCTAGACACTTACTTAAGTAGCTGGGTGCCGAGTATATGTGAAGAATTTATAAGTGGTGCCATCTATTGGAAATTGTCTGAACTATAAATTTTTTCATTGAACAGAAGACATATCTTAACTGTTTTATGAGGAAATGAGAAAGTTTGTAACTTGAAACAGAACGCCAGCTATACTAGCCCCACCCTGCCACTCTCACATTATCTAGACACATACTTAAGTAGCTGGGTGCCGAGTATATGTGAAAAATTTATAAGTGGTTCCATCTATTGGAAATTGACTGAACTAGAAGTTTTTTCATTGAACAGAAGGAATATCTTGAGTGTTTTATGAGGAAATGAGAAAGTTTGTAATTCGAAACAGAACGCCAGCTATACTAGCCCCACCCTACCCCTCTCCCATTATCTAGACACTTACTTAAGTAGCTGGGTGCCGAGTATATGTGAAAAATTTATAAGTGGTGCCATCTATTGGAAATTGTCTGAACTAGAAGTTTTTTCATTGAACAGAAGGAATATCTTAAGTGTTTTATGAGGAAATGAGAAAGTTTGTAATTTGAAACAGAACGCCAGCTATACTAGCCCCGCCCTACCACTCTCCCATTATCTAGACACTTACTTAAGTAGCTGGGTGCCGAGTATATGTGAAAAATTTATAAGTGGTGCCATCTATTGGAAATTGTCTGAACTAGAAGTTTTTTCATTGAACAGAAGGAATATCTTAAGTGTTTTATGAGGAAATGAGAAAGTTTGTAATTTGAAACAGAACGCCAGCTATACTAGCCCCACCCTACCACTCTCCCATTATCTAGACACTTACTTAAGTAGCTGGGTGCCGAGAATATGTGAAAAATTTATAAGTGGTACCATCTATTTGAAAATTGTCTGAACTAGAAGTTTTTTCATTGAACAGAAGAAATATCTTAACTGTTTTATCAAGAAATGAGAAAGTTTGTAATTTGAAACAGAACGCCAGCTATACTAGCCCCACCCTACCACTCTCCCATTATCTAGACACTTACTTAAGTAGCTGGGTGCCGAGTATATGTGAAAAATTTATAAGTGGTGCCATCTATTGGAAATTGTCTGAACTAGAAGTTTTTTCATTGAACAGAAGGAATATCTTAAGTGTTTTATGAGGAAATGAGAAAGTTTGTAATTTGAAACAGAACGCCAGGTATACTAGCCCCACCCTACCACTCTCCCATTATCTAGACACTTACTTAAGTAGCTGGGTGCCGAGTATATGTGAAAAATTTATAAGTGGTTCCATCTATTGGAAATTGACTGAACTAGAAGTTTTTTCATTGAACAGAAGGAATATCTTGAGTGTTTTATGAGGAAATGAGAAAGTTTGTAATTCGAAACAGAACGCCAGCTATACTAGCCCCACCCTACCCCTCTCCCATTATCTAGACACTTACTTAAGTAGCTGGGTGCCGAGTATATGTGAAGAATTTATAAGTGGTGCCATCTATTGGAAATTGTCTGAACTATAAGTTTTTTCAATTGAACCGTAGGAATATGTTAACTGTTTTATGAGGAAATGAGAAAGTTTGTAATTTGAAACAGAACGCCAGCTATACTAGCCCCACCCTACCACTCTCCCATTATGTAGACACTTACTTAAGTAGCTGGATGCCGAGTATATGTGAAAAATTTATAAGTGGTGCCATCTATTGGAAATTGTCTGAACTATAAGTTTTTTCATCGAACAGAAGACATATCTTAACTGTTTTATGAGGAAATGAGAAAGTTTGTAATTTGATACAGAACGCCTGCTATACTAGCCCCGCCCCGCCCCTCTCCCATTATCTAGACACATACTTAAGTAGCTGGGTGCCGAGTATATGTGAAGAATTTATGAGTGGTGCCATCTATTGGAAATTGTCTGAGCTATAAGTTTCTTCATTGAACAGAAGAAATATGTTAACTGTTTTATGAGGAAATGAGAAAGTTTGTAATTTGATACAGAACGCCTGCTATACTAGCCCCGCGTCGCCCCTCTCCCATTATCTAGACACATACTTAAGTAGCTGGGTGCCGAGTATATGTGAAGAATTTATGAGTGGTGCCATCTATTGGAAATTGTCTGAGCTATAAGTTTTTTCATTGAACAGAAGAAATATGTTAACTGTTTTATGAGGAAATGAGAAAGTTTGTAATTTGAAGCAGAACGCCAGCTATACTAGCCCCACCCTACCACTCTCCCATTATCTAGACACTTACTTAAGTAGCTGGGTGCCGAGTATATGTGAAGAATTTATAAGTGGTGCCATCTATTGGAAATTGTCTGAACTATAAATTTTTTCATTGAACAGAAGACATATCTTAACTGTTTTATGAGGAAATGAGAAAGTTTGTAATTTGATACAGAACGCCTGCTATACTAGCCCCACCCTACCACTCTCCCATTATCTAGACACATACTTAAGTAGCTGGGTGCCGAGTATATGTGAAGAATTTATGAGTGGTGCCATCTATTGGAAATTGTCTGAGCTATAAGTTTTTTCATTGAACAGAAGAAATATGTTAACTGTTTTATGAGGAAATGAGAAAGTTTGTAATTTGAAGCAGAACGCCAGTTATACTAGCCCCACCCTACCACTCTCCCATTATTAGACACTTACTTAAGTAGCTGGGTGCCGAGTATATGTGAAGAATTTATAAGTGGTGCCATCTATTGGAAATTGTCTGAACTATAAATTTTTTCATTGAACAGAAGACATATCTTAACTGTTTTATGAAGAAATAAGAAAGTTTGTAACTTGAAACAGAACGCCAGCTATACTAGCCCCACCCTGCCACTCTCCCATTATCTAGACACATACTTAAGTAGCTGGGTGCCGAGTATATGTGAAGAATTTATGAGTGGTGCCATCTATTGGAAATTGTCTGAGCTATAAGTTTTTTCATTGAACAGAAGAAATATGTTAACTGTTTTATGAGGAAATGAGAAAGTTTGTAATTTGAAACAGAACGCCAGCTATACTAGCCCCACCCTACCACTCTCCCATTATCTAGACACTTACTTAAGTAGCTGGGTGGCGAGTATATGTGAAAAATTTATAAGTGGTGCCATCTATTGGAAATTGTCTGAACTAGAAGTTTTTTCATTGAACAGAAGGAATATCTCAAGTGTTTTATGAGGAAATGAGAAAGTTTGTAATTTGAAACAGAACGCCAGCTATACTAGCCCCACCCAACCACTCTCCCATTATCTAGACACTTACTTAAGTAGCTGGGTGCCGAGAATATGTGAAAAATTTATAAGTGGTACCATCTATTGAAAATTGTCTGAACTAGAAGTTTTTTCATTGAACAGAAGAAATATCTTAACTGTTTTATCAAGAAATGAGAAAGTTTGTAATTTGAAACAGAGCGCCAGCTATACTAGCCCCACCCTGCCACTCTCCCATTATCTAGACACTTACTTAAGTAGCTGGGTGCCGAGAATATGTGAAAAATTTATAAGTGGTACCATCTATTGAAAATTGTCTGAACTAGAAGTTTTTTCATTGAACAGAAGAAATATCTTAACTGTTTTATCAAGAAATGAGAAAGTTTGTAATTTGAAACAGAACGCCAGCTATACTAGCTCCACCCTACCACTCTCCCATTATCTAGACACTTACTTAAGTAGCTGGGTGCCGAGTATATGTGAAAAATTTATAAGTGGTACATCTATGGGAAATTGTCTGAACTATAAGTTTTTTCATTGAACAGAAGGAATATCTTAAGTGTTTTATGAGGAAATGAGAAAGTTTGTAATTTGAAACAGAACGCCAGCTATACTAGCCCCACCCTGCCACTCTCCCATTATCTAGACACTTACTTAAGTAGCTGGGTGCCAAGTATATGTGAAAAATTTATAAGTGGTGCCATCTATTGGAAATTGTCTGAACTAAAAGTTTTTTCATTGAACAGAAGGAATATCTTGACTGTTTTATGAGGAAATGAGAAAGTTTGTAATTTGAAACAGAACGCCAGCTATACTAGCCCCACCCTACCACTCTCCCATTATGTAGACACTTACTTAAGTAGCTGGGTGCCGAGTATATGTGAAAAATTTATAAGTGGTGCCATCTATTGGAAATTGTCTGAACTATAAGTTTTTTCATTGAACAGAAGACATATCTTAACTGTTTTATGAGGAAATGAGAAAGTTTGTAATTTGATACAGAACGCCTGCTATACTAGCCCCGCCCCGCCCCTCTCCCATTATCTAGACACATACTTAAGTAGCTGGGTGCCGAGTATATGTGAAGAATTTATGAGTGGTGCCATCTATTGGAAATTGTCTGAGCTATAAGTTTTTTCATTGAACAGAAGACATATCTTAACTGTTTTATGAGGAAATGAGAAAGTTTGTAACTTGAAACAGAACGCCAGCTATACTAGCCCCACCCTGCCACTCTCCCATTATCTAGACACATACTTAAGTAGCTGGGTGCCGAGTATATGTGAAGAATTTATGAGTGGTGCCATTTATTGGAAATTGTCTGAGCTATAAGTTTTTTCATTGAACAGAAGAAATATGTTAACTGTTTTATGAGGAAATGAGAAAGTTTGTAATTTGAAGCAGAACGCCAGCTATACTAGCCCCACCCTACCACTATCCCATTATCTAGACACTTACTTAAGTAGCTGGGTGGCGAGTATATGTGAAGAATTTATAAGTGGTGCCATCTATTGGAAATTGTCTGAACTATAAGTTTTTTCATTGAACAGAAGACATATCTTAACTGTTTTGAGGAAATGAAAAAGTTTGTAATTTGAAACAGAACGCCAGCTATACTAGCCCCACCCTACCACTCTCCCATTATCTAGACACTTACTTAAGTAGGCTTGGTGCCGAGTATATGTAAAAAATTTATAAGTGGTGCCTGTCTGAACTAATAATTATCTAGACGCTTACTTAAGTAGCTTAATTTAAATTTAAGGCAACAGAAGCAATTGGAAGAGATCGAAGTCGTGATAGAAAAATTGGTGGAACAAGTAAAGTTGCTGCTTCAAAAATTGGAATTAATGGATAGTGTAACGAGAGTGGAAATTTGAGGAAAATAAAAAGCCAAATAAAAATGTAACATTGTATTTATATAATACGTGATTTTTATAATACAAACGGAAGAAAAAAATTATGTACAAATATTTTTCTACTAATCAACAGATTCATAAAACGTTTCAGTCAGAAATATTTTTTATTTAAATAATTATAGTGGTAAATTGCAATTATAATATCTTATAAAATAATATATTGAGATATATATGTACAGGTTGTCCCAACTACGACGATAACGGGCCATCTTATATAGTAAAATACAATTTAGGAAAATTATAAGAATTTTAGCGGAAATAAATAATATTTATGTGATGAGCATTTCAATACGTATCACAAAATGTTTGTAGTTTAAATTATATTTAAAACAAAATGTATTTTCATAAAGTCGATCATTTTATACAATTTTATGATTATTATTTAATGATCTCGAAACTGGGTTTGGGACAAAATTTTTTATAAACATCAACATTAAAAAAAATTGTTCTAATTTCGACATTCACAAATATAATACTGAAAATGTAGTTAAAATACTGATAAAATAAAAGCTACCGAATGACCAGATGAAAATACACCAAATTTATAGAAAGTTATAGTCTGTTCATAAATAAAGTTGGCAAAATCTTTATAATATTCAATTTTAAAAATTATAAAATTTAGGATTTGTATAAAGAGTTTAGGATATCGGTAAAAAATCCATTTATTCAAATGTAAATTAGAGTTTTACATAAAAAAATATTTCGGTTCTATTCTGAACAGACTATAGAACGCAGATATTATCAACATTTTTGCCCAATATTAATTTTACCACGTATATTATCAGATAAATAGAAGTTTTATTAAAAATAAAAACAAGTTACAGCAAAATAAGTCTCTCCATCACAGTGGAGCAATATGTGAATAATTCACAGAACTCAAGTCAATAAATTTAATTCCAATCTCAAAATTATTATTTTCAACTGTAGCACTAGTCAAAGTAGTCGCATAACCTCAAAATAGTCACTTTCAAGTCATCTATTAGTTATCTAAACTTCAGTAAATGTTTGATCCTCTCCACATTAGTCAAACAGTAATTGTTAACTAAAAGAGACTCGTTTATCGCAGTCACTATTTAACTAAGCTTTAGCAAACAAATGAAATCCTCTCCACACTCTTCCAACGGTCATTGTTAAACTCTGATATTAGTTAACCAAATAAAAGTAGTAGAATAACCTCAAAATAGTCACTTCTAAGTTAACGATTAATTAACTGAGCTTCAGCAATTGATGGAAATCCTCTCCATAGTCTTCAAACAGTCATAGTTAGCTCTAGCATTAGTTAACCAATGCAAAATAGTAGGATAACCTCAAAATAGTCACTTCCAAGTCATTCATTAGTTAACAAAGCTTCAGCAAATGATCGAAATCCTCTATCCAGTCTTTAAACGGTCATTGCTCACCAAAAGAGTGAAGTTTAACACATGCACTGTACAAAATAATCTCTGGATCCTTAATCTGCGTGGAATATCTAAAGAGACAGTTAACTGAGTCGAAATTCCGCTACTCTAACTTAGTTGGTAAGTGCCTGAATTGAAAGTTGGGAATTAAGAGATGTAGTGGAGCTTCGTATTCGCCTGAAGAAGCCATTTTCGTTAAAAAAAATAATTTCGGAAGCCTTACTAAATCCCCAGAAATTTATTCGCAATCAGGCCATTGTAAAATTTCTGATAATCTGTCTAAAATCATATTCAACCACATTAGTTTCTGCAAAATTGAATATTGAGCAAAAAAATTTCAATAAAGAAACGTTACCAAATAAAAAAAATAAGTTTACGTTAATTATTATAGTCTGGAAAATTGAGTACAAAAGTACTATATAATCGTCTACCTTGTCATACGAACCTGACAAGTGACATGTTCAGCCGGACTGAATCGGTTTTCCGATTGTTCTTGTTCTCTTCCATGTATTGATGATTCCAGAGAATGTCTTTTCACAGGTTTATTCGGCAATGTAAACAAACAGCAGGTTCGGATTAACTCTGGCGTTTCTCACTATAGAATTAATGTTATTTACATTTTTGTTATTTTTTATTTGATAACGTCTCTATATATGAAAACACATGTAAACAAATTACATTCTTTTTGTTATTAAATGATTTTCCACTTAACCACTTATCTGCATATTACTTATCACAGTCATACACAGCAAATTTAAAATAAAATTGAATATTTTATATTTCCAATAAGAAGGTTTTTATTTATCCGTGTAAATAATAAAGGGGGACAATTAAAAGAAAACAAAATTGTTGATTAGCGAATTTTTAAAATTCAAGTAGAATAATTGGAAATATTAAATATATCGCAACATTTTTTCGGAATAATAAAATTATAATATGTATAAAAAATAAATAAAACCAATTAAAAGATTGGATACACTTTGCAAAAGTAAATGCTTGACCAAAAACAAAGATTTGACCATACCAAAAACCCAAAACCTCATATTTTCTTAGAGAAAGTGGTTTTCGCCTTTATATAGGATTTTAAACCGTCCGGCAATAATTCCGGTACGTGTGAAACTGGCTTAATAAAATAACCAGTTAAGCGTTTATTTATAGATAAAAATAGAAAAAGATCGGTAGAATTGAAGAAAAATAAAAGAAAATTGTGTTTGTTGATAATAAAAATAATAATGAAATTAATAAAAATATTGTTTAAAAAAATTTGTAAAAAGAACAAAAAAATCTAGCGTACAAAAAATAAGAACTGAATTTATTTTAGTTACAGATTTGACCATTCCAAAAAAAACCAAAAAAGTCGTACCCTAAAATCTACCTTTCTACCCTCGATAAAGTGAGGTTATTTTATTTCAGAAGATATTTTTTAAATTCTCGACTAAATATCTCTTAATAATGTAGTTACGACACAGAACGGTTTCACCTACATGGTTCTCGTCTTTATATACGATTTTAAACCGTGCGGCAATAATTCCGGTAAGTGTGAAACTAGCTTGACAATAAAATAAACAGTCGAACAAGTTTTTTTATGAATAAAAATGGAAATTTGTCAGTAGAATTGGAGAAAAAAATAAAACTGAGATCGTTAATGGTAAATCAAGAAGATCTACCTACCGTATTTATACAAAATTATTCAATAAAAACACTAAAAAAAAATTTAACACAACAATAGCAAAAAGCTAGCGTACATAAAATAAGAACTTAATTGATTTTGATCACAAGTATGACTATTCCAAAAACCCAAAAAAGTCTTACTCCAAAATCTAACCCCCCTACCCTCATGTTGACCTCGAGAAAGTGAGGTTATTTTATATCTGAAGATATTTTGTTAATTCTTGAATACATAACCGTTTTAATAATGTAGTTACGAAAGAAAACGGTTTCATCTACACGGTTTTCGCCTTAATATACGAATTTAAACCGTCCGGCAAAAATTCCGGTACGTTTGAAACTAGCTTAACAAAATAACCCGTTGTTTTTTACGGATAAAAATAGAAATTGAGCAGTAGAATTGAAGAAAAAACAAAACTATAGTCGTTGATGATAAATCCAATTAGAATCAATAAAATAACTATAAAAAATTGTAAAAAAAATAGCGTGCATAAAATAAGAACTAAATTGGTTTTAATCACAGGAACGACTATTCAAAAAACCCAAAAAAGTCTTACTCCAAAATGTATCCCCTCTACTCTAATGTTGACCTCGAGAAAGTGAGGTTATTTTATTTCTGAAGATATTATGTAATTTCTTGAATACATTATTTTTTAATAATGTAGTTACGAAACAAAACGGTTTCATCTACATGGTTTTCGCCTTAATATTCGATTTTAAACCGTCCGGCAAAAATTCCTGTACGTTTGAAACTAGCTTAACAATAAAATAACCAGATGGGTTAGTTTTTTATCAATAAAAGAGATATAAAAAAACTGTGAAAAAAATAGAAAAAATGTATGGTACAAAAAAATCGTACCTACTCTCTCTGCCTTCATATTGACCTCGAGAAAGTGAGGATTTCGTTTATGAAGATTTTAAACCGTCCGGCAAAAATGCCGGTACGTATGAAACTAGCTTTACAATAAAAATAAACATCTGAGTTAGTTATTTATAAATAAAAAAATTGTTAAACAAATTGAAAAAAGCTAGCGTACAAATTAGTCGTTCCTTCCCATTATACCTTCATATTGACCTCGAGAAAGTGAGGTTATTTCGTTTATGAAGATATTTTAGAAAATTTTTAAATAATGGAATTACGAAACAAAATGGTTTCACATACATAGTTCTCGGTTTTATATAAGATTTTAAACCGTCCGGCAAAAATTCCGGTACGTATGAAACTAGCTTAACAATAAAAATAACCAGCTGGGTTACTTTTTTATAAATAAAAAAATTGTGAAACAAATAGTAAAACGCTAGCATACAAAAAAAGTCGTTCCTTCCCTTTCTACCTTCATATTGACCTCGAGGTTATTTCGGGTCTGAAGATAATTTGTAAATTCTCGAATAAATATCCCTTTTAATAATGTAGTTACGAAACAAAACGGTTTCACCTACATGATTTTAAACCGTGCGGCAATAATTCCGGTATATGTGAAACTAGCTTAACAATAAAATAACCAGTGGAATATTGTATGAATAAAAAATAGAAAATGGTCAGTAGAATTAAAGAAAAAACGAAAATGTTTGTTGAAAGTAAATCGAGAAAGTGAAGTTATTTTGTTTCTGAAGATATTTTGAAAATTCTCGAATACGTATCTCATTTAATAATGTAGTTACGAAACAAAACGGTTTCACCTACACGGTTTTCTCTTTTATATACGATCTTAAACTGTCCGGCAATAATTCCGGTACGTGTGAAACTAGCTTAACAATAAAATAACCAGTGGGATTTTTCATGGATAAAAAATAGAAAATACTCAGTAGAATTAAAAAAAAACGAAAATATGTTAGCTGAGAATAAATCGAGAAAAACCACTTCGAGAAAGTGAAGTTATTTTGTTTCTGAAGATATTTTGTAAACTCTCTGAGACGTATCTCTTTTAATAATGTAGTTACGAAGCAAAAAAGGTTTCACCTATACAGTTCTCGCTTTTATATACGATTTTAAACCGTCCGGCAATAATTCCTGTACGTGTGAAACTAGCCTAATCATAAAATTACGATTTGAGCGTTTTTTATGTATAAAAATAGAAATTTATCAGTAGAATTTAAAAAAAAACCTTGATTACATATCCCTTTTAATAATGTAGTGACCGAACAAAATGGTTTCACTTATATGGTTTTCGTCTTTATATACGATTTAAAACCGTCCGGCAATAATTACGGTACGCGTGAAACAAGCTTAACAATAAAAATAACCAATTGAACGGTTATGGATAAATATAGGAATTGATCAGTGGAATTGATAATTTGTTGATAATTAAATTAATAAAAAAATTGTTGAAAATAATTGTGAATAAAATGAAAAAAAAATGCTTACAAAAAATAAGAATTGAATTTATTTTAGTCACAGGTTTGACTAATTCCAAAAACCTAAAAATCTAACCAATCTACCCTCATATTGTCCTCGAAAAAGTGACGTTCTTTGGTTTATACAGATATTTTTGTAAATTCTTAAATCAACATCCTTTTTAATACTGTAGCTACGAAACAAAACGGTTTCACCAACAGTTCTGGGTTTTATACACGATTTTCAACCGTCCGGCAATAACTCCGGTACGTGTGAAACTAGCTTAATAAAATAACCAATTGAGTGTTTATTTATAGATAAAAATAGAAAAAGATCAGTAGAATTGAAGAAAAAGAAAATTGTTTGTTGTTAATAAAAATTCATAATTAAATAAAAAAAATTTGAATAAAATTAAATGAAAATTTTTTGAATAAAATTACAAGAATTTAGCATACATAAATTAAGAACTGAATTTATTTTAATCACGCATTTGATTATGCCAAAACATAAAACAGTCGTACCTACCCTCTCTACCTTCGTATTGACCACGAGAAAGTGAGGTTATTTCATTTCTAAAGATATTTTGTAAATTCTCAAAAACATATTCCTTGTAATAATGTAGTAACGGAATAAAATGGTTCCACTTACAAGGTTTTCGTTTTTATATACGATTTTAAACCGTCCGGCATTAATTCCGGTTCGTGTGAAACAAGCTTAACAATACAAATAACCAGTTTAATAAAGTTTGTTAAATTTGCAATTATTGTGTTTTTATCCATGTTTAGTGTGTTTCTAGAAGGTCAAATTTTTGTTTGTGGACAACAAATTTTAAATGCCGCGGACTTGAGATTTGGAAAACGTAATTTTATAAAAGCACAGAGTATTTTCTTCTCAATTTCATAATTATATACAAACGAAAAAAATATTTGATCGAAAGGCGAAATATATAAATAATTATCATACATTCCACATAAAAATATATCATATTACATTGCTCCTACAATTTTTTTTAAATATATCAATTATATAGGTATATATATATATACGATAAATAGGAGTCGCATTTTTCAGTTCCGTGATATATGTACAACAAGCACCGATTCATAAAGTCCTGTCAACAACAACGACAAAAAAAACTCAACCGGTTTTCGCCCTACCGTCCGGCAATTATTCCGGTGCGTGTGGAACTAGCTTAAGAACAAAAATAGGCTGATGAGAGTAGGGCGAATAAAAAACGGGTTTTTTATCGTTTTGAATTATATATAAAGATATTTTTACTCAAGTGAAACATTCCAGTACTAGAAGACGTTATTTTTCGCGCGATTTTTTACCGTTTCCCAACATTTTAGCTGATCGGAATTACGTTATGTAGAAGAATAAAATGAAGTAAATATTTTGAAAAATTACTTTTGTCCACACCTTGTATACAAACGTTTTTTTTATTACTGGATAGATTTTGAAAATTTGAGTTTTAATACGTAATAGTAATTGCTGATAATGGTTACTGTATACATTCCAAATCAAAATGCAGCGTATGTTACGAGGGGCGATCAGAAAGTATGTAATAAATTCAAAATATCGAAATTATTTTCCGAGGGCAGCGTATAATTGAAAAAAAAAATGGAATGTTAACCTAAAAATCGTATCATTATAAACTTTTATATTCACTTTAAAAATAAAAGCATTCAAGCCACTACTATCCTGATGAAACCCCTATATTCACGTAATAGGCCACGAGGCGCCCTCTGTTAGCAATAAAACGCCAATAAAAAATATCCATACAGAAATTAATTTTTTCCTAAAAAATCCGACATCAGCTGTCCTTCCAGAGAATCGCATTCGGCCAAATCTTCCCCGTTATGGAACATACTGGAAGCCATGTTCGTATCGATGCTATCGTAAAATTCGTCTCCCTCGTTCTGAAGATGGCCCGTATTCCACAGAAACGTATTGGCGGTGTGGAAACGAAAACTCACCGTCGCACTATCGGTGACGGAGCGTTGGACGAAATTATTTTTATCCAGCGAATCTGGATAAGCGATTTCTAATTCTCGATCCAGAGTTATGTCCAGATCGGGATCGCTATTATACGAAGAGAGAATCCATGCTGACGGAGATCTTCCTCTTGCTAAATTTGAGTCTTGAATCTGTAAAAGATACAACTAGATTATTTTATAAACAGATCTCTTCCTCTTTTTTGTCCCAATAAAATTCTTATTTAGTTAAAACATTCACCATATAGAACGGATTTACTCCCAAGGGAATATTTATGTTTGACAAGACAAAAATTTGAAAATAAATCAAAATAAAACCTAGAACTGGAAGATACAACGTATTTATTTGATTTAAATTAATAAACATATTTTATAAATAAAAAATAAATTGTGAATAAAATTAAAAATGCCAGCGTACATATGCGTACAAAAATATATAAATTTAAAAGAATAATATTGTAATAAGCACAAATATGGCAAGGAATTTAAGGGCACCCTATAAATAAAAATTATAATCAAATACATTTCAGACCAAAAAAAACGCGATACAAATGTTTAAAGCGACCCAGTTTTCAGTTATTGTAGGCAGTTAAAAATTCCCAATTTTGTCACGCATACCAAAACACCGATGTTTACGAACACCATAAAATGCAGACGAATTATGCAATTATTATAGAGAAATTAGAACAGCAATTAAGGATAACCTTCAACAATCAAAAACACAAAACATAGAGAAACAAGGACGAGTTAGGTGACACATCGAAAAAACAGCAACGTGTGCTGAAATGGCATAATCCCAGAGACCCCGTGATAAATACAAGAAAAAACGAGGCAGAGCGGCAGTACGGGTCTTCTAGTGGTTGTTGATATACGACAGCACGCGTTTCGACAGTGCGCGTTCAGTGATTTTCGCGGAGTGCTGGAATCACAGATAGCTGATCAGACCTCATCTCCCGTCGACCGATCGTAAAAATCCCGACGCCGATTTTGCGTGGTGAAACGATAGATCCAGAGTTTCCAAACCGTAAGTTTTGAATCTGAAAACCTTTTTTTATTTTATTTTGGGGAAAACTATATTATTTTTTTGTGTCTAATTATCCGTCCAGCCATATAAGTGCTATACTGAAACTTGAGCCGTATATTACTTTAATTAGAGAGTATTATAGATAGTAGAATTTTTCAGTTTGTTATACAATTTTATTTAGGGATTTACGAGGGGTACACCCGCTAAACATGAGCTATATATATAACAATATATATATATATATATATATATATATATATATATATATATATATATATATATATATATATATAACAATATATATATATATATATTGTTATATATTCAATCTTATAATTGTAATTGCCCGCGTTGGGTGACAATTTGATATACTATACTATACCTTTAATGAATGGATATATGAATATAACACTATGAAATATTATTTGTCAACGTTTTACAATATGTGATTGTAGCGACACTATTGCACACACACCTTTAGCAGCGTATGCAACATATTTCAATTTTGACAGTAGTGGTCAAACAATGCCCGGCTATGATTAATATTAATTTTGTATTTAGAAAGATGAATTTATTCACAATCGACTTAATCACTCTTGTCTCAGGGTGGGATCAAATTGTTTAAAAAATAATAATTCAAATTTTATAATGTTAACGTATTCTCCAAATTAAATATTACTCTATTATTCAGAATCTCGAGTAACTGTTTATTCAATATTATAAAAGGCACTTTAATTATCTTTGAATGAATACCACAATGAGTTGGAATCAAAATTATATATTATACTATCAGATAACAAATTTCAAAAAATTATTATTCCCCAAAAATATCATAAAAGCACAAAGATCGTATTTTCTACTAACCTTAAAATTAGAACAACCTATATGCTAGAAAACAACCTAATTAAATATTTTTACCAAAAGTTCAAATCGTCGAATGTACACTTGACGTGTAAAAATGTCAAATAACACAATCGAAATTGTCTATTCAAAAAATTTCTTCGCTAGATGTAAAATTTCATATATATAACGTTAATTTTGTTTTAATTCAAAACTATCCTATAGATGCATCTATTTTAAATTTATTCAAAAGGCCTGTTAATTCTCGAGAAATAATTAAAAAAACCGAAGTTGAGTCACCAACTAGGAACAGGAACAACTCGTACTTATTCTAAACGACTGGATACTTTCTAAATATATAATTTAGAAAACCGGAACCACTTACACTATATACGATGCAATTGAATAATTGAATAATTTCTATTATATTCTCAAACAAATGAGACAACGCTAAATGTGATGTTGTCTCGTGGGGGTTTCAAATTCAACTAACTAAACTTTGTTCAAATAAAAAAAATCTCTTCTCCTGTGGTTACGAGATTTTCTTGTTTTAAAAAAAATACTAATTTATATTTCCCAATAACAAAGAGAGATTTTGAATTCTTTTATTACAATTGTAAGTCTGCTATTTCCCAAATCGTAATATGATCTATCTATCATTAGATATATTCTGCATCAATGTAATCAGAAATTAAAATGTCAAATTTGATATATATACCGAATCCTTCAAAATTATTGATTCTACATATAATACAGTGTGTATCGAAAGTATTGCATACAAATATAAATAATTTTCCTTATTTTAATGTTTCTTTTAAATTTCAAATAGAGGAACTGTATTAATATATATATATATATATATATATATATATATATATATACTCTTAAGCTCTTAAAACGTCTCGTTAAACAATAATAAAATTAAATATTTAAGCTATTTAGAAAAACTTTGCAAAGCAACAAATACTATTAAATTAAAAACGTCAATTTTTTGACAACTAACCAGAGGCGGACTGAAAAATTTTCAATATTTAAATGTGAAATAATAATTTTGGTATTTATTTAATTTATCCGTCAAAATTAATTTACACCCAAACAAAATTAATATGGCTATGTAGCCAATGTCAATGCCTTTCAAACGAGATATCACTTGCCATAAGGTCCTATTTAAAATTATTGGCCAGAGTGGCACTGTGACGTCATCTATTACTATTACGTCACCTGTTACCATTCGTAGAGAAGTTTACAAAACTTTATTTTCACCCTCCAAATTTTATTAATGTAAGTGTAGCCGTTCAAAAGATACGAGGGGGGGAGGGGATATTACTTTAATTAGAGAGTACTATACATTGTAGACTTTTCCGGTTTGTTGTACAATTTTATTTAGGGATATTTACGAGGAGTACGCCACTTAAACTTGAGATACATATTTATATCACTTTCGATTTTGTTTATGTACGTTCCTTTCAGGAAATAGTGCACTGGCCTATTATATTTTACTTAGACTCACTATCGGTTTATACATCTGATATCTAGGCAGTGCCAATGAACTTATATTTTTCGATTTAATTGTGTTCGCATCGAAAACTAGATTTCGTTATTTATTAAAAATTTATCGGACATCGAAGGTCACCCATGTCAGCAGAAAACGTCCGGTTACGAACTCATTTTTCTGCAGTGTAGACGAAACTGCCAGTAGGTAAATCCATATTAAGGGAGCCAATAAAGTAACCATTAGCTAGGTCACGGTCTCCTGTTTTTACTCTAGTAAGAAGGCCAAATTTTCCTTTTAAAATGTAGAACCCCGGTCACTTTTCGCTGACGTAGTGAACTCCGATATCCTTACCCGACACTAACTGAGAGTTGGATCAAAATACATAAAGAAACTGGAGTTAAGGACAAAACCAGACGATTGGTTAAAATAGAGAATCAATACATAACGGAATCAAAGCGATTTTCATTTACCGATACGAATTCATTTTATTGCGCTACCATTGTATACCATAGGCGTCGAAAGTGTATCTGAAGTTATTATTTTCAGGTCTTTGTTTGTTGTTTTTTTTTGTTATTTATCTGAGTGTAATATAGGCATATTTATTTGTTATCTATCCAAGCCTGTTTTCCTTACTCCCGATAATTCCCCCTAGGCACAGGTGGACTGGACCCGTGGACGTGCAGGGGTCCTGACGACACGGCGAACCTCAGAGCTCAGGCTTGGCATATCTTTTAACGACACCCTTCCGCTCGAGCTATGAAGCTACCCTCTCTCAAGGTTCAAAAAAAGGGGGGGGGGGGATAATCATGCTCTCGTGCCCTACGGCACTGGTGACAACGCCGGTTATTACACTGGTGAGCTTAGAATGGGAACAATATTCATAAGACTAAAGAAGATCAAGCATCATATTCAACGAAGACCTAATTTTGAAAAACTTAAGCATCCAGAAATCTGTAGAGAAATCACTGAACAACTAAACGTAGCAATTAAAGGAACAATAACGCAACAAGAACAACCGATAGAAGAATCATGGAGTTCTCTAGAACACGCAATTAACCAAATACAAGCAGTCAAACTTAGTAAAGAACCAACAGCAGCAAAGAAACCATGGATGAGCAATGAAATTCTAGATCTAATGGAAACTCGCAGGAAATATAAGAACATAAACATCGACAAATATAAAGAAACCCAAACCAACATTCAAAAATTAATCAGACACGCAAAGGAGAAATGGATGAATGATCGATGTCAAGAATTAGAAGAACTACAAAAGAAACAAGACCAGTTTAATATATACAAAAAAGTTGAAGAAATCACAGTAACAAGAAAAGCCCTACAGACCAACTTCCTTAAAACAGAAAATAGTGAAATAATTACAGACCAGGAAGAAATAAAAGAAGAGTGGTCAAGATATATTCGAGAAATGTTCGATGATGAAAGGACAGAGCCAGAACTAGAACGCGACAATGAATTGACATTAAATATCTTACCATCAGAAGTAAACGCAGCAATAAAAATAGCTAAAAGTGGAAAAGCTGCAGGACCAGACAATGTATACACAGAAATGCTAAAATTGCTGGATCAAGAAAATCTCCAACGACTCACCGACCTCTTTAATAAAATCTACAGCTCAGGAATGTACCCCCGTGATTGGCTCAAGTCAGCGTTCATACCGATTCCCAAGAAAAACACATCAAGAAAGTGCTCCGATTTCAGATTAATTAGCTTAATGAGCAATAATTTGAAAATTATGTTAAAAATATTACATCGACGTATCTACTTGAAATGCGAACAAAATATAAGCCCCGAACAATTTGGGTTTAGATTAGGGCTGGGAACTCGGGAAGCACTTTTCGGATTAACGGTTTTACTCGAAAAATGTAGATACCAAAGAAAAGACGTGTATCTGTGTTTCATTGATTACTAAAAGACGTTCGATCGCATCAAGCATCCAACACTGTTACAACTGCCACAAAAACAGGGTCTAGACTACGAAGACATAAGGCTTATAAAAATTTATATTGGGAACAGAGAGGATATGTTCGGTTTGGTGACACCGTATCGTCAGAAATACCAATAGGAAGGGGAGTACGACAGGGCTGAGTTCTCTCGCCTCTTTTATTTAACATTTACTCCGAGTGCATATTTCAGCAAGCGTTAGAGGACTGTGAAATTGGCATAAAGGTGAACGGTAAAATACTTAACAATATACGCTACGCAGATGACACTGTCATCTTCGCAGACACTCCAGAAGGCTTACAGGAACTAGTAGACAAGATTGTGAAATCAGGTGACCAACACGGCCTGAAAATAAATACAGCAAAAACCAAAACAATGGTCGTCAGCAGAAATCAAAATCCATAAGCCAATATACGAATATATGGTACTCCAATAGAAGAGGTGAGAAAATTCAAGTATCTCGGGTGCTGTGTTACCCAAAACCTGGAACCAGAGACCGAAATTCGAGCTCGAATTGAAAACGCAAGAGCCACGTTCGTGAGAATGAAGACATTTCTAACGAATGCCACCCTGTCACTCGATACTCAATACCGTTTCGTGAAGTCATATTCTGTCCTCTTATATGGCTCGGAATCCTGGACAATGGGAAAGAGGATAATGCAGCGACTGGAAGCATTTGAAATGTGGATCTTCCGCAGACTTTTGAAGATACCATGGACCCGAAGAATGACAAATAAAAATGTTATAAAAATGATTGGAACAGACAGGGAACTTTTACAACATGTGAAACAGCGCAAAACTGGTTATCTGGGACATGTATACAGAGGAGAAAAAGTATCAACTTTTGAGACTGCTTATGGAGGGAAAGATAGAGGGCCGAAGAGGACCCGGAAGACGAAAATGCTTATGGCTTAAGAATATAAGAGAGTGGGCAGGATTAGACACATGCAACCTATTGAGAGCAGCAAGAAATAGAGAGGAGTTTGCTGGTATTGTCGCCAACCTTCAGAGGATACTTGAAGAAGAAGAAGAGCTTAGAAAAAGCAGGTTATTACAATATTAAGATCCCCAAAAAAACAAACTGTAAACTGGTATGGTCATCTATTAGGAATGAAATCAAAGATAATTGCTACCAAAATCCACCCATTTAAAGGGAACATGAGTATCAATTTAAAATCCCACGTAGCAGGAAAACCTTATGTAGAGAATTTAATTTGGAAAAAAAACTCAAATAAACGAACATTCCCCCTCCACCCCCTCGCCATCACTATAACTATCTCAGAGACGGTTAGAGTTATAAAGTTTAGACCCCGCCTATTCGAGTCAATTTATTTTTGATTCAAACTCCTTTTGAGACCAAATTACGTAGGACAGCTTCTCCTGATTTCCCTGCTTGACAGGCTCATTGTAGTCTATGTAGAAGGATGCTCTTAAGCACTCCTTGCAAATCCTTGGGATTAATTTTTCCATGGTTTTCACCATTAATGATGTCAAACAGATCTGTAGGATTTAGCCGGTGTGTACGTTTTTTCCCTGGTTTGGGGATAAATACCACCTTTGAGTCAATGAAATTTGTGTTGTATCTATACTGGTGGAGCAGGATAGCCATGTGTTTGTTGTATGAATTGTTGGTAGTTGATATGAAGCATAACGACCATAAATTTCAAGATTATTTCATGATTTAAAGTGTTTGTGGACTTACACCATAGGGTGGCAATAAACCATCTCGACAAGTATCACTGGGTTTTATTTACACTCTAAATAATACTTAAATTAAGTTTACATGGCCTATAATTTGCTAGTTCAATTGGTACCAATAACATACACTCGTTGTTATCGATAAACAGCACAGAATATTAATTGATTCCTATATGTTTACGATTCTTATTCTTATAGTAAATAATCTGTTAGTCGAGGCAATGAAGCACTAAAAAGGCCAAAGATAGGGAATCTTTTAGGATAGGACGTATCGGAATGCGGTTTTTTGCATTCGCTTGCAAAAATTATTTATCATTCGTACCTACTTTGTACCTATTACAAACCGGAAGTTGTATTGCTGCAGTCAAAAATGCATCTTCAGAGAGGCCTTTTGGCAAATTTGATAACTTCGTAAATAAGAATCAGAATTGGCTCAAGTCGGGTCCCCGGGGGTTTTCGAGGTCGCTGGTCACGATTATGATGTTCAAATTGACCCCCGAACACCTGGAGCTCAGGAACACCGACGAACGTCATCTCCGGGGACTATCCCGAACTTTATGCGAGAGACGAGAGAAACTGGACACCCGGGGTTTTTTGGGACGCTGAATTCGAATATACCATCGGCGAAGACCCCACGGACACCTGGTGGGCCCCAATCTGGACGAGGTCGTCATCTTCGAGATTTTTTCTGGAAATATCGACAATAACGAACCGAAAATCATTATGGGGTCTTTTTGTGTGCGCTGAATCCGAATTTTATGTTGAAAACGACCACCCGAACACCTGGTGCGTCCTAACCTGGCCCTGAACCTCATCCCCGAGGGTTTTCCAGACATCATTGAAAAAAACCACCCGAAAATCATTACGGGGGATTTTCTGGCTCGCTGAAATCAAATATGGCACCGGCCAACACCCCACGAACACCTGATGCACCCTACCTTGGCTCTGAACGTCATACCCGAGGGTTTTCCAGACACAATTGAAAAAAGCACCCAAAAATCGGTGCGGGGGGTTTCTTGGGGCGCTAAATTCAAATATGGCATCGGTGAACACCTTACGGACACCTGGTGCACTGAAACTTTTACCTCGACATCGATGTCATTCACATGAATGTGAACTAAATCTGACGTTTAAGCGATTGACGGCAATGTACTGTAATAACTACATGGGATTGTTGTTTCTAGTGAAAATATGTATGGAGGAAAGGAAGAGAATGAGTATTTCGGTAACGGCTTTCTACTGCCGGCAGCTGCTCGTTTCACGCGTGTTGGGCGGGGCCTGGAGTGAGGGAAAGTATCTGTGTATACTTACACTGAAGCGTTTTGAGCGTTGGGAGAAAAGTGAAAGGGCGCTTGGCAAGGTTCGGAGATCCAGCCGGAGATTATTCTCGTCGTTTTTACAGGACTGAATCACGTTTTTTGAGGGCCCAGGGGGAGAGTTACCCATGAATGAATGTATGAAAATATGGGACGATTTTTGGTTGGTCTTTTTCAATTGTGTCTGGAAACCCCTCGGGTATGACGTTCAGTGCCAGGGTAGAGCGCACCAGGTGTCCGTGGGGTGCTCGTCGGTGCCATATTTGATTTTAGCGACCCGAAAAACATCCAGTAACGATTTTTGGTTGGTCTTTTTCAATTGTGTCTGGAAAAACCTTCGGGGATGACGTTCAGAGCCAGGTTAGGGTGCACCAGGTGTCCGTGGGATGTTGGCCGGTGCCATATTTGATTTCAGCGAACCAAAAAGCCCCCCGTAACGATTTTCGGGTGGGTTTTTTCAATTATGTCTGGAAAACCCTCGGGGATGACGTTCAGGGCCAGTTTAGGGCTCACCAGGTGTTCGGGTGGTCGTTTTCAACATAAAATTCGGATTCAGCGCACACAAAAAGCCCCGATAACGATTTTCGGTTCGTTATTTTCGATATTTCCAGAAAAATTCTCGATGCTGACGACCGTCTCCAGGTTGGGGCCCACCTGTGCTGTTTATCGATAACAACGAGTGTCTGTTATTGGTACGAATTGAACCAGCAAATTATAGGCCATGTAAACTTAATTTAAGTATTATTTAGAGTGTAAATAAAACCCAGTGATACTTGACGAGATGGTTTATTTCCACCCTACAATCCTATGGGGTAAGTCCACAATTACTTTAAATCATGGAATAATCTTGAAATTTATGGTCGTTATGCTTCATATCAACTACCAACAATTCATACAACAAACACATGGCTATCCTGCTCCACAACACAAATTACATTGACTCAAAGGTGGTATTTATTCCCAAACCAGGGAAAAAACGTACACCTCGGCTAAATCCTACAGATCAGTCTGACATCATTAATGGTGAAAACCATGGAAAAATTAATCCAAAGGATTTGCAAGGAGTGCTTAAGAGCATCCTTCTACATACACTACAATGAGCCTGTCAAGCAGGGAAATCAAGAGAAGCTGTCCTACGTAATTTGGTCTCAAAAGGAGTTTGAATCAAAAAGAAATTGCCCTTGCCGCATTTTTAGACATAAAAGGTGCAAAAAAAGAGGGTTAAACAATACCACATGCAGATGGATAAGATACATGCTAGAGAGCATGTCCTCAAGGTGGACTACTCTAACCACTATTGTAGAATTTAATTGTGGATGACTTGATCCGCAGGCTAAATGATTAAGGCATTTGGACGCAGGACTTCACGGACAATGTAGTGATTGTCACCAAAGAAAAATTCACAGACAGTCGCTAATGTCTTACAAGAAGCTCTACAAATTGTGGAAGACTGGTGCCTTAAAGAGGACCTTTCAGTCAACCCAAACAAAACCAAACTAGTTGCTTTTACGAATAGAAGAGCTCTTCCGGAGTGCAGAATACACAACTGTTCGTAGAAATGATGTGAAATATATGGAAGTGACTGTTGATTATAAACTAAATTGGAGGACACACTTGGAAAAAACGACTACCAGGGCAAACAGGCTCTTTTGGCAATGCAGACAAGTTTTGGGCAACACCTGGCTCTATACAACACTGGTTAGGCCAACGGTCACCTATGGGATGATAAGTCTGGTGGAGGACATTAATTACAATCCAAAGACAAGCTCTCCTCGGAATTACCGGGGCAATTAACAGCACTGGGATGGTATCAATGGAAGCCCTTATTGACATTCCTATTTGTTAGGGAAGAGGCAATGATGACGATCTTCAGACTGAAATCAGGAGATATGTGGATCCCGAACAGTGTTTGTGGAGGATATACTGATACAAATGGGACATTACTAGATGAAACCAACTTTAAAATGGTATGAACATCATTATTTCCTCTAGGAAACAAACGATGTACTCGGGTAATCCTCCAGACATCATCTGGTTCACTGATGGCTCTAAAACGACCTTAGATCAAGTGCCCGTGCTGTTGAGCACAATCCAAACGAATGACGATACTTAGAGAATTTTTGTTTACACAAAAAATGAGAATCATTTCATTATCCAAAAAAATGATTGTATTTGGTATTTTTCGAAAATTCTATAGTATCCGCGATAACTTATCCTGTATTGTTGTCTCCTCTCGTGGGATCCAGGACAGCACTTTTTACTCATTTACTCTGGTAGTTTTCCAGATATCATAGAAATTGATCACACAAGTGAAAATCAGGCATTTTTTTACATAATTATTTCTCCTCGCTTTTTATTTTTTGAGGATTAATCCTTGGATCAAAGTAAAGCTGGTATTCTGATATTTTCACTGATATAAATTTGATCTACGTATATTATAAACCTAGAAAGCTTGTCCTCTATCGCTGAAGCTACATGAATATAGTTGGTATTTACAATCCAAAATATAAGGCTCAGTATATACCCAAGCACCTAAATCTCAAATTTGATGGGAAACTGCTTCTCAGTCTCAAATTTATAGATTTTTCAATCACCGTTTTGGCAAAAAATATTTATGTTGCGAAAAAAACAATACGAACGTTTTTGTAAATAATGAAATGATCTTCATTTTTTGTCTAAACAAAAATTTTTCAAGTGTTATATTTTGAAAGATATGGCCGAAAAACTTTAGGGCCTTTTTCAAATAACCTACACCGCAACAAAAAACCGCCCAAACAATTATTTCAGGTTAGTTTCTTCATTAACTGTACTATGATAAATTTAAACACTCTATATATCGATGACGTATCGTACTTAATCTGTGATTGATGGGATAGAACACGTAACTGCTACTGGTAGATCGTACCTCACGACGCGTTTATAAACGAAATCAGGAACGCATACTTCAGTAATTATTACTTGAAGGTATTACAAAGAAGATAATTAAAAAAAACTTATTCATTACAATAATCATTATCTTCAGTGAATCGCTGCTACCTTAACGCTATATTTAATCTAGATACTTTCTAAAATTTATTTTATCAGTCGGTAAAGCAGCAACCGTTACGGTTTTAAGTGATTTCGTTATAAAAAAAATTAAGCAACGCATTTCATAAGTCAAAACAAAAACTAGGTGAATGCGTATGCAACAAATATCATTTGTTGCTTTAATATAGTATATTGGTACATTTTATATATACAGGGTGGATAATTAATCGTATTTTTCAAATATTTCTCGTATTGTCAAAAATATCAACAGATTTCTCCTTCAATATTTAAATAGCTTGCAACTAGTTATTTAGAGTATTGTACGTAAAAAATTTCATAACAGACTCCTAGAATTAAATTAATTGATTTGTTGGAGGATTTATGGTACAACACTTTTATTTTGAATTGAATCGTAATTCCCACGACTGTATCCGGTTAGTAATTCGTATATATCCGTTTTATAATTTGAGGTAGGAACGTTTTGTATACATTCTTATATATGTCAGACCGGGGGTTTAATAATACAGGGGAGGAAAAAACATAGTTAATCAACATAATTATATTTTTTAAGTACCAAAGAAAGGAAGAGGCATGATAACATTGGCAGAAGGAAATATATTGATATAAGGGCGTCTTCAGGAGTGGGTTGTATAATAAATAAAAAACTGAAGAAACTAATAAATGAATGGGATGCAATATCGGACAGAATTTTAAAAATACAAATAAAAATAGATCAAAACAACCAGAAAACAGTTATAGTTATGGACCCAATGAGGACGATACAGCAGCAAATAAGAACCAATTTTGGGGAGAATTACAAGTAGCTTCAGAAGAAGACAAAGGACTATTGTATATAATGGGGGACTTCAATAGTAGGGTTGGCATAGAAGATCAAAGGTATAGAAATATATTAGGAAAACATGGAGAGCAAGTAAGAAATAATAATGGAAAGAGAATGCTTGATTTTTGTATGATAAATCAATTAGTGATAACAAATACGTTCTTTCAGCATAAAAATATACACAAATACACCAGAGAAGTAAAAAGTAGAGAAGAAAAATCAATAATAGACTATAAACTGGTAGAAAAGATTAATAGAAGAGTAGTACAGTATAGAAAAGTGAAAAGAGGACCAGAGGTAGGCAGTGATCATTATGTAATACAGAGCATAATAAATAAATAAGAAAAAAAATAAACATGGCCCAAAAAAGAAGAATGGGAAACAATAATAACGTATAAATTGAGAAACAAAGAAATAGCTAAAAAGTACAAAATATGCTTGAGCAAGAAATTAAAGAATGTGGAGAAACAGATCCAGTGGTTCCCAACCTTTTCTGGACCACCGCCCCCTATAGAAGAGAACAAAAATTTCACCGCTCCCCCCAGTCGCTGGTTAGTCCAAAGTAGTTAATTTTATTTGAATATCATCTGTACCGTCCCAATTGATCTGTATTTAGCTTTAACTTCAGTTAATGTCTAAATTTTATTTTAGAGGAATGATGAAGTAGAAACTTATTAAACGACTACCAAATGTACAATAAAATTGTTTATTAAACTTTTAAATATAAACACAGAATCAATAAGAAATACAATCACAATAGAAATAAGAAATGCAATACAATAAGAAATACAAAATTAATAATAAAGAAAAAATCAATGAGACGGTTGAGGCTGGTGGAATGTTATCAGTTTGTTAATATCGGGTTCCAATTTCGTTAACATCAATCGCAGATCGCCACGTTCAGTGATGTGTAGTCTGTTCCTCTTCTTTGACAGCAAATCAGTTACTGCACTGAATGCACGCTCAGCCATATAGGACGAAGGAAATGCAATTAACAACTTCTGTACTATTGTCCACAATCCAGGATAGAGAACTGGTATTGGTTTTTGTAGCCAGAACTCTTGATATCTACGTTTGAATTTTACTTTCAGTTCTTCGTTAGTTGTGAGTTCTAATAGCTCCTCTTCCAAATTTGATGAGCCTTCAGTATCTGTGTTTGCGAAAGGATCTAAAACCCAACTTGGTATTTCCATGTTTAAAATATCTTGGAAACGCTCTGTAAAGTCAACATGAAGAACTTCCAAGTGGTGGCAGTAAGTAAGTAAATCTTCCGGTTTTGCAGACACTGTTGATAATGTGGGAAAATGGTTGTACTCACCTCTACCAAGATTTCTTTTGAATATAAGAAGTTTTCCTGCAAAAGCAGCTATGACGTTTTTAGTTTTAATTAAATTTAAATCATCACCTTGCAATTGTAGATTAACTTGATTAAATACTTTAAACAGATACGTCAAGCAGCAGCACGCGATTGTAGTCTTCATCATTTTGATTGCAAAGCTTATGAAACAAACGGTCATTCAAAGAATTGCTTCTAATGATATTGATTGCTTTAATAACGTTATTGAGGGACGCATGCAGACGTTCATTTAATTTTTTTGCAACCAAATGCTGACGGTAAATAATACAATGTACAGCGAGTACATTTGGCACTGCTTTTCTCAAATGTGCTATAAAACCCTTATGACGCCCGGTCATTGCTGGAGCACCATCAGTAGCAGCAAACAAAATATTGCTAATAGGAATTTCTTTCTCTTGAAAAGATTCTTGCATGATATTAAATATAGGTTGTCCCTTTGTATCAGATTCCAAATTCTTAGCAAATAATAACTCTCGATGAATTTTTTCTTCTTTTATAAATCGTACGTATGATAAGAGTAGAGCTTCGTTACTTGGTAGAGTTGATTCATCGAGTTGAATGGAAAATTTGCAAGTCTTTAGGTAATCGCATAATGATATGTCAACGTGATTTGCCATTTCATCTATTCTTCTTTGCACTGAATTATTACTGAGAGGATTTTTTTTAATTATATCAAATGGTGTCTTATGATGGAGAACAGTTTTTAATATCTCTTCGACTGCCGGCAAAATTAATTCCTCGCCAATGGTGTGTGGTTTTCCTGACTTTGCGATTAACAATGAAGCGTTATATGAGGCTCGTAGCCCATCATCGTCTCGTTTAGAAGACGATGCAAAAAGGTTTGATATTGTTGGTTGTTTTAAATATTGTTTTTCGAGTTCTTGAAAATAGAATATATCTTTGTTCTTCTTATCAGGATGCATATTAGGTAAATGCTCTTGTAGCCTAGAAGGTTGCATAGCTTCATTTGAAAAAACTTTTCGGCAAATTAAACACATATGTAATGATTTGTTTGTAGAAGATTCCGCAAATCCATATTTTAAATATTCAATACTGTATTGCCGGCATTTCTTTTTTAATTTAGAAGTAGATTCAGCCATTTTCATACAAAAATTAAATTATCAATAGATTTATAGATAGTAATGTTTATAAAATGACACACCACTCACGATTATTTACTACGGCAGAGCTTATGATTCACGACTATATATCGCGGCCAAGCACAAACAACTAACTAACAAAAAATTAGTAGAGCTGTTGCTTTTATACGTTTCATTTCGTGCATGATTCAACTTGTCTGTGTGCGAACATGTCGAAACATGTTATTTTGTATGAACATCGCGCGTTCGCTTATCAACGTGCGAGGACAAGTCATATACTTCTATTCTGAACTAAAAGAAATTATTATAATTATTACTATTATTATTAATGCTAATTTAAAACTGCTTATTAACCCTTATTAAATCATTTTTATTTCACCATTCCTCTTGACTGCTTATTATTTGCTTCTAAATCCGCTACCGCCCCCCTAAAAGGCTGCAACGCCCACAGGGGGGCGGTATCGCCCCCGTTGGGAACCAATGAGATAGACAATGACATTGTAATAGTTTGCAATTCAATGAAAAATGCAATCATAGAAACAGCGAAAGAAGTATGCGGAATAAACAGAAAAATAAAACAAATTAAAATAAAGAAAAACCTGTGGAGAAATTACCTAGGGACTAGGAAAACTGAGGATTATGAAAAATACAAAACTGAGGGAAAACAAAACCAAAGAATTAGTAAAAAATGCAAAAGAAGATTAATGGAATCAATTTGGAGAAAAAATGGAGCAGGATAGTAAAAGTAACCAAATCTTTTCTTCAGAGTGCTAAAATCATGGAGACTGAAAAAAACACAAATACAAATAATATTAAAAACAAGAAAGGAGCAATGTTAACAGAAAATACAAAAATAATGGAAAGGTGGAAGGAATATTTTCTAAAACTATTAAATAACGGAGAAACCACAACTAAATTGAATGAAGAAAAAGTGTAAACAATACAGGACGATAATGATGAAGTAATATCCAAAGATGAATTCACGGAAATCGTTAATAAGTTAAAAAATGGTAAAACGCGAGGATGTGACAAAATAACTGGAGAAATGATCAAAAACATAGGTGAAAGTGGAGAAGAACTCTTACTAAAAATATACAATAAGTGCTGGAAAGAAGAAAATATACCGAAAGAATGGCAAATTGCTTCAATTGTTCCTATATACAAAAAAGGAGACAGAGGGGAATGTAGCAACTACAGGGGACTGACATTACTCTGTACATATTAGAACAGATATTAGACCGAAAAATTAGAAAAGTTGTGGAAAACACACAAAATGGGTTCATAGGTGGAAGGAGCATACAACACAATGTATTTACGATAAACCAGATGACAGAGAAATGCATACAAAAGAAGAGAAATATATATATTACACATTCATAGACTTAGAAAAGGCATTTGATATGGTATCAAGGGAAAAAAATGTGGAGAATATTAGAAAAAAGGTGGGTAAATAACAAAACAGTAAGAATGGTACAAAAAATATATGATAATAATCTAAATACTGTTATAAGCCATAATAGAATATCGGAAGCATTCACAACTCAAATTGAACTTAGACAGGGTGGAGGATGAACTCCTTTTCTATTCATTGTGCTTATAGATAAAATAATGAAGAAAACAAATAATAAATGCAGGAAATATATAGTAGGACATAAAAACTTGCAAAAAGTCGAAATATCAAATGAAGCCTACGCAGACGACATTGTTATAATTGCGCAAAGTGAAAGGGAGCTACAACAAAACCTAGACATATGGAATGAAACATTAAAGGAGTATGGAATGAAAATAAGTACTAATAAGACTAAAGCTATGGTGATTGGTGATAAAACAGAAGAGATAAAAATATATATTGAAGATCAAAGAATAGAACAGGTGGAATCATTTCAGTATCTTGGACTAGAGGTAGATCAGGGGGGAACTCAAGAAGCAGAAATAAATAAAAGAGTGGAAAAAGCAATCAATCTGTATTATTCTATGAATAAAAAGTTGATTAATAATATAGAAATCTCAAGAACAACTAAATTAAAGGTATTTAAATCGGTTTACAGACCAATGTGAATGAGAGAGAGACATGTATGTGAGTCTTGGATACTTAATAGGACACAAAAGAGCGAAATACATGCGGCTGAAATGAAGTATCTAAGGAGAATAAGAAGGGTAACGAAAAAAGATAAGATAAGAAACACGATAATAAGAGAAGAACTTGAAATACAGTCAACTTTGGAATATATTGAGGAAAGACAACTGGGCTGGTGGGGATATTAGCAGCGTCTGGAAGAGACTAGACTGACTAAAAGAATATGGGGAGCGAAAATCCACAACAATAAAAAGAGAGGTAGACCAGGGAGACTTGGGATGGGGCAATAGAAAAAATATTACAGTACCAAAGTGCAAAAATGTAAGTTTTTGAAGACATTTGCTTTAAAAGGTTTCAAGTTAAACTAGATGGCGCTGCGTACTATGTCCTGAAAGTTTTACTCTGAAAGAGCATAAGTACCAAAGTCAGGTTGCCAATGTAAGTGTGCTTATTTGTGTTTTAACGTGTATTAGACAAGAATTTGTAGTGTAAACATGGAAGTTATACAAGAAAATATTAAAGGAAGGTTCTTAGAGTGAATAGAAAAGAAGATAGTAATGGATAGATCAGTTATGCATGCATTAGAGGAACTTAAAAGTTGGAAATTATGTGAACATTTATGGAACACGTGAACAATGAGAATGGATTAAATTAAACAAGTAAGTACAATTATATTATTACAAACTAAATTGCATGTATCTCCGTGAAGATAAAATATGATGCATCGTAATATATTGTTTTTAGGCCTTTTTTATATTATCATGATTAGAACGTTCTGATTATTATTTTTAGTTCACTGTTCATATTTATGTGGAATTCCAAATATTTTAATTAAAATGCACAGACCTTAGAACATATCTTCAGTCCTTGGCTGCTACTCGCGTCTCTAATTTCTTGACGATCTCTCACAAGAGAGATGCACCTTCCTGATCACCTTTCTCTTCTCACGGGTTCACAAAAACTTATTAACTTATTTCTATTACCTTTTTGTGAGAACTTTTTAACTTTTTATCAAAATTTTAACAATTTTTATCAGAGGAGATTTATATCGACGCTTGCCTCTCCATCCCACCAAATCGACTCTTTTGTTTTTCAAATCAAGAAACTTTTTGGCTTGGCAAATGCAAAGCTTGCTTCTGTTTGTTTTAATAACACAAATTGTCAATTACTATGTCTTTTAGTTATAAAAATGAAATTGTTTGATTTCTAAGTCCTGGAGGATTAACACACTTATTCACAAATATTTATTTTGTATTCAGGATTCTATATAATGTCTTTTTCCTATAATACATTATCAATTTTAATCATTATCACGTTTTTACGGTTTTCTTATTTATATCCATTTTTACAAAATATACAACATAGATTACTGATTCATATAGATGTAATTGATTATTTTTAAAGATTTGAATTTTTACTGTTTTGTCTTACATAAACTATTGATTATTTCCGATTTTGTTATTATTGTTCTATATAAAATAAATAATCAATAAATTCAAGTTGGTAATAAAATTACTAGATTTCATTACTTCCTGTTTACAATACATTTCTTTGTCATATGTTTGGGCTGTGTTCCATTTATCATTTCTCATAAAGCTTTCAACCCTTTCTTTAAATTGTAAACCTTTATTATAAACACCTGCAAATATTGATAAGCAATTATTGAAATAAATATTATGTGATGTTATTTCAGGTTTCAAGTTCAAATGAAATTTTATTTCTGCTGAAATTCATATGGCGATGTTCAGAGCAATGTGGAACTTATTGACATTGACGTAATTCTGGAATTAATTGTGCAGGTAAATTTTGATACTTATTTAAATAATGTTGTGTTTAGAATTTCTACTCATAGTCCTTTTTTAATCAATCATATCCATATCTGACATTATATTTATGCATATTTCACTCTTTCTACTGATTTTATACCTGAATTGTCAGTGACTTTCATAAGGTGGTTGTGTCTACTGCTACACCTTCCTTAATAATAGATACTTTTTTTGTGTTTATTTATTTAAAAATGTTTCAAGAACTAGAGGACTAGTTCAATATATATTTATATATATATATATATATATATATATATATATATATATATATATATATATATATAGATAGGAATGTTACTTTATTTTATATAATACCCCACGTTGGGCGCCAGTTAAATAGGAATACTTATTTTAATAATATAATGCCCTTAATGCCCCTAATGCTCTAATGCCCCACGTTGGGGAGACAGTTAAATATGAATACTATTTTATTTTATATGTCCCACGTTGGGGAGCAATTAAATATGAATTCTACTTTATTTTATACAATGCCCCACGTTGGGGAGCAAGTTAATTATGAATGGATTTTTATTTTAATAATGTTTTTATTTATTTATGTATGATATGTTGTTTGAATACTATAATTTATTTATTCCACTTTTGGGAGATAAATTGTATATGAAATTAATATATATGAGAATTATTATTTTATTTGTGAATTTAACTCGAATATTTAATGTATTAATGTTCCGTTACAATTGAAATATTAAACTCTTGGGCTAGCTAATTTATATTTATTTTACCTTTAATTCATCCTATTCATTATGCTATTTATTAGCATGTGGTTTCATTTAATTCCTAAAATTTTATTACCTCGGCTGCTCTTATTTATGTGTATAGTCTATAACTCAGTAGGGTTCTGGGCATATCATAATAAAATCAACATTACTCATCAATGGAATTTATTTTATGTTGTTTATGAAAAGATAGAAAAAAATTTTAAAACATTGAAATATTACTTATATACAAAATATAGTTGGCGCTTTATTTTATTGTTGGAGTCATATACCTATTATGTATAAAAATAAATGATTATCCTTTCTTACTTATTAAAATTCTTATGCTATGAAATAAAATAATGGATTTTTTATATACATCCAAATTTCCACATCAAAACAAACTTTCTGTATATTATAAAAAACTATTCATTATTTTTGAGATGGCTTTTGCAGACTCATTTGCATAACCTTGGGTAAACGTTTGTAAACATTATATTTCTTTGAAAAAAATATGAACACGTGCGTTTAACGTTGTTCGACTATTTGTAACTTTTTTTCTACTTGATCTCATAAATAGGATTATTGAAAATATTTTAAACACTACTTTAGTTTTATTCGGTTCGTGAAATGGAAAGGATATCTGAAATATTTATGTACTTAATTTCGATCATTTTTAAAAATTATTTTAACGTATTATAACAATTGTGCATGTGATAAAAACTGAAATTAGTTGTGGTTTGTTGTTTTGTGGAAAGTTTTATATATATGTGAACGGATAAAATTGAACATGACAGAAATTTATACATCTATCTACAAATTTGATAATCGTAAGTTTTTTATTACGTTTCCTGGTATATTATATTCATTTTAAAACTTTTACTACCAGGTGTTTATGATTTTAAACTTCACTTTTTATTATTTGGTACCAAATATTACTAATTAAAACACACCACAGACCTTGTTCTTTTCGCCAAAACGACGCCTTCAGTTGGAGCCATCCATGACGCTTTCCCGCTTCAGGTGGCAATCTTCCTTCTTATAACTATCGGATGATAATTATTATTTGGCTTGACTTTGTTTCAAACAGATTTGCCTTTGCACTTATTTTAATTATTAGTTACTTTTTATATTTCTGATTTATACATATTCACACTTATTACTTAAATTTTTATAACAAAAAACTGGATCACATTCAATTTGCTTCCTGCTTCTTCAGTTACCAACGCCTAACTAACTATCGCGGGCCTTTTATCCGCCAAAACCCTTTCTATTGTTTATAACCGGAAGCTGGCAATGTTCTAGAAAAATCTTTGATTATTGTTCACCTGTCACTTTGTTTATTAATGTTTTTATTGTTTTTCTGACTTAAACTTGTTATAAAATATTGTTTTTTATTCACTATAACCTTCTCGTCATTGATTTAATTCACTAACATCTTATTATTATTGTTTTTTCATGTTATTGATTATTTGAAATCTTCCGATTGGTCAATGCCAATATATCATTTTTATATTTCCTACAACCTAAATATTTACATAATATACATGGATACAGTTCATTTCTTATTTTGTTTGATATTATTACATTTATACATATAAATTAGGTCGATAATCATTTATTTTTATTCTTATATTTCATATTCAAATACATTTTATGTTGGTATACTTGTCTCAACTGTTATATTTCGTATAGGTTTTGACATTTCCTGTAATTACAGTTTTCTACTTATATTATTATATTTCCTATATACTTGTATGATTAAATATTAACTAACATATCTTATATATGTTTTTACTAATTCTAAATGTCATTTATTGATCAATCATCGTTGCATTGTTGATTTTATTATTGCCATCCTATTTATTCTTTAAATATAAGCAGATGCTTTGGGTGTCTAAAATTCCGTGTAGCGTTACGTTATTTTATTGATCTCCGTTTGCTTGTTAGGTTCTGTCTAAGGTTGTTTTTTTAAAATACAGAATTATTTTTAAACTGTTTTACGAATAGTTGTTTATGAATTCTTTTTATATTTATTTATTTTTCTCTATGATTATGCCCATTGATTGTAATTGATTATGTTGTTATATAGATATTTTATTAATTTTGGTACTTTATTTACACGTTATTTTTTTATTGATAGATATTATTACTTTATCCTTTATCGGGATTCTATGAATTTTATATGCTCGTTCTATCTACAACAATATATATATATATATATATATATATATATATATATATATATATATATATATATATATATATAATATGGTCCTTAAATTTTCTAATGTTTCGCGCAACTCTCTTAATTTTTCTTTCATAAGAACCTTCTCCTGACAATAACAAACACAACAAAAAGGAATTAGGGAAATTGATCCAGCCGTTCACGCGTGATGCCGTTACTTAGGAAAATAGGGATTCATTTTTATATTATATAGATAAATAAATGTTAGTCTAGCTAACTAAACCATCGAGTTTATAAAATAATATTAATGCAATAAGAAACGCGTAGAAAATTACATTGTAACTAGACCGAAACGTCGAAGAGACCGTGAAGAAAATTATGGTGCTCGTGGGTTAAAAAATGACGGAATATATGAAAAAAAAATTATTAGATTTTCTTTTCGTAATTAAAAATTATATTTTTCGGAAAACACAGATAATTAATGTAATGACAAATTTAATAATACAGTACAGGATATTTAGAGAGTGTCCCAAGTTTGTGTCGTCGGAAACTGCCATCTTGAAAAACGCATTTTTACAAATATCTCGGAATCTGTGAGTTTTACGTTAAAAATCATAAGGACCTTTTTTCTAGAGTATAAAAGTTCCCATCTTTTTTATTTGAAACTTTTTCCACTGTTGTTAATATTTGCCGAGATATACTCGATTAAGAAACAAAATTTTGGCCGCCATATTGAAAAACGCCTTTTTACAGATTTCTCGGAAGCGGTGAGTTTTACGTTTAAAATCGTAGACATTTTTTCCAGAGGATAAAACGTTCTATATTTTTTATTTAAAACTTTATTCTCTGTTGTTAATATTTGCCGAGATATACTCGATTAAGAAACCAAATTTTAGCGGCCATATTGGAAAACGCCTTTTTGCAAATATCTAAAAAACGACGAGTTTTACGTTAAAAATCGCAAGGTCCTTTTTTATAGAGGACATAATTTCCCATCTTTTTTATTTGAAACTTTTGTTGTCTATATTAACATTTGCAGAGACATAGTCGATTAAAGAAACCTAATTTTTGTTTTTGGAAAATATATCGATAATTTTTGGAAATACGAAAAACATGTGATAATAAAAGTTGTAGTGCATGAAATTTTATACAATCCTTGTATAACATTTTTTTTGTTGAATCGATAGTTGCTGAGTTCTAGCGCAATAAAAGTTTCCGTCAGTTAAAGAAAACAGCGATTATTGGTAATACGATATTGTATAAAAGTACGACCCGAAATTAATGGCTAAACTAGCCGCATAATTCATGTGATGCGGGCCGCAAAGCGGGAAGCGCGGTAAGGTGAGAGATAGGGAAGGGCCTTCAAATAGTAATATATAAAAATCAATTGTGTTCATAATACAAATATTTGAAAACAAAATACCTTCTGGTTCCTTAAACTTTCTGGCCCTTTGAAGTTTCTTAAACTTCCTAGCCCTCTATGAAGAATATTTGGTCTCCACTGCTTTGGATTTCCAAAAAAAGTGTAATTGAAAAATTTTATAAAAGGTATCGTTAATTGAAAAGATTTCCAAAAATAATAGAGATACTTTCCAAAAACAAAAATTTGATTTTTTAATCGACTTTATATCAGCAAATATTACGAGAAAAAAATTTCAAATAAAAAAGATGAAACATTTTATCCTTTACAAAAAATGTTCTTAGGATTTTTAACGTTAAACTAACCGTTACCGAGATATTTGCAAAAGGGCGTTTTTCAAGATGGCGGCTAAATTTTTTTATCGACTATAGTTCGGGAAATGTTAACAAAAGAGAAAACAGTTTCAAATAAAAAATGAGAAATATTATCGTCTACAAAAAAGATTGTTACGATTTTTAACGTAAAATTAACCGTTTCCGAGATATATGTTAAAAGGCGTTTTCCAATATGGCGACTAAAGGTTTTTTTTTAAATCGACAATATCTCTACAAATATTAACAATCGACTATGTCTCTGCAAATGTTAATATAGACAACAAAAGTTTCAAATGAAAAAGATGAGAAATTTTATCCTCTACCAAAAAGGCCTTAACAGTTTTAACCTAAAAATCGCCGATTCCGAAATATTTGCAAAAAGACGTTTTTCAAGATGGCTGCTAACGCTAGCGGTTCCCGACGGCACAAACTTGGTTTTATATTTATGGGACATAATACAATCGAATAATCAATTATCAAGATTTTTTGCGGAGCGGGCGCATATTTAGTGCTAAAATTGGAATGGACGTATTATTTTAATCATATCTTGTACTGAAGAGGCGCAATGACGCCGAAACCGTTCTGAAATTTAATGGCGAACAGATTAAATAAATTTGCGACTTTTTTGTTTTTGTTATTAAACAATTACACCCAAAACTACTACCCCACTACAAAACTACTCAAACCACAGGAAAAATCCCATAAACAAAAACTACCAAACCAAAAAAAAACAAAAGCCTTGGAAGCAGCAAAGCAAATAATAAAACAAAGCGTCACTTACTGCACTTTTTCCCTAATTTACGAGGGCGTAACTAAAAATAATTGGCAGCCGCTTCTAGTCACGTCTGAAGAGACTCCAAATAAAGCTCGTCGTCGTTTTTGTTCGTACCTTATCACTCGAAGTGTTCTCCTTTTTAGTAACACCGCTGACGTTCGAATTTTTCTTCTGGACGTTTCTCCCGAACGTATTCGTCGAACCGTTCAACTTTTGTAAGGAATCGCTGGATCTCAATTTACCGGACAACGAATCCTTTGTGGTTACCAAAGAGCTGTTCCTGGATTTCGATAGGGAATTGCTTTTGGAATTCAAGCTGTTCGCTTCGGATTTGGTCTTGGTCCATGATTGTGCAGATTGCGGTCTGCAAGGTGATCTGCCGCTACGATTACGCGTGCTTGACGGTGCTGGGCTGTGTTTACCTATGAATACTTTCACTAATGAAAAACCGTGAAACTACGATGAATGTATACAGTGTCAGCAGATAATATGGAACCAAATAAATATATTTAATAACGAAAAAGCAATCACCATCACCAAGGAATACATCACATTTGGCATTGAAAACTGGCGATAATTATTTAAAATATTGGTTGAACTAGAAACATTTAATATATAAAAGTTGAAAGTATGGATAGGAATTGTTGAATTATGAAGTAGATACCACGTGTTCCGTGTCATCTGTCACATGTGTTCCGTGTCACGTAATTAATCCATCATCATGCATTTTGTGTCATCTATCCTGTGTGATGTAAGTGCCGTAAGCCCGTACGACCCGGGGTTCGAACCCGGGACCTCTCGCTCGGCTTTACTTTACAGGATTTTACCCCTTGTTTATACTCCATAGCCCCTCTCCTTTATAATTCCATTTGTCCCATTTCAATTGGACCAATAATAACAGAGATACATGCTAAAGCCTTTATGGTCTTACTTCTAAGCAGAATTTTATCCCTTACTCTCTTTCCTTTATAATTCCGTTTGTCCCACTTCAATCCGGCTAATAATAACAAAGTTACTTTGTGCTATCGTAACAGATGACTCAAGAATGCTGACATGTGACGGATGACCGAGGACAGCACGCCCCATTCGACGCATGCGCGTAGCAGCAATGGGGTTGATGACGTAACAACCGTAATGACCTTAATTTAGTCAAAAAGGTCCACAATTAACCTTAGCGTTTTGCCATGTTATTTTACATAAGGAATGCGCCAGAATCGGTGCAGCCTATCTACTGAAAACAGTTTTTGGATGCACTAAACCAAATAACAAAAGAAACAGTTTCTTTACTACACTTCTTTCAATGAAATTGATGATTTTTTGTTGGCCTGTTCGTTCTTCAGATCTTAATCCTTCAGAATTTTCATTTAATGTTATTCGGTGAAGATGTAAAAACGTCCTTTTTGTTTTAAATATATTTATATGGTTCGATATTTTTTGTACGTACACTGTATAGTGAAATTGTGGCATGCTGTTAAAAACAAATTTAAAAATATTTTTGTGTGAATGTGTGTGATTTTGTGTATTTTATAATTTTTCCAAATCTTTTTCGTTTATTAAATGGTAGATCTAATAGAAAATATTTATGGTATTTTTGGGTACAAAATTATTTAAAACTATTAGTATGTGTACTCAATCATATAATGTAAATTTATAAATTGTCACAACGTATACAGGTCGCTTTAAAAAAAGAAGAAGAGGAACACAGGAAGAACGTGGAGAAGGAGAAAATGAGGCAAATATTAGAGGTACTGTCCGATTTTAGTTCTACCTTTAAAAGTAAAATTGAGGCCTTAGACAACAAAATAGATACAATGGAAGACGGCCTAAAAACAAACAAAAACAGTTAAGGAAGATTTGGTAACAGTAGAAAAATATTTAAAAATAGTAGAGAAAGATTTAAAAACAGATCAGCTTGACCTAAGACATAAATTAGATGCATTAGTAAAGAAACTAGAAGCCAATCCCAATGATAGCAGTTTTATTAGTGCTAGTGCCAGAACTGAAATAGTAAATTTGAGACACAACCAGGTTATCAAGCCACCTACATATGATGGCCCCAATCATCCTGGGAGACATATCGACGCCAATTTGAAGCAACAGCCAGTGCCAATGGGTGGAATGATCAAGAGAAAGCCACCTCCCTTATGATTGCTCTTCGTGGACAAGCCGCCTGCATTCTGCAATTACTACCCCAAGGCAACACTAGCTATCACGTCATTATCCAAGCTTTGGAGAACAGGTATGGACAGCAACATTTAAAACAAGTTTTCCAAAGTCAACTGAGGGTGCGCATGCAAAAATTAGACGAGTGCCTCCAAGAATATGAAAGTGGCATAGAAATATTATTGAGTTTAGCCTATCCACAGACACCTAAAGAATTTTTAGATCAATTTGGCGCCCAAGCATTCATTGATGGATTTGAAGCTGCTACAACCATTTCCAAAACCGGACGTCCAAAATTACGAGCAATACACTTCGAGAAAGAGAATTTAACCGAAGTTATGGCTAGAATCGAAAACCTACTGAAAGACACGCTACAAAGCCGTACACCAATTCAAGAAACCCGGAAATGTTTCAACTGCGGAAAAATTGGACATCTGCACAGAACATGTAGGCATTAAGATTTCGAAGTCAAGTTAGGAACAAAGCTCATAGCCCCACAAGAAACAACCCTAGAAGATCATCTCCATACCAATGTCGATCACCAACACCTGATCGGTGCTCTAATACCAGCAACCAGGAAAACCACTAAAAGTCGACTATTCGAGGCGGTCGTCGACTAAAACCATTCAAAGCCCCACGATTCGCACATATTCTTTGTTAAAAATGGCCCAAACTTATTTTCGACACTGCGGCAACTAGATCATTTGTACGCCCAGATATGTTGACACAGAAATACGTAAGAACATCTAAAGGCCTTGTGCTGGAAACCACAACTGCTTATACTACTCCGATTTTGGGACAAGTAACAGCATCCATTCGAATTGGAAACAGGGCCATTGTTCACTCATTTTTAGTAGCAAACATTATGGATGAATGTGTTTTGGGTTTAGACATTATGCAGGACAAATTTGTAATAGATTTGAAAAACAAAATGTTATCCATCGACAACGAAGAAGTAATACTCAGTGGTGAAAATGATCAATTGCTCAAAATGAAAGTTATAGTTGATGAAGATATAAGAATTCCGGCAAATTCAGAAAGCATTGTCATGGCTCACCTTAAAGAAAAATCTAAAGATCTGACTTTATTGAACCACGTGAACCGACAGAAGATGAAGTAATGGTAGCCAAATGTCTGGTAAAAATAGAACAGCAAATTCCCGTTCGTGTTGCCAATATATCTAGGATACCAGTTGAATTAAAGAAAAATCAAGAGTTGGGATATTGTGAACCAGTGAAGAGCATAGTGAATTTACGAGATAATCCCAAACCCGAAAAAGAGCCACAAAATAAAGTCGACCAACTTATAGAGACACTCATCAAAGACTTTGAGATACCATACTAACACCCGAAGAAGCGAGCAAGGCAAAGAAATTTCTCTTGAATCACCTTAGCCTTTTCGTAACCGGAAAATCTACATGGTGAACCAACTTGGTCCACCATAGAATTAATACAAGAGATGCACCACCGATACGTCAAAACCCAAGAAGACTTCCATTCGCTAAACAAAAACATGACTGACTTTTATTTTGACTTTTAATCAATAATTCCCAAAACACTCATGTAAACTATGACAACAAAATACAGGATCAGTAGGAAATTATCAAGTCAAACCACTTTGATCCCCAATTTCTTCAAATGATCATTCAAAACAATTGCTGATATGATCTTGGTGAATTGGTCAGCTAGGTTATTCTTTGACTCCACATATTTCAGAATTATTTTCTTCTGTTCTATCAAATCTCTGATATAAAATAGTCTCAAGTCTATGTGTTTGGATCTATTAGATGTTGTGTTGTTTTCTGCTAATTTTATTGATCCTTGATTGTCTACAAATATGGGAAATGGTTTAGCAAAAACATTCTCCATGTGGATTTCATGAACTAGCTTCTTCAAAAACATTAATTCTTTAGAGACTTCACTAAGTGCAGCGAATTCAGATTCGACAGTGCTGAGAGCAACACAATTCTGTTTTCTGCTACACCAACTGATGGCTCCTCCTACGAGAACAAATACATATCCGCTGAATGATTTCCTATCCATTGAATTTGAAGCCCAGTCTGCATCTGTGAAAGCTTCGACTGTTCTCTCCGTCTTCTTATATTCAATACCATACGCTTTGGTCCTATTCAAATATCTCAGCATATGTTTTATTCCCATCCAGTGATGCTTGGTATGATTTTGGTTGAACTGATTCATGAAAGTTGCTGTGAATATCATGTCAGGCCTGGTCGTTACACTTAAATATAGAACGCTTCCAATACACTTTTGATATAACATTCGTTGGTCTTCGCTAAGTAATTCGTCGTCATTCATGCAAAAATTTTCCCCAAGAGGTAAAGGGGTAGCTGCACCTTTTGCTTGTAACATGTTCATGTCTTTCAATAGCTCTACAGCATATAAAGTCTGGTTCAACATAATTGAATTTTCGTCTCTGGTCACTTTTATGGACAATACGTTCCTTACTTCCCCTAGATCTTTGATATTAAACCGTTTCTTGTGGTTTCCATATATCAGTATAACATCAACGTACACAGTGATGATGATGTTTCCTTTCTCCTGATAATAGACACATGGATCAGATATGGATCTGGAGAAACCTGTGCTTTTAATGAACTGATCTAGTGTCCTATTCCACATAACACCCGATTGATGTAGGCCATATATGCTCTTATTCAACTTACAAAACAGTTCTTTCTTTCCATCTTAATAATTCTCTGGTAAATTAGGAAACTTCAATTTCAGTTTATCGAACAACTGGAAATATCCATCCGGTATTTCCATATAAACTGTTTCGTCTAAGTCAGCTGAAAGATATGCTGCAGTAATGTCTATATGATGTACAGACCACTTCTTCTCAACTGCTATGGCAAAAAGTAACCTCATAGATATTTTCTGTACAACTGGTGAGTATGTCTGTTCGAAATCAATACCTGGTATTAGAGTTATTACCCAAAGCCACAACTCTTGCTCGGTATCTTTCGACTACTCCATCAACGTTGTTTTTGGACTTGAAAACCCATTTCGTTTTAATGATTCTCCTAGTTTCTGGTTTTTCCACGAAAATCCAAGTTTAATTCCTGAGAAGATTCCCTAATTCCTCGAAGACGGCTTCTTTCCAGGATATTTTGTTATCCCCGTTCGATACTTCTCTTAAATTGCGAGGATCTCGCCTGTTCAAAATTGCTTGGTTGCATGAATTTGAATTTTCGCCAACTTCGAATTGTGTCATCCATTCAGGTTTTCGTATTGTTCTTCCTGATCTTGTTTTGATTACTGTATCTCTATATTCTTCTGCATTTTTTCCTGATATATCCTCATTTGTAGTTTTTTCTTCTACTATTGTTTCATCATTAGAAGAATGATTTCTCATTGCGAATATATCCGTTCCACGAACATGAAAATCATTATGAAATATATCTCCTTTGGAAGGTTCATCTTGGTGATTCAGCAAAGGTAATACGTCTTCCTCGAATTTGACATCGCGGCTGATGACAATTTTATCATTCATAGGATTCTACAATCGATACCCCTTAGAATTGCTGTCATAGCCCACGAAGATACTCGAAATGCCTTTTGGAGCCAATTTACTTCGTCTAAATTTATTGATTGTCCATACTCTACAACCAAATACTTTTAAATGGGATAGGTCAATTTTCATATTTGGTTAACATTTTTCTATTGGACTGCATCCGTCATTCGCTATAGTGTGACTTCTGTTTCTGTTGCTACTGCTTCTGACCAACATTTATGTGGAATACCAGATTCTATCAATAAACATCTAGCTGCATCAAATAATGTTTGATTGAATCTTTCGGCAACGCCATTTTGTTGAGGTGTGCCTGGTATTGTGAGTTGGTGACTGATACCATTTTGTTCAATATAACAAATAAATTCTCGAGACAAATATTCACCCCCATTGTCGCTTCTCAAACAGGATATCTTCTTTCCATGAATATTTTCAACTTTAGTTTTGTATTTCTTGAAATTTTCGAACACTTCATCTTTCGATTTCATGAAGGCAATTTCGCAATATCTTGAATAATCGTCAATGAACGTCACTATATATTTATTACCTCCATTCGAAATAGGATTGATAGGACCTACGACGTCTGTATCGTCTCTCGATTTGAACAACCTTTTTGGTAAAGGACTCCTTTTCAACTCTCCCTGGTAGCATATTTCACAGTTTAGTTTTTCGGCGTCAATGTCATTAGAAATTGTCTATTTTTCCAAACATCTTCTTTACGCTAGATATATTTAAATGTGCCAATCGTCTATGCCATAGTTGACATTCTTTCGAAATCGCTGTATTCGTCATTTTGTTGCCACATGGTTTGATCGTGTCCAAGTGATGTCTCTCTTTGATAAAATGTAAAGCTCCAATTTTGGTTGAGATCGGAATGACGTCTCCAATCGGTGTCATAATTTTCGAAGAATTGTTTTCGAAAACTATCCTAAGACCTCGTTCGGCTGCTAAACTCAAAGATAGTAAATTCGTCTTCAACTCAGGTACAAATAGAACGTTTAATAAAGTAAGTTGAGTCGATCCATTTTCGTCTGATAAGTTCAAGTTGACATCTCCAAAACCGGTAGAAACGAGCATTCCTCCACCTGCTACCTCAATTTTAGTTTAATGATGAACAAAATTTTGAATTTTTTTCATTGAACTCGTCATATGATCTGTCGATCCGCTATCCAATATCCATATATTTCTTTCAGTCCTTTTATTTGCCATATAAGATAAACGATGATGATCAGCTAAATCATGAGTAGATTTGATGGCACTAAACGCGAAATTGGAATTTGAGGGACCTGCTTCTTCTTTCGTCATCAACGGTTTTTCTTTTCCGACGGATAGAGGACAATTTTTTCCAATATATCCAATTTCCAAACATCGGAAGCACCTCAGAAATTCGTGCGAACGAGAGGGCTTCGTCTGATTTGAATTTTGTGCATGGACCTGCCTACCTTCTTCCTTAAAATTATTAGTATTGGTTTGTCTATTGTGTTTATAGTTTCTTCCGTACTTTCTTCTTACTGTCAGTGCTTTTGCTTCGTCTTCACCTTCTGTTCTACATGTGTTTTCTACCCTCCGTTCTTCCTCCAACAATTTTGATTTCAGAGAGGCCATATTCAAATTATCATTGTCTGCTCTGAGGTTTCTTGCAAGATACTCGTACTGGCTTGGTAAACCGATTACCGTGAAACCAGCTTGAATTTTTTCATTGATATCATACCCTGCACATGGGACTTTATGATAGAGGCTATTACGTCTCGTTAAATACTCATGGATTGATTCGTTCTGATTCTTAGTAGTATTTACGAAATCCTTCAAGAGTAGTAACCCATACCAAGTATCATATTTTGTGTGTATGCTTTCCAACGTCTCTCATACTTCTTTTGCCGTCTTGCACTCCATAACATCGTCGAAACTATCATTTCCAATCAACAGATATAATATCGACTTCGCACTGTGATCAGTCTTTTTATTTTTGGGTTCTTGAATTTGGGTATCATTGAAACCAGGATCTATAGCATTCCACAAATTCTTCATCTCCAGAATCCCCTGTGCGCGCATCGACCAATATCGATAATTCTCTGGATTAAGCTTTTCGATTTTTAGATCTTCCATCTTCGAATTATATTCTTCGTCGTCTTTTTAGTAGGAAAAGTTCGTCGTCTGCTTTTACCTCGATTAAAAGTACGAATTGCGTCGTCTGCTGAGAACTTTCAAAACTTTATAATCCAAATCGTCCTGGACCCATAACCTGTTATAGTTGTAGCGTAGTTCCAACTATTTGGCCAATTTATAGGAAATCATAATGGTTTTTAAATAAAGAAGTTCTGACTTTTATTTTGACTTTTAATCAATAATTCCCAAAACATTCATGTAAACTATGACAACAAGATACAAGATCAGTAGGAAATTATCAAGTCAAACCATTTCTAACATTACCCGCCCAGAAGAAAGAAAGGGTTAACTCCGAAACTTCAACGAAATTGGGAAGGAAATCAACGACCTAAGGTCGTTCATATCGAGAGATTGGGTCACTATTAAGGTGATGACCCACCCAATTAGTTTCAAGAAGACGTCGAAGTCCCTGTTATTCGATGCGAATAACTTGAAGAGGGGAAGCAATGTTACACCTGTTCTATGAATGTCAGAATGACAGCGTGGACTGAAAATAAGAAGAGGGCTGAATAGGCGGAGTAGTTCCAGTCACCTGTAAAGGTGAGAGTCTAGAATTTTCAAGATTTTTCTATTGTGTTCCATATACAGTGTTGGGTACATTACGAGGGAACATAGGGTTTACCTTCAATGTGTTATAAAGAGACAAAATACATATAAATTCAGTGCATCATTCTTTTTCGCTAACAGGCATAAAGTGGAAAACGTCCAATACAAGAAGTTAAAAATACAGATGTGTAATGTGAACAGTTTAGTTTATTATTTGAGAAATAATAAGATTGTATGTACTATACTGATAGCTTAATGCAATGAACAATAAAAAAATCAACACTACTTTCGTTTATCCCTTCATGATTAATTTACAAATAAATAATTCAGTAGTAATAAAATTCACTATATTAGTTCGGTTAGTATAACCTAAATAACCGTAACATGCGAAATAAAATTTGTATTAATAATAATATGTGTTTCCAAATATCTCAATTCTCATTTTTCGCTAACAGGATCTCATAAGTGGAAAACCCACAACGCCAGCCTCTTACTATTTTTAGCTTCTGACAGTATTGCCAATTTTCATTGTATATTTATATTAATTGTAAAATGCATTATTCTAACACGAGAACAAGTTGTAAGAAGATTTTAATTATGATAATTCAAGAGGTTGTAACAGATCAAGATATAATTAATTCCATCTATTCGTTAAATATTTTATTTTAATGCTGGAAATTGTTCTAGTTTTCGAAAAAGTATAAAATGAATAAATTAGAGAATCGAGTATAGTTAGAAAAGTTTTAAAATGGCCAATAACTTTTTTATTATTGTAAAAATTATTTTCTGTCACCTTAAAATAATCTTCCATCAGATAATGATTTCGATTTGGCAATGCTGCTTCAATCGTCGACAATGTTATTCTTGTTAATTTCCATTGGTTAGGATCATCCGTGACCCTACAACTCACTAGGCGGTAGTCTTTTCGAAGGCGGTGCCTGGCATACAATTGATTTATCGAAACAATTGTCAATTTTTTAGAATTTTCAATAACTTTTATTATATTGTGGAATTAACTAGAGACCGTGAGTTTAATTTAAAAACCTTCATGATGAATTTACAAAGAAATAATTCAGTAGTAAGAAACTAATTCACTATATCAGTTCGGGTAGTACACGCTAATATGATTTGAACAATAAATTAAAATCTACCTAATAGGTATTTGAAATAAGTACCACTAAAAAATCACTGAAAAATAGCTAAAAAGATTACATTCGTCGATATTGAGCGTACAATTAATGAATATAAGCATAATAATTTTCATTAACATCATAAGGAATAGTTTTAAAGATCTCAATGTAAACCGCCTCTGTTTCCTACGCTCCTGATAAAACAATTTCGCTTACAGCTCAAATTCTACTTTTATCTGTCCCCTCTCTTCATTTTCAATCCACGCGTTAGATTGTAGAGTGCCTTTCAAAAATTCCTTTTTATTTGTGAGAGAAATCAGTCACATTCAATTTCAACGTAAAACGATATCCTCTCACGTCCAAAAAGAAATTATCATGGTCACATGGAGTTACCAGTGTGTTGGAGAAGGACAATCATGAGACAGAGAATTAAAAGCTAGCGTAGATTATTACACCAGACGAATACGAATCGCGCGTGCGCCTCTTGACTGTACAATCTGGGTACTTCACTAAACGTTTGTTTGCGAATGAGTAACGATCTTTTGCAAATCTTATTAAAATGAGTATGCAAGTACACCATAAAGTGCAAATTGTAAAATGGTACTACCAGGGTCATTCATATCGAGAAATAGCAGAAAATTTGTTTATTGTGGCATTCGAAAATGCCCAACCAATTAGCAAAAAACAAGTGAGAACGGTTATAAAAAATGTTGAAGAGCATGGATGTGTCAATCCTACTAAACATGGACCGCGTACACAAAAACGTCAAACAAAACCCGAAAAAGAAGAAAGAGATATTTTAATTTGTGCCAGTGTGGAAAATAATCCCCTACAATCGTCCACTCATATAGCAAAGGATTTTGATGTTGATCCGAAAACGATTCGGACTGTATTAAAAAAAATGGTTATCGTAGTTTCAAACTGAAAAAGAGCCATGAAATTTTTCCAGACGATCAATTTCGTAGAATGGAATTTTGTGAAATAATTATGGAAAGAATACAATTAGACGCAAACTTTTCGAAAAATATTTTGTTCACAGATGAATCGACTTTTCCCATACACGGTGCACATAATTCATCCGTTATTCGATATTGGTCAAGGACAAATTTACACAAACATTATAATAATAGGACTCAATATCCCCAAAAGTTAAATGTTTGGGCTGGAATATTAGGTGACCATTTAATTGGACCATTTTTTATTGACGGCAATTTAACCGGACAGAAATATTTGGACATGCTGGAAAATCAAATTACTCCTGCCCTTATACAATTAGGTGTCAACTTCAATGATATCTGGTACCAACATGACGGTTGTGCATCACATAATTATCGACTAGCAATAAACTTTCTAAATACACAATTTCTCAATCGGATAATCTCCACGAATGGTAACATAAGATGGCCTGCGAGATCTCCAGATCTGGCTCCCAACGATTTTTTTTTCTGGGGTTATATAAAATCGAGAATTTATGGGTTTCAAGAAAACAGAGCCTCTTCTCTAAATGAACTAAGGGAACAAATTTTACAAATTTGTATGCAAATAACACCTGAAATGCTCATACGTGTTCGTCAAGAATTTTATAACCGTCTCGGCTACTGCTTAGCGCAGAACGGGGATTTATTCGAACATTTGATTTAAGCTCATTGAAGTTTTATTTTTTAATTTATTACATATCATAATATTACTTTTATTTAAAAATTGTAGGCATTAGAATTCGATTTTAGTTTTATTTTCGTTTTTTTTTGATTTGCACTGTGTGTGTGTTTACACAGAGAATTCGTTCTCATTTGCATACAAACGATAACAAACGATAAAGATACCAATTTTTTTTACTAACATTCGAAACACAGCAGATGTTTGGAGACCAATTTCACGTTGCCAAATCTGAAAAAAAGTAAAGGTTCTAACCGCTTTCAAACTGAAAACTAGAACAATTTCCAGCATTACAATAAAATATTTAACGAATAGATGGAATTAATTATATCTTGATCTGTTACAACCTCTTGAATTGTCATAATTAAAATCTTCTTATAACTTGTTCTCGTGTTAGAACTATACAATGAAAATTGGCAATACTGTCAGAAGCTACAAAGAGTAAGAGGCCGTCGTTGTGGGTTTTCCACTTATGAGATCCTGTTAGCGAAAAATGAGAATTGAGATATTTGGAAACACATATTATTATTATTAATACAAATTTTATTTCGCATTTTATGTTATTTATTCCAATACTAACCGAACTAATATAGCGAATTTTATTACTACTGAATTATTTCTTTGTAAATTAATCATGAAGGGATAAACGAAAGTAGTGTTGATTTTTTTATTGTTCATTGCATTAAGCTATCAGTATAGTACATACAATCTTATTATTTCTCAAATAATAAACTAAACTGTTCACATTACACATCTGTATTTTTAACTTCTTGTATTGGACGTTTTCCACTTTATGCCTGTTAGCGAAAAAGAATGATGCACTGAATTTATATGTATTTTGTCTCTTTCTAACACATTGAAGGTAAGTAAACCCTATGTTCCCTCGTAATGTTCCCAACACTGTAGACGTACTAGTATGTTATAACATATTCTAGTCTTTTCTGGAAAGTTCTTTCTATATATAAATAGAGATTAGTTGTGGCAGAGTCAGTCAGTCATGTGCTAATAAGTTGAATTGTTAAAAAGTAGTGTTGTGAAAATTATAACACTATGTACGAGGTCTGATCAATATGAATTTTGTAAAATCCTATAAAAATCAATCAATCGTTAATTTTGAATACAAACAGATTTCGTTTCGCATTAGATCATCTTAATAATAAACAAATAAGATGAGGATAAAAAATTATTTATTATAAGTGGATTTTTTTGAAAAAAGTGTTTACAAAATTATTTAATACTATTAATTTATTTTCTCAATATATTTTTTGAAAATTCCATTCTCTACATATATGAACAGGTCGTTTTAAAAATGTTGTCGCTATATACGAGGTTTGTTCAATATGAACTCTGTACAAATATTTTTGAACACTTTTTATATATAAGAATTATAAAAAAACAACAACAAATAACTGGTGCGATTCAAAGGCGGTCAAACGTGTATCAAAACATTATTAGTACTAAATCAGCACATATACGAGGGATATTTGAATTGTGATCAAAAATGTATTATTTATGTGAGTAACAAACATTTTTCGCTAGTATATCTATAAGAGGTGTAACAAAAAATCTAGGAACTAAAATGTATATACAAGGTGTTCCAGTTGGCATAATTAAATTTTTAAAATTTGTCGGTTTTTCGTTGATTCCTTGACGTGTGATGAATTTATGGATGGTATCTATACCGGAAGTCGACTAAAACTTCCTTATTTGATATAGGACACCTTGTATATTATTACGTATTTTGATACAGGTATTTTGAGGATTTTCTCAATATACCTTATGTAGAGTGTTTTACAAGATATGGCCAATTATATTACAAAACATTTGACAACTTTATGAAAAATAAAAAGTTCAAAATTTTGTTTGGTACAAATTCCTTCTATTTTGAATATTTTCTTGGATTAAATAATTTTTTTGCATACAATGATTCAAAACGCGTACTCAAACAATTTCCCAACTTCCTCAAATTGAACACCCTGTATATTACTTCGTTATGAGAAAAAAATATCCAATTTCAATGAAAAACTATTTTAAAATGAACACTCCATTCAAAATAAAATAAAAACTATCAATTACCTCTCGTTTAAATGCTGCAACAGGAAAAATATATAAGTTACTCTTACCTCCTGGCGGTTTCGGCGCCGTATAACTCTTCAACGGGATCTTACTGGGTCGTTTAGTCTTCGAACCATCCTTCTTGTCTTTTTCGGAAGATTGATCTTGCACAGAGTCCGGGATACTAGAATTTTCGGTTTGTAGATTCAAAGTTTTCATGCTGTTCATTATTAGAGGGCTCATGGCCTTCATACTGGGCGTAGAAATTTCTGTTCGCGATTGGGGACGGGCCGTAGGGGTGGGATCTAAGGTAGGGATGATATCGGGAGAGCTGGTTTTGGTTAAGGGTTTATGGAGGTCTTCTAGTAGACGGATCCGTGCCCTGGTACCTTCCAGTTCTATCGTTCGATCTTCGAGCTGGAAAAAAAGGATTTTCTTGCCAGTTTCCTTAATTTTTTTTTAAGAAAAGTAGCAGCATTAGAAGTGAAACTTTTTATGTTACGCAAAATTTTTAAACATCAACAAAACAATAATTCTTTAAAAAATGAAAACAAAAACTATTTACAATAAAAGACAAATATTATTTGTAAAGAACCCCTAAACGTAGCAACAAATTAGTTCAAGTTGTTTGTGCAGTTATGTTTGACATACAAGTTGGTTCCCTACACAGTTCATTTTGCCATAAAACATGTATGTGTAACATAATCTTTGCAAACGAAGTTTGAACGTGTAGGGATGACGACTTGACACACTTGTTTGAAATACAAATTAAGATTTTTAAACGTAACAATAGGTATGTGCTGACAAGATTGAGTGAAATGTTTGTGCTGATATGTATGATAGTGTAGGATAACAATTTGTACACATTTTTGGATTCAAACAGAAAACATTATCAGTAGTAAGTTTAGTGTCTAGACGTGCAAACATGTTGTCTCTTATAAAAAGAAAATGTGCGGCCATTATAATTGTAGACGAGCTAACTAAAAAAAGAAAACGGTTGTGGTCAAAAGAGTGGTACACGAAAAGGAGTCAATTTTCGCATTAGAACTTGTTAGCCGAATTAAGGGTTTCCCATTAAAAAAATTATCTACGTATGGATGATGATCAATTAAGATTTATTCTGGAATCGATTGAGGCACTAATTAAAAAAGAAAATACTGTAACGAGAGAAGCGATTACTACCGAGGAACGATTAACAGCCACGTTACGTTTTCTTGCAACAGGAAGATCTTATGAAGATTTGAAATTTAGTTGTGCAATATCACCACAGTCGTTAAGAACAATTATTCCGGAAACATGTCGAGCAATTTACCAGTCACTGAAAAATAAATATTTACAGGTAAAATTCAAAAATACTTTATTAGTTGTACCTATTTATAACAAAAAATAAGAAAATGAACTAGGATGTAGAATTAAGATTAACGTTTACAGCAAACCCCAAAAAATTATTTATAAAGCCCATAAGTGGGTATCGTCTTCGCTTAGCGTAGGTGTATTTGAAGAGGACGGTCTTGTACTATAATAAAATCCCATTCGGATTTTGAATAAAATTGCCAAATTGTGTGGTTGCTTCTATATTAAGTTGGCCCAGTTCTCCAAGAAACAATGTTTCGTTTATTATTTTTTTTTTGCTAAGGTTTGCTGGTTTTTAGCCATAGATCTTAACTGATGAGCAATGTTGTTTCCAAAGGCGATATACTCGTCATCAGGTTGGTTTATAACTTCATAAGCCTTCTGTAAAATTGAATTTTGTTTCTTTGATTCTATTTTTCGTTTTTTAATAGCTGGTGTTTGTGATGTTTGTGTTTCTTGGACAACATCCTAAAAGTTAAATTTGTTTCAGTTCCCTAAATGTCAACAAGACTGGATTACAATTGCAAGAGATTTTCAACAATCCTGGAACTTTCCTAATTTTTGCGGAGCATTAGACGGAAAACACATATAAATTGTTCCGCCACCTGGTTCTGGGAGTTATTACTTTAATTATAAAGGGTGTCATAGTATTGTTATGCTGGCAATAGCCAATGTTAATTATGAATTTATTATGGTACATGTAGGAACAAACGGAAGGGTATCAGATGGTGGTGTTACGGAAAACACCACATTTAACAGAAAATTACAATCAGGAGCACTTAACTTTCCAACGAACCAGCCGTTATTTGGATGCAGGGATGAAACTCCGATTCCGTATGTCTTTGTGGAAGATGATGCGTTTGCACCGTCAAAGAACATAATGAAACCGTTTTCTACAAACAATTTGAGTAGGGCAGAACGTATTTTTAATTATCGTCTGAACCGTGCGAGGAGAATAATAGAAAATTCATTTGGAATATTAGCTGCAAGATTTAGAATTTTCCATACAGCAATAAATACTAAACCTGCCATTGTGGAAGATATCGTTTTAGCAGCTTGCGTTTTGCATAATTTTTTACGTAGAAATGCAAGACAAACGTACACTCCTCCTCATAGTTTGGACATTGAATATACTGAAAATGGAACTATAAACCAAGGTGATTGGCGAAATTCTGGAGAATCATTTTTACCATTACAATTAAATCATAATAGGAGTTATGGAAGAGAAGCTAAAGAGATACGAGAACATTTCAAAAATTATTTCAACATCGACGGAAAAGTATTATGGCAAGATAGGATGAATGTATGAAATAATAAATAATTATATCGTTGTCATAAGTCATAAGGGTGATTGGTTATAAAAAAACCAGTGGCATGGCAAAGTCACGTGATACAGGTAGTGATTTATTTTATTCAAATTGGACAACCTGTAAATGTTTACATGGAAAAAATCTACTTTAGTGGTACAACGCGGATTTTGATGAAAAATTTTTTTCTGGCTAATTCGAGGTTGCTGAATACGAAAATGAAAGAAAAACATGGGGCTCTCTTACCAAAATCGAGTTATGAATTTTTGAAGATGTGTTCAGATAAGTACTGCACTGGATTTATTGTCACATTATAACTGCTATAATGATCCGTAATAACTGCTCCACAATGTTAGTGATACGCTATAGTTGCCTTTTACGATATTACTCTCTCATCCACATTAAAAAAAACATTGATATTGATATAAATCTCTTGTAAATTATTTTTTTAATTCCACAATTATTATATCTTTTGACGTTTCCGTTTAATATGACTGACATATAAGTTTCGTCTGTTTCCTCTTAGCAGTAAGACTTTTACCTATTAGCATATACAGCCATCATTAGTTACTTGAAAAAAAGTTGCTGAATATTTTCGATATGCACAGATCATAGCACAGAAGATATAAACAAGATGTACTTCATGAACACCGGCTCTTGTGCACCCTTTCCCTTCTTGAATAACCTGATGTGCGTTACAAAGTATTAGATATCAAGTTATTCAAGAAGGGGAAGGGAATATAATCATTGGATTCACCCTTTCCCTTCTTGAATAACCTGATGTGCGTTACAGACTATTGCGCACATCAGGTTATTCTAGAAGGGAAGGGGCGAATTCAATGATTATATTTCCTTCCCCTTCTAGAATAACTTATTGTGCGTTACAAAGTATTGGGTATTAAGTTATTTAAGAATGGGAAGGGAATATAATCATTGGATTCACCCTTTCCCTTCTTGAATATCCTGATGTGCGTTACAGACTATTGCGCACATCAGGTTATTCTAGAAGGGAAAGGGCGAATTCAATGATTATATTTCCTTCCCCTTCTAGAATAACTTATTGTGCGTTACAAAGTATTGGGTATTAAGTTATTTAAGAAGGGAAAGGGAATATAATCATTGGATTCACCCTTTTCCTTTTGTTTTAATTTTTGCCAATTTTCGTTAAAAATTATGGTTCGTCCACACGATTTTGTGTTAAATGTCTCCAATTGAAGTAAACCTTCGATTCTACTATAGAAAATTGTTTAATTTCATGGGTCGTAAAGTGTGTAATGCGAAAATTTGCCGAGCCGTCGGAGATTTAATATTGGCTAGCCTGTCGACTGAGAGAAGTCACAGCGCTGACGGAGCGAAGTTAAAATTCAGTTCTGCATTTGCCGTCAAGGTGTAAACACACATTTTTTAACTTAAAATTTTTGCATGTGCTCTGGGAGCCATAAGCATTTTACTAAAAAACCCGACAATTCCGACGTAGGGGAAGAAATATACGGCTGAAACCAACAACTGGCAGCTCCGACCCGATAGGCTTCTGGTCCAGAATCGGCCGATGACTGTGGGTACCAGAAGAAATTAGAGGAATTGCGTATTTGTGGTAAATTTCCGTAGACGGCGTAGTTCGAAGGATTCATTATAGAGGTAAATGGTTGAAAATACTTTCTCGGAATTAACAGGTCCATAGATATATTAACGTAGAAATTTTAGCTTTGATTCGTAGTTTATTGGAGTATGTAATCTGGATTTCACGTGATAGTTTCGAGGCATTTCATAAATTCTTATTAGTTCATATTCTTCATTGCTTTATATCTTTTTGAAATAAGAATATATCACGGGGGTTGTATAAATATTCAGTGATGTGTCCAACGACATAGTTTTTATATTATGGTTTTTTTTTGGTTATCGTAGTTTTTTTGCTAAGCGGAAAAAAAACAGTCATATAGTTTTTATTCTCAGTGTAAATGGCTTTTATACAGTTAAAAGTCAGGATGTATGATTATTTGCGAATTTCGGGTGTTGTTCATATAATCAGTATAATGGGATATTACGGGGGTACGTCGAAAATTTGACCAGGGTAAAAGGTAAACCCTATGTAGAGGCTAATTCGTTTCTCTATTTTAGGGGGGTTTTGTATGTGGATATTAAAATCACTGATTGGAATTTAATGAGCCAGTGAGACCAGTTCCAGGAGAGCTGGAATAGTCTGGAGCAACATCAGTTCCTGTTCTGGTTCCGGAAAAAGGATAAGTGAACAGTTTCCTTTTTTTTTATTCTTCATTTTCATTAGTAAATTCACATTTATGCGTCACATATCACCGTTTTTCATATAAAGTTTTATTTCTTTTTTTTTGCGGCAATTATTATAATCTCGCTATACACTTGTACTTGTATTTAAAAATTTGAAATCGTGCTTATAGTTTAAAATACGCTAAGATACTACGGTACGTTCCTGGTACTGCGACATTTAGTGGATTTTTCTAATCCTGACGATTTTATGCATATAACTTGCGCCGTACATACTTTTGAATTGTATTTTCTCTAGCAACGCTAAACTCGTTCGCTATTTAAATTTTATGCTTATGCAAGTAAATATATTTATATTGATATTGGTGTAAATTGCGGAAGTGTGAACCCTTGTAACTGTACATTGTTAATTTTGATATATATTATCGTTGTATTTTTGAGGTATTGTACATGAACTATTTGGTCGTTTCTCTAGAATTTTAGAATTGAGACATCGGTGTAGTTTGGGGCCCTCAGCTCTTCTGCACCCTGAGTTTGAAGCCTTCAGTTCTGCTCAGAGTTTATAGAATCTGCTTGACAGTTAATTACTTAAGTTGTAACTGATAAATTAGTTAGAAATTTTTGGATTTATGTAGATTTCGGCCTTCAGCCCATCTACATTCTGAGTTTACAGCCTTCAGCCGAGTTCAGACATTATTTGCAACATTTTTGTAGTGATATTGTAATAAATATTTCGAAAACAGACCTTTGGTCCACAATGACTAATTAAAGCTTCAATCAGGGGACTTTTATTTTCTTATGATATTTTACCTATCAGTTTAACCTTTGGAGTGTGTAGTGAGTGTTGTAAACCCACTGAGAAGTTGTGGGCTAATTTAAAGAAGTCTTGGGTGCTTGCCAAAACTTCTCTGGCGCCCTTTTTGTAAACTTAATAATTATTTCAAGAATCCACCCCTTCTTCGACTCGAAGCTAGTCGACTGGCGAGCACGGGTTGTACTACGTGAGACAACCCGCATACCTATAACGAGCACTGAGAGGGTTGGTAGGTTTTCTCGTTATAAGTGCACAAGAGCCGGTGTACGTTCATCATGTACATCTTGTTTATATCTTCTGTGCTATGATCTGTGCATATCGAAAATATTCAGCAACTTTTTTTCAAGTAACTAATGATGGCTGTATATGCTAGTAGGTAAAAGTCTTACTGCTAAGAGGAAACAGACGAAACTTATATGTCAGTCATATTAAACGGAAACGTCAAAAGATATAATAATTGTGAAATTAAAAAAATAATTTACAAGAGATTTATATCAATATCAGTGTTTTTTTAATGTGCATGATAGAGTAATATCGTAAAAGGTAACTATAGTGTATCACTAACATTGTGGAGCAGTTATTACGAATCATTTTAGCAGTTATAATGTGACAATAAATCCAGTGCAGTACTCATCTGAACACATCTTCAAAAATTCATACCTCGATTTTGGTAAGAGAGCCCCATTTTTTTCTTTCATTTTCGTGTTCAGCGTCCTCGAATTAGCCAGAAAAAAAATTTTCATCAAAATCCGCGTTGTACCACTAAACTAGACTTATATTTTATCTTACCTGACTCATAATCTTCTCATCATCATTTGGAGGTTCTGTGTCTCCCTCAAAAAAGTCCATATTATCTTTACCACCTTTAGGCATTTCCTGATCTTCAGTGAAGAGTAATAATTTGAAATACCACAAATGTGGATCATACACATTGTCCATTCCAGTACCAGACATTTTTGAATCTTTTACCTTTTTCAATTCCCTTCTGAACGCTGTTCTTAAGGAATTATTTTTTTTACCACCATATCTTTGTCGGCATCTGGCTCTAATTCTTTTAATTTATCAATCGTCTTTTCATAAGCACTATATCTTATATGTTTATTGCTGTACTCTCTACTTTTAACTTTCCAGAGACACGGCAACTCTTTATATAATTCAATAAATTCCGTTATAAACTCTTTGGAATAATTTCGTATGTCACTCATTTTGTCAACCACCAAATCACTAAAATCGTACCAGTACATGCACGGACTTGTTTATTCGAACTGTCGTTCCAACAAAATATCAAAGTCTGCAGATTCTACTTCTTGGGTTTGAATGATTAGTGTGTACAAACAAATTGTTTAACTACACGGGTGCTCAGCTATGCGCAAACACGTTTGCGCATACATTATTATCAAGATGCTGTAACGTGTAAGGGTAACGCAAACAAATCGATTGTATTGATGTTGGCACAAACAAGTTGGAGTTATTTTTCCCTTCGCTTGACATCTTTGCGCAAACATTACATTCAAACTATATGCATAATCTAGGGTTAAATTATGTTTGTACGGATATGTTTAATTAAACATGTTTTATATGACTAGTATGACTGTGTAGTTTTAAAACATGTTGTTGTGTTATTTGTATGTACAAACAAATTGAACAAATTTGTTGTTACGTTTAGGGGGCCCTTCTTTTATTAAATCTTCGAACAAACTACCACTTTGGGACAAACTTTAATTCAAGTATGTTTTCGCAACTACAGCTGGCATATAATGAGTCGCTGGCTAGACAGTGCCTAGCGTGCTGTTTTCTACGATGCTTTGTTAACCGGCAGTGACGTAGTCAATTGAAGAGTCGAGTGGGGTAGTACAGCATTCCGTCTCTCTCATTCAACTTAAGAAAATAATAATAATTCAACAGATTTGTTAGCTTTACGACTTAACTCTTATGTCAAAACTCCTACAGCGTCACATAAAAAGTTTCATATCAAAACATCAACTGATCGCTCGGTTGATTTATTTTGAAACAAAATTACTACCTAAAGGTGCGTACAGACATATAACAAAACTTCGTATCGTAACCCCGTCGCGTAACAAGTGTGGACGGCACTGCGTAACACCGTAACACCAGAACATAGTAACATCTCGGTGTTCCATCGGTTGTCGGTTTTTTGACGCCGCATCAAAGAAATGATACGCACTGATGTTGCACCACTTGTTAGCATGTCTGGACAGGTCTGCGGTATACAGTTGCGATTTATTTTTGGTTTTGTTTATTCAGTTGAAAACATGGAATGGACTGAAGAATCTACCCTGGATTTCATAAATAGTTATCGTAATAAAGAAATTTTGTGGGATGCAAAACATCCCAAATACTATAATAAAATAAAGAAGCATGATGCTTGGGACAACAGTAGATGCATGCAAAAAAAATTAATGTTCTTCTGTCAGGACTTAGTAGAGAGAAAGCAAAAATTAAAAAGAGCCACGGTACGGGTAAAGGTAAGTTTGAATAATTGAAAATTAATTTCTTTTCTATTTTGTTTATTTACTTTTCAATTACAAATTTTATTTTTATTTATTACAGGGCTTTCAGATATCTATGAAAGTAGTTGGTTTGCCTTTAAAAGTTTGCTTTTCCTTTGGGACAAAAACAAGGTTCGGGAAACACAAAGCACCGTAAGTATAAAACGAATTACGAATTACGTATAATTATCTTGCCACAAAAGTCGATTTTCGTTTTGAAAGTACGATGACAATTCGTCTCTAATTCGTGTTGCATTTTCGGTTGGTCTTCTGGGAATATTTCTAATCAGAAATAAAGAAGACATTGGTTCATTAGTTATAGTTTTATACTTTCCTTCTACAAGCTTTCCATCAATTTCTGTATCGAAGGTTCCATGTGGCGTATACAAAGCACAAGATATGGAACTTTCTCTTAAAAAATTATGTAGATGAGCTACTGCTATTATAACTAATTCAGCTTTTCTGGGTTCAAGTAACATCGGTTTACGAAGTACTCTAAAAACGGCTGAGGCGATGCCAAATACATTTTCTACAGTTCTTCGTGCGCGAGATAATCTGTAGTTAAACACTCTTTGCAATGATCCTTTAGGATGTATTCCCGAAAACGGTTTTATTAACGACTCAGTTAAGGCAAATACCTCGTCTCCAATAAAAAATAGGGAATTTTCTGTTGCCTGCCATGTAAAGCTTCTGGTTCAGGTAAATTTAAGTCATTTCGCTCTAATTTTTTGTAAAGCGAGCAGTTTCTAAAGATACCACCATCTGAAATTCTTCCTTGGCCTCCAGCATCAACATACAAAAAGTTATAAATAGCATCCACTAGGGCAAAAAGAACTACACTAAATGTTGATTTGTAATTAAAGAACTCGCTTCCGGTGTTAATTGGAGCTTGTAGAACAACATGCTTCCCATCTAAAGCACCCAGACAATGTGGAAAGTTCCAGGTGTCCTCAAACTGTTTTGCCACTTCTAACCATCTTTCTGGTGTTGAAGGTATCTGTAAAAATTAAAACAAATTATACAGGACATATTTTTATTTTCTAAATAAGTTTGTTTATTAAATACTTATTTTAAATTATTTTTAATTTTAGATTGTACACGAAGAAGAAGATAATGATGAAAGGGAAATATCGGGTGATGAAGGAACATTAGTAGAAAACGATATAAATTCTGCTGTACAAGAGAATCGGGAAAGTATAGAAAATGTACCGAAAAGAAAAGCAACACCTAGTACCGAAAAGAAAAGCGATGAAGCGACACCTAGTAGGAAACGCCAAAAGAGGAATGAAGATTCTGAGAAATTAGATAAAGCTTTTAAAATACTGTCAGAAGCAACAGCAAACGCTAGAAACCCACAGGAGCAAAACGAATGTCAAATATTTGGAAATCTTGTGGCTAAAAAACTGGCCAAATATTCTCTTGAATTACAAAGTACTGTACAACAAGATTTTATGTTAATTTTGTTTAAAGCAGACAAGACCCATCTCTAACAAAGTTCAACCAATTTTTATCATTCGCAATCATACCGTACTCATACTCTTCAGTCATTCTTTGCAAATTATGTGCCACAACATTCTCAATTTGAGCAGTATCAGGATAGCCAAGCTTCCAGTTTTACTAAACAGCATTCACAGGTAGCATCTCCAGCATATAATTATGCTAATTCTAGTATTTCGGATCATTCAAGTCGCAGTACTCCAGTCAATTCTTTACCACGCCAACTATTGGATATGCCCGGTATTGAATTAGAGAATTTAAGATAAACATTTGTTTTGTTTAATGTGTGTTTATTATACTTCTTTAATAAAACAGTTTCTTACCTGTATATTTTCTTTCAATTCTTCTATAATGGCTTCGCACACTTCAGGAACTATAGCACCTTATCGATTGTTTAGAAATTTTAAAAAGGTATTGTAGACTGGTCACCAGTCGCCAGAAACCGAATTGTTACTGCCAACTTTTCTTGAACGGAAATTGCCGTTCTCCATCTAGTATCTTTTCGTGCTATTTTGGGTCCAATGAAATTAATCAAGTAATCGAAGTCTGTTGGAGACATTCTAGTAAAATTTTTGTAAAGGCCACTTTTTGCCTGAAATTTTAAATCCAACAGTAAATGATTTCCGCTGTACACGCTTCTATTAGTATACAACCGGGTCTGCCACCAGCGTCTTTCTGCGCGTCTTTTTTTATTTTTTTTAACTAAGTAATGCATGTATATACAGTGCGTCCATAAAGTAACGCATAAATTCGTTATTAGCTAAATAAACAATAATATTAAAAATTCCTGAAACAAGTCAATTTTTGATTTTAATTTACTGTTTTTTCAAATTATAACGTTATTTACAGGGTGAACCATCTTCGTGTGATGACGTCATCGCCATTTTTTTTAAGTGGAACAACCCAATTTTTTTTCGATTTCCGGATTTCCCTTGATGAGTTGATTCCAAAAATGTATAACACTTTCTTTCAAATTGGTACAGGGTGGAGGAAAATAAAAAAAATTAAATTACCTACAAAATAAGAAATAAAAGAATAAACGTAATAAACACATTAAATGAAATTACGTATTTACTTACTACTACTTCAAACACCCCGTATAATTTTTAACATTGTATTTAACAGCTTAGTGATCCAAGCCCCTCGACTAAAATTTTTATTGTTTGAAATTTTTTTCTGTAATTTTTTATCATTTGCCGGTAAAAACTGCCAGCAACGTTAAAGTACATTTCTGTTATTGTTAACTCTGTAAACAAGGTACGTTTATGTGAAAACTATCTACAAAGAAATTTATCATATCATAATTTTGCAACTTCTTTAACAAAATGCGGTTAACCGAAAGTGAGAGGATTGAAATATTAATGATGATTGGTATTGGCGACAGGATGCGGAGTCAACAAGAGGTATGCAGATTATTTCATGAGATGCACCCATTTCACAATCTACTGTAAGCAGAATAGAGCAAAAATACATAGAATTAGGACATGTGAGGGATGTACCAAAGCCCGGTAGAACAAAAATTAATGAAAATATTCAAGAAGACATAATTTTGTCGGCAATAGAAAATCCACACTGCACAGTGCGAGGATTATCTAGGGATTTAGGTATTGGAAAGTCTTCAGTAGCAAACATTTTTAAAAAGGTAAAATACCATCCTTATAAAGTACGACTTATCCATGAATTGTCTGAAGACGATTTTGACCGAAGAACTGAATTCTGCGAGTATATGATGAACCAAAATAATTTCACTGACAACGTTTTATTTTCGGACGAGGCAACGTTTTATTTGAACGGGCATGTTAATAGGCAAAACACCCGTTATTGGTCTGATGAAAATCCACACTGGATACAAGAATGCCATACGCAAAGACCACAAAAAATCAACGTATGGGCTGGTACTGTGAGAAATACAATTATTGGTCCATATTTTTTTGACGAAAATTTAACAGGAGCATTCTATCTGGATTTCCTACAAAATACAATGATTCCTGATCTGATCCAGCTTTTTCCTGATATTCAAATACCCAACAATCTAGACCGTGGAATCTGGTTTCAACAGGATGGTGCACCGCCACATTTCGCTGTAACTGTGCGCGAATTTTTAAACAGGACCTTTCCACAACGGTGGATAGGAAGAAGGGGAACAGTGGAATGGCCCGCTAGATCCCCTGATCTTACCCCATTAGACTTTTTTTATGGGGTTATTTAAAATCTAAAGTTTATACTAACAGACCTGACAATATCCGTGATCTAAAAGACCGAATCAGGCAAGAAATGCAGAACATAACACCCGCTATGCTACAAAATGTTAAAGAAGAATGTAATGTCCGTTTCTGTCATTGTCTAGCAGTCAATGGAGAACAATTTGAACATTTATTGTAAATTTTCTTTTGTTTCTTTTTGGTAGTAAATCACAGTAATTTCATAATTACAATTTTTGTATTTTTTTCCACCCTGTACCAATTTGAAACAAAGTGTTGTACATTTTTGGAATCAGCTCATCAAGGGAAATCCGGAAATCGCAAAAAAAATGGGGTGTTCCATTTAAAAAAAATGGCGATGACGTCATCACACGAAGATGGTTCACCCTGTAAATAACATTATAATTTGAAAAAACAGTAAATTAAAATCAAAAATTGACCTGTTTCAGGAATTTTTAATACTATTGTTTATTTAGCTAATAATGAATTTATGCGTTACTTTATGGACGCAGTGTATAAGCTGCTGCAACGACCTCCATTGCACACAAGAAAAAGATTAATTTAATTGTTATGTTTTAGTAAAGACGGAACGGCAAAATGTCCCGTTTATAAGATACGCGACGATGTATTGATACGCTATATTTGTCGACACGCTGTATCTTCGTAACAAATAATTGTTGCGCGACGGAGTTACGAAACGAAGTTTTGTTCTATGTCTGTACCCACCTTAAAGCGAGAAACGTAGCTTCGAATTTTTTAAATAGCAAATATTTTTTTTATCTATTCACCTCGTAGTTTGTTATCGTTATCGTAAATTGTGATAAATACCTAAGCAAATTTTACAACAGTGGTTGTGACTAATGATAAAAATAATCAAAATGACAACAGGAATGAATCAGCAAACAGAATTAAGGACAAAAATAGATTCTACGATTTTATATATGCAGCTGGATATTCCCGTCAATTTATGAATGAGTCGGTTATTTAAATTTAGTTTAACGAAGGTAGTATGCGAAGAAAAAGATTTTTTTATACAGGGTGTTTCAATAATAATTGGAAATATTTGAACTGTTGAATCTTGAGCTATAAATACGAGTATTCAGATTTAACCTAAATCATGAACAAGACTTTAAAACTATATGACATATAACTGTCATACTTGGCAGGAAGTGTTGGTTCGGCACGACCCTTAAGAATACAAGTGAATAGTTATATAAAAGGTCTATGTATCAAGGACACCCATACTGGAGAAGTACCGAGGCACTGAAGATTTCCATACTAAAAATGTCTAGGCATTGAGGATTCACCTACTAAAACTCTAGGCATCGTGGACCCCCTAGTAGAAAAAGTTTAGGCATAGAGAACCCCTACACGAAAAGTCTAGGCATGCAGGACCCCCTTACTAGAGAAAGTCTAGGCATGCAGGACCCCCTTACTAGAGAAAGTCTAGGCATCATGGATGCCCCCTACTAAAGAGGCTAGGCACCGAGGAATCCCTACTAGAAAAAGTTAAGACATAGAGGACCCCTACACGAAAAGTCTAAGCATGTAGGACCCCCTTACTAGAGAAAGTCTAGGCATCGTAGATGCGCCCTACTAAAAAATCTACGCATCGAGGATCCCCCATACTGGAGTAGTTTTAGGCACCGAGGATTCCCCTACTAAATCTCTAGGCATCGTGGACCCCCTACTAGAAAATGTTTAGGCATAGAGGACCCCTACAAGAAAAGTCTTGGCATGTAGGACCCCCTTACTAGCGAAAGTCTAGGCATCGTAGATGCGCCCTACTAAAAAGGCTAGGCACCGAGGAATCCCTACTAGAAAAAGTTAAGGCATAGAGGACCCCTACAAGAAAAGTCTAGGCATGTAGGACCCCCTTACTAGAGAAAGTCTAGGAATCGTAGATGCGCCCTACTAAAAAATCTACGCATCGAGGATCCCCATACTGGAGTAGTTTTAGGCACCGAGGATTCCCCTACTAAAACTCTAGACATCGGGGACCCCCTAGTAGAAAAAGTTTAGGCATAGAGAACCCCTACACGAAAAGTCTAGACATGCAGGACCCCCTTACTAGAGAAAGTCCAGGCATCATGGATGCCCCCTACTAAAAAGGCTAGGCACCGAGGAATCCCTACTAGAAAAAGTTAAGGCATAGAGGACCCCTACACGAAAAGTCTAAGCATGTAGGACCCCCTTACTAGAGAAAGTCTAGGCATCGTAGATGCGCCCTACTAAAAAGGCTAGGCACCGAGGAATCCCTACTAGAAAAAGTTAAGGCATAGAGGACCCCTACAAGAAAAGTCTAGGCATGTAGGACCCCCTTACTAGAGAAAGTCTAGGAATCGTAGATGCGCCCTACTAAAAAATCTACGCATCGAGGATCCCCATACTGGAGTAGTTTTAGGCACCGAGGATTCCCCTACTAAAACTCTAGGCATCGTGGACCCCCTACTAGAAAATTTTAAGCAGAGAGGACCGGGAGGTCGATAAACATCCCTCAACCCAAGGCGTCAAGCGACCCGTGCCGATGGGTGCAAGGCGGTGACGGAGCCTCTGGAATACCGAGCGACCTCCCAGAGAATCAGCCTTATTCCCCCAAACGGGTCACTGGGGGAATGGACGTACTAACCCGGTACTCGTGGGACCAAGATGGATGACACGATTGAAAATGAAAAAGCCGCTGAATTGGAATGTGACCAAGAGACCGCAGGCATTCCTATTCAGGACAACGGAACCAATTCTCCTACAGCGATGGAGGAGGATATGTTGCTAAGTTCTGGAGAGTAGAGTAACACCTCAAAAAAACCCAGGAATGCAGTCGCCAGGGAGATGACCAAAGAAGAGGCTATCGAGAGGTGAACTGAGACGGCTAAGGAGAGAACAAGCCCTCGCCAAAGGCGAGATGATTCTCTCCAGAAAAGAAAGACAGTTGGCGTGGAAGGAGCAACACAGTGCTCCGGCTGAACCACCCTCAAGCAAATCCGGTTCCTCTGGAACCCTGGGCACTGGGGTGAAGCCGAGGCAAGGTGCGAAACATGAAGCCCAACCGTCATCATCCAAACAGGAAACTGTAGGAGGGAAGAGGTTGCACTCAGTGAGAACCTTAAAGGTACCTGAGTCCTTTGCCGAGAAACTGATGGTCAAAAAGATGGCAATCGTCCATGTGAACCATCCAGAGACAAGGCTGGAAAAAGAGAGACAAAGATCAAAATGGAGCAGGGAAAACGTGCCCTTCGGGGCATATACAAATCAGGAGGGACCGCAGGAAAGTATAGTCCGACGAATCTCACTGTTCGCCAAGAAATTTGGATGGGACTCTGCTTAATATCTGCGAATGAGGGTGCACAATAAGCCTAATTAATGACTGAGCGGCAACCATTAGGGCACCCGAACCGTAACTCCTTCGTGACTAAGAAAAAACAACAGAGAACCCCCTACTAGAAAAATCTAGGCATAGAGGACACCCTTATTAGAGAAAGTCTAGGCATCGCGGACGCCCTCTAATAAGAAATCTAGGCATCGAGGATATCCTACTAGAAAAAGGCATCGAGGATCTCTTTTCACCGGTGCGAAGGCATGTCGTCTCTTAGGCTCCGCCCTTACCAATGCGCCTCATATCAGACGCAAGCGGGAATACGTAGCGGGCGGAGGGCAGCATTTAGGCTCGGTAAGTATTTTAAGTTCGAAGTAGCATAGCAGGACACCAGCAAGTAGTAGTTCACTGAAGATTCGGCAGCACCTTGCCTTCAACGAAAAGCTCTCGAGATTTCTTAAAATCTCAATAAATACTGCCCCAACGTGGCAACTCTTATTTGTGAAAATCTATACACACTATAATTTACGAAAATACTCTTTTTGGAAACAAGAGAACTGAGGCGAAACCACTAAAGAGATCAATATCAAACCACCCAAGAGATGGAAGGAACGGATCAGGTGAATATAGTGTAACTAACCGGTAGACAAAAAGGTTTAATGAATCATTTTACCAAGGAGAAAACTCCCACCGGCAGTGGATCGTCTGCCGGCTTTTGTCTGCCACCACCACCTACTAACAATACCCCCCCCCCATGGAACAAAGCAACTAATCTGTTTCGTTCCCCTTTCCAAACACCAACATGTCGTCAAAACGCTTCCCCATCCAAACCAGGAGCCGAAAATCACCATCCTCAACCACCTCTCATGAATTACCTTCCCATAAAACAAATTCCGATAGCCATTGATAATCTAAAGGACACCATGAACCAACTGGCCGAGTTTCAAAAGCCAAAACGCCATCCTGCGCCAAGAAATTGGTATTCTACGCCAACAATCTAAAGTCCCTCCCCTAACTACTCTGCTAAATCATACTCCTCTCGACAATCTCATATATCCATAAATTCCGCAACCTCCAGTCACAGGGAGCAAGAGGGAAACTTCACTCTCTTAGATACGCAACCTAAAAGAACTCGAAAAATATCAACCCCCTCCCCCCCCAACTCAACAACAACCAACCCGAAACATCCAACAAAACCCTCAACGTCCGAAGCCTACCTGCCAAGTACGTTTAACCTCCTCAACACCAACGAGCTGTTGAGGAGAGATATTACCGCCCTATTGAAAATTCCCTCAAACATCCCGAACGAGGTCCTTGCAAAAAAACTCCGCAACGCCACCGGTGTCACCATCATTCCACTGAAACCCTCTCCCCAACTCAGATCGGTCTCAAAATCCCGAAAACCCACCTTTTTATTGGTGTGCAGGAATGTAGATCAATCCATCTCCGATGAAGAATTTGAGGAAATCCTCAAAGACCTTAACTTTCTCATCAACAAATTCTGGCGAATCATCGCCAAGTCTACCTCGACGTTTCGGATTCATACTGAACCGAAACGGTCTACCACATCGCCCTAATAAAAGGCATCAGATTCCACAGCTTCTCACATCAGTGTGAGATTTCCAACACCACCAACCCACTCCTTGCAGTATCTAAATACTGCAACTTATGCACCTGCACTTGGTACCTTGCTGAAACATGCAAGGCCAAGCCGATCTGTCCTTCCTGTGGTGCATCTGGCCACAAATCAGTAAACTGCCCTAAAGAAAACTCCCGTTCCTGTAAAAATTGCGAATGTTCACACCCCGTTTACCACCAGCTATGTCTCAAGAGGTGCGAAACCCCTAAGCCCCCACAACTCTCGAAAAAGGCGTCGAGGATACTTCTTCTAAAAAGTTTAGGCATCGAGGATACTCCACCGGGAAAAGTTTTGGCATCGATCGAGGGTCCCCTACTAGGAAAATGTTGATTTTCCTTATAAATGTAGGTGGTGTTGGCAAAGTGTCGTGAGAAATGGTATTTCTCACAGTATGAGCAATATATGATTTTGAAATTAAGTAAACTATGAGAAATACGATATACGATGTTGCCAAATTTAACTTTCTTTCAGAAATCATCGGAAATAGATATGATGCAATGTTCTTAATAAACTCCTGTAAAATGAAGTGTGAAATTTGCACACAAAAATTGAAATAATTTTTGTTAATTAATTTTACTCGACATTAATCAAATTTGCGTCAATATTTTTTTTCAGGAAAACTATTATCAATTAATTTTTTTCGGCTTCGTATATGCATATTGTTACGAAACAGCACACTGGTATAGTCCCTAAAACCGACTCTGTCTAAGCCAGGTATAAAAGTTCAAATTATGGCGGATACGCAGTTATAAAAAACTGTTTACGAGTTTACGACTATCTTATGTAAACATTGTTTTTGTGACCAGAGTTATCTAGAAAAGGCCAGAAAATTATTTGTGACTGTGTAAGCCGCAGCCCAGAATTTACTAGTAAAAACGGCTTTAATATATAAGGGACTGATCAGGAAAAGTTAGTTCAGTTGATAATTTGATATAGTGAGTTAAACAGTAAATAAGTGAATATAAAGTGTTTATATAAATTAGTTTGAGTGAATATACAGTTAATATAAATTAATAATTAAGTGATTAGTTAAGTATATATAAATTAAGTGTTAGTGAGTTCGTGTTTCAATAAATTAGTAAGTAGCCATACCGAGTGTTTAAAATTTATCCCACCCGTTTATTGTCTAAATAAATAAGAAAAACATTACAATATATTAATTCTGACGTTTTATAGAATCTGCCCAATAAAAATTAATTTATTATAATTATTATAATAGACGACGACATAATTACACAAATACATAATTTTGCCTACCTGGAATTTTAAGTCTTCATTTTCTTCTCTGGATTTATTTAGTCTATCCCTTAGTCCTTCTTCTATACCGGTTACCGTTTCCAGCTGTTCTTGAAGAACCTGTAAACAATTTTTTGAACTAAACCCAAACGTATTTCAACATTCAACAATGTTATAGAAATAATATACAGTGCTATTCAAAAGTCCCCACCCCCCTCGTATCTTTTGAACGGCTACACTTATATTAATAAAATTTGAAGGGTGAAAATAAAGTGTTGTAAACTTCTCTACGTATGGTAACAGGTGACGTAATAGTAATAGATGACGTCACAGTGCCACTCTGGCCAATAATTTTAAATAGGAACTTATGGCAAGTGATATCTCGTTTGAAAGGCATTGACATTGGCTACATAGCCATATTAATTTTGTTTGGGTTTAAATTAATTTTGACGGATAAATTAAATAAATACCAAAATTATTATTTCACATTCAAATATTGAAGATTTTTCAGTCCGCCTCTGGTTAGTTGTCAAAAAATTGACGTTTTTAATTTAATAGTATTTGTTGCTTTGCAAAGTTTTTCTAAATAGCTTAAATATTTAATTTTATTATTGTTTAACGAGACGATTTGGGAAATATAATTGAAATTTCAAAATACAGAGGTCTCTGCTAGCAGACTTACAATTGTAATAAAATAATTCAAAATCTCTCTTTGTTATTGGGAAATATAAATTAGTATTTTTTTTTAAAACAAGAAAATCTCGTAACCACAGGAGAAGAGATTTATTTATTTGAACAAAGTTTAGTTAGTTGAATTTGAAACCCCCACGAGACAACATCACATTTAGAGTTGTCTCATTTTTTTGAGAATATAATAGAAATTATTCAATTATACAATCAGATCATAAAGCCAGTGCGTGCTTAATTCGAAAGAAGAATTGCATCGTATATAGTGTAAGTGGTTCCAGTTTTCTAAATTATATATTTAGAAAGTATCCAGAATTCTAAAGTCGTTTAGGATAAGTACGAGTTGTTCCTGTTCCTAGTTGGTGAATCCGCTCCAGTTTTTTTAATTATTTCTTGAGAATTAACAGGCCGTTTGAATAAATTTAAAATAGATGCATCTATAGGATAGTTTTGAATTCAAACAAAATTAATTTTACATCTGGCGAAGAAATTTTTTTATAGACAATTTCGATCGGAGATTGTGTTATTTGACATTTATACACGTCAAGTATAAATTCGACGATTTGAACTTTTGGTAAAAATATTTAATTAGGTTGTTTTCTAGCATATAGGTTGTTCTAATTTTAAGGTTAGTAGAAAGTACGATCTTTGTGCTTTTATGATATTTTTGGGGAATAATAATTTTTTGAAATTTGTTATCTGATAGTATAATATATAATTTTTCTAAATAGCTTAAATATTTAAATTTATTATTGTTTAACGAGACGTTTAAGAGTTTACATAGGCAAAAAGGTACGTACTCAAGCCGACAAAGTAGCAGCTATCTTAATAATTGGTGAATCTAGAAAGAATCTCCATGAAGCGGAACGTTTATTTAATGAGAGATACCCAGTTCGTCATACCTCGAGAACTTATTTGAGGGAGCTTCTTCACAAGTTTGAAGCAACAGGTAGCGTTCAAGATGCCAAACGATCTGGTCGACCAACATTTAGTGATAATAAAAAAATTAATATAGTTGCCGAAATGGTAGTAAACCCTACTTCCTCTTCAACTAAAGTTGCGTCTATCTGTGAAGTAAGTAAAAGTACAGTACAGAGAGTGTTGGCTAAAAATAAATTTCATCCATACAAGTTAAAAATGGTGCACCACCTTTCGGATGACGACCCCGACAGAAGACTCGATTTCTGTGAATGTATGACAAATAAAATTAATCAAAACCCACATTACACAAAAACAATTTGTTTTAGTGACGAAAGTACTTTTTGCCTCAATGGAAATGTGAATACACAAAATGTAAGGTATTGGAGTGACACAAATCCTCGCACCTTTCGTGAACAACATACCCAATTTCCAGAAAAAGTCAATGTTTGGGCAGGTATTTTGGGAAACCACATAGTTGGTCCTGTTTTCCTAAATTCAAATTTAAGCGGTGGAGTGTATCTGGAGATGTTACAAAATGCAATTGAGCCGTTAATTCTTGAAATTCTGGAAGATAATCAAGATGAATTCGGCCATCTGGAAATAACATTTCAACAAGATGGTGCTCCTGCACATTATTATGGTGCAGTAAGACGTTACCTGGATGAAGAATATCGAGGTAGATGGATCGGCCGGCGAGGTCCTATAGAATGGCCACCTCGGTCACCAGATCTGACACCATTAGATTTTTTTCTATGGGGGTACTTGAAATCCAATGTTTATACTATGGCACCAGATAGAATTGGCGTTTTGAAAGAAAGAATTACTGAAGAATGCAATGCTATTTCAGCTGACACATTCGAACGAGTACGACAAGAGTTTACTAATAGAATGTATTACTGTCAGGAAGTAGACGGAACACATTTCGAACACTTGCTATAAGAATCCATTGTTGATATTTGATTAATTAAATTTAAGAAAATAATTTCAATAATTTTGGTATTTATTTAATTTATCCGTCAAAATTAATTTAAACCCAAACAAAATTAATATGGCTATGTAGCCAATGTCAATGCCTTTCAAACGAGATATCACTTGCCATAAGGTCAAATTTAAAATTATTGGCCAGAGTGGCACTGTGACGTCATCTATTACTATTACGTCACCTATTACCATTCGTAGAGAAGTTTACAACAGTGTTTTAAATGAAACTCACGGTTTCTAGTTAATTCTACAATATAATAAAAGTTATTGAAAATTCTAAAAAATTGACAATTGTTTCGATATGTAACTTCTGTCATTCTGACGATGATATCGAAACAATTGTCAATTTTTTAGAATTTTCAATAACTTTTATTATAATGTGGAATTAACTAGAGACCGTGAGTTTCATTTAAAAACACTAATATGAGCAGATTCCACGAAGTAAGGGTCGAGACAGTTAAGTTTACAACACTTTATTTTCACCCTCCAAATTTTATTAATGAAAGTGTAGACGTTCAAAAGATACGAGGGGGGGAGGGGACTTTTGAATAGCACTATATATGAAGTTCATTGGCGTTGCTTTACAGTTTTTAGCAATTTATGTCAAAAAATGTTTGAAACATATACGTATTGGTTTTAATTTATTTTCAAAATTTTCCCAAAAAAGCTAATACTTAGTTTACAATAATGGTAAGTCTGTATTTACCTAATTACAAAGTACCGGCGTAATATATTATTAATCTCACCCTGTATATAAGTATATAGTTCGTCGAAATTATTTTATTAACGAACTTTCTGAAATATACGATTATATAGGGTGTTTCATTAAAAATGAAGAGTTTTGACTAATATATTGATAATTGGGACATCCTATATATATATATATATATATAAGGTGGGGGTTTTTAAATGAAGTATAACTGATTTTTACGAAATAGATTATTGGTAAAAATTTTTGTTTTATAATTAAACCATTAACTATGATTTTTCTTGCATAATTTCTCCATTTTTTGTTTATTAAAAATCTAAATTTAGTACAACTAGAGCGTATCCGAGTTTCTATTTTGTTTTTACAAAATCCGTAAATATAGAAGTAAAAAAATGAGCGTTATTCCGACAGATTGGTTCATACCATGGCGAAACTAATAGCGATGATGTAAACTTGTATCTATTTTTTTTCTCTTCAACCACTACACAGTTGAAGTAATTCTAAGTAAATTTGTTATAAATTGCAGATGGGTACAAATTACGTGATTTTACAGCAATTTTAACGGAACATCTCACAAACACAACGTGATTTCAAAACAAAACAACTAAAAAAGAAAATATGGTACTGATAGTGGGAAAAAATCATAACTTAAACCCCATAGTAGACGCTTGCGATTGAAACTTATGAACGCACCTGGTATAGCAACAGTCTAAATAAACTCGTCAAAGAATCGATGTATCCGTTTGAAATGAATTTGTTGAGTGAAAACATGTAAAAAGACGTGCCTTATGAGGTAAAACAACTTTTTTTAAGGTTTCTATAGGCGATAAAGATATCATTCGCCAAACACGTATAATTAGATACAATATTGTGTGATTCTTAATCAAATTTACATTTCTAGGTATTTAATGAACTTCGTAGCACATTCTGATTGTAGACTTTTGTGGAATTAAATTGTTAAATAGGGATGACAAGACAGAGAAACAGGGAAAACGAAAGAGACATATACAAAGAAAGGGATATATTTAAAGACAAAGAAATGGGCAGAGACAAAAATAGAGACTAAGACAAAGAAAGGGGCAGGCACAAAGATAAAGAAAGGGAAGGATTCAAAGATTAAGTAAGAACCAGAAACAAATCAATGACAAAGAAAGAGACAAAAAGAAAAAGGCAGAGACTAAGGAAGAGACATAGAAAGAGACAGAGGTGACGACGAAAAAGGCAAAGAAAGAGGCAGGTACTGAGACAAATACAAGGAAAGAAACAGAGGTGATAAAAAAGGCAAAGAGAGAGGCAGTTACAGAGACAAAGAAAGAGAAAAAGACAAATAAAAAAATAAAAAGGGACAGAGACAAAGAAAGGGACGAATTCAAAGACAAAGATAAAAAAGGGACAGATTCGAAGTCAAAAAAAGTGGCAAAAACAAAGCAGAGGCAAAGAAAGAGGCAGAGACAACGAAAAGGACAGCTTCAAAACCAAAGAAAGAGGCAGAGAAAAAGAAAGGGACATATTCAAAGACAAAGAAAAAGAGACAAAGTAAGAGACACAGACAAAGTAAAAGACAGACAAAAAAAAGGAGACAAAGAAAGATACAGAGAAAAGGACAAATAAAGGGTCAGATTCAAAGACGAACAAAGAAGCAGAGACAAACACAGAGACAAAGAAACAGCCAAAGACAAAGAAAAGAACAGATTCAAAGACAAAGAATGAGGCATAAACAAGACAATGAAAGAGACAAAAAAAATAGACACAGACAAGAAAAGAGACAAAGAAAAGGACAGATTCAAAGACAAAAATAGAGACAAAGAATCAAAAACAAAGAAAGGAACAGATTCAAAAACAAAGGAAGAGGCAGAAACTAGGCAAAAAAATAGACAGAGACAAAAATAAAGAAGCAGAGAAAAATAAAGAGACAAAGACAGAGTAAGACACATACTGAGAAAGAGACAGAAAAAAAGACAAAGAAAGTGTCGGATTCAAAGACAAACCAAGAGGCAGAGAGAAAGACAAAGAAAGGGGCAGAGAAAAGTAAAGAGACACAGACAAGGAAAGAGACAGAGAAAAACACAAAGAAAGTGTCAGATTCAAAGACAAAAAAAGAGGCAGACACAAAGATAAAGAAAGGGACAGGGACGTAGAAAGAGCAAAAGACAATAAAAGGGACAGATTCGAAGACAAAGAAAGAGGAAAAAATAAAGCAAAGGCAAAAAAAGTGACAGAGACAAAGAAAGAGACAGGGGAGAAAAAATGCAAATAAAGAGGCCAGGACAAATAAACAGACAAAAAAGAGACAGTGACAAAGAAAGATACAGAGAAAAAGACAAAGAAAGAGTTAGATTCATAGACGAACAAAGAGGCAGTGACAAACATAGAGACAAAGAAACAGCCACAGACAAAGAAAGGGGCAGATTCAAAGACAAAGAAAGAGGCAGTAACAAACGAATGGCAAAGAATGAGACAGAGACAAAAAGTGAAAGACAGAGACAAAAAGAGAAAAAAATTAAGAGACATAGACAAAGTAAGAACCACAGAGAAAAAAAGAGACATAGACAAAGAACACAAAGAAAGGATCAGATTCAAAGGTAAAGATAAAAATAGAAACAAATACCAAGAAAGGGACCGGGACAAAGCAAGAGTCAAAGACAAAGAAAGGGACTGATTCAGAGGCAAAGAGAGAAGCAGAAACAAAGCAAAAGCAAAGAAAGAGACAAAAAGAAAGATACAGAGAAATAAGTAGAAAAGAAAAAGAAACACACACAAAGCAAAAGCAAAGAAAGAGACAAAAAGAAAGATACAGAGAAATAAGTAGAAAAGAAAAAGAAACACACACAAAGTAAGAGACAGGCAAAAAAAGAGACAGACAAATAGAGACAGAAAGACAAAGAAAGATACAAAGAGACAGAGACAAAAATAGAGACCAAGACAAAGAAAGGGGCAGAGAAAAATAAAGAGTCAAAGACAAATAAAGAGGCAGAAAAAAGACAAATAAAGAGACAGAGACAAAAAAATAGACAATTTAAGAGCCACAGACAAGAAAAGAGACAGAGAAAAGGTCAGATTCAAAGACAAAAATAGAGACAAAGACAAAGGATGAGGCATAAACGGGGCAAAGAAATAGACAGAGACAAAGATAAAAGGCAGAGAAAAATAAATAGACAAAGAGGCACAGACAAGGGTCAGATTCAAAAACAAAGTATGAGGCAGAGACAAAGATAAAGAAAGGGGTAGAGACAAACAAAGAGTAAAAGACAAAGAAAGGGACAGATTTAAAGACAAAGAAAGAGGCAGAAACAAAGTAAATGCAAAGAAAGAGGAAGAGAAAAATAAAGAGACAAAGACAAAAGTGAGCGACAGACAAAGAAAGAGATAGAGAAAACGACAAAGAAAGGGTCAGATTCAAACACAAACAAAGAGGCAGAGACAAAGACAAGAAAGGGGCAGAGACATAGAAATTGCCAAAGACAATAAAAGGGACGGATTCAAAGACAAAGAAAGTGGCAGAAATAAACCAAATGCAAAGAAAGTGACAGAGACAAAGAAAGAGGCCGAGACACATAAACAGACAAAAAGGAGACAGAGAAACATAACGAGGCAAAGAAAAAGACAAAGAAAGAGGCAGCGACAAAGAAAAAGTCAGAGAAAAAAACAATGAACGAGATAGAGGCAGTGAAAATTACAGAGAAAAAGATAAAGATTGGGGAAGAGACAAAGAAGGAGGTAGTGACAAAAAAGAGTTGCCAGGGACAAACAAAGAAACAGAGACAAAGTGTACAAAACCCTATTTTTAAATTAACATCTAAGACTTTATACAAGATCTGGCAACGTGGTTTTGTTAAACAATTTAATCAAAACGTGGCAACGTGTTTTTTTTGGTTCGTCGAGCCCTCAGCGGCAACATAAATAATTATTGAGAGAGTGGTCATAGAATAAAGTACATTAAAAATTTGTTGTGTTTTATGTCTGTCGTTTTCATAATATAGAACAAATATAATTTAATCGAATCAACCAATAAATACAGTCCACTAAATTTCAACATACAAATTAAACACAAAAAAAGGCAGAGATAGATGTAGATATACTAAGAGAGTTCTAGAACAATAATTCGTAAAAAGTCCGCTAGATGGCGCTGGTCGGATGTGACATGTATCATCGTCAACAACATGTATCGTGTGTCGTATATCGCCTGTGTGTGTGTTTGCGTTTGACTTAAGCAGCATTTTCGTACGACGTATTAAATTAGAAAAAAAAATCTGATGCGACGGGAATTTGATCCCGACTTCTTCGTCCGAAGGCGAGTACTCATACCATTACGCCATGAAACCCATAATAATTGTGTGTATAATATTGGCTCAATAGAAGCCGCAGCAATTTTTTTGTTATTTGATTTACATAGTGTCATAATGGCATTACGCGACGGTCAATATATTTAATTGTATACAGGGTATAGACGTAAAGCTGTTCAATGACAAAAAGACGTTATCTATGTTATTATTGTAAAAAGGAAGGGCGTTAACATCTAACTTTGTTATTAATGATCCCATTTGCATGGAATAAAACCGAATATAAGAAGTTAAGTAATTGTGTGTGTGGGACGTAAACCATGGTTAAAGAGAAAAATTAATATATACGGGGTAGTCATAAATAAGTTCGATGTGGTAAAAAGTCGTTAGCATATTCGAGTGGGGGGGATGCTTATGTTCATTATACGGGGTATAGTTATAAATATGGTGAATGCTAATAATATATTATTTGTTTTATTATTATTGTACTGAATTGACAAAACGAAAAATAGGGACAAAGTAAGAGACACAGACAACGAAAGAGGCTGAGAAAAAGACAAAGAAAGAGGCAGATACAAAGAAAGTGGCAGATATAAAGAAAAATATTAAGGAAGAGAAACAAAGAGTGAGACAGAGATAAAGTAAGAGAGAGTCAGCGATAAAGAAACAGACAGCGACAAAAAAAGACAAACAGACATAATCAAAGAAAGACATAATGACAAAGAAAGCGACAGCGTTAAAGAAAAATACAAAGATTGAAGAAGAGATAAACAAAGAAACAGAGACAAAGAGAGAGGCAGAGACAGAAAATCAAAGAATGGCGCAGATACAAAGAATGCGAGAGAGATAATGAAAAATACAAAGATTGAGGAAGAGAAAAAGAAAGGGACAGAGACAAACAAAGAAACAGATACAAAGTAAGAGACCGACAAAGACAGAGTGGCAGAAAAAAAGACAAAGATAAAGAAAGAGTCAGCGACAAAGAAAAAGACAGATAAAGAGATAGAAGCAAAGAAAAAGGAGATACAAGGAAAAAGACAGAGTCAAAGCGACACTTACCTGATTTCTTACGGTAGTCGTCAACAGATGTTTCTGCAACGCCAACGGATCGCGTTCTTTCAAAATGGCGGCGATTTTTTTCGTATTCGGCACCGCTACTTTTGGTATTTGATCACTAAGCACTAAATCGAGAGCACTAACACTTTTTTGATTAGTCCGTTGACTAGATGTCGCTACCGACGATGACGACGACGGAGTGTCTTTACGTATTTTATCACTTTCCGGCGGCGAACCGGTACCACTTTTAGTCACAAACTGAAGGTGTAGATCATGAATTCGCGAATTCACTTCACCTGCAACAAAAGGCGCTTTGTGAGAATCGGAGTGAAAGGAAAGTCGATAATTTAACTTACCCCTTTGGCTTACCACGGCTTTCAGCTGCTCTTCCAAATCGTGCTTGGCGGTCATCAAGCTTTCGAGGTCTTCTTGTAACCGACAAGTATGTACTCTACTAGCCAGTACTTCGGCTTCCATCTCCGCTAGGCGATCCAACAGAAGATCCCGTTCTTGGCGGAGTTTTCTAACGTCCGAAGATGGAGAAGAGAATAGAACTTGATTGAAAGAAATACCGTCAGTTTGATCGTCTTTAGCCCGATCTCGGATAGTACCTTGCAACATCTCCGCTTCATCTTTTAATCGGGTACCTTTACGGTGTATGATATCCAGAAGATTCCAAAGTTCGTCTTCTATATCATCGGGTTCTATAACACCTGGAATAAAACACTCTGTTTATTAATCACGTCACTACTTTAATTGGGTTTATACTATACCAGCGGCCGAAGAAGTTGCTAAAGCAGTAGAGGAAGCGCTATGGGTCTCTTTGCTGGAAGTTTCCGTACTAAATCCGGAATCTTGTACGGCGATATCTCCACCTTTCTTCCTCTCATCTTTGCTGCCTATTTTCTTTCTCACTCTTACACCGGGCGTCCAATCGCCCGGTCGGATCGATACGGGAATGTTCGAATGGTGATGTGACGTCATCGTTGCGGGCGTTGAAGACGCCAATTTACTGCGGAGGTTAGGAAAAGTCTCGATGACGAGGTCGCGGAACTCCAAGAGGGCCCCCACCTCATGCTGGAGCTCCTGTAGGGCGACAAGAGATTTGGCTTGTTCGCTGATGAGGTAGTGGAATGGGCCTGTAGGTTGACGAAGCTGCAGACAGTCCATGCCACTTGTTTCAACTGGTTCGCCGCCCTGGAACAAACACATACCAACAAATTTTAAAATGATTGAGATTTAATTCGGTGCCTGATAATATTGTATAAAGTGATTGTGTCAACTACCACTTGAAATTGATGATAAAAATGTGATAAGTTCGTATTTCTAAATTACTGACATACTACGTTGTTTAAATTTCTCATCATTTTTTTTTCCTTTTGCACTACCTCATTGTTATAGAACAGGCAGTAATGGATGTTACTAAATTATGACGTCATTATTACATCGAACACTGTTGGGAGGCCTTCAGAAAAATTGACCGAAATATTGTCCAAAAGAATGTAAGATAGCGTGTCATTGTCATTTTTTCAATTTTCATAAACACGTAATCAAAAAAAAACAATAAATATGAAGAGAGGGGCAAATGCAATTTTTTTTTTAAATTTGTTTTTTAAACTTTGTCACTCCTCCTATGTCCAAATAGAATTGCCATCCGGGTTTAGTTTCTAATGACTTGTACGTATTATAATTTTGTGTGCCAGTGTACAATAATAATCAAAATAATAAGTCAGTGTTTAAATCCAAAGTGTAGGAGTTAATAATTATGTCATGACAAAACGTAACTATGTACATTGTAATCGCGGTAGGATCATTAACCTTTGTGAAACTAATTTTAGTTATCTCAGAAGTAATAATGTTAAACACAGTTGTGGGACGCGGCGGCGAACAACCATATAGAACGCCTTCTTACTACTACACATGCTACAAAAGGCATTTTTGTTCATTTTGGTTGCTATTGATTTTTTTCCTTTATTGATTGGAACATATGAGTTCAATATTTTAAATATTTTGGTCTGTGCGATTTTTTCTTTAAAAATATTTCTCTAAAATCAACCCCAAACAACACGAATTTCAATTCCTAATATATTTTAGATGTTGTAAACTAGACATATTTTTCGAAACTTTCATTTTAAAGCCTCGTACGTATTTTTTATCAAATCAAGAATAATTGGTTATTAAAAATTGAAATTTTTACAGTTTAAACTTTACTCCAAGTTAAATAATATAATATGATTGCGATATTGCAACTTCAACATTCTGTATTTCAGAAACGCCGCGCCGAGTGGGGTATTTGTAATTTTTTTAACACGGATCGATATTTTGACGATACTCTTCTGGCAAATTAACTTCATACTTTCATTACTTGGATCTGTGCGATTTTTTAAGTGATGGCAAGATTTGTAATAATTGTCATAATTTCCTTCTCTGTGTCTAAAATAAAAAGTTTCCTACTGTATATATGACAACCTTGATACGAGACGATGTCGTTGTTACATTAATCGACAAATACATGATATATTAATACCAACAGTAGACCTTGCAGAACGCTTCATTGGTCACTCATGGCCAAACTTTTACAAAAAAAAGTTAATTATTATTTTGAAACTTAATGTATGTAAATCTATCGTATAGGTTTCAGTAGTTGAAGGTTTTTTTTCAGTCCTTTTACCTAATTATGTTTATGTCGAGTTTTAGTTAATGAACAACATTTTTTACAAAAATTAATAACAAATAATGGAACTAAAGTAGATATACTGTTTATACTAATCTATACTTCCTACAAAAATTTAGTCAGTAATCAAGATGCATCTTTTCTCTATCTAACGGTGTAAGAATGAAGGTGACATCTCTTATAGTTGTGAAAATATAAAAAAAATTATGGAAGCCTGTTCAAAATTTAGCTTTTTTGACAAAAAATTAGAAATTTGGGTTTACAATAAAAAATTATGTGGTATTGTGTCGTAGAATACAAAAAACATGTCAATTTTTTATTTTGATGTATAGTTTTCCGGTAAATCCTATTTTCATGAATTTTCTTCAATTTTTCATACAAACCAATTTTTTTCCGATTAACTGACACATTTTTTGAAATCCTCGTTTCAAAAAACGCAAAATTTTTTTATCAATATGTAAACCAAAGGGGGGGGGCCCTTTATAATCGGAATTATTTGAAAAAAGTTCAACTTTGATGTTTTATAACTAGGTTTGTATTATCGATGGACAGTTAAAATTAGTTATAGATGAAGCGGTAAAAAGTACTAATTTTATCTCAAATCACGACCACTACAATCCTTATTGTTCTCAAACGGACAGGAGAAGGGAGATACTGGAGGAAGTGTTGGCATCCAACGGGTTAGTGGTGCTGAATGACGGACTCTTGCCTACCTTCGTGAGTGGTGACGGGGGTTCGTCATATATTGATATAACAGCATGTGATGAATGGCTGGGAGAAAGAGTGAGTAGTTGGAGGGTGCTGGAGGATGAGGAAAGCTTGAGTTTACATAGATATGTGGAGACTGAAATAAGGAAAGGGAGAATGGAATTATCGGAAGAGAGGGAATGGAGGTGGACGAAGGCCGAGATAGAGAGTATGAGGAAGAAAGTGAGAGAGGAGATAGAAAGGGGACTTGGACATGAGGTAGATGAATTGGACGAGCTGATACAGAGCTGTAAAAGAGAAGGAAAGAAGGGTAATATGCGTGGGAGGAGGGCTAATTACTGGTGGAATGAGGAAATATAGAGCTATGGAGAGAGTGTAAGAAAGAACGAAGGCGGATGCTGAGAGTAAGAGGGTGGATAAAGGGAAAAGGGGGTTACAAGGAGAAGGAGCTGGAGCGTAGGGTGGAGATGGCGAAAAGGGGGAAATGGGAAGAGCTACTGTGGGAATTGGGAAACAATTCATGGGAAAAGGCGTATGAGGTAGCGGTGAAAAGGATGAGGGAAAATAGTAGCGAAGTGCTTAAGGAAGATTGGGAAAAGGAGATTATAGGCAAGCTATTCACAGGGGTAGAAGGGGGAGTGGAGGGAAGGATTCGGGAAGTCGAGGAAATTAGAGAGGTAGGGAAAAGGAGGGGAATTAGGTTGGTACAGAAATGGGAATTAGAAGAAGGGGGAGAAATATTAACATGAGAAAAGCACCAGGGATAGACGGCCTGAGTGGTGAAATGGTGAAGGGGCTGTTGAATAACAATGGGGAGTATTTCTGGGAATTATTTACCAGGGTGCTGAGACAGAAAGAATTCCCGGAAATATGGAAGGTTGCCAGGGTGATACTGGTGAGAAAGGCTGGTAAAGAGGGGAAGCGGGCGGGGGACTATAGGCCCATCAGTCTGCCGAGCGGTATGGGTAAAGTGATGGAGGGGATAATAAAGGATAGGACTGAGGAGGATGTTGGTAGGAATGGGGGTTTTATGGAAAACCATCACGGGTTTATGAAGTGGTGCTGTCAAGATTCTACCCACTGGACGTGATGGCTAGGGCCTGGAGGGGTGCGACGAGAGAGGAAGTACAGGAATGTATGAAGGAGGAAATGAAGAGAAGGTGGTAGGAGTATGAGGGCGCTCTAAAAGGAGCTATTGGGAGTAGGAGAGATTGGATGGACCGGAAGTTCGGGGAGGTGAACTACTAAATATTTCCTTATTTCATTTTTTTCCGACACATTGATTATAAAAAGTAACAAAAAAATGGAATTGTATTTGCAATTGAAAAATCTTTCAAATAAAAAATTAATCAACCTACCCTTCCATTTAAAAAAAAAGTTGGGGTGTCTGCAACCCCCCCAGATAATTAAAAAGATAAACAAAGCTCTTTGTAATATGCCCCATTGAAAATAAAAATTGACGTGTTTCAGGAATTTTGCGATAAACCTTTATTTATCAAGTTACAGAATTTGTTCTAGTTAGACTTTGCACTCTGTATATTTTTAACCAAAACAAATTCCTAAGATCATCACCCATCTGTATACAGGATTGCGATCAATCTACGTTTTTTTTTGGTTAGATTACATACGTTTTTGTTAAATTAGGGCAAATAAAATCAATAGAATAACATGCAGTATCTAAATATTCTTAAATATACAACATCAACACTTGACATGTTTGTATCATTTAGATATTCATAGAACGACAGAAAACTTTCATTTTCTAGATGAGTTTGTGAACTCAGTAAATTGGATGGAGATAAATTTCTAACATTTGTCTTTCTGTTGTTTAGGTTATTTTCGCAGAAGGTACATAATAAACTCGATAATCTACATGAATGTTAAGTTTTAGATGATCACCAAGTTGCATATCAATCAGTTTTCATTATATTCAAAGTTAAGACTTTCATTTTTGTCGTTTTCATATTTTTATTTGTGAAAATCCGTATTGATTCACAATTTTTTTAAGTTTATGTTAAAACTCTCCATTAATTAATAATGTTCTTTCACGTGATAAATTTAAATAATCAAAGAGTGCAGTAATGATTATTTAAACAAAAATTTATGATATTAAAAAGTCGGTCCATGAATATCCCAATGTTTTCTGATGGGGATCTATATACAGGGTGTCCCGGGACTAATGGGAAAAAAGTCAGGAGCGTATAATATGAGCTAAAATAATGTTAGTACTTCATATAAACTTTTACTATGCAGGCCCTCGTTTTCGAGTTATAGGCCTCCAAAGTTTTAATTTTGAATTTGGTTTTTATTTGTATTTTTTGTACTAGTTATTTGATCTTTATAAAATTTACGGCAAAGCTATAATGTATGTGTATGTTTATTTTGGTAAGGTAAACAGATTTACAGTAGTGCATTGAAGCCAGGGACGGACTACTCGCTATGGTTAGTGATCCAAAAATTTTGCAGGTATGGCACACCCTGTATGAAATTATCGAAATTCACTTCCCCACACATTAAGCTAACGAAAAGGTACTCTTGTTGGAATTCGATAAAATAAGCCGTTTGGCTAATATTTACAGTTTTATTAATGCACTACGTACCAGTTACGCATTCACCATTTTTATAAGTACACAACGAGGTAAAACTAACTTTTAATAGATGTCCAAAATTTACCTAGAGTACTACAAAAAAATAATTTAACGATAGCAGAAGATGAAAAACATTAACGACTTATTAATTGGAAAGTTGGTAAAAACTTTTTATAAGTGTTTTTACCGTTTATCAAGTTACCATAGGATTTGTTGTCAAACGTTGTGTAGAATAGTTCGTAGTCAGTACTTGTCAATAATTCATAAGTCCTTAATTTAACAGTTACAATAGCAGAATTCACATTTATTGAGTACGCAGATAAACATCTAATGTATGGACTGGCTTCTCGAAACTGTTTAGAGACCAAAAGGCTTTATGAAGAACATTTTGCAAACAGAGCATTGTCAGACAGACGAATGTTTGGGCGTATTGATCTCAGGTTACGAGAAACAGGTATGAATAAGTAACTGTAATTTTCCATGTATACAAAACAAAATTTTAAATTTTAGGAAGATTTTCGCCAGAAAAAGCTGGAGAAGGTCCAGTACGAAGCACACGTACTGTGGTAGTTGAACAAGACTTGTTAAATGCAGTTGATAATGAACCATCGAGTTTTAGAAAATTATCAAGAGAACATAACGTCTCGAAATCAGTTGTTCATCGCGTCCTAAAAGAACAGCTGTTATATCCTTTTCACATGAAAAAAGTACACCGTATGACAGTGGCTGATTATCCTGCTCGACTTGAGTATAGCCAGTGGTTTCTGCGACAACAACAAGCAGACAACACTTTTATTAGTAACGTTCTCTTTACGAACGAACCGGGTTTCACCAGAGATGGAATCATAAATTCTCATAATATGTATTTATGGGATGATGTGAATCCACATGGCATTATCCAAACTAGGATCCAGCATAGATTCATGGTTAATGTTTGGCAGGAATAGTTGGCAATAATTTGATACAGCCATACTTTATTGACGGTACTTTGACCGGTCAGAGATATTTGGAGTTTTTTGCAAAATGAGTTATGGAACCTGTTTGATGATGTGCTACTACAAACTCGTAGGAATTTATGGTTCATGCATGATGGGGCCCCTCATCATTTCAGTTTAGATGTACGACAGCATTTACACACAGGGCTTCCTAATAGATGGATTGGTCGTGGAGGCCCTTTTCAATGGCCACCGCGATCAGGAGACGTTAATCCTATGGATTTCTTTCTCTAGGGTTATCTCAAAAGTAAGGTATACGCAACACCTGTGCAAACAAGGCAAGATTTAATAGACAGAATTGTGTTACACTGCAATGTTATTAGAAATAGTGTGAAATTGCTCTTTCAAGTGCAAAGAAACAACCTTCGTAGACTTAGAATGTGCGTGGAAGTGGGAGGAGCTCATATTGAACATTTATTAGAATAACGTTAGTTTTTGTTGTTGTTTAGTAATTAGTTTTAGTCTAATGTTTTATAACTTGTGTTTTTTGAGGTTTTCTTAATGGTTTAATAATGTTATGTTCGTAATTTTGATTAAAAGCAAGTAAATTCTGGACATCGTATTAATAAGTTAGTTAGGTAGATTTGTACGTAGTGCATTAATAAAACTGTAAATATTAGCCAAACGGCTTATTTTATCGAATTCCAACAAGAGTACCTTTTCGTTAGCTTAATGTGTGGGGAAGTGAATTTCGATAATTTCATACAGGGTGTGCCATACCTGCAAAATTTTTGGATCACTAACCATTGCGAGTAGTCCGTCCCTGGCTTCAATGCACTACTGTAAATCTGTTTACCTTACCAAAATAAACATACACTTACATTATAGCTTTGCCGTAAATTTTATGAAGATCAAATAACTAGTACAAAAAATAAAAATAAAAACCAAATTCAAAATTAAAACTTTGGAGGCCTATAACTCGAAAACGAGGGCCTGCATAGTAAAAGTTTATATGAAGTACTAACATTATTTTGGCTCATATTATACTCTCCTGACTTTTTTCCCATTAGTCCCGGGACACCCTGTATATTTACAAGGCAGCACCTTTTTCCTTGTAAACAAAAGGATAATATATACCTGATACTTCAAAGTCAATATCATTGATAGATGATTTAAAAAGTTAAGATTTTTAAATTTAATAATATTTTTATAAGTATTAGAACCCCACCAAGAATTATGTTGAGTAGCCAACATATAATCGTCAAATCTTACTTGTTACATTCCAATATTAAATCAATTAGTCAAAGATTGTCAATTTATATTTATGATATGAAAAGTTTTAGTTAATTTTTCTGTTTATATGGCACTGCGTTACTTTATAGACGCATTGTATTACCGTGGGATTGTTATACAAAACTGCATTTCGTTATTTAAACTGGTACCATCAGACACAATAAATCTTTTGTCTGTCTATATATTGCAGGGCAATAGAGGTCAAATGTTACAGGATTCAATGTACTTATTATGATTGCCCAAGTCTTGATAATCCATTCTGTATCGAGGTCATTGCATTTTATTGGAATAGATACAGAGGAGAGAAAAAAAAACGGTTGAGGGAATCAAATGTATTGTAAGAACCCGTAAATTAGAAGAAGTATGGATCATTAAAAAATATTTTAATCTAAGGATTAGTTGAGATTGTTTTATTGTTGTAAATATTTAAATTATTGATAGAAGTGGTTGTGAAAAAATATAATTTTAAATATCTGTGTAAAAATTGCTAAATGTGTATTGCACATCATAGGGTATACAAAATGCGATTTTTGGTAAATGTATGAGAGAACATTGTATTTTGTATCGGTAAATCCAAAAAATGTGTTAGTTTTTGATACCAATGTATAGTTTTGCGTTTTCATAATTTTTTCTCAATTTTCCACCCGAAATATTTTTTTTCTTCAATAACTGACCAATTTTTAAAAATCCCTGTATCAAAAAATCCCCCTATGTAAAATTTGATCAAAATCTGAATTATTTTTTTTATTCTCAATGCTTTGGAATTATAATTTAAAAAAAAGGCAACTTGATGTTTTATAACGCGCTTTGTATTATCAGTGGACAGTCGCTGTTTTTTTTTTAATAATAGTATAAGCCCTCTTTCGATTTTTAGCAATTTCAGTCTTCCCATTCCATAGACGTAGTTACTACACATTTTTTTAAGGTAATTTTCCACAAAAATCCTTACTCTAATTTTATTTAACCTTGTATATTTTCTACAAATATGGAATGGAAGAATACAAATATGGTCAGTTATTATAAAATGTTTCTTTCCTCTATCGATCGGCGTAAGAATAAAATCGGCATCTTTTATTGTTTCGAAATTATAGAATTTTTTATGTAAGCATGTTAAAAAATTTCGCGGTTCTGTCCAAAAAATGGGAAATTTTGGTTTATAGTGAATATTTGGGAAAAATTATATGGTATTGTGTATTTTGTGTCGTACAATACAAAAAACATGTCAGACCCCTTTGGAATCGGAATTTAAAAAAAAGTTCATCTTTCATGTTCTATAAGTCGGTTTATATTATCAATGTAAAGTTGCTGTATTTTTTTTATAATAGTATGATCACTCCTTTTTCGATTTTCATCAATTTCAGTCTTCCTATTGCATATATGTACTTACTACACATTTTTTTAAGGTAATTTATTACAAAAATTTGTATTCCAACATTAACCCTGTATATTTTCTATAAATATAAAATGGAAAAATTAAAATATGGTCTGTAATTAAGACGAATCTTTCGTCTATCGAATGATGCAATAATGAAGTTGACATCTTCTATAGTTTTGGAATTATATAATCTTTTATGGAAACATGTTAAATATTTTGCTGTCATTACCTAAATAAACGGTTTTAAACATTAAAACTAACTTTTCCGCATCTATGAGATGCCCTGATTAACATTCTATCAAAAAATTGTCACTTGTATATACTTCGGGGAATGTATCGTGTTAACAAACTGAAATTTTTCCAAAAGTAACCAAAAATGCAGTATATCTGGATTTATAGGACCCGCTGTACTCGCTCTAGTCAACTGAAAATCAATAGTGTACATCTGTGAGACACCTTGAACAATATTCAATCATAACATTGATCAATCGTATACTCTCTGGAGGCTGTATCGGGCTAACAAACTGAAAATTCTCCAAAAATGACAAGAATTTGGTACCTCAAGTACCATAGCACTCGTTGTACTGGCTGTAGTGAACTAAATCTCAATAGGGTTCATCTTTGAGACGCCCTGAATAATATCCAATTATAAAATTGGTCACTTACTTGTATATACTCCGGAGGTTGTATCGTGCTAACAAATTGAAATTTCTCCAAAAATGTCGTACTTAAAGTACTATAGCACCTGTTGTACTGGCTGTGGTGAGCTGAAAATCAATAGGGTTGATCTGTGAGATGTTCTGAATAATATTCAATCATAAAATTGGTGAGTTTTTGCACCCCGGAGACTATATCGTGCTAACAAACTGAAATTTCTCAAAAACGACAAAAATGTCGTACTTCAAGTACCCTAGCATCCGTTGTACTGGCTATTATGAGTTGAAAATCAAAAGAGGGTCCATCTGTGAGATGTCCTGAACAATATTCAATCATAAAATTGGTGATTTGTTGCACTCCGGAGGCTGTATCATGCTAACAAGACATGTAAGAAAAAGTGGCCGACGACAACGACGACGACAGACACACAGGATTTTTTTTATAAAAACCATTTTTACTTTTCCGCCCAACCTTTCTATATGCGAGAAAAGTATTGGTTTACCCCAAAAAAAGTTGGAATTTTGAAATTTTTTTTTGAGTTATTTTTACGTTTTCCATCAACAACAACCCGAAAGAACGGTTTTTAGAAAAAAAATCCTGTGTGTATGTCGTCGTCGTCGACTTTTCCTTATATGTCTTGTTAGCACGATACAGCCTCCGGAGTGCATTAAGTCAGCAATTTTATGTTTGAATATTGTTAAGGACATGTCACAGATGATCCCTATTGATTTTCAATTCACCAGAGCCAGTACCACGGGTGCTATGGTACTTGAAGTACGACATTTTGTATTTTTTTGAGAAATTGCAGTTAGTTAACACGATACAGCCTCCGGAGTTCAACAAGTCACCAATTTTATGATTGAATATTATTTAGGGCATCTCACTGATGAACCCTATTGATTTTAAGCTCACCGGAGCCAATACAACAAGTGCTACAGTACTTTAAGTACGATATTTTTGTCATTTTTGGAGAAGTTTCAGTTTGTTAACACGATACAGCCTCCGGAGTATATACAAGTGACCAATTTTATGATTGGATATTATTCAGAGCGTCTCAAAGATGAACCCTATTGATATTCAACTCAGTAAAGCCAGTACAACGGGTGATATGGTACTTGAAGTACCAAACTTTCGTCATTTTTGGAGAATTTTCAGTTTGTTAGCACGATACAGCCTCCAGAGAGTATGCGATTGATCAATTTTATGATTGAATATTGTTCAAGGTGTCTCACAAATGTACCCTATTGATTTTCAGTTGACTAGAGCGAGTACAGGGGGTCCTATTTTTGGAGAAATTTCGGTTTGTTAGCACGATACATCCCCCGAAGTGATAATTTTATGATAGAATATTGTTCAGGGCTACGGAAAAGTTAGTTTTAATCCTTAAAACCGTTTATTTCGAGTAAATTTATAGAAACATTTTTTTACTGTTTTAAATGAAACTGTTTCTAGATAATTCCACAATATACTGTAAAAATGTTAAAAATTCTAACAAATTTGACAATTGTTGGGTGAAAGTTAATAGCCTCGTTAGGTGAAGTTATGGATACATCAACTGGTTTAAATATTTACGAAGAGTTGTTTGACTGATGTGATTTTCGGTTGCAACAACTCTAGTAACCTTATGTTTTCATCCATCTAAGTACAAAAAATGTCACTTTTGTTTTGGAAAAGCAGTGCGGCCACTTTTTGAATTGAAGAAGAATCTTTAGGGCAAATTTTATGCCAAAATGGTGCTTGAAACTCCCATTCGACCAACAAGAAGGTCGCAAAAATGTTTCAATATCATTGGAAATAACTCAAACTTATTGGAAAGGATGATAACATGGAATGAATCGTGGTTTGCATTAAAACTATGATTTACGTCCGGTATTGTTTCAAACGATGTAAGATTTTATAGGGAGAAAGGACCGTATGTTAAAGACGATCATGGCAAAAAATGTAAAAATTCAAAAGACAGCAAACGCCAAACGTGATGGTGCAACACGCCCGTTGTGCACTAACCCATTTTTAATTTTACCTCCTTTACAAATCTTGTTGATTAAGGCAAATGATCTATGCTGAGGCATTTCATTACTTGTCTTACCGTTTTGTATTGTGCTATGAGGTAATAAATATTTGATTTAAACTGTGGACGACACTGACCAATAAGTCCGATTATTGCAATCCAATGGTAGTTGGACTGGGAGGGTTACTACCACCACGTTTGGCGGTTGTAATAAAAGTTTTTCAAGCATCTAGTTATTTAACAAACGTTTACTTGTTATCCATATTAGATAAAAAAAACTTCCTACACTTTATCTTTTATTATGAAAGTCCATACTAGTACCTACACCTTTCAAACAGTTACATAATTTAATATTCAGTTTGAAAATTACTAGTAAAACTTCTCTACTACTCTAAAGTATAGCGGCTGAAATGAAGATGTGGGTCACTTTAATTTCTGTAATAACGGTCTTAATGTAATAATATTGAACCACCATTATGTAAAAATTAATCAAATGTACGCATTTTATATTGTATAATAGTTAACTAACAATAGTGACAATTACTTTCGTTTGTAATAATCATTACAAGTACAAAAACATGATAAAGTGTCAGTAGTATCTACTTTGGGGTGGGAGTCATATTAAACAATAGACTAAACAAATCTGTTATTAACTTCGTACCATTCTCAGATAGGACACTTCTATTGCAACTTAAATCTAACCAGTTCAACATCAATATTATCCAATGCTATGCTCCAACTGCAGACAAACACAACAACGAATTAACTAATTTTTATAAGGAATTAAAGCAACTTCTAACATACACGCGAAAAAACGAACCCATCATTATTCTTGGAGATTTCAATGCAAAGGTTGGTAAAGGAAAGGTGGATAATGTTGTCGGATAATATGGACTGGGTGAGCGGAACGACCGCGGTGACACCTTAGTGCAATTCTGTGAAGAAGAGAACTTCGTCATAGCTAACACTTGGTTTAAACTACCTCCCCGACGACTTTACACTTGGCAATCCCCGCAACACAATGAAACAAACGTTGTCAGAAACCAAATCGACTTCATTTTAATAAAAGAACGATTCATAAATGGAATTCATGGCATAAGAACATACCCAGGCACAGATATTAACTCAGACCACAACCCAGTAGTTGGCAACCTTAATATAAAATTGAAAAAACTAACAAAGAAACACGTCAAGTTAGTCGACATCAACAACCTCCGCGACCCATCTAAAAAAGACGAATTGAGAGAGAAAGTCAACTATGAAATATCGAATATAAACAACCCAGAATTTGGAAAAAATATTGAGGAAAATTGGAAAAATATGAGGGATAAAATACATAGAATTGAGAAGGAAGTAATTGGTCCAACACGTACAAACAAGAAAAAATAATGGATGACTGAAGAAATATTAAATATGATGGATAAACGCAGAACATACAAGAATAGATATACGACTTTGTACAAAACACTTAATAAACAAATAGAAAAGAAAATAAAGGAAGCAAAAGAATACTGGATGGCCCAGAAATGTTGTGAGATTGAAGAGTTACAACAAAAGCACGATAATTCCGCAATTCATAGGAAAGTTAAAGAAATGGTAGTCCAGGGAAGAAAGAACATCCCAAACAGAATAGTTGGACACAACAATAAACCCATATTAGACGAAAAAGAACTGAAAGACCATTGGATAAATTATATTCGACAACTATTCTCTACTAAAGATCCACGTCACTTTAACAATGCAGAAGATTCAGAAGAGGCACCAGATATTCTGACATGGGAGGTTGAAAGAGCACTCAAAACCTGCAAAACAGGAAAGGCTGCTGGGCCAGATAGAATCCACATTGTGACTTTCAAACTCTTGAACGAGCAGAATAGAAAGGTTTTGACTAAGCTTCTAAATCAAATCTACAAGAGCGGAAACATCCCACGCGACTGGTTGAAGTCCGACTTCATTCCCATACCGAAGAAAGAAAATGCACATACATGTGAAGATTTCAGACTAAATAGCCTAATGAGTCATGCATTAAAAATTCTTTTAAAAATCATACACAAACGGATATTCAAAAAATGCGAAATAGATCTAGATGACGCACAATTCGGTTTTAGAGAAGGAATGGGCACGAGGGAAGCACTGTTCAGCCTATCTGTATTGTTACAGAAATGTCGAGATCAACAAAAAGAGGCTTTCATCTGTTTTATCGACTACGAGAAGGCGTTCGACAGAGTCGAACACACAGCCCTGTTTAACATCCTGAAAGAAAAGGGTCTCGATAATAACGACATCCAGTTCCTGAAAAATTTATACTGGGACCAAACAGCAGCCATCAGGATCGAAGGAAACAAAACAGATGATGTACCCATTCATAGGGGAGTGCGACAGGGATGTGTCTTATCGCCCTTACTATTTAATATATATTCTGGCTACATATTCGATGAAGCTCTACAGGGTATGGAACACGGCATTAGAATAAACGAGCATCTGATTAACAACTTACGCTTTGCAGATGATACCGCCATCATAGCCGATGGCTTAGAAGGACTCCAACAACTTTTAAATCGAATCGACAGAGTAGGAGAGACCCTGGGCTTTAAAATTAATATAAAGAAGACAAAAGTAATGGCCATCACTAGAAGAACTAATCCAGCACCAGATATATACATAAAAGGACTACCCATCGAAAACGTAACCAAGTTCAAGTATTTAGGTACCTGGATAACATCTGATCTGAGTCCTAGTACAGATATCAGATCGCGCATAGAACAGGCCAGATCAGTATTCAATAAAATGCGACCAGTGCTTTGTAACCGATCACTGAACTTGAAATTACGCCTTAGATTTGTCAATTGTTACATCTATTCCGTCTTGCTGTGCGGATCCTAAGTCTGGACCCTAAAGGCCGAAACACTAAGGCGGCTAGAAGCTTTCGAAATGTGGGTGTATAGAAGGCTCTTAAAAATACCCTGGACAGACCACATCAGTAATGAAGAAGTTCTGAGAAGATTAGGTAAGGACAGAGACTTAGTTGTCGACATAAAGAAGAGAAAAACCGTATACTTGGGACATGTAATCAGGAGTGATAGAATGAGGCTGCTGAAAATAATAATGGAAGGCAAAATAGAAGACAGACGAGGTATAGGAGGACGCCAACATTCGTGGTTGAAAAACATAAGAGACTGGACCGGACTAGACTCACATTCCTTATTCCGAGCTGCTCAAAACCGAATCCAGTTCGCCGAGATTGTTGCCAACCTTCACTAAGGTGAAGACGGAACCGAAAGAAGAAGAAGTATCTACTTTGTATCATGGGCCGCCTTTGACCAGTCAGAACATGCGTTTTGAAGTATCCGAAGGGATGAAAATCTTATACGCACAGTTTATCTTCAATTAGTAGAAACAAGAAATCAGTACTGTAATGTGGATAACCCATTCGTGTGTCGAAATACTTGATTTTTTCAGTCGTTTTTATTAATTTGCCAAAAACTTCTGGCAAACAAATTGGTAAGTGATTTAACGGTCTTTTTATTTTTAGGGCGCTGTTGCCGTATGACCGATTTTCGTGAAGAAATAAGCACCATTTGCTTCTTAATGTTACTATTAGCTTCAATTAGTTCATAAAATTTTTCTCTCTGTAATTTTCTTGTGAATTCTAATAATAATCAAAGTATTATCTCATTATTAAAACATTCTTTATAGGATAATTAAAATGACGTCATCTTGCCTTTGGTGTAAATGATTTCATATAATAGTTGTTACTCAAGGTCTACAATACGGAAAAGGTTGAGGTTACTTGAAACTATTATTAACTTTTAATTTCTATTAGTGTAAGACAAATTTACGTACCCCTTGTACCATGCAACTGAACGATTAAAATTCGACAAAAATAATATTGCTGACGTATTTTAAACAGGTTATAACCTATATAAAATTCAATTTTATATTTCTGTCCTACGAGAAAATGCGATTTTATTTGAATTGAGTGAAAACGACGAGTATTAATTTAATTGTAGTTGATTTATATAGGGGAAAATAAATGGGATAAAAGCTAGTGCGTTGGAAATTTAAATAGTTAAGTCGATTTTATTTGATTTATACGGGTAAATAAATTAGATAAAAGCTAGTGTATTGGAAATTTAAATAGTTAAGGCTATTTAATTTGATTTATAGGAGTAAATAAATTAGATAAAAGCTAGTGTATTGGAAATTTAAATAGCTAAGGCGACTTTATTTGATTTATAGGGGTATATAAATAGGATAAAAGGTAATATATTGGAAATTTAAATAGTTAAGGCTATTTAATTTGATTTATAGGGGTAAATAAATTAGATAAAAGCTAGTGTATTGGAAATTTAAATAGCTAAGGCGACTTTATTTGATTTATACGGGTAAATAAATTAGATAAAAGCTAGTGTATTGGAAATTTAAATAGTTACGGCCATTTAATTTGATTTACAGGGGTAAATAAATTAGATAAAAGCTAGTGTATTGGAAATTTAAATAGCTAAGGCGACTTTATTTGATTTATAGGGGTAAATCAATTGGATAAAAGCTAGTGTATTGGAAATTTAAATAGTTAAGGCGATTTTATTTGATTTATAGGGGTAAATAAATTGGATAAAATCTAGTGTATTTGCAATTTAAATCGTTAAGGCGACTTTATTTGATTTATAGGGGTAAATAAATAGGATAAAAGGTAATATATTGAAAATTTAAATGGGTTTATAGGGGTAAATAAATTGGATAAAAGCTAGTGTATTGGAAATTTAAATAGTTAAGGCTGTTTTATTTGATTTATACTATACGTAATGTAGAAATAACTCAAAAAAATTCAAATTTCCAACTTTTTTTGGGGTAAACGAATACTTTTCTCGCATATTAGATAGGTTATGCGGAGATGTAAAAATATGTGTTTATCGAAATCGAATATACACGAATATCGCGATGCTGATTGTCTAATTAGATGCAGCAAGTCTGCCATGCCTACTTCCGTAAACTTTAAAATCGTCATATTGAAACAAATGATAGACAATTTACTAAAATTCAAATATTTTACATTTTCTTTTTGACGTTTACTATTTTTTGAATATTTTCAGTTTACATTTTGCATATTTTTTTCACGTGTCCTTTTTTGGAATATTTTCAGTTTTATATTTCTTTCAATAAATTTTATATATTTTAAAACGTGTCAATTTATTTTATCTTTCCAACCATTTTCAAAGACATTTACTTCTACATCTACTATTTAAAAAGCTATGAAATATAAAACACAATACTTAAATTATGGATCGTTGTAGATAAAATAGTTAAGGTATGATACCCAGTAGTAATAAAACTACTTCAAAATAATCTTAATATCTAAACACTACAATCTCACAATAACATCATAGCATATAATACTTTAGTTACAATTTACAGGGTGTGTAAGGGTGTTACTTATTGATACATATTACAACTTGGTTTTTGATATACAGAAAGTTGAAGTTTAAACAATAGATTTATTATTAAAAGAAATGAAATACGATTAATTATATTATTGATTTTGTTCAAATATTCATTTAATTTCAGAATCCGTAGTATTGAACCAAGAATATCGCTATTTGAAACAAATGTAAAATTAGGAATTGATTTAAAATTATACTTGAATGATGAGCGTGAGTTACTCAAGTGAAAAAATATTTTTTTATAATTGAAAAAATATATTGTTTGGTTCAAAAACATGCCCGCTGGAATGAAGAAAAATATTTTAGTGATATTGTTTCAATTATGCAATTCGTATAACTAAAATATCTCGGTAAATATCTTCACATGCATGCTACTGCCTATTGATGTTCCCAAATTTCAGTAGTTTGTGATTTCATTATACACGACAAAAGATGGAAATACAGTAGAATGTTTCATTTGGTATTATCTATATAAGTTTTTCCAGGTATATACAACGCTTTACAAAATCTCCCGTAGTTATTTTGTTATACTATATTCAAACATTCCCTTTTTCTGTGTACCTGCCCCGTAACGGGTACAACCCAATTTCCTGTTAATATTTAAATCTAACTACCTGTATAGAATAAAATTTGAAGTAGTTAGTATTCGGCAACTATACTCCGTTTTTAAAAGGCATGGAGTAATAAAAGCTCATTAGGTATGCAAAACCGATACAGGGTGTATAATGAAATAGCTCCGAAGTTTATCTAATTTTGTACTAAAATTTCTCATTTGTTACGTAACTCTGTATTCGGTTGGGTCGCCTATTGTATTGAAAGTGTCGCTCTATTGTATTTGAATGAACAAATAAACAATTTAATCCTCAGAGGCGTGCAATCAGGACAAAACAAACTTGGTATATTAATATGAAGGCTATTCAAAAGAGTTCACAATATCGATTCAATAAAAACACATTTTTTTGTGTTCCTATGAATAAACAATAAACATAAAATATTATATAAAAAATAGCAAATTTTTTGCAGTAGGTATCAACTTTACTACTAATATACCGTTTACAATAGGAGAGGAAAAAAGAAAAATGCAGGAATAAAGTACGAATTAATGTAATATTTATAAAAAAAAGTCTAACAAATAATAGTAATAACTAACACAAAAACTAGTCTATATATCAGAATCAGACGGTTCTGTTGAGCTTCCATTATTAACATTGATTATAAATGGTTCAATCATGTCTTCACTTACATGATCCATTTCCCACATATTTAGTTCTTCTTGTATCACGTGTTCAACACATTTCTTCCAGTTTTCTTTGGTTACGTTACCTAACGCGTCTTCGAATAAAACTTTTACGTCACTCATTTTGAATGTCGTATTCTTTCTTGAAACTTCCCCTTTCACTTGGGCCCATATTAATTCTATGGGATTGAGTTGACAGTGATAAGGAGGAAGCCTCAGCACCGTTATACCACGCGCTCATGCCATTTGATCTACAACGTATCTACTATATTTGTGTTTATGTGAATTGGCCAGTTGCAAGAGCTCATTTTTCAGCGGGTTATCTGGGCATTCAATATTTTTCGAGGTTAGCCAATCGTGGATATCTTGTTTACGCCATGCAGTTGAAGGTAATTTCTCCACTAACCTGGAGTGATAACTTGCGTTATCCATAACAATGACTGAACCCGTTGGAATTAGATCTAACATTTGTGAGAAATATTCTTCGAAAACGTCTGCATCCATATCTTCATGATAATCTCCGGTTTGCTTCGACTCAAAGCACAACAATCCACCTTTAACAAAACCTTCGGCACTTCCGATATGAGTAATGATGAGTCGACGTCCTTTTCCTGCTGGTGGATTGAGGCCTGTTGACCATCCTTCAAGAGCTGCCTGCCTCCGACTTTTGACATTCGTGTCTTGCCAAAACATTGAAACAGTATGACCTTCATTTAACCAAGTCTCATCCAAATAATAAATTCGTTTTTGATCTAGTCTTGCTTTCCGAATATTGCGCAAATAACTCCTCCTCCAAATGACAATGTCGTCTCTATCAATCAACATTGCGTTCCGATAATTTTTTTTATATTCAAATCCAAGTTCCTTCAAAATTTTCCATAATCTACTTCGAGACATTTTCGGAACATCTGAATCTTCTTGAATCGAAACCATAATTTTGGAGAGAGTTGGGATCTCTTTTCTAAAGAAAAAAGCATGCACCTTACGCCTTATTCCATTCTTCAAGTCGTCATCCATTTCAAGTTTGGGTCGGCCAGGGGACTTTGCTGGGGCTGTGATGTTTCCATTTTTTTTCTCCTTCATTAAATTATAAATTGTTGTTTTTGAAACACCCATCATTGTTGCAGTAATCTCCACAGTTTCATCAACACTTCCTGTCAAATTCATGATTTTTCTTCTAATTTCTTCGTTCTTCAACGAGGAATAGCAATTTAATATCAGATTTTCTTCGTTCAGCGACAATGGGCCAACTTTAGGTCGCTTAGATGGTGATAAATCCTCCATATCTGGTCGAATTTGGTTGGAACACTATATAGTTGGAAGGTGTAGTTAGGTGTTTGTCTCGTGTGATGAGAAGAGAACTTGTATAGATGAACAAAAATAAACACCAGTTAATAATAACTGTAAAAAATAATAACAAATAACAGTAATAATGGGGAAATCAATCAACACAGCAGTTTCTCCAGAATAGATGAACGGTAAATTGAAAATATTCAACCTTTCCGCTACTTTTATAGTTGAAAAGTTCTAGTAAGTACATTGTATTATGGGGGCATTTTCTTAGAACTGAAAAGACTATATTTCACAATAATAAAACCATTTTTGAGCTACCTGTTTGTCAAGTTTCTTCAATTACCTGCTAATTGGGTGAAATAATCGGCAAATGGGGTTTGTTTGGATATATATGTATTTGTATAAAATTGTTATTAACATTTATTTTATTATTTATTGTATGTAGGATTATAACTACCTGGAGCTTAGTGGAGGGACTCGTCTACGCCCTTTTATACATAATAATAAATTTTGTGGAAAATTGATGTCAGTGATATAATCCACAGTTTATTATATTATTGATAATTTGAAATTTCATTTTAAATAATATTACAAAACGGTTATTTTCGGAAATGAGATAATTTTAGAAGCCTTAACTTTTTTTAAATGACTAAATGTGGTTCCGGCCAAAATGAGTGATTTATTACTCCATGCCTTTTAAAAACGGAGTATAGCAAGTAACGTTTGTTCGTCTAATTAAGATGGCTTCAAGTTCAAGTTTTTCTCCAATTCCCATTCAACGAGTTAGCAAAAAAGCATATTCTTTGCGGGAAAAAACATTTATCCTGAACGTTCATGATGCTCTTGTGCACCAAAACTTCACAAGTTCTGTTCGCGACATAATTACGAACTGTGCCAATATGATAGGGGTATGAGAATCAACGATTTATAGATTTTTACGTGAGAGAAAATGCCGGAACCTCGGTGAACTTATTCCTCACCCGGGGAAGAAACCATTAGAAATTGACGATGTCAAAAACATTGTACGTAGTGCATGGCATGTATTTCGTAAAAGAAATACCAACATTGGACAAAATTGTGCAAACCGCCCAGAATAACGAAAACCTGCCACTACTATCAAGAACTACACTATGGAGATTTCTTGATGGAATGAATTTTCGGTGGGAAAAACAGAACAGAAAATATCGCAGCGATTGTAAGAATATATTCTATTTGGATGAAACCTGGCTAAATGAAGGACACACCGTATCGAAAGTGTGGCAAGATGAAAATATACTGAATTCGTGACAAGCTGTCATGTAGGGTTGGTCAACAGGATTAAGGCTTCCGTCTGGAAAGGGACGCAGGCTTATTATAACCCATATAGGCAGTGAAAACGGATTTTTTGATCAAGGATTATTGGAATTTCAATCCAATTCAACCAAAGAATTCTGAAATTCCCGCTAAACGGTGGCAGCCTAAAAATTTTAATTATAGCAACTAATTAGCCCATAAATAGCACATAATTCTTGTATTGACTTTTGTCAAAATTTCGCTGGTAAAATAAAAATAAAAACGTCAAAAATCGTATTAAAGGCGGGTGTTAAAAATACTAGTTACACTAAGATTTTGATGAGATTCTGGAACTAGAGGTTTTCGGTCATGAGAAATAGAACGTGGCTATTATTTTTTACCCAATCATTTTTTTTCTGGTACTTTACTTGAAAAAAATTCAGAAAATATGTTTTAATTCCTTTAATAAAAAAATTTCGTAAAACGGACGACAAAAATGGATTTCTCTATCAAAATACATAGTTCTAATTTTTTTCACACATTTAGTGTAAATCAAAATTTCCAATTTTTTGGCAAGGATCGCAAAATGTTTAACATGTATCCATAAAAAACTCTATAATTCGGAGATTATGTTACATATCGATTCTTTTTTTACGCCATTCGATAGAAGAAAAATGCATCTTAATTACTGATCATATTTGAATTCCTATAATTGACATTTGTAGAAAAGATACAGGGTCATAGTTGGAGTCGAATTTTTTATAAAAAAATACCTTAAAAAATTTGTAATAACTACGTCTATGCAATTAAAAGACTGAAATTGGTGAAAATCGAAAGAGGAGAGTTCATATTATTATAAAAAAATGCATTCCATCGATAATACAAACCGAGTTTTAAAACATCAAAGTTGAACTTTTTAAAACAAATCCGATTCCTAAGGGTCCCTCATTTAGAATGGGAATTGAAAAAAAATTGATTCTGATTTCGAAGAAATTTTGCACAGTTTAATACGAGGATTCTAGAAAACGTGTTGATTATTCGAGAAAAAAATTATTTCTGATTTATGAAAATGGAATTTTCCGAAAAGCTTTACATCAAATTTTGCTCACTTACGAACTTAGCCTCAGTTCTTACATTATGAATCTACATATAAAATTTCATTAAAAAATACGGTCGTGTTTATGAGCTATAATGTTGTATTGTATGTAAAGTCTTTTATTCTATAATATTGCAAACATTTCCAAAGTCCTTAGTATTTATTTTCACGCTTGAATTTTGTGTTAAAGTTACTAAGAGAAACTTGTGTGACGACAATAAAAAAAATGAATTAGAACATCCGGTACTTGTATAGAATGAAGTACCAAAAAGCGACATATTGTAAATAGACGAATAATTATCTCGTATATGTATCTATCATAAACCGGTCGTATATTGTAGCACTGACAGCTGATTTTCACTTTGTATATGTATTGAGCGAACATATACAGAACCGGCGCTAACGGCACATTGCAATTGCAATAATTCATGTAACATATTTTTTAAATTACTGTTTATTAAAATAGACGATCTTATTGCAGTTTTTTTATTATATTTCTGACGATTATAGATAGTAATTTACAATAAAACAATTGTTAAGCTTTAGTTCTTTTTTATATAGTACATAGAAAACACCGTAAATTTAAATCGCAGTTGATATATGTAAACATTTTTTTTATAGTTTATTTACGATAAAAAGACGATGATGTCATTTTTAGTTACTTTCCTGCTTATCAGAATAAATATTAATTTACCAACCGTGAATACATTTTATCCTCAACAGCCAGGGCAATTTACAGCTAACGGGTTGGCAAAACTTCAAGACGTTGTCAAATCAACTGGTAAAATTCCCTAGTTTGTTTTGACGTTTATTGACATTCGATCATCGTCTAATATTTACAAGTTTTTTTGGTGCTTTTAAATTCATTGCTTCTTTAAGATTAAAAAAACGGTTATTTTCATAACTAATTATTTAGGCAAATCTGCATTGTGTGGTTAATAAAATGCCGAAACAGCTGAACAGAAAATGTCAAGAGATGGTAACATCTTTGTTGAGCTATTTTGAACGAGAATGCCGAAATGGGGGCCCGCTTCTCCCGCTTACTGCTGCAAGAGATAAGTAATAGTATTCGCTATTTGTATTCATCATTATTAATAGTATTGTTACATATTTAAATGTAAATGATTAAATATTTTTAATGTTAGGTTAGGTTAATTAAACTTGATAATATATTATTCTTTCATAAATTGAAGTAATTATATTGTAGAGAGTTGCAGAAGCTTTACAACTTAGCGTTACCACTGTTAACCGTATTGCGGCCAAGCATAATAGAGGTGAACAGCCTAAAAGCCCACCTAAAAACAGACAACGCATAAAACCTACTGTTGAAATTGATAACTATGATCAAAAAGCTTTCCGAAATGTTATATACGAGAAATGTATGGAAACAGTGAGTATATTGAATATACTGTTTTATTTTATTCACAATTAACTAACAAATTATTTTTTCAAAGGAACACATAACCTTGAAAAATTTTAGAGGCAAACTCCAGGAGCGTGAACTCTTTAATGGTTCTTTAACATCACTCTGGAAGATAGTGAAAAATATTGGATTCAAATACCAAAAAGATGATCCTCGTCGTGGTTTAATGGAGTTGCCACATATTGCATTAAAACGTGTACATTTTCTACATGAATATGTCAAGATAAAAAGGGAAGGTTTATATCAATTTGTGTTTTTGGATGAGACCTGGATATTTAAAGACGGCACTGTTGGACGTATCATAGAAGCGTGAAAAAACCAAAATTGGTGGTCCAAGGTAATTGAATAATAAAATTTAGCAATTAATATATGATGTACTAACATTTCTGCCATTTTAAGACCATATCAAATATTTACTAGTCACACTATTTTATTTCAATCTATATAATTATTAATAGTTGTTTTGAGCTATGCAGTCTATCTAGGAATCCTAGTAGTAATTTGTTATTTCCTTATTGTAGGTATATAATATTGCATGCTGGTTCCTCTTCTGGATTTGTTCCTGGAGCAGGACTGGTTTTTTCTTCCAAAAAACAAGATGGTTATTACCACGGTGAAATGAACCGAGAAATTTTTTTGCATTGGTTAGAATACGAGCTTTTAGTGAACTTTGAAGAACCTGCCACAATTGTAATGGATAATGCAAGCTATCACAGTACAGTGATCAATAAAGTACCAACAACAGCTACCAAAAAGGCTGATATACAGAACTGGTTGATACAAAATGATATTCCTTTTGAAAATACTTTCCTCAAAACCCAATTATTGAATTTAGTACAACGGTAAATTGATATAAACATTTTACAATATATTATGGTAATACTTAGATAACTTATTTTGTTTAAATATATGCTTTTTTTGTAGGAATAAACCACCAATAGTATATGAAGCTGACATATTATCTAAAAATATGGTCACAAAGTGCTTCGACTTCCCCCTTACCACTGTATGTTCAACCCAATTGAACATATTTGGGGCATAGTTAAAATTTTTTATAAAGATCATGTGGGAACTGATGGTTCTTCAACAGAACAAGCAATATGTGTATGGAAAAAGTCTTTAGAAAAAGTGACTCCTGATGACCAAATAGGTCAAAGACAGTAGAGCACACTGAAAAAAAGATACAAGATGGGTGGGATGGAGAAGTAGTATTTGATAGACAGGATGTGCCTCCTTATTATTAATTTTGACAGTGATGATTTTGTAGTGGAGTAGTGGAAATATTGTGTTTTATTTTTTGTATATTTTTATCGAATTTGCTTTATTTAAACCTTTTCAAAATCACTAATAATTATTATTAAATTAATTAGGTACAGTTATTTTATAATACACAAATTAAAACAACGACCACAGTATCTCTACATAAATAATGCTGATAAAATGGGAGATTTTTTATTTTTATACATTGTAACAAAATTTTATTTTGGGTGTCTATATTTTTCTTTTCCATTCTATTTTTATTATAATAAATTTAATAGATATTGTATAAAGAAACAATATTTAAATTTGCATGAAGATGATTACAGCTTGTATTGATTCCTTTTAGCGTATACCCCTGGTTGTGCTCTTGAAGATGGTTCTATATAGCATAGAATAAGGTATAAGGACCTACAGTTCGTCACTTAACCCTCTTCTATGTAAAATAATTAAATGTTAATTCGAATATAGAATGATTGGTTACTGTTTCTTGTATCTTATCCATAGTTTTTCATGAATAAATATTTATATTAAATTAATCAAACCTATCATACAAGCCTTTTATTTTTAAATAAATATTTTTGACTCACGCCCTACGAGGCACGGAACAATGAAAAAGAAGAACCGTCAATCTAACATCAGATTGACTTTTCTAGTTTTCGTTAAGTAAAGGAAAAAACTACAGCTTGGCAACATCACAATATTTTGTTTTGCAACGTCATTGTCTTTATCGTAAATAAACTATATTTTTCCAGTTGTTGATTAGTATGTCAAACTGAGTTGTCATTATTAGGTATGTTTTTTTAATCAATAAAAAATTGACGTTACAGTAATTTAGATCGTTTTTATCACATGATAAATTTATATACAGTCCACTAAAACGAACCAGTACATGCAACAATCATGGAAAAGAAATGTTAAGGTAAACAGTTATATACAACAATGATTTTGAAGAATCCGCAAAATATTTTTACCAAAGTACTAAATGATAGTTTCTAGTGTAACTTATCGAACACTACAAGAGACGGTTGTCATATGTCATTAGTGATAGCCGCTAAAAAAATATATGTAATTGTATTAGATTATCTCTTTACTTGTAGTTTAAAATTTCTTACTTTAAATAAATGTCTATTGCCCAATTTCATCAACCATTTCCTAAAATTAGATAATACCTAAATCAGATTTTGGAACTGCTAAATCCAATTTACGTTTCACCACGTGCTAAGTAATACCTAAGGGTGATAATTTAGGTATTTCCTATCATTCTTAGGTATTTCTTAGCGCGTGGTGAAACGTAAATTACATTTAAAATGCAGTTTACGGGCATTTGCCTATTTTCGATTTTTTTTTTGTTTTTCGTAACTAAATAAGCTTCCTGAACAAAGAAATGGAAAAAAAACTCGGCGGTCTCATAAAAATTTCCCCCCCTCCAATAATTGTTTTTCCTGAAAATCGTTTTTTTTATATTTTTTTTGATTTCGTAATTAAATAGTCTATAAAGATAAAAAAGAAAAAAAGTACCCCCCTCCCCAAAAAATAATTTTACGACTAATCGGCGTTTTCTTTTATTTTTTAAGCATATCGACGTCAATCTCCACACTGAAAATATAATAAAACAATAAGCATAACAAAAATAAGGAGTATACATCTCTTTCACATTTGACTAGGTCCTCCAATTTAGATTGCCTTGGTTACAAATGCGTCAAAGACTACGTCTCTGAAAAAATTGGCCCAATCCACAAACGTACGTTGCGCGAATCTTAGCTCGTTTTGCATTCGCAATAGCTTGACCCACAGATGAATAAATCCCAAAATTTCCCAAATGGGCAAGTGGGATTCATAAAACAAATTCTTATAACGTAAAAATGCCCTAAAAAATGTAAGGGGGTATGTTATTTCTATATAAGGTATATTTTGGTTGCCATGGTAACTAATTTGGGTTACAAAGTATTGGATATTAAGTTATTTAAGAAGGGGAAGGAAATATAACCATTGGATTCACCCTTTCCCTTCTTGAGTAACTTAATGTGCGTTACAAAGTATAGGATATAAAGTTATTCAAGAACGGGAAGGGAATATAATCATTGGATTCACCCTTTCCCTTCTTGAATAACCTGATGTGCGTTACAAAGTATTAGATATCAGGTTATTCAAGAAGGGGAAGGAAATATAATCATTAGAATTCATCCCTTCCCTTCTTGAATAACCTGATGTGCGTTACAAAGTATTAGATATCAAGTTATTTAAGATGGGGAAGGGAATATAATCATTGGATTCACCCTTTTCCTACTTGAATAACCTGATGTGCGTTACAAAGTATTAGATATCAAGTTATTCAAGAAGGGGAAGAGAATATAATCATTGGATTCACCCTTTTCCTTCTCGAATAACTTGATGTGCGTTACAAACTATTGCGCACATCAGGTTATTCAAGAAGGGAAAGGGCTAATTCAATGATTAACTTAATGTGCGTTACAAAGTATTGGGTATTAAGTTATTTAAGAAGGGGAAGGGAATATAATCATTGGATTCACCCTTTTCCTTCTTGAATAACCTGATGTGCGCGTTACAAAGTATTGGATATTTTTCAAGGGGAAGGATGAATGCATATTACTTTCACTATGATAAAAACTGTGTACGAAATTTACATATATTCAAAACCGAAATTTATTAAATTATAATAGTCTTAAACATGTACTTAATGATAAATACAATTAAATTATTCAATATTATTAGAGAAATATGTCAAATTATTTTATTATATTGAATATGAAAAATACGTGAATTCTTTTTGGGGGAAAAGTTTCCAAACGGTTGGCGAAACTGCAATATATTATTGTCGGTTGTCGAGTTTGACACTTTCATAAGTGTATTTGCATGGAAAATAAATGATTTTAATAATTTTTAATATTCATATTTCGAAAAGTATTTGTTTTCTCAGCTCGTGACATGGTGTAAAACGTTTCTATAATAATAACTGTATGTAAAAAAGATATGAGACCCGAACCAGATTGGAGATATTTTAAAATTGAAAATGTTCCTGCATGACAATAAAAGTAAGTTTGAATAATTTTGAAAATTCATATCTCGAAAAGTAGTTGTTTCCGCAACTTGTGACTTGTGACATACCCGTCCCAAAAATTCGCCGGGCATTTAATTTCATTATTTGCGGGTATTAAACCAAAACGCTGCGCGCTTGCTTTATAATCTCATTATTATTTCGTCAGGTATAAATATCGTCTAGATTAATAAAATTCATTTTTGTCGGAAGCCAAGAAAATCTTAAATATAGAAGCGCAACAAAAATAAACAGACACACAATACCAATGGCAACAAATAATAATGACAATATTTTGACACTTTTATGAGAGTGTTATTGCCATTGTTGTAAACTGCATTTATACCAAAAATTCCAAAATCCCATTGAGGTATTACTTAACTTTAGGAATTGATTGGTGAAATCGGGCATAAGTGTTCAGTGTTCCCTGTTACGAAACAGCACACTGGTATAGTCCCTGAAACCGACTCTGTCTAAGCCAGGTATAAAAGTTAAAATTATGGCGGATACGCAGTTAGTAAAAACTGTTTACGAGTTTACGACTATCTTATGTAAACATTGTTTTTGTGACCAGAGTTATCTAGAAAAGCCCAGAAAAATTATTTGTGACTGTGTAAACCGCAGCCTAGAATTTACTAGTAAAAACGGCTTTAATATATAAGGGACTGATCAGGAAAAGTTAGTTCAGTTGATAATTTGACATCGTGAGATAAACAAGTAAATAAGTGAATATAAAGTGTTTATATAAATTAGTTTGAGTGAATATACAGTTAATATAAATTAATAACTAAGTGATTAGTTAAGTATATATAAATTAAGTGTTAGTGAGTTAGTGTTTAAATAAATTAGTAAGTAGCCGCCATACCGAGTGTTTAAAATTTATCCCACCCGTTCATTGTTTAAATAAATAACAAAAACGTTACAATACAATACACAGTACTAAACATCACATATTATTGGATCCTTCTAGACGTCAACCTACCTTCGAAAATTCTATACACGAATTTTTGCAAAAGTACAATGCGAGATATGTCGGCTGGAAAACGTAACTGCTTTTTAAATATTCTTCACAACAATAAAATTGTTATTTTTAAAATAGCAGAAGTGTAATTAATAATTACAACTTCCCATCTCTTATAATGTCAGTAGATTTAAATGTTTAATTATTGTACATTGCGGGGGATGGAAAAGATGGTTTTAAATTATGTGGGAAGAAAATGGAGGAGTAAAGACTGGTTTGAGTATTGATACCAAAATTGGAATCAAATAACGTAACAATGCGTGACGAAGTTCCTTATAATTCGAGTTAGTTCGTTAAAACATCGATGAAGAGAGTTTTAAAGAAACATATTGATAAAATATGCTATCTCAGCAAAATAATGAAAACAGTAGTTAAATTAAACTAATCGTTTTTATTGTCCAGAACTAACTCCCAGCGATTACCGGTTATTTGCAGACTCCGGGAAAGGATATGCATATATTTTGCGGTCGCCGCTGTGCTTTCGTGCTAACGATGTGGAAGTTGTAGAACAACATTTAAAAATAGAAAAAGAATTATGATAAAACTCGAGTCCACTCCCCACGCATTACAGAATGAACTTGTAGGTCGTAGACGAGGTCGATACTTTCATATTGCATCCGATTGATTTAACACTGTTTATAGACGATACTGAAACAGTCATACAACGGTTAAACGAATAAAAAAACGATACATAAATAAATATGCAATAAATTTAAAGTAGTTCTTTTGATAGAAAGGAAGATCTGTGTAAATACAGCTAATCAGATTTATAAAACTATTAAAAAAAAATTCTAAACAAATGAAAAGTTCCATAGTTCAAACTCACACTGTATATTAAAGTAGACTGAACGGGAATTTTTAAAAAAGGAAATAGTGTTCCCAGTGTATCTAGTCTCTTAAGTTTTATTTAAAACTAAAGCTTTTCTTGTTGCCAAATGATAAATGAAGTAAATTATTTCTGTGAACTTTGAATTATACAGGGTGTTTCTATATTCGACCGACAACGCTCAATAAATGATTCATTTTGATATAGGAATACGAACCGTTGCGGGGCCTAGTTGCTGAGATATAGGGTGTTCAAAATTTTAAATCAAAATAAAAAATTTGCCATAAATCAAGAACGCATTTAATTTTTTTTTCAAATTTGGTGACCAATATGCTCCCCTAAAAAGTAATATTTTGACATAAACAAACTTTGGAAAAATTTAACCAGTGGCGCGCTGTCAGGGTTAGTTGTCACTTTTATCCCCCTATTTTTTACGCCACTGGAGCAAATTCTTTTTTTAATTTCGTTTTAAATTACCTGATTATTTTTACTTAAGAAACTAATAACCTTTTATCGAGCTAAAATGAACGGTGTTGTAGAAATTTGCCTCTAAACAAAAATCTGCAAATATGTAAGTAATTTACAAATTAATTAATTATTCATTTAATTTCGAATAATGATTCAGCGTAAGCAGTTCAAAACAAATACAAGTTATTCATAATCTCAATTCCAAACAAAAATGTATTACAATAATAACAAAATGGGCAATGAAAATAAAAATAATAATGGCACAAATTAAATTTACACAACACTGTATTACAACAATAACAAAATTGACAAAGTTACAGTAGTCGTTCAAACTGTTGGCCGCTTACTTCAATACACTTCTTACACCGTTTTGTCATTGAAAAACGTGTCTTTGAGAATAAATCTGGTGGTATTGAATGATTTCCGCCGCAGCTTGAATTCTAGCTAATAGATCTTGTTCAGATTCGATGATTGTTTCGTACACTAAGGACTTCATATAGCCACATATAAAAAAATCGATAGGATTTAAGTCAGGTGATCTTGGAAGCCAACAATTGGGTCCACCCCGACCAGTCCATTTTTCTCTAAAACGTCTGTTTAAGTATTTCTTGCCGCTGCAGCAAAATGAACAGATGCCCCATCGTGTTTAAACCACATGTGTTGTCTAATATTTAACGGTACATTCTCCAACAATTCATCCAACATTTCTTCCAGAAAGCGCGTATAAAATTACTACATTTAATTTATTTGGTAAAATTCCCTTTCACGAACAAAGTGCGGATTTTCTTCATCCCAAACGTGACTATTTCTAGAGTAAATCTAGCCTCGTCTGTATACAACACATATTTTGAAAAATTTCGATACGACACTTTTGTAAACACCAGTTTGAAAATTTCATACGCACCTGAAAATTTCTAAGTTCTAATGCTTCAACACTGGCCAATTTGTATAGATGTAACACTTGTTCTTTTAAAACTTTCCATACAGAAGAATGGTCCACTCTTAAAGCGCGACCTACAGTTCGAGTACTTAAAGATGGCCTTTCAAAAATATTATTTAATATTTCCTCTTCCAGACGCACAGTCCTTTGTTGTACATTGCTTTCCAGAATTATTTCTTTTAATTAACAAGTTTTCGATTTCTTACAGCCTTCTTTCAATACTTGCAAATGTAGAATGATGTGAAATTCGACGATTCCGAAATCTTTGTTTATATAAACGAGCTGCCATTCTACCATTTTTTCGAACTTCCTCGTAAATCATTAACATATCGGCCAACTCTGGAGCTGCTTTCGATAAGATGGATAAGTCGCACATTTACTGTTGAGGCTACCAAAGTCTTATGAAGGTGTTATTACTGCTCTTGAAACATTAGTAGAAAATCAAATGACACTCACCTTGGTTAAAACCAAATTATTGGACCATGAAGTTGAATAACAATCACAACAAAATGCCAATCACCAAAAGGCTCTCATAACAAGTTCCATTCTTTTAACTCCAGGACCGAGTGGAATGAGTAACAAATTTAAAAAAAAATAATAAATGAAATAAAAATAAAATGGTGTTCATGGAACATTGGAAGACGTTCTATATAGATATATGATAGTTGTTTTGAATATAAAAGGTGTACAAGTATTAACCAAAGAAAACAAAATCGTCTTGTCGGGTAAACACATTAATGGATTAATTGGTGTAACATTAAAAGTGGTCAAAAATCTAGTCAACTTAACAAATAAAATTTTGACAGGAAGCTATCCAAATAATTATAATTTGTGGCATGAACGTCTTGGCCATATTAGTCCAATGGAATTTAGGCAAATAATAAACGATAAAATGTTCATCACTTTAGTAGCTTGGATTTTGAAAGTAATAATAAATGTGACGGTTGTATTTTTGCTAAGCAAACAAAACTTCCTTTTGTACATATAAAAAATAAAGACCATGTAAATAGGCCTATACCGTGTTAGGAAAATTCTGAGGGCACATATGTTTTATCAAGATAATTAATCCCATCTATTTGTTGAACATTTTTTTCTAATGCTGGAAATTGTTCTAGTTTTCAGTTTGAAAGCGGTTAAAACCATTACTTTTTCAGATTTGGCAACGTGAAATTTGTCTCTGAACATCTGGGGTTTGTTGTATCAGTAAAACTTTTTTTTAGTGTGTTACGTTTGCAAATCACAAGCGAATTCTCTGTGTAAACACACACAGTACAAATTAAAAAACGCTATGAGAATAAACTTAAATAACATCAAATTCTAATGAAAGTACCTACTATTTTGAAATATAAGTAATATTCTGATAGGTAATAAATTAAAAAATAAAACTTCTTAATTCTTCAATGATTTTGAATCAAATGTTCGAATAAACCCCCGTTTTGAGTTAAACAGCAACATTGAGTGACGTACCCAGTCAGTACCCAGATGTACAGATAAACATCCTAAAGAGGCGTGCGCGCGATTCATATTCGTCTAGTATAATAATCTACGCTGGTTTTTGATTATCTGTCTCACTATTATCTTTGTCTAACACACTGGTAATGCCATGTGACCCTTATATTTTCCCGTTGACTATGAAAGAATTATCGTTTTACATTGAAATTTAATGGAGAATGATTTCTCTTAAAAAGAAAAAGGAATATTTTAATGGGCATACTTCCAAGGTGAAGATTGAAAATGAAGAGAGGGGATAGATAAAAATAGAAGAATTACGGCTGTAAACGAAATCGTTTTATCTGAAGCGTAGGAATTACAGGCGGTTTATTATGGAGATAATTTTGTAAATAGAATACATTTTTAATACAAATATTAGCATACGACTTATTTCGCATGTTATGATACCCTGTTAAAGAAAATGGTGATACATTGAATATACTTGTTTCATTACAACATATTGTCGCTTTTGGACTCTGTATTGTTGCCATATAATATTCCTTATGATGTTAATGATAATTATTATGCTTATATTCATTAATTGCACTCTCAATATCGACGAATGTAATTTTTTTAGCTTTTCGCCGTTGATTGATATAAGTTATCAATCGACGCTATCCTCCAGTGATTTTTTAGTGGCATTGTAACATGTCGCTGAGACATGTTTCTATTTTCACTAATTATTGTGGAGTGTTACTTATTCGTCTGCTACTCCCACCTCTAATTCCAAATCCTTTTATTTCAAATATTAAGAACGCGTCGGCGATCGTTTTTAGTTATCAGTTTAGTACAATCTTATTATTTCTCAATTAATAAACTGTCCACATTACACAACAGTATTTCTAACCTTAACTTCTTTAATTGCGAACTTTTACATAATGAGTTATTTTTACAACATTTTGCTGCGGTAAACTGGCTAAATGCATTTCTTGTTTATTGAAAACTGGAAGTAAATGCCTACCAGACATATATTTAGATCTATTGCACGTTTTCCACTTTATGATATCCTGTTAGCGAAAAAGAGTAATACACTGAATTTATATGTATTTGTCTCTTTCTAACACATTGACGATAAAACATATGCGCCCTCAGAATTTTCCTAATACTGTATATATTGTTCATTCTGATGTGTATGAGCCTATTTCACCACCAACAATACTTAATGAAAATTATTATGTAACTTTTATTGATGAATACACACATTAATTAATTGCTAACATATAAATCACAAGTCTTATATACGTTTAAAGACTTCGTGGCTAAAAGTGAAGCTCATTCTAATGTAAAAATAGTAAACCTATATTGCGACAATTGCAGTGAGTATCTGTCAAGTGATTTTAAAGATTTTTGCTCTCAAAAAGGAATAACGTTCCATTTAACTGTTCCCAATACACCGCAACAAAATGGCGTAGCAGAACGAATGAACCGAACGATTACAGAAAAAGCTCGTGCGATGATATGTTCTGCTTGTCTTGATAAATCGTTCTGAGCAGAGGACGTCTTAACTGCTACCAATTTAATAAATTTAATCCCAACTAAGACGATAAAGACAAATAAAACGCCATATGAAATGTGGCATGGCCGTAAGCCACAATTAATATTTTTAAAGGTGTTCAGTTCAATCGTTTATGTTAATTTAAAAACACGACTAGAAAAATTTGATTAAAAATCAATAAAATGCATTTTTGTCGGTTATGAACAAAATGAGTATAACCTGTGGAACGCTGAGATGACGAAATTTATCACAGCTCGTGATGTTATAGTTGATGAAATAAATTTCAGTCAAAAGTCCGTCCCTTGATAAGGAAGCTGATAAAATAAATAAAGCTTCAATAATCAAAACCCAAACATCTGAATTATGACTACTCAGAAATTCCTACGAGCACCAATCTTGATTCATCAAAAACCGATAATAATAATAATAATAAATTGATGGGTGAATTCCGCAGAAGTGATAGGCTTAAAAATCGTCCGCCAGTGTCGTACGTCGAAAACGATGATGACGAATTCCTACCAGGGTCGGGCAAAATCTGATTTTTATTAAAAAAATCAAAAACCATTGATATTTCTAAAAAAATCACGATTTATTTGATTTTTTTAATTTGAATATAAAATTTGAACATTTTGATTCTTTGAAATTATTGTTAATTATTTTAATGTATAAGTCTAAAAATTATAATACAATTTGCGGCTCAAAAACTTGTGACAGCGCATTTGTCGCGCTTCTTGCAAGAAAATTCTTGTCGCGATTTGTTTTCCTTCAGTCCTATACACTCACTATACAGAACCGAGTGAGGCACGAACGTGTTTGTTGTGCTTTTTGCAAAAATATTCCTGTCGAGGCTTGTTTTTCTTCTCAACCTATAAATTGACGTTGCCCAACAATTTCACGCATTTCGCTAGTTAGGTTAGTTAAGTGAAGTGAAAACGTATAAATAAAGTAAAATGAGTGGAAGAAGAGAGGACCCAATATGGCAGTTCTATATTAAGACAACAAATCCAAATAAATTGGGGTGTAGGGCTATTTGTAGAAAGTGCAAGAAAGATATTCAAGGGTAAGTCCAAAGACTTAAAGCACACCACGATGTTTGTAATTATCAAGAAAGGAATACAGGTAATTAAATTATTAATTTAATTTAATTTATATTTAATAAAGATTTTTATTATTAACCCGGGAATGATCGCGTGGTTAGATTTTGCCTAACATTTTTTATTTTTTGTTGATTCTTCAAGCACTTGATATTTTATTTTTGAGATAATTTAGTGAAAATTTTGAGACATAAATATTAATTATAAGTTAAGTAACATAGTGTAATTTTTAATTATATATTCTCAGATATTTTGAAATATTTTTTAAATATATACGTATTATAATATTATAAGTGATACATTTTTGATAAATAACAGAATACAACAGGGTAACAAATGTTTCTATGCATTAAAAGACACATTTAAATCAAAGATATTGTCTAAAAACACAAAAATTCAAATATACAAGACAGTAATTAGACCAGTCGTACTTTACACCGCAGAAACCTGGAATTTAACAAAAAAAGAGGAAAACACATTAGAAATCTGGTAAAGGAAAATACTACGGAGAATATACGGCCCAATTAAAGAAAATGGAGTATGGAGAATATTAAGAAACTACGAAGTTAATCAAAAATTCAATAGCCCAATAATAACAAATGAAATAAGAAGTAAACGATTAAGGTGGGCAGGACATGTACAACGTCTAGGTAATGAAAGGTGTGTCAAGAAAATACAGGAAACTAAAAGACAAGGACGAAGAGCAAGGGGACGACCGAAAACTAGATGGTTGGATGGTGTAGAAGAAGATCTTTAAGACATTGGAATAAATGACTGGAAGAACAAAGCAAAAGACCGGAAAGAATGGAAAAGAATAGTAGAAGAAGCAAAGGACAGACTTCGGCGCAGAAACTAAATCACCGAATTCACAAACTCCCTACTGATTTAAAGCAGTAGGGTTGACCAAGCGGAGCCGGAAAAATGAGGCTAGGAATCCCAGCCTACCATGAGTGGTTTTGTAATGCGGACTTCAACAGCTGAAAAACATAAAATTGACAAACAAATAGCAAAGGCTATTTTTGCTACTAATTCGAGCTTCAGATGTATTGAGAATTTAGAGGTAAAAAGGCCATTCAGTTATTAAGGCCTGGTTATACACCGCCCTCGAGAAAAACGGTAGCAACAAGTGTTTTGGACGAAATCTATGAAGAGGAAAAAGAAAAATGTTTCTCCTCCCTGTCAGGACAGTCCGTAAATATGTCAATGAATGGGTGGTCAAACGTGCACAACGAACCACTGAAGATGTGGACAAGCCCTCCTATGCGAAACTATAGACACATCAGGAAATCCACATACTTCAGAGTATTTAACTCAAATAGTTTGTGACCTGATTTCTTCATGTGAATTAAAATACAAGTGTACCGTAAAATCTTTTGTGACAGATAATGCCGCAAATATGACACTTATGAGAAAAACATTAGAAGAAAAAAAACGAACGCAAAAGTTATAACTTATGGCTGCTCTGCACATATTTTTAATTTACTGTGCAGGGACTTTCAAGTTAAAGACATTAATGACATGTGATTCAAATTATTAAGTATTTTCGAAATAACCATTTGGCTAGAGCTAAATTCAGTCAAGCAGGAGGCAGCGCTTTAGTCCTTCCAAGCGATGTGCGTTGGAATAGCCTTGGCGACTGCTTAGAGATGTATGTCACTCAGTGGGACATCATATTAAAAATCTGCGAAGAAAATAAAAAGGAGATTGATTCCACTATTTACCAAAAAGTTTCAAATATTGCGATTAAACATGCAGCGCAAGATTATTTAAACCTTTTAAAACCTATATCAGTTGCTCTTGATACTGTGCAGAGGAAAACTGCAACTATCGCAGATGCTGTAGAGCAGTACAATATATCTTTGATGAATCTGTGGAATTACCATTACAAAAAACAAAACAATTTAATAATCGATATAAGCAAGCACTAAGGCCATATCATTTTATAGCGTATATGTTAGGTATGTTCCAACCAACACAAAAACCGTACAATTACGATACAAATCCAGTTGACCTGCTAATTAGTAAATATAATAAGTCTGTGTAATTTACATCAAATTTGCTGCGTTACTGAGATTGTACGGTACTAGAGCTGTATTTACTTCGGTTGGAACAAACCTGTTGAATCCACAAAAAACAAAATACCAGTTAACACCAGAAGAAAAGAATATAGCTTTAGAAACAATTAACGAGTTATATGAAAACACTGGACTGTTACCTTTAGTAATAAAAAATGTAAACGGAGTACAATGGTGGTTATCACAAAATGATGAGACGGAAATCATGAAACAGTTGCCAATAATAAAACAGTTCCTGTGTGCAACTGCTTCTTCAGCTTCCGTAGCTCTTTTGGTCTTGTACACTCGGATACTAGAAACAGATAAGGCATAGAAAAAGGAGCGTGTTTTTGTTTAAATTATATAACGAAAATGAATAGACTGAAAATATACAGTAATAAAATTTAGGTGTTACGTTTAGTTTAAGAATTTGGAATTATGTATTTCTTTTTTGTTGTTTTTACTAAAAGCAGATACTTCTTATGATTTTTGAGAAAACTTTTATATTATGTTGTTATCTGGTTCTGAATAAAAAAGAAAAAAAATGCTTTTAAATCATGATTTTAATTTTAAAAATCAAGCGATTTAAATCATAATTTTAATCAGCCCAACCCTGATTCCTACCTAATGTATTATCTACACAAAATATATTCAATTCATTGCCAAAATGTTATTCTGACATTCAACAAAGAACATATAAACATCAGTGTGAAATGGCTATTCAATATGAACTTAAGTTTATTGAAGTCAAATAAACCCTTAAATAAAAATATAACAAGCTGCAAGTGGGTATTTACACTTAAAAGTGATAAAAATAGAAAACCGGTAAAATGTAAGGTACGCCTAGTTGCAAGAGGTTTTAGTCAAAAATATCCTGATGATTAACAGGAAACTTTTGCACCGGTGACACATATTTCTTCTTTTCGAATTTTCTTAGTATTAGCAAATCAACATAATATTTTAATTCATCAAATGGACGTAAAAACTGCCTTTTCAAATGGCACATTGAATGAAGAAATATGCATGGAAATAACGGAAGACATAAAAGCCACATCAGGTCAGGTATGTAAGCTAAATAAAGCATTGTATGGTCTAAACCATGGGTTCCCAACGGGGGCGATACCGCCCCCCTGTGGGCACTGCAGCCTTTTAGGGGGGCGGTAGCGGATTCAGAAGCAAATAATAAGCAGTCAAGAGGAATGGTGAAATAAAAATGATTTAATAAGGGTTAATAAGCAGTTTTAAATTAGCATTAATAATAATACTAATAATTATAATAATTTCTTTTAGTTCAGAATAGAAGTATATGACTTGTCCTCGTACGTTGATAAGCGAACGCGCGATGTTCATACAAAATAACATGTTTCGACATGTTCGCGCACAGACAAGTTGAATCATGCACGAAATGAAATGTATAAAAGCAACAGCTCTACGAATTTTATGTTAGTTGTATGTTCTTGGCCGCGATATATAATCGTGAATCATAAGCTCTGCCGTAGTAAATAATCGTGAGTGGTGTGTCATTTTATAAACATTACTATCTATAAATCTATTGAGAATTTAATTTTTTTATGAAAATGCCTGAATCTACTTCTACAAACAAATCATTACCTATGTGTTTAATTTACCGAAAAGTTTTTTCAAATGAAGCTATGAAACCTTCTAGGCTACAAGAGCATTTACATAAAATGCATCCTGATAAGAAGAACAAAGATATATTCTATTCTCAAGAACTCGAAAAACAATATTTAAAACAGCCAACTATATCAAACATTTTTGCATCGTCTTCTAAACGAGACGATGATGGGCTACGAGCCTCATATAACGCTTCATTGTTAATCGCAAAGTCAGGAAAACCACACACCATTGGCGAGGAATTAATTTTGCCGGCAGTCGAAGAGATATTAAAAACTGTTCTCCGTCATAAGACACCATTTGATATCATTAAAAAAATTCCTCTCAGTAATAATTCAGTTCAAAGAAAAATAGATGAAAAGGCAAATGACGTTGAAATATCATTATGCGATTACCTAGACTTGCAAATTTTCCATTCAACTCGATGAATCAACTCTACCAAGTAACGAAGCTCTACTCTTATCATACGTACGATTTATAAAAGAAGAAAAAATTCATCAATAGTTATTATTTGCTAAGAATTTGGAATCTGATACAAAGGGACATTCTATATTTAACATCATGCAATAATTTTTTCAAGCGAAAGAAATTCCTATTATCAATATTTTGTCTGCTGCTACTGATGGTGCTCCAGCAATGACCGGGCGTCATAAGGGTTTTATAGCACATTTGAGAAAAGCAGTACCAAATGTACTCGCTGTACATTGTATTATTTACCGTCAGCATTTGGTTGCAAAAAAATTAAATGAACGCATGCGTCCCTCAATAACGTTATTAAAGCAATCAATATCATTAGAAGCAATTCATTGAATGACTGTTTGTTTCATAAGCTTTGCAATGAAAATGATGAAGACTACAATCGCTTGCTGCTGCACACAGAAGTACGTTGGCTCTCTAAAGGTGTTTGTCTGAATCGTTTTTTCAATCTGTTTGACTCAGTGTTGGAATTTCTTGAAGAAAACGAACAATTACGCGAAAACCTGATTACGTCAAAAAATGACATCGCTTATTTGACGGACCTGTTTAAAGTATTTAATCAAGTTAATCTACAATTGCAAGGTGATGACTTAAATTTAATTAAAACTAAAAACGTCATAGCTGCTTTTGCAGGAAAACTTCTTATATTCAAAAGAAATCTTGGTAGAGGTGAGTAAAACCATTTTCCCACATTATTAACAGTGTCTGCAAAACCGGAAGATTTACTTACTTACTGCCACGACTTGGAAGTTCTTCATGTTGATTTTACAGAATGTTTCCAAGATATTTTAAACATGGAAATACCAAGTTGGGTTATAGATCCTTTCGCAAACACAGATACTGAAGGCCCATCAAATTTGGAAGAGTAGCTATTAGAACTCACAACTAACGAAGAACTGAAAGTAAAATTCAAACGTGGATATCAAGAGTTCTGGCTTCAAAAACCAATACCAGTTCTCTATCCTGGATTGTGGACAATAGTACAGAAGTTGTTAATTGCATTTCCTTCGTCCTATATGGCTGAGCATGCATTCAGTGCAGTAACTGATTTGCTGTCAAAGAAGAGGAACATACTACACATCACTGAACGTGGCGATCTGCGATTGATGTTAACGAAATTGGAACCCGATATTAACAAACTGGTAACACTCCACCAGCCTCAACCGTCTCATTGATTTTTTTTTATTATTAATTTTGTATTTCTTATTGTATTGCATTTCTTATTTCTATTGTGATTGTATTTCTTATTGATTCTGTGTTTATATTTAAAAGTTTAATAAACAATTTTATTGTACATTTGGTAGTCGTTTAATAAATTTCTACTTCATTATTCCTCTAAAATAAAATTTAGACATTAACTGAAATTAAAGCTAAATACAGATCAATTGGACGGTACAGATGATATTCAAATAACATTAACTACTTTGGACTAACCAGCGACTGGGGGGGGGGGGGTGAAATTTTGTTCTCTTCGATAGGGGGCGGTGGTCCAGAAAAGGTTGGGAACCACTGGTCTAAAACAAACAGCCAGATGTTGGTACGAACGGTTTGATATAGTAAAAGAAATGGTTTTTTTTTAATTCGAAAATAGATCCTTGCATATATTTCTTGAATAAAAATGATATAACGGGAAACATTTATTTACTATTTTATGCTGATGACATAATCCTAGTTACTCAAAATTCTGATACATTACAAAGTTTAAGAACTTTGTAAGATTTGTGGTACGACGGATTGAAAATATATTCAGTTTATCTTAGGCATTAACATTATTCAATTTCATTAAACCACATATTTAAAAAATGTTTTAGCACAATTCAAAATGTCCGATTATAAACCAATTAAAACTCCATTACCAACAACAATAGATTACACAGTATTAACCTCAGAAGAAAGTTATAATGGTCTTGTAAAAATCTAATACGATGCTTAATGTATGCCACGTTATGTATAGTTGACGTAAAGTTTCGGCTTATCGTTTGATTTGAATTCCGTCATAGTCCAGTCAATATTATAACTTAAAATGCTTATTTGACCATATATTCATTTAATATTATAATTTCAACTAACAATCGTTAAAATGTATTAAATAATTTTATAATTATCGACTGTCTAACGATTGTTTTTAACCCGCAATTATGGAGCGCCATCTTACTTTTTAAGATACTTAACGTTAATGTATAGAACAAAATACATTGCTTTAAACAATATTAACCTATTTATATTTAAAAATCCCAATGGCACAGGACCAATTAAACAGGCTTATTCCAGTAACATTTTTGCATCAAATCTAAAATCAAATAACATTTTGGCATCAAATCAAAAGTAAAAAAAATCTTGTAAATTTTCTTAAATAAATGTTTTAATGTCCGTTTTACAGAAAAAGTTGTAGAACGTATTAAAGTCTATGAAAAATCTCAGTAACTTTTTTGCATCAAATGAAAAACAAAGGAAATACGATTTTTTTTCAACTTTGACAGGCCGCCATTTTGTTTCTACTGGGTCGAGTTGGCTCATTAACGAACTCGTTCAAGACATTGACCCAACCAATTTTTGTAGCGAATTTGGTTTCGATCCGTCAAAAAATACGCCCTCTATCGTGCTTACAAATTCCGTTATAACACATACATATACGGGGTGGGCCACCACATTCGCCTCGGTATTTCTACAAGAAATGAAGAGAGTTAGAGGAAAAAATTCAGTACAGTCATATGCGGGTCCATGAGGAGCATATTCCAAAATTATTTTGAAATATATAGGGTCATCCCCAAAAAAATAATATACCAAAGTTATATTTTTTCTTATGGAACACCCTATATTTTTTTTATATTTTTAGATACTATAGACAAAATAAAGGTGAAATACTATTATATTTCCCATACTTAAAACTGACCGTTTCTGAGAAATTTAAAAATACAGACCATAATTTGAAAATTGTTTTCACCCTGTAACGTATAACGAGCCGCTCGTGATTAAATTACTGCTTAGCTCAAAGGTTAAAGTTAACTAGTACATGAAATTTTTAATGCAATATTATTCAAAATTTGGACGCACATGTTCCATTCAACTTTAAGAAGTTATTTGATTAAATGTGGGTCCAAATTTTGAGGCAATTTTTTTGCCACTCTGTATAATATTGCATTAAAAATTTCATGTAGTAGTTAACTTTAACCTTTGAGCTAAGCAGTACATTTAATCACGAGCAGCTCGTTATACGTTACAGGGTGAAAACAATTTTCTAATTATGGTCTGTATTTTTAAATTTCTCAGAAACGGTCAGTTTTAAGTATGGGAAATATAATAGTATTTCATCTTTATTTTGTCTATAGTATCTAAAAATATAGGGTGTTCCATAAGAAAAAATATAATTTTGGTATGTTATTTTTTTGGGGATCACCCTATATATTTCAAAATAATTTTGGAATATGCTCCTTATGGATCCACATATGACTGTGCTAAATGTTATCCCCTAACTCTCTTCATTTCTCGTAGAAATACCGAGGCGAATGTGGTGGGCCACCCGGTATATATTGAAGCAGTCTCATTTAGTTGTATTCAATTTAATAAGGATTAATAGTATTCGAGAAGGAAGTCAAATTGATTCTCCCATCTTGTACTTTATTAGCCATCATTTTAACGAATATTTATAAAATTGTACAAAAAAAACATGTCTAAATCAATTACAGAAGCCGATAGTAAAAACAGTGAACAAAATCCTCACAACAATACTGAAGAAAATCTGACCAAAGATATTGAAACAGACGATATACTCGTTTAACCGTCAGAATCGAAAATATTAAAATCCGATTCAGATTGTGTCTAAAAATGGTACACTTTGATTACTGTCTTCTTTTTCCGTTGTAAATTTTATACAGGGTGTTCATTTCAGGACTTCCCACCCTAATTTTCTCGAAATGTGTGTATTTAAAAAAAATCCTGGGACACATCAACAAATATATCGAAGGGGACAACTTGTTATCATAAAGGCAACGCGCCCCCTTTCACCCCCCGCCAGGGGGAGTTGCCAACTTCAAAATCTTAAATAGGAAGGGGTATCGAGTTATACCTCATTTTAAAGGTCTTTTTAATCTCTACACGTCGGCATTAGTTTTTTTTCAATTGATCGATTCGTTGTCGAAATATTTAGGAAAATCTGTTTGCTGCTTCGTACCATTAAAATAAAAACTGCAATTGTTTGTTTTGTTATTCCTTTCAACTTTTTTGTATAAAAAAATGCAAAAATATGTTTTTGGTAGAGAAAATAAAAGACATGATACCTATTGAATTGTTTACCATACTTACCAGTTGTGTGAAAAAGCAATTTATTAAAAATGATTTACACTTTAGCTGAAAAAGTTGAAATAGTGTTAAATTACGGCGCCGAAAACTAATGTGCTCGACGAACTGCTGCAATATTTAACGAAAGGCACCCAGATAAGAACACCTCTCATAGGTATGTCCTAAATCTAATCGCCAAATTTACTCAAACAGGATCTGTTGCAAATTTAAAACATGATCAGCCAAGAGTTTTGAATGAAGCCACTCAAATTGAAGTGATAGGTTATTTTGGTATGAATCCTAATACTTCGTTACGTACCATTTCTGCTGCAACTGGAATTTCCTTAGGATCTGTCCACAAAATTACAAAAATTGATAAATTCCATCCCTATCAAATGAAAGTATGTCAAGAGTTAAGTGAAGACGATTTTGACAGAAGAATTGAGTTTTGTGAACAAATGACTACAATTATTAATAACAATAACGATTTTTTAAAAAATACCTGCTTCACTGATGAGTAGATTTTATTTAAATGGTTTTGTCAACAAACATAATTGCAGATATTGGAGCAATGAAAATGACCATGTTTTTGTCGATTGGCATACCCAGCGTCCCCAAAAAATTAATGTATGGGCCGGTATACTAGAAAATCAAGTAATTGGTCCATTGTTTATAAATGGAAATCTAAATGGTGAGATGTACTTGAATATGCTAGAAAATACGATCAATCCGTTAATTACCGAAGCAATTGAAAATTAACTGGATAGAGATGGCAACAACTTTCTTGACGAAAATGAGTTATATTTTCAGCAAGATGGAGCTCTCCCCCATTATGTGCTTCCGGTCCGTCAATGGTTAAACAATGTATTTCCCGGTAAATGGATAGGGCGAAGAGGACCTATAGAGTGGCCAGCTAGGTCCCCAGATCTAGCACCATGTGATTTTTTTCTATGGGGACATTTAAAATCAATTGTTTACACACCCGCGCCACAAAATATAGGAGACCTTCGACAAAGGATTACTGCAGAATGTCGAGCAATTCGAACAGAAGTGTTTTAAAATGTACGTCACGAATTTGAACAGCGGTTATACCATTGTTTGGCCAACAATGGGCAACATTTTGAGCAATTATTAAATTGAAAATCTATGTACCATATTGTAATTTAGTTTTGATAAAAGGAATGAGAATAAACAGTTGCAGTTTTTATTTTAATGGTACGAAGCAGCAAATAGATTTTCCTAAATATCTCGACAACGAATCGATCAATTTAAAAAAAAAACAAAACCCGACGTGTAGAGATTAAAAAGTCCTTTAAAATGAGGTATAACTCGACACCCCTTCCTATTTAAGATTTTGAAGTTGGCAAATCCCCCTGGCGGGGGGTGAAAGGGGGCGCGTTGCCTTTATGACAAAAAGTTGTCCCCTTCGATATATTTGTTGACGTGTCCCAGGATTTTTTTTAAAATACACATTTCGAGAAAATTAGGGTGGGAAGTCCTGAAATGAACACCCTGTATATGGATCATAGTTATTAAATATAAAAAGAACTTCATCTAAGTTAGTTTTTGGTAATGCTAAAATAATATCATCAACATATTTTTTTTTATATTATTTCAAATGGTAATAATGATATAATTGTATCCAATAAATTATCCACTACATAACAAGCTATAATGGGAGAAATTGTAGCTCCCATTGGAGTACCAAAAGTTTGTTTATATATTTGATTATTAAATGTAAAATAGGTATTTTCAAACAGGAATGTAATAATTTCTTAAAAATATTTTTTTAGATATTTGACAATGTTGACTGATTTCATTCCATTTTTTATCAATTGCTATTAAAGCAAATTCTAAATATACATTACTGAATAAAGAAACATCATCTAAACTGCAAATTACATGATTATCAGGTAATTGAAATTTGTTAAATTGATTGAAAACTTCAAATGAGTCTTTAATGTAATATTCTGTATTTAAATTATATGCCTTTGTTAAAATATCAGTGATGTATGAACCTAATAAATTAGTTGGTGTACCTATAGAAGCTACAATGGATCTAATTGATAATATTGGTTTATGAATTTTGGGAAGGCCATAGAATTTACCAGGAATTCCATTATAACAAGTAAGTTTATCTTTCGTAATTTTATCTATTTGTTTTGTATTAAACAATTTTTTTTATTATACTATTACATTTATTTTGAATTGTTAGTGTAGGATAGTGTGTTTAATACGATATAAGAAGAATTACTATTTAGAATTTCTGTAGATAGCTCAATATAGTTTTCTTTATACATAATAACAGTGGAGTTACCTTTATCACTGTTAGTTACAATTATATTTGAGTGTGAAGTTTGTGATGTAATATAGTCAACATCTGCTAGTAAATGTTTTATTTGAATATCTTTTCCTAGAATTCGCTCTATACTAAATTTAGGACCTAAAGATAAAAAAACATAAAATGTCATTTGGCATATCAATGTTAGTAAGGTTTTTTATCCATTTTGGGCTGGTGTTTAATTTTATTTCAAATTCTTTTACTTTTATTTAATTTATTGTTTTTATTTTTTATTCAGTAAAAAATTTTATTATAGGTTTTTGTTTGACGAAATGAAAAATTATTAAAAATATACTCTGAAGTTGATTCTATGATTTCAGTTTTTAAAAAATTCAAATTATGTTCAAGATTTACAATAGTTTTTTGATTATTGGATATTTCCATATTTATGATTTTATGTCCTAACCTTAATAAAAAACTGGTATTCTTCTTTACATAGATATGCTGTCGATGTAGAAGGTCAGTCAATGGTACAGTGGCATCATGAATGTGATACCTTCTCTTCTATATTTAAGTAAGAAACATCTTCTATTGTATTCTTTCGCTAGCTTCATTTTAGTTCTTGACCAATTTTTTAAAGATTGAACTGCATATTTACCATATTGTTCATATATGTTCTTATAAAACCCCATTATCTATAACTATATAGAAGATAGTCTTTGCAGATTAATTAGGTATAAAACCATGAATATTTGGGTAACGGCAAGTAAATTAAAGAAAACTCTTCTTACTGTTTTTCTTCCAAGCTTTCGGAATTATAACAATCTTAATTTACTTATCCTTGATAATGGAAATAAAAGTTACCGAAAGCTTGGAAGAAAAACAGTAAGAAGAGTTTTCTTTAATTAACTTGCCGTTACCCCAATATTCATGGTTTTATACCTAATTAGACGGCAAAGACTATCTTCTATATATATAAATTTTGATTTTCTACTACAGCTGCTTATAGTCGAAATTTTAATAATTTCGACGTATTGGCCTGACCGTTCTTCGAAGGGAAAGACAACTACATTCCTGGCTAATACCACGCAGAATATTGAATTACATCCCCTTCGAAAAACGTGACTTCGATCGGCCATTTTGCCGATACGGACATCTGTGGTGATTCGCAACTGATAGCGGAAGGGTATAGAACACTGACGCGTTTCGACCTTCTTAGGTCTCTTCAAGAATGCCGTAATGCCTTCCAGTTCAGAGTCTCTAATCCGAACTGAAGATTCCGTCATCCAACAACATCTACTTGGCTCATGTAGCTACACAAGCGAGAAGTAGTCAGCTGGCGCCATCTTCACTTTCAGTTGCGAACCAACACCTCAGATAAATTTGACCGTATTAGTCGTATGAAATAAAATGAATATAAGTTTATAAATTATTTCATACGACTAATACGGTCAAATTTATCTGATGTAGGTCACTTCTTGGTCTAGCCAAAAATAATTGTTAAACAACAGGTAGGCAACACATGAAATATAACTTCTGTCATTCTGACGATGATATACGAAACAATTGTCAAAAATATTTTTAGAATTTTTACCATTTTTTCAATATATTGAGGAATTATCTAGAAACATTCAGTTTCATTTAAAATAAATGGTTTTAAAGATTAAAACTATCTTTTCCGCATCTGTGGCCCTGAACAATATTCCATCATAAAATTGATACTTGTATACACTTCGGGGGATGTATCGTCCTAACAAACCGAAATTTCTCTATAAATAACCAAAAATGTTTGGATTTATAGGACCCGCTGTTCTCGCTCTAGTCAACTGAAAATTAATAGGGTACATCTGTAAGACACCTTGAACAATCTGTAAGACACCTTGAACAATATTCAATTGATCAATGGTATACTCTCTGGAGGCTGTATCGTGCTAACAAACTGAAAATTCTCCTAAAATGACAAAAATTCGGTACTTCAAGTACCATAGCACCCTTTGTACTGCTTTAGTGAGCTAAATATCAATGGGGTTCATCTTTAAGACATTCTGAATAATATACAATTATAAAATTGGTCACTTGTATTTATTCCGGAGGCAGTATCGTGCTAACAAACTGAAACTTCTCCAAAAATGACAAAAATATCGTACTTAAAGTACTGTAGCACTTGTTGTATTGGCTCCGGTGAGCTTAAAATCAATAGGGTTCATCAGTGAGATGCCCTAAATAATATTCAATCATAAAATAGGTGACTTGTTGAACTCCGGAGGCTGTATCGTGCTAACAAACTGAAACGTCTCCAAAAATGACAAAAATATCGTAAAATATCGTACTTAAAGTACTGTAGCACCTGTTGTATTGGCTCTGGTGAGCTGCAAATCAATAGGGTCCATCATTGAGATGTCCTGACTAATATTCAATCATAAAATTGGTAACTTGTTGAACTCCAGAGGCTGTATCGTGCTAACAAACTGAAATTTCTCAAAAAATGACAAAATGTCGTACTTTAAGTACCATAGCACCCGTTGTACTGGCTCTGGTGAGCTGAAAATCAATAGGGTTCATCTGTGACATGTCCTTAACAATATTCAATCATAAAATTGGTGAATTATTGCACTCCGGAGGCTGTATCGTGCTAACAAGAAATGTAAGAAAAAGTGGCCGACGACAACGACGACGACGACATACACACAGGATTTTTTTTCTAAAAACCATTTTTTCGTGTTGTTGATGGAAAACGTAAAAATAACTCAAAATTTTTTTCAAAATTCCAACTTTTTTTGGGGTAAACCAATACTTTTCTCGCATATTAGATAGGTTGGCCGGAAAAGTAAAAGTAAGTTAAATATTTGTTGGACAACCAAATATTTTATGTTTCTGAGGAAAATTTAACAAGATTGTATGTGGTCTCGGTGAGATCTAAACAATTTTCAAAAATGTCTCGTTTCGTTTTTTCGAGACGAGACAGAGACGAGAAAAGTCTCGTGCTCGCGTGAAGCTCCAACCGTTACTACGGATATGATTTCCTGTACTCGGGAGCGGATTCGACGACTTGAAGCATGTGTGGCAAGTGCTAGTCAACATTTTGAACAATTTATGTAGCATAATGTATCAATTAAAACGAAATGAGCTTCTAAATTAATATTTCATATGTGTCTTTTTATTTGCCATAATTCTACATGTCATTCTAGCTATTATATTATATTATTGAATGAGAAATGAAAAGGACTAAGTTGAACGCAAATTAAGACGGGGTTGCAATTTGAAAAACAAAAGTTAGGGGTAGTTTATCGGAGGATGTTGTATGAAAGAGGTTATTATGGTCTCCTACGACCTACATTTTGTAAAACTTTTCTGTTCTGCACATCACTGAAATATCCGATGGCCTAAAAGCTCTAGGACATACGGTATACATATAGTACATGTATTATACATAAGGTGAATCTCATAACCAACCTTCTTAATTGAAGGACCATCATCTACAAATCTTGACGTTCGAATCTACGAAAATCCGAGGTTTATAAATATTTATGACGAATCACGTGACCCGTTTATAAATAAACAATATATTTAACGAATTAAGCAATCTAATGGTCTTTAATTACAATGACTACTAATTAATTTAGAGAAATATATAACCTTCTAAAAGTTTACCAAACAGGATGTTTATTTACCTCATTCCACATCCAATAGCAATTGTATCACCTCTTCGAATTAATCCACAGAACAAAATACATCACCGTTCACAATAATAAAAAATATTCCTCAACTTTATAATCACAATTCACTAAAAAAAAACATACATATCCCAACTCGACGAGAAGATTGAGGTTGTTGGCCTCGAGACGATCGAGGTGAGCGGCGCGTCGGTCCCTTACGATGGACGAACGGTTACTGAAACGTCGACGTTGAACGGAGTCGTTCGGAATAGCCAAACGACGATATCGTGGAAAAGCGTGCTCGGCGAGCCGTAGCTTTTGTACTATGGGGGACACCCTCGGAGTGCGTCACCATAATTCAATAAATTAACCAATTGGAATAGTTGTTTATCGAAAAAATTTGTGTTTTCATGCCATTGTGCTGAACAAAAATTTCGTAAAATTGAATAAAAAAATGGATTTTACTACATAATGTTTTCCAAACAAAATTTACAATTTTTTGGTGATGAGCGCAAAATTTTTGAATTTTTATAAACACGTTTTCATAAAAAAATTTATAATTTCAAAACTATGTTATATATCTATTCCTTTCTTACGCCATTCGATAGAGGAAAGAAGCATCTAAATTACCGACCAAACTCGAATTCTTCTATTCTATATTTGTAGAAAATATACAGGGTTGAAGTTGAAGTAAACATTTTTGTAAAAAATAACCTTAAAAAAATAGTAACAACTACGTCTATGCAATAGAAAGACTAAAATTGATGAAAATAGAAAGATGAGTGTTCAAACTATTATAAAAAAAATACAATAACTTTCCATCGATAATACAAACCGAGTTATGAAAGATCAAAGTTGAACTTTTTAAAAAACTGAGACTCAAAAAAAATCATAACGCCGATTTCGATGAAATTTCGCATAGGGGAGTTTTTTGATAAAAGGATTTCAAAAAAGTTCTCAGTTATTCCAGACAAAAATTATTTCGGGTGGAAAATTGAAAAAAATTTATGAAAATGGGATTTTCCGAAAAACTATACATCAGATTTTGCTCATTTACGAACTTAGCCTCAGTTTTTAAGTTTTTAACTTACATATAAAAAGTCATTGTATTTTCTCTTGGTTATACCGCACTGAAAACGGCTAGCCAGAAACATGCATGTCTGCGGTTACCACTCTTTTCAGTAGCCCCCGTTTTCTTTCAGCGTGAAATACCCACGAAACTCCTTGTTACTTGTTATTTACATGTCACGCATCATTCGTGTATATTAATACAGTTCTCTTATTATAAATTTTAACGAATTTCATTTTTATATTATCATATGCAACACTTTTGAACAACCCAGTATTATATATGTAATCACTATGGTTGAAAAACCCAGTATATGTAAAATTTGGCACATTATTTAATTTCTGATGACATTTACATGTCACAATTGAAAAATATATTTAAAATTAAAAACAGATGTCACTGTGGACATTCTGCTGATAAATAAAAGAATCCAAATCTCTCTTTAGCAGGAAAATAATAAATTTAGTTTTTTTTTAAAAAGAAGTTTTTTTTTAAAAAGAAGAAAGTGTGTAATCACAGTGTAATGTGGTAATTCAGAAAAAAGAGTTAGTTGAATTTGAGTATCCGCACAGGGAACATCTCATTCAAGATTTCTCCAACGAATTTGTAAATTAGTTTATAAAAATTTGAATATTGTAATTGATAGTGGAAATCTTTAATTCGGCAACCAAATTTAAATTCAGTGCGCGTGTGGTTCATAAAAATCCAGTGGAACATCCTGTATTCTAAATTATATTTAGAATAGTGAGAGTTGTACGAGCTCTGTTCCGGTCCAAACCCCTAGTATTGGTGAGTCCATTCCAAATTTAAAATAATGCATTATTTCATTGAAAACGTCAGGCCTTTAAACAAAATTAAATATTAGATGCATCTAAATAGTAAATTTATGAATGACAAAGTATATGTTACGAATAATTGAACAATCAGAAGAAGATAAAAAGTATTTTGATCAGATCTTTGACATTTCGAACTCAAGTGACATTTCAAAATTATTTGCATATATTGCGATAAATAGATATTTATCTAGTTTTTAATTTATATTTGGGGTAGATAAGGTTTTTGGTTATTTGTTAATGAAAAGGGAAACTAAGATTTGTTTTATTTACAATTTGATAATTATTGTGTTTATTCTTGAATTTTAGCTCACATTGGTTATCATTTATAATTAATTGGAAAAATTTGATTAAAATTAAATTTATTTAATTCAACAAAAATTATTTTTTTGACACTGACATTTAGTAGAATATTAGTGACAAATAATTTCATTGAGATTTAGTAAATGTCAGAAAGAAAGTAAATAGCTCTGTATAATCTAAACAAACAGCCATAGGACACTACTGAATAGATAAACAGGAATCATAATCAATATTTAATTTTGACATTACTTTGAAATCATAAATTTTTTATTTTTATAGCGCATTGAACCCACCCTGAGATAATGTTTACATTAAATTTATCTTTCACTAAAAAATATTGATATCCGGAAATTATTTGACAATTAGTGTCAGTGTCAATTTTTGAAATACATTTCATATATGTCATAAGAATTTAATTGTCTTATAGTGTATTGGACAAACAGTTACTTTAGATTTGGAATAGTGCAATTCGTAATTTGGAAAATTATTTGGAAATTTATAAATTTGAATTCTTATTTGAAATCTTTGATCCCTCCCTGAGTTAAGAGTGAGTTAATTGATTGTATATTGATTTATCTTTCATAATATAACATTTAATATTTATAGAGCCGGGCATATTAATTTGACAACTGCTGTCAAACAAATTTAATAGGTTATATTTAGCGGTAAAGGTGTTTTCACATTAGTGTAGTTACTATCACAAATTGTGACGACAGCAACAAATAAGATTCACATCATATAAATTAATATAATTAAAATCATAAAATATTATAATTGAAACATAGTAGGAATATATAATAATTGTCACCCGAACGTGGGGCAAATATTAAAATAGAATATAGTAGAATATATAATATATATATATATATATATATATATATATATATATATATATATAAAAATGAATATAATTTCATAAAATATGAGGTGCTATATGAAATATAAATTTCGATTTTCTACTACACCTGTTTTAGTCGAAATTTCAATAATTTCGACTTATTGGCCTGACCGTTCTTCGAAGGGCAAAACAACTACATTCCTGGCTAATACCACGCAGAATATTGAATTACATCCCCTTCGAAAACCGTGACGTCGATCGGCCATTTTGCCGATACGGACATCTGTGGTGATTCGCAACTGATAGCGGAAGAGCATAGTACACTTACGCGTTTCGACCTTCTTGGGTCTCTTCAAGAGTGCCGTAATGCCTTCCAGTTCAGAATCTCTAATCCGAACTGAAGATTACACCCTCCGACAACCTCTCTTGGTTCGTGTAGTTACACAAGCGAGAAGTAGTCAGTTGGCGCCATCTTCACTTTCAGTTGCGAACCAACACCTCAGATAAATGCGACCGTATTAGTCGTATTAAATAAAAATGAATATAATTTCATAAAATAGGGGTGTAATCTTCAGTTCGGATTAGAGATTCTGAACTGGAAGGCATTACGGCACTCTTGAAGAGACCCAAGAAGGTCGAAACGCGTAAGTGTACTATGCTCTTCCGCTATCAGTTGCGAATCACCACAGATGTCCGTATCGGCAAAATGGCCGATCGACGTCACGGTTTTCGAAGGGGATGTAATTCAATATTCTGCGTGGTATTAGCCAGGAATGTAGTTGTTTTGCCCTTCGAAGAACGGTCAGGCCAATAAGTCGAAATTATTGAAATTTCGACTAAAACAGGTGTAGTAGAAAATCGAAATTTATATTTCATATAGCACCTCATATTTTATGAAATTATATTCATTTTTATTTAATACGACTAATACGGTCGCATTTATCTGAGGTGTTGGTTCGCAACTGAAAGTGAAGATGGCGCCAACTGACTACTTCTCGCTTGTGTAACTACACGAACCAAGAGAGGTTGTCGGAGGGTGTAATCTTCAGTTCGGATTAGAGATTCTGAACTGGAAGGCATTACGGCACTCTTGAAGAGACCCAAGAAGGTCGAAACGCGTAAGTGTACTATGCTATTCCGCTATCAGTTGCGAATCACCACAGATGTCCGTATCGGCAAAATGGCCGATCGACGTCACGGTTTTCGAAGGGGATGTAATTCAATATTCTGCGTGGTATTAGCCAGGGATGTAGTTGTTTTGCCCTTCGAAGAACGGTCAGGCCAATAAGTCGAAATTATTGAAATTTCGACTAAAACAGGTGTAGTAGAAAATCGAAATTTATATATATATATATATATATATATATATATATATATATATACAGTGGTTCACACAAGTCCCCCCTCTCCCTCTCTTTTCTTTTGAAATTTGGAGCTTTTCTACTAGTGGTAATAGGTGACGTAATAGGCATTGGTGACGTCACCAGGCAACAGAAACCAATAATATTAAACCTCGTTTGAAAGGTATTTAGAATACCTATTCAATCATACAATTTTTTTTGGATTTACGATATTTTTTATGCTTAAAATAAATAAATACTAAAATTTGAGTTTCGTTTTTAATTAATAAAGATTCAAAAGTCCGCTTATGGTTAATTGTCAAGAAAGTTGAAATTATTTAATTGACGTTTTTACATGCCATAATATCTTGAATTTTTAGTTTAATTATTGTTTAACGAGACGTTTAAGTATCTACATAAACATAAGGGTACGTGCTCTAGCTGACAAAGTAACAGCTGTCTTAATTATTGGTGAAAATGGAAATAATTTTCATGCGGCGGAACGTATTTTTAATGAGACACCGTAATATATTAACACTTACTACTGGCTTGAAGCCGACTGACAGATAAAGTCTCTGGACCGTGTATTCATGGGGGACATATTGACGGATTCGGTCTTTTTGGCGCGCGCGGTACAATTGTTGCTGGCAGGAGTGTAACAGATTAGGACGTTCGTTAGCTCGGGATATTTTAGAGAGGGCGGGGTTTTGTTATTTTTGTTTTGGCGCAGGCCATTATAGAAGGAGGTGAGGTGGTATAGGGTGGAGAAGATGTTTCCAGGTTGATGGTAATCTCTGGCCGTCGTCCCTGGTATTTAAACACATTGGAAGTTTTTCTATCTTGACAGCTTTTCGAATTATTCTGGACTTGAAGGAACGAGTTGGGGTTATAATGAAATTGATTATGTGTCCTGTTTGGACACTGTGTTGGGTCAAGGTGGAAGAAGGATCGGAGTTTCTGATAGGCAACAAGTGTTCTTTTGCTCTAACGGAGATACGTCGGTTGGTCTGACCTATGTAGGTGCGGGGACATCTAAGCAAGGGATTTCATATACTCCATGCTGTTCACTGGGAATTTTATCGTTGGCAAATCTGATTAGGCGAGATATTTTCTGATGGGGTTTGAAAATAGATCGAATAACGTGGGGTTTGAAGATTTTGCAGATTATGTCTGTTACTTCTTCAATGTAAGGTAGGGATATTTTTAATTGACTATCTAAGCCAATGGTGGAGGGTGATAGAGTGGGAGTTGAAAATTTCTTAATGCTCCTGTTGATTTGGGAATTCCGCCAACAACAAAAGTACCGCGCGCGCCAAAAAGACTAAATCCGCCAATAGGTCCCCCATAAATACACAGTCTAGACACCTTATCTGAAGTGGAAGCCGAAACGTCGAGAAATTACAAATTTCCAACGCGATTCAACCCGTGAATCAAGTTCATTTCTTCATGTATATACTTTAAAACGTCTTTCGACTTTGTCCGATTCCTAACTTCAACCCATTTCTATCATCCCATTGTCCATCACTCAGATCTCTTGCGCTCATTGCTCTGGCCACACCTTCTTTCCATGTTCTTCTAGCTCTTTCTCGCTTTCTTCGATTTGGTGGTATCCATTGCAAAACTTTTTTGGGGTGTCTGGATCCATCCATTCGTTGAACGTGGCCATACCATATCAGTTGTTTTTGCTCGTCAGTGATCCCTCTACTCCCATTCTCCTCGTTTCGAATTATTTCTCTTCTGGATATCCCCAGCGACCTCCTAAAAACATCCATTTTGGTTGCTTCACGTTTTCTTCGATTGTTTTCCGTAATTCTCCACGTCTCTGTCCAGTATAAAAGAGGGCTCTTAATTAAGGTTTCATATATGTTATGTATTCTGGTATTCACTTTAAATGAAGTTTGAGCTAAACATATTGGTACGTAATTTTCGCAACATGTTTATTCTCCGTTTCAATTACAATAAAACATAATCTAAAAACAATAGCGAATATCATGATAAAATAATCGTTTTCCTGTAAGCAATATAACATAGAAAATTGTTAATTCTTGAACAATGTAATCGGTGAAAGTCGCAGAATAATTTTCAGCACGCAACTTGTACATATTCCCAAAAGGGACAATTTTTAAATAACTGTTTAAGTTATTATTCAAGAGTTTAGATCACTTCCTTGGGGGTTAGTGAAAACTATAAAATCGATAGTTTAAATATAGAAATTAAAAGTTCTTATTATAAGAGTCACTTTACTATACGTATGAATGGACTATAGCGTAAAAAATTTACTATCCTATATAATACACTTTCGATGTCAAAACTGTCATTATATTGCTATATACGATTTTGCAAATAAATAATAATGAAGTATGTGACAAAGATTGCCAAATCGTTTCGTTGGTGTGTAAATTTGAAGAACACCTGGTTGGAAACAATTGAAGTTGCGTGGTAGGCGATAACGGAAACAATGCAAGAGCTGTTGGCACTTTTCATATTATTAAAATTGTACATCGTTCTTAAACGTAAGTGGGTTTATTTGTAAACGTTAGCTTTTTGTTTCGTAAAAAATTCTAATTGGAATTGGGGGTTGTGTAATAGAGAATTGGGCTAGGTAAGAAAAATATAAAGAGATTAAAACAAAAAAATATAATTTTTATTCAAAACACATAACATTTTCAAATAACACATATTCTTTAAGATAGCACATGAAAACAACCTACAACTAAATACTTATTGGTAATTTGAAACTTTTTTGAACAAAAATAAATCTTCTTACAAGACAAAGAGTAATCTTCTTTTTTACCTTTTTGAAAATCTATCAATTACTTTTTCGGGTCGATTTTAATATGTCTATTTATATACATAAGCGCCAATCCAACTAATCTTTCTTGGTGGATAGTTGACCTAAGCCAGGTCTTTAGTCTATTTAGATAAGAAAAACTTCGCCCTGCGCTGGCTATGCTTTACTGGCAGTAACGCCAACAAAGACAGAGCTACGCTAATTGTAGGGTAAACAAGTTTATTGCACTGCTGCAAAGCGCTTATGGCTGAACTTGGGACACTTTCAACAAGAAAGCCTTTCCATTTTTCAGTCTTGTGGAAATTAATTCAGGGTTTTCACCTGTAATCAATAACAATCGAAAGTCGTGTATATCTTATATGGTACGCAGCATGTTTTTTGCGTTGGTGGAGAGGTTGGATACGAAACCATGAAACATACACCCTCAGCAAAAACTGGATTACGCTGAATACCTACTCCTGCGTAGAAATAAATGCCCATTCATTATTATCGTTAATTGAAAAATGCAGGGCACGCAACACTTAAGAACAAGTTTTGCCATGGCTTGATATTGAAGTCGAACTAGCAGAGAGCACAGATAGCGATATTGCAGAGGAGCCTGAGCAACAAACTCACAAAATTATTGAGTTAACACTGAGTTGCCAGAAATACTACGCAATTTTATATGATATGTGGTACATCGGACGTATCATTGAGAATTTGGACGACGAAGAATAAAAAACAAGTTTCTCAAAGCCGAGTTGGACGAATTTATTTGGCCAAAAGTACAGGACGTACAAAAAGTCGAAAAAAAAATAATATTTTACGGACCAATTGAAATTATTGGCATGGGACCATTTCGAATGAAGCGCTCTGATAGAATTGAAAAGGCATACAAAGCTTTTAAAAAATAATGTTACATATAAATTACAAATATTCTTCTATTGATGTGGTTCTATTTATGGTGAAACTATTCATTGGTAATCAACATTCACAAGTATTTCTTTTGCAATATAGGTACCATGTGGTCCACTAAGTATGTAACATATGGACCTTTTTTTATTACAAGTCTATCCAAATGGTAATACTGTCAAAAATTAGTACGTGTCTGATAACCATATCAGCGGTACTTAGAAAGACTGCAGGTCAAACAGCCTACAGGGCCAAAAATAGGAAAATCGTTCACTCGATTCAAGAGTAAAGTACCTTTATTTAAAAAATATGAAAAGTGGTATCGAGGAAATTGGTTTTGAAAATTTGAATGGCATTACTGTGGCAAGTACGTCAGCAAATAGTAATAACATATCTAATTGCCGAAAAAATCTCTGTAGATTATAAGGGCCTACCACAAACAATAGCAAAATAATCAAGACTTGTTTGGTTTTAGTTAATTTCAACACGAGTATATGCGGAACATCAAAAAAACGCACTATACGAAGACGCTTGAAAATTTTCTGATAAATTTTCATTTTCCGAAAAGGAGGCTATGACTTCGTGATTAAAATTATTTGTTAATTCCAAACAACTTTTCATTATGACATTTTTCAAAATTCTTTCGAATCAAGGTACTTTACTCTTGAAGAATTTTCGTATTTTTGGCCTACCCTGTAGGTTGTTTAACTTGCAATCATTCTATGTACCGCTGACCTAACCTAACCAAGTGCCGACTGCTGATCACGTGATCAGTGCGCACACTTGTTTGTCTTGTGTCTCTTGATTTTAACTGTCAGTTCAGCGTAAGCAGTTGTTCTACTAAGACTTAGCGTCGCGGTTATTGTGCTTTTCTTACGTATTTTGTGTATTTAGTTCTTATTGCGTACCTAGTGAAGTTATTTAAATTTAACAGACGTCAAGTAGAAGGTAGGAGTACATGTGACGAATATTTGTACCTATATTTTTAACTAAAGTTACTCTTTTTTCAGAGGCAGAAGCTGTTTGAACAGCCCTAATATCTTCTGCTACATTTTTGGCGAATATACTGTAGCGAAACAAAGAAAAAATATCACAGATTTTGTTAGACAAGCTTATCAAGCTTATTTCGGCGTACAGCTTGGAGACCAAGACAAGTCCTCGGCTCTCATATAGTGTGCCAAACGTATGTCGAATGTTTACGACAGTGGTCAAACGAAAAATGAAAAAGTTTGAAATTTGGTGTGCCCATGGTGTGGAGAGAACCTAAAAACCACCATGATGATTGTTATTTTTGTTTAGTTAATGTAGAAGGTTTTAACAAATACAAGAAAGACAAATGGGATTATCCTGATTTAGAATCAGCACGAAGACCTGTGCCACATAGCGAAGAGATTCCCGTACCAGTATATACAACACTACCAGATGTTCTGTTAGTTTTTAAGAAGAAGAAGAAATTAAGGACCAGTACAGTAAAAGTGGAAGTGAATATGAGCAGGAAATACAATCAACACCACAGCAGTTCTCTCAAGAAGAACTGAATGACCTGATGCGGGATCTCGGTCTATCAAAGCAAGCATCTGAACTTCTGGCATCCAGATTAGAAGAAAAAAACTGTCTACAACCAGAAATAAAAATAACCATTTATAGAACACGAGAGGTGAAACTTGTTCCTTACTTTAGCCAAGATGAAGATCTTATTTATTGCAACAACATTCCCGGACTTTTTCGTCAAATGGGAATACAATTTGTTCCAGGTGATTGGCGACTATTCTTAGACAGTTCCAGTAGAAGCTTAAAATGTGTTTTGATACACAATGGCAACCGATATGCGTCAATTCCTATCGCCCACTCAACAAAAGTTAACGAAGAATATCAAAACATCCAGTTGGTATTACAGAAACTATCCTATGAAGAACATCAGTTTTCCATTTGTGTTGATCTAAAAATGGTCAACTTCTTGCTTGGGCAGCAAGGTGGGAACACAAAATACCCTTGTTTTATCTGCTTGTGGGATAGTAAGGCGAAGCAAGATCATTGGAATATGGTTAATTGGCCAATAAGACAAAATATGACTGTAGGAACAGCAAATGTCATAAACGAACCATTGGTTGACCGTGAAAAAATCATTCTCCCACCGCTCCACATCAAGTTAGGACTAATGAAACAATTTGTTGACGCTTTGAGTAAAGATGGTGAGTGCTTAAAATACATTTGTAGATCGTTTCCTAGGCTAAGTATGGAAAAGCTAAAAGCGGGTATTTTTGATGGCGCTCAAATTCGCAAACTTATTAAGGACTCTAATTTTACAAATCACATGACGACACTTGAAGCTGCTGCTTGGTGTAGCTTTGTTATGGTAGTTAAAAATTTCTTGGGTAATCACAAAGCGGACAATTACGAGGAATTAGTGCAACAGATGTTATTAAACTTTAAAAACTTTGGTACTAATATGAGTATTAAAGTACACTTTCTTCACAGCCACTTGGATAAATTCCCCGACAATCTTGGCAATTTCAGTAAGGAACAAGGAGAACGGTTCCACCAGGATATAAAGGAGATGGAGGTAAGGTATCAGGGCAGATGGGATCATCATATGATGGCAGACTATTGTTGGATGGAGTCTCCAACGTGATGTACCTGACGGTCCTCATAAAAGAAAATCCTACAAAAAGAGCTTCTTTCTTTCCTACGAATTAGATGTAATTTTTTAAATTAAATTATTTCTTCGCTGTTATACCTAATCAATAAATGAATTTTATTATTTTTTAGTTTCTCTTTTTTTGAAACCACTTTAATATTTTTTACTAAAAGTTGCTTATAAGGGCCATTGGTCTATTAAATTGATATTTTTCTCTATCTTATCATATTTTGATAATATATCTCTAAAATTAGAGCCAATTCACCTAAATGGACTTCAAATTCGTTATCAGCACCACGAAATTACCTAGAAATCGCCCAAATATTGTTGACAATAAAATTAGTGTTGATCAGTGTTATCAGACATGTACTAACACTTTTGACACTGTTCCCATTTGAATAGAAATTGTAATAAAAAAATCCTCTATGTTACATACTAAGAAGACCACACTGTAGGTATATTAGTTTCGGTACCCAGAGGTCGATCTCCAAAATTTTGTAATATTGAAAGATCAAAGTGAATAATATCATCACGCAATCACAGAAATCAATGCTATTTCCAATGCAGTCCTAGAAAATCAAAGTGATTTCCATGGCAATCCTTGGCAATCTTTGTAAATCATCACGATTTCTAAGACAGTCTTTGACAATCGCTGAAAATCCGAGTGATTTACCAGGAAATCGCATCATTTTGGCAATACATGTACATTTTCTGACTGAGTGGTCACCCCCGCGTCTTTTTCAAATATAAGCATCTCAGTTACATTATTAGAGGATACAATTTTCCCACTAAAATACGTACAACAATAAAACAAACTTTAATTGTTGTTTTGTTATTGTTTTCTAATATTCAAAGAGTTCGTAGTAACAATTTGTCCCTGAGTGACACGTCGTTTGCGTAACGACATAATTGAGAGAAAAAAAAAATTGATTACAATAATAAATATCGCGGGACGTAGGACAATTATAAATCGATTATTGCGAAATAAAAAAATTATTTTAAATACTGCGGAAATTAGTCTATAATAAACCTCCTTAAAATACCACGCAATATTCAGATAAATTATGGTTGATACTTGTGGGACACCCTGTATAATAGTTACTCTTAATTGTATCGTTATAAGTAGTAAAAATAAACAACGTTCGTCTACTAAACATATGACGATGATTATTATTTTTAAACGGGAGACGTTTTCAAGTTTACTACGTTGCCGGAAATGACGGGTAATTGATTATTTAGACAGACGAACATGTGCAAAAGAATGATGGTGATTAACAGTATTTATATACATCCATTTTATATTGGTTAAGTTGCGAGTTATGTGTCATTACTTAATTATTTTTAACCAATGAAAACATTTATAGTGTCATTACTATACTATTTAAGAATCAATCGTATTGTTATAATTGTAGTAATTTTTTTTTTCGGTTGGCAGCGTTGGAGACATACGTCAACATTCAAATTGTGCTTTTGTTATTAATTATGAATAAAAATGAACGAAATTATACTAAATCACACGATCTCAAGGTCATTTATTATTCGAATTCAAGGTTCAACCGCAAAATTTAATTAATAGGAAAAAAAAGAGGTTGAAAAATATTCGGACTATAATCCGTGTGAAAAAAAGAGACAATGGAAGACATAAGGAAATGAATATATATGATATTCGAACATATTAAAAATATATTTGTGGTTTAGAAAGATTTATACAGGGACACGTTTTAAAGATACTCGACATGCGTTACCATAACTATATATTTGCTTTAAAAAAACTAGATTTCATTATATTTTCAACCACAAACAGTTATATTAAATTGTATGTATCAATTGGCTCTCATTTAGGGAACGCTCAATAAAAATACATATATATATATATATATATATATATATATATATATATATATATATATATATATTCGATTTTCTACTACACCTGTTTTAGTCGAAATTTCAATAATTTCGACTTATTGGCCTGGCCGTTCTTCGAAGGGCAAAACAACTACATTCCTGGCTAATACCACGCAGAATATTGAATTACATCCCCTTCGAAAACCGTGACGTCGATCGGCCATTTTGCCGATACGGACATCTGTGGTGATTCGCAACTGATAGCGGAAGAGCATAGTACACTTACGCGTTTCGACCTTCTTGGGTCTCTTCAAGAGTGCCGTAATGCCTCCCAGTTCAGAATCTCTAATCCGAACTGAAGATTACACCCTCCGACAACCTCTCTTGGTTCGTGTAGTTACACAAGCGAGAAGTAGTCAGTTGGCGCCATCTTCACTTTCAGTTGCGAACCAACACCTCAGATAAATGCGACCGTATTAGTCGTATTAAATAAAAATGAATATAATTTCATAAAATACGAGGTGCTATATGAAATATAAATTTCGATTTTCTACTACACCTGTCGTCGGTGTTGCAGGTTTTCTGCGGTTTTCCTGTACACTCTGTGAATCTATTCACTAGCCAAATGGACCGACGATCGACGCACCCGCATTTTTGGATTTAAAGATTGTTATTATACCGCCGACCACCTTAAACTGTCCCCGAACCACCGAGGCACGTCACCGCAACTTTTCATAATCTCAACAATTATCAAATTCTATACACCTTTTTAAAAAATGTCTCCTATACACTTTTCTTTCGAAAAATTCTCAAAACCAATAAAAATCTCAATCACCAATATTTCATCATTATTCCTCCTTAATACCGGAGACATTTCAAATTCAGTTAAAACACCCTTTTACTTAAACAACTTCAATAGTTTCTGACACCCAGCCAGCCAACACACAGCTATGTATCGGCAACGATACATGGTTCGTCTTCAACATTCAATCCCCAATACCATACACTTTTTGTCACTCTCTCCGCTCACTATCGAACTTCGCTGCTTCCAAACATCACCCTCCTAGATACCCCAATACAAACAACCCTCCAGTTACTTTCTGGCGAAAAGCCCACTCAATTCCCTCAAAATTCCATACACCTTTAAAAGCACATTTTCTAGACACTTTTAAACAAATCTTACTAGACACCTTTTCACCCCTAACTCAGTTTCTCGGTCAACGCGCACAAAACCACCCAACACACCCCCCAACCAGCCCTGAAGAGGAAACAAATCCTATAGCAGGGCACCCAAGAAAAGTTCAACTCATCCAAAAACATTCCACCCAACAGAATCTCACACGAACTTCTCTCTCTCTCTCTCTCACTACACCTGTTTTAGTCGAAATTTCAATAATTTCGACTTATTGGCCTGACCGTTCTTCGAAGGGCAAAACAACTACATTCCTGGCTAATACCACGCAGAATATTGAATTTCCTTCGAAGAACGGTCAGGCCAATAAGTCGAAATTATTGAAATTTCGACTAAAACAGGTGTAGTAGAAAATCGAAATTTATATTTCATATAGTACCTCGTATTTTATGAAATTATATTCATATATATATATATATATATATATATATATATATATATATAATAATGTTTATTCATAAAAAGTAGTTTATACAATAAATACAATACATATTTTAACAAATGCAAATAAACGTGGTAACTACACATAAGCTGTCGTAAACAGCTTGTACGAGGTAGATATCGATAATTGGCAGTCCAATATATTTGATGATATAAGACATGAATACAAAAATATGAAATACAATGTATAAAATACAAAACATACAATATAAGACACAAAATATAAAATGTGAAATATAGAACCCAAAATATGGAACACAAAATATAAAATATAATAATAAAAAAGGAGAAAACTACATAATGCCATCAATATAATCAGAATAAAGCACAGTTAATAACTAAACTTTGCGTTAATTAAAACAGTTAGAAAATTGAGTCGTCAAGGATACTTAAATCGAGGAAAAATGATATTACATAATCAATTTAATGTTAATAATAAATAAATAAATAACAATATAAATAAAGAACAAAACGTCAATACAACAATATACTCTATTATTCCAATAATGAATAAACACCCACTCAGGCATTGCCTGGGCGTGGGTATTCATTCATCGTGCATGTTTACTGCGATTCAGACAAACACCTTTAGAGAGCCAACGTACTTCTGTGTGCAGCAGCAAGCGATTGTAGTCTTCATCATTTTCATTGCAAAGCTTATGAAACAAACGGTCATTCAATGAATTGCTTCTAATGATATTGATTGCTTTAATAACGTTATTGAGGGACGCATGCAGACGTTCATTTAATTTTTTTGCAACCAAATGCTGACGGTGAATAATACAATGTACAGCGAGTACATTTGACATTGCTTTTCTCAAATGTGCTATAAAACCCTTATGACGCCCGGTCATTGCTGGAGCACCATCAGTAGCAGCAGACAAAATATTGCTAATAGGAATTTATTTCTCTTGAAAAAATTCTTGCATGATATTAAATATAGAATGTCCCTTTGTATCAGATTCCAAATTCTTAACAAATAATAACTGAATTTTTTCTTCTTTTATAAATCGTACGTATGATAAGAGTAGAAAGTATCATACCGTGAGAGAGAGAGCTTTTTTCTTGATTTATAGGGTAAATCAAGTATCACACCGTGAGAGAAAGCTTTTTCTCCTTGATTTATGGGGTAAGTCAAGTATCACACCGTGTAGAGCTTCGTTACTTGGTAGAGTTGATTCATCGAGTTGAATGGAAAATTTGCAAGTCTTTAGGTAATCGCATAATGATATTTCAACGTCATTTGCCATTTCATCTATTCTTCTTTGCACTGAATTATTGCTGAGAGGAATTTTTTTAATGATATCAAATGGTGTCTTATGATGGAGAACAGTTTTTAATATCTCTTCGACTGCCGACGAAATTAATTCCTCGCCAATGGTGTGTGGTTTTCCTGACTTTGCGATTAACAATGAAACGTTATATGAGGCTCGTAGCCCATCATCGTCTCGTTTAGAAGACGATGCAAAAAGGTTTGATATAGTTGGCTGTTTTAAATATTGTTCTTCGAGTTCTTGAAAATAGAATATATCTTTGTTCTTCTTATCAGGATGCATTTTATGTAAATGCTCTTGTAGCCTAGAAGGTTTCATAGATTCATTTGAAAAAACTTTTCGGCAAATTAAACACATAGGTAATGATTTGTTTGTAGAAGATTCCGCAAATCCATATTTTAAATATTCAATACTGTATTGCCGGCATTTCTTTTTTAATTTATAAGTAGATTCAGCCATTTTCATACAAAAATTAAATTCTCAATAGATTTATAGATAGTAATGTTTATAAAATGAGTCACCACTCACGATTATTTACTACGGCAGAGCTTATGATTCACGACTATATATCGCGGCCAAGCACATACAACTAACTAACAAAGAATTCGTAGAGCTGTTGCTTTTATACGTTTCAGTTCGTGCATGATTCAACTTGTCTGTGTGCGAACATGTCGAAACATGTTATTTTGTATGAACATCGCGCGTTCGCTTATCAACGTGCGAGGATAAGTCATATACTTCTATTCTGAACTAAAAGAAATTATTATAATTATTAGTATTATTATTAATGCTAATTTAAAACTGCTTATTAACCCTTATTAAATCATTTTTATTTCACCATTCCTCTTGACTGCTTATTATTTGCTTCTGAATCCGCTACCGCCTCCCTAAAAGGCTGCAGCGCCCACAGGGGGGCGGTATCGCCCCCGTTGGGAATCATTGCTCAACACCGTTCAGTTCAATTCACGAAAGTTCAGAAATACTCAACTTTAACAAAAATTTAGCAGATATTAAAACGAGCCAATTTTAATAAAGAGGAGTCAACGAGGAACTTTTAATTCAAACGAGCCAGATCTGGCTCGAACGAGCCACCTGTGGCAACACTGGCGTCAGTGCATAGACAAGAGATGTAGGTAACCAGCGCGCATGCGCGGAACGCCGACCGTAGCACTGCGGCAGCGGAATCGCAAAACGGTACTTACTTAAAAAACATGCATCTCTCTTACATTATTAGAAAACTTTTTTGTTGGGTCTGCTCTAAGAATTTTGACATCGCTAGATTCTATAAAGTTATTTACTTTGAATTTATAATCTTCAGTTTTCAATATAACAGTGACTTTCCCTTTGTCAGATTTTGTAATTGTGAGTATATAATTTTCTACTTACTTTTTAATTGAATTTAAAACTGAAATGTAATTTTTTGTTTAAGTGAATAGTTCGGAGTTTCAATCAATTACACGGTGTAGATGATCCACTGTGGAGTGATTACGTTGAAAACCAAACTGGAAGTTGGGGATAATGTTTTGTGTACATCTCGTATTTAAAAATGTCTCTGTATGTTAGGACGTTATTAGAAAAAATTAATGCACATACCGTCAAACTGTATACCAGCGAAAATTGTAGAATTATTTTGTCGACTCAGTTTGATAATTAAAAAAAAAACAATATCGTTGTAAATCTAGGTTAATAGTTTCCGTGATAGACTGGAAGTACCTGAGCACCTCAAGGATGTACATTTTTTATGTAAGTCAGTTAATTAATTTTGATCTGCCAAGCGAAAAATGGAAATTTTTCCATAACAATTTCAATGTTGATGGGTAACAGATAAACAATAAAAAAATTTCGAATAATTGTAAGATTACACACATAATGTCATAAATATATATTATTATATATAATCAGTGTGCAATCACATCCTGTATCATTATTATTGATAAAATTATTATTTTATCTGAACTCTGATATCGTTACACAAGTTGAAATATCTAACTGAAGTCGCAATTATATTAAATGTTATAATTTATATTATTTCACAAATAAATGTTTATTTATTAAAGTAATAAATAATTAAATATTAATATAGTTCTCGTTATATCGTAGAAAGTTGACTGGATATTAATCAATTTATTTCGTTCTCATCTATAGTTTCTTGATTTCTCTCTATACATTTTTACTTCTTTTTCCAAACTAGCAGCAATTACGATAATTCATTTAACAATATCGATACACGTTCATGGAAAGTTGATAACAACTAATTATATACCACAGTAATCATAATAAACATTTCAATTTCGCTTTCTTGCTACTCGATGGCAATTTTATTTCATTTTTTTGAAAGAATAAGAAATCTCATTACTACAGAAATGTATCTTTTTTGTTAATTTGACAACAATGTATCAGACGAATGTCTTACTATTTAATATTGTACAATAAAATCCGGTTTTTTTTTTGTTTAATTTTAATGCAATACGAGTTAAACTGGCTTTGAAGACACAAGGTCGGAAAGATTTACCTCAACAGCTTCCATATTAGGTCAAAGTTTTTAAAATATTGTTACGAACTCGCACACCGAAGCAGATACTAAGTACGATCCTGTAACCTTATGTTAACGGAGTTTAAAAAAATGGCGAGCGCGCCGAATTCTGTTGGCAGCTGTACAGGAAGATACCGTTCTACCTGCACGAAGCGAAATCATAATAGTAGCACGGCTACAGGGAATCATGGAGGAAGGTACACCGGTTATGATGGAGCCAAGGAATCGCGACGAAGAAGTTGGCAAAGGAGTACTAATTGGAAAAGGATTAGTTACGTCGGCGAAAGAGATCCCAGTACGTGTGATAAACGTGAATGATTACCCAGTTACCATCAAGAAGGAAACCAGGATTGGATCCTGCATACCAGTGACGTCTATAGTTCGTCAAATAACGACCACTGACAATTCTAATGCCAGATTCGAACAAATGTTATCAGTAGCTGGTCAATCTTTGGATCAAGCTGAAAAAAGAGAATGAGAGAATTTCTCTTGCAGTATCGAGACTTATTCGTACCAAAAGGAGGAAATACTGGCAGAACATCAGCCGTCAAACACAAAATCGATACTGGTAATGCTAAGCCAATTAGACAATCAGCTCGAAGACTTCCACGAGCGAAGAGAGAGGAAGCTGAAAGAATAATTCGAGAGATGGCAGAAAAAAAAGTAATAGAACCATCTACTAGTCCATGGGTTTCTCCAGTAGTGCTCGTCAAGAAAAAGGATGGAACTACGAGATTCTGCGTGGATTATCGCCAGCTTAACAACGTGACGAAGAAAGACAGCTATCCTCTCCCTCAAATTGACGATACGCTAGACACTCTGGCCGGCAGCAAACTGTTTTGGAAATGGACCCAGAAGATAAAGAGAAGACTGCTTTTACCACCGGATCTCGATTACGGCAATTCAACGTCATGCCATTCGGGCTCTGTAATGCGCCTACGACATTTGAAAGACTCATGGAAAATGTCTTGAGAGGGTTGTCTTGGAAGACACGCCTGGTCTATTTGGACGACATCGTAGTACTGGGGAAGACATTTGACGAACACCTGAAGAATTTGGAAGACGTATTCAAACGATTCCAAGCTGCCCAGCTCATATTAAACCCGGAGAAATGTCAGCTGTTCCAAAACCGAGTCAACTATCTAGGTCATATAGTGAGCAATGAAGGAGTGACTGTGATCCAGAGAAAATTGCTTCCATTCAGCAATGGCCACAACCAACCGACAAACATCAAATTAGGAGTTTCCTTGGACTTTCCAATGAGACGAAGACTGTCAAACGGCTTTTGATAGCTTGAAGAAGCATTTAACCACGGCGCCGAAATGAGGATACCCATTACCAGAGGGAGACTTTATTCTTGACACTGACGCAAGCAACGTAGGAATTGGTGGAGTGCTCTCACAGATCCAAGGAGGGCAAGAAAGAGTGCTGAGATATTTCAGTAAAGTCCTCGCCAAACCAGAACGAAACTACTGCGTCACAAGAAGAGAACTTTTGGCGGTAGTGAAGTCCGTGGAACACTTTTACCAGTATCTCTATGGTAGGAAGTTTTTAATCCGGACTGATGCAGCACTCAAGTGGTTGATGCAGTTCAAGAATCCCGAGGGCCAAATCGCTAGATGGATTGAACGCCTTCAAGAGTACGATTTCAACATCGAACATCGAGCTGGTGTGAGTCACCGAAATGCCGACTCCCTGTCCAGACGGCCGTGCCCAACAGACTGCTCCCACTGCAACAAGGCGGAATCTAGGGAAGCTGCAGTTTCAAGAACTACTGTAGTCAATGAAGAATGGTCACCCACCAGGATCAGAGAAGACCAGGAGAATGATCCTCATCTGAAGATGATCCGGCAATGGAAGAAAGAAAATCGGCGACCTACCTGGCAAGAAGTGTCAAAATTTTCACCGAAACTCAAGGCGTATTGGGCTCAGTGGGACTCTCTTGTCCTGGAAGAAGGGTTTGTTGTAAAGAGTCCTTGAAAACGATGATGGTTCAGAGATGAGGAGACAGCTAGTTATCCCGAGAACAACAGTAGCTGAAGTACTAAGGAAGTTACACGATAGTCCATCGGGAGGTCATCTGGGAGTGAAGAAAACCCTTCAGCGAGTCCGTGAAAGGTTTTATTGGATGAACAGCTCCGACGATGTGAAGGACTGGTGTAAGAAATGTACGACTTGTGCTACGAGTAATGGACCACATTGCAAGAGAAAGGCACCCATGAAACAGTACAATGTTGGAAGCCCTTTCGAAAGGATTGATTTAGATATCGCTGGACCATTTCCGACGACAGAAAACGGTAGCAAATATATACTGGTTGTAATGGATTATTTCACATAGTGGGTGGAAATTTACGCTATTCCGAACCAAGAGGCCACAACTGTAGCAGATGTATTGGTGAAAGAATTTATCAGCCGATATGGAGTGCCCTTGGAAGTCCACAGCGACCAGGGATGAAATTTCGAAAGTCATCTATTCCAGGATATTTGCGAGAAGCTGGGAATGAAGATGAACAGGACAACAGCATTACATCCACAGTCAGATGGAATGGTCGAGACAATGAACAGGACTATTGGAAAATACCTGTCCAAAGTAGTATCCAGCCATCAGAGATATTGGGACCAGCATCTTTCCCTATTCGCATTGGCTTATCGATCTGCATTCAATGAGTCCACGGGTGAACCACCGGCGAAAATCCTGTTTGGACGTGAAATGAGGCTTTCTTGTGACCTGGAATTTGGCTGTCGGCCTGGAGAAGATCTAGCAGGCGAAGACTACGCGATCCAATTGAGAAGAAGGCTGGACGATATTCATGAATTAGTTCGAAAAAATTTTCAAGTTGCCAGCGACAGAATGAAAAGTCGGTACGACACGCAGGCCACAGAAGGCGGTTTTAAAGAAGGGGACAAAGTATGGTTACACAACCCGACGAGGAGAAAAGGATTTTCTCCAAAATTACAAAAATCCTGGGAAGGTCCATACTTAATCAAGAAAAGGATCAATGATGTTATATATCGCATAAGCAAGATCCCCAACGGAAAACCAAAAGTAGTTCACCAAAACCGACTAGCGCCATTCGAAGGAGACCATGACCTGGAGGAAGGAATAAACCTTATTCGAGATGTGTCTGACCCTACCTTCGATGAATTTATGGGCGCGTATGGAGGTACCGGGAAAGCTAGATATGGAGTCACTTCAGAACAACGATAAGATTTGTTCACTCTCCCGGAAGATTATTCACTGGCATACAACATCCCCGCCCGTATCAAGAACGCACGAGGGTTGGCAACCGTCTTTCGAAAGAAGTTCGGGCAATTATAAAAACAGATTCCAGCCCCTGGCAAGACACTGAAACTGAAACATAATTCGCGGTACGTCTTCTACGTGGTAACTAAAAATGAATTCCAAGATCGATCTACCTACCGCGATGTGTGGGAAGCACTTCGAAACCTCCGAGACCATGTGTTGGAATCCAACGACGTGAAGAAACTGGCTATGCCTAAGATAGCGAGTAACCAGTTGGATTGGCGAATCATCAGGAACATGGTAGAGATTATCTTTCAAGATACCGGTGTCCAGATATTAATTTGCAGCTACAACCCCCGTTATCAGTATCCGATGAAGACGGTGCCCTGCTATTTCCATAAGATCGGAAAGTGTAGAAATGGGGCCAGTTGCCGATTCAAACATCCAGTCTCGGCTACAAAAAAGTTCCAGGAGGAACTTTCATTTAAGGAGGGGGTAATGTTACGAACTCGCACACCGAAGCAGATGCTAAGTACGGTCCTGTAACCTTATGTTAACGGAGTTAAAAAAAATGGCGAGTGCGCCGAATTCTGAGAAGGTCTATTGGATTTATTGTGACAGTTTTTATAGACATGTTGTCGGAAGGTCTTTTAAGGATTGAGCCGGCAATCGAGAAATATCGCGAAAGGCATTTGTTTTGTGTAAGCCGCAGTCCAGAATTCTCTAGTAAAAAAGGCACTAGTATATAAAAAGGACCGATCAGCGGACCGGAGAGTTAAAAAAGTGATCTTGACAAATAAACAGTAAATAAGTGAATATAAAAGTGTTGATATAAATTAATAATTAAGTTTGTGTGCATATAAATTAGATTTAAGTGATTAGTTAAGTATATATAAATTAAGTGTTAGTGAGTTAGTGTTTAAATAAATTAGTAAGTATCCATACAGTGTGTTTGAAATTTATCCCACCCGTTTACGTTTTAAATAAATTAGAAAAACATTACAATATACTCACAGTTAAAATACCAAAAAAAGAACCTACATTATCATATTTCCCACAACTTCATTTTCAAGTAAATGCAAATGTTTTTGTTGAATTTTTTTATGTTTTCCATATGGTCACGTTTATATTCAGTAAACCGACCATATCAGTTTTAACGGCGTCTTTTCTCCAATGTATCAACTACAGAACACAATCTTGTATAAAAAAATAATGTTATATTTTTTTATGTAGAATATTATTAGTCAGTTTAAATTTCGCGCAAATGGTATAGTGTAGATGAAACAATGTTGTGTTTTGCGCCAAGAAAAAGAAGAGTGACAAGTGACTTCACCCTCTTTATGGCGGAAAGAGCAGAAGTGAGTTATAGTCCCACAGCTGGCTACATAAAACTGTACTGATAAAGTACACGACGTTTGAGTTCGTAAACCCCTAGAAAATAGTTGTGACGTTACCAAATGGCTGTTCTGCCTGTTCGGACAGGCCGCATATGAAAATGCCAGCCGAGTTTCCACGTCGAACAAATGTACCTAAAAAACCGATGGGGTACACGCTTGAAAATTTTTTTATAGGTTTTTATAGAGTTCAACTAAGAGCGGTAAAGCAGTGGCAGAAATGTGGCCGATCGGAAAACCTCCGGCAGAAGCGATAAAGACTGTCGGAAAACTCATGTGAAAAAACCGATGGGGTACACGCTTGAAAATTTTTTTATAGGTTTTTATAGAGTTCAACTAAGAGCAGTGGCAGAAATGTGGCCGGTTGGAAAACCTCCGGCAGAAGCGATTAATAGTGTTGGAAAACTCGTGCGAAAAAACCGATATGGTACACGTGCCAAAATTTTTTACGTGCTTTTAGGGATCTCAACTAAGGTTTATATGATAATAGAAGTAGAAGAAGGTTGATGGGTGTATTTTCTCAAAAGATGAAAATGTGTAAATTTATTTACACATTTTCATCTTTTGAGAAAATACACCCATCAACCTTCTTCTACTTCTAAAATTCAAGTGTGTACATAGTCTTCAACAGTATTCCATTTATATGATAATGGCAGAAATTTAGCCAGCCGGAAAACCTTCGGAAAAATTCGCACTATACGGACGTAGTGCGCCTATTCAATTTGCTCATATGAAGCTAGTACAGGTAAACCAGCCTCGCCCGAGATTGCAAATTTTCTTTTAAACGTAAATAGTTTTGGCAATCAATTAAAAAATAATTTCATCAAGGAATGTTCTGAGTCGCCGGATCGATTTGAAAAGTCAATCAAACTGAATAAAATTTTGAATTTTGCGTCGGGAAATAAAAAACAAACCATTAAGGTGAATAATAAATAAAAATCTATACAAATGCAAAGGGATTTATTTGGTAGGATATTGGTGATTTCTTTGAAACATGAAGCTGACATACTTAAAATTTTTTCGTATCCGTTGACTCCATTGCCTAATTGCTTTTGTCACTTGGACGGAACAATTTACTCGACACCAAAAAGTAAGCTCTTAAATCACATCGTTGGACCAGAGGATTCGAGTACTACAACTGATTTGACATGTGATGTCATGATAATTGATGGCTTTTTTTCCTCTACTCTTTATCAAACAATCAAAAGACATATTCAAAAATATCCACAAGTATACTCAAACGAATCATTGCCTTCCCAGCGCGGAAAATTCATCTGATATTCGATCAATATTTCTCGCCGTCGATTAAAGATTACGAAAGAAACAAACGAGGTATCCCATCAGACCGTCAGTATATCGTAGCAGGAGATCTAAGATTGACGTCTGCTTTATCGACTGAATTGCGTCAAACAAATTTCAAAAAAGTATTTGTACCATTCTTAATTCAGCATTGGCAACTACCCGAAATGGCAGTCTTTTTCGAAAACAAAACAGTTTTCCTAAATTATGATGAATGTCATGAGTTCAAGCAAGTCACTGCAAGTACTGGTGAAAAATCAGTTGAACACTCAATTAATGTTTTGTTTACGGCACCTAGGCATGAAGAAGCTGATACAAAAATAATTAATACTGCTTGTAGTCTAGAGGAAAATGGGAAGGTTATAATCAAATGCGATGATACTGACATTTTCATTATTTTACTGGGAAATATGCATAAAATAAAGAAGGAATTGCAAATTAATTTATTATTCGGTGTTTCTGATAATATCAGACTTATCGATGTAACAGGCATATATGCTGAATTAGAAGGACAGTTATGTAAAGCACTTCCGGCATTCCATGCTTTTACTGGCTGTGATTATAATCCGTCGTTCTATAGAAAAGCGAAAAAAAGACCGTACTCTCTATTATCTAAGTCAGAATCATTTTAAATCGCATTTGCTAACATGGCTGACATGAAAATGGACCGCGAGAAGGTATTTGCCGAAGTTCAAAAGTTTGTTTGTTGCCTTTATTCACTGGGCAAGAGTATAATGACCGTTGATTCAGCACGTTATTCTTTATTCATGAAAAAATTTGATTTTAAAAATACAGAAGAATGTTTCGCAAAATTAAATTAAAAAAATATTGATTCTACAATGATGCCACCTTGTCAAAAAGAACTCTACCAACACTTTTTAAGAGCTCATTATATTGCTACCGTGTGGGGAAATGCTGATCAGAAAATTCCAACGGAACTGAAACCTGCTGAATGTGGTTGGAAAAAAGACGCTTCCAGCTACGAATTCTGTTGGTTTGAAGGTGAACAGTGGCTTGCCCAAATTAAAGACGTTATTGTAAACGAAATCGCAGAGAATTGTGGTACGCAATACTTTTCTTAATTTAATTTATCAGCCGTTCAAGTTTGTTCGCTTCTTAATGCACATTTCTTTTCTAGACGAAATCACCGACAGTGAAAATGATAACACAGTGCCACAACATAACGATTCGATGGATGAAGATATAAATAATGTATTCGATGCAGAAAGTGATACGGATGATAGCGAAAATGATGTGGAGAGCGAGATCGATGAAGATGACAATGAGTGAACTCATATAATATATTTTCTCGAATGAATAAATTAAATGTAGTTGAAGTTGAAAGAGAGATAGCGAGAAAACTACTCATTCACTTTTTCTTTGTATTTTGACCATTATTACAATAAAGCATTTAATGATTTGCGTTTAAATGTTAATACTTTATTAATAAATATTATTTAAGTATACGTTCCTGTTGTTGTTCATGTAGCAATACACTTGATTCTTTCCTTTTCACGTTCTGTGATATACGTATATTTTATTTTATTTACATAAATAAATGTGCAATTCATAATTTCATTTTAAACTATAACAATCAATTTATTATTGTTTTCTTTGGCAAACGATCGAGTTGGGAATAATTGAAAATTGAATAAGCGCGCTACGCCCGCGTTTCCGAGATGAGAGGCCAGCGACGGCGGCGGCGCGATGCGCCAGAAACGGAGAAACCTGCTTCAAATCGAGCGCTCTGTTATAAATGATGATGTTTCAGCGAGTTTTCAGCGTATCAAGGTGATTTTTTTTCAATTTGGGGTAGAACAAAAAGATATTTGGAAAGGCATAATAAAAAACAGGTTTTGAATGCAACAACTGCGAATGTATATAATTTTACATGTACGTCGACATTTTTTGAATTTTTCCGAAGGTTTTCCGGCTGACTAAATTTCTGCCATTATCATATAAACCTTAGTTGAGATCCCTAAAAGCACGTAAAAAATTTTGGCACGTTTACCATATCGGTTTTTTCGCACGAGTTTTCCAACACTATTGATCGCTTCTGCCGGAGGTTTTCCGACCGGCCACATTTCTGCCACTGCTTTACCGCTCTTAGTTGAACTCTATAAAAACCTATAAAAAAATTTTCAAGCGTGTACCCCATCGGTTTTTTAGGTACATTTGTTCGACGTGGAAACTCGGCTGGCATTTTCATATGCGGCCTGTCCGAACAGGCAGAACAGCCATTTGGTAACGTCACAACTATTTTCTAGGGGTTTACGAACTCAAACGTCGTGTACTTTATCAGTACAGTTTTATGTAGCCAGCTCCCCGACTATTAGGTTAGAAGTAGTTAGGCATTAGAGCTGTATGGTGGTTTCATGTTGTGCTCGTGTGCAAGCAAATTAAAGTTATTGTTAAAGACTGTGTTAGTCCAGACAAACAGTGTCTTATTTCTAGAAGAAAACACTTTGGAACAAAGCCTTTCAATTGCACAAAATTTAGACCCCGAAATTAAGCATATCAAAGACAAACTTTTCGTAGCAGAAGATGCAAATTTTGATTTACTTAATGGCCTCGTTTATAAAAAACTAAAAAATAAATCTAAAATACTATTTTATGTACCCAAGTCAATGGAAGCAAAAGTTATATATACCTAGTTGTCATAACATGCTAGGACATGTAGGCATAGATAAAACCTCTGAATATGTTTCTAGAGTTTATTGGTTTCCAAATTTCCACAATAAAGTTAGAAAATATATTCAAAATTGTATTAAAAATGCATCTCTTATTCTGCTAAAAGATCAGAAGGTGTACTACATAACAGGAGACAAACCTTTTATCACCTTGCATATTGATCATTATGGTCCTCTTGAAAATAGCCCTAATAACAAAAAATATATTTTTCCACTACTAGCTGTGAAGTTGACAATTATTGTGTCATCTAGCCAACTGAGAAGTTGAATTTCTCTATTAGTGGTTAATCATTTTTTCTATTGTTAACCTAGGTCAATAATGGACAAATTCAAATGTTTTGAGAATTCAGGGATAATATCTTAACAAAAACTAGTGCAACATAATTTTGTATACCCAGGAGATTGTGTTTAACATATTTACTGCTTGAAATTACCTAACAAGATAAAATTATTTCAATAAAACTGTCATTAGTTTAAAATTCGCGCACAACCAAAAATGTCTGATGACATAAGGAGTGCGCTCATAATATATTTTTGTAGATCGACACTATCAAAATTTGACATTGAAATGTGTTGTTTATTTTCCGTTAATTTTAGAAAAACGAGGATCGAGTAATGTTTTTACCTTCAACATTATCACCAGTGGAATTTGAAAATCTTCTGCTGATAGAAACTGGTAGCTAACCTTGACCCACATAGACAAATAATATATTACTTTCTCTATGGTGAAGCATACGTTTAATGTTTTATGAACGCTCACTTTGTACCCAAGTGTTGTGAACGCACTACCGCTGTAATTGTTCAAAGTTCAAAGTAAAACATGAACCACGTTTTGTGAAATTTTTGGATGTGATCGTATAATTGGTTTCGTTAATTTGTTGCACTTAATATTGGTGATTATGAACTATAGGAATAATGGTATTTTATTGCTGTGTGATTAAATTATACCTACATGATTTTTATGATATTTTTTTATTTTTGGTTGTCTTAAATTTGGCTAGTAGTGGAAAAAAATGTATATACACCACGGTGGTGAAGACATTTATAAACCTCGCACCTTATTCCGCTCGGAGCAAAGCCCCTCGCGAAATAATTTTAGTGCTCGGTTGATAATAATAGTCTTCACCACCTTGGTGTATAATATACTATTATCTAATTTTGACATATAAAGTGACATTTTTCAAAACTGACTTCCGTTAGCAAACGTCACATTTTTCGAAACCAGTTACATAATGAAAAATATTATGTAACTGGTGATGAAAAATTAATTTTTTCACCAGTTAATAAAAACAACAGAGAAAAGAAGAAAGTTTAATGTCATATTATAGAAAAATAACAACTAGAACTGAAGAGAACTACTAACAATAAGAACAACTATAACAAAAAAAATTGACTGTCTCGACCCTTACTTCGTGGAATATGCTCATATTAGTGTTTTTAAATGAAACTCAAGGTCTCTAGTTAATTCCACAATATAATACAAGTTATTGAAAATTCTAAAAAATTGACAATTGTTTCGATAAATCAATATCATCGTCAGAATGACAGAAGTTACATTTCATTTTATGCCTACCTGATGTTTAGTAGTTATTTTTGGCTAGACCAAGAAGTAACCTAACTTGTGATTGGCTTAATATATGTTTATAGAAAAAAGAAGAAGATGTGATATTACAAATATTGAAGCTTAGATATTATTAGCCCTATGGTGATATCCTGGATATCATTTTTCCAATTAAGATCAGTATAACTGTGCAATGATATAGAAAACCAGGAAAACTATATCTGCTGATCTTTACAATTATCACTTAAGAAGACAGTTTATTAGTGGAGAATTCCCTAGATTTAACTGTTCATTGACAACTTCATATTGTGGGTTTCTTAAATGTCTTCTAATTTCCAGTTCTTGTTTCTTTTCACAAATATGTAGTACTTCTAGTTTTGTGTTAGGTGTCAATGAATGATTGGTGTCAAGTAGATGTTTTGCGTAGTGGGATTTATCTGGTTGTTTTAATCTGTATGCTCGTAAGTGCTCACTGTATCGTATTTCAAAATTCCTGACCCAAATAGACAGCATTACATTCTGGACATTTGAGTTTATATATACCTGACTTCTTTAATAGTGGTATTTTTGTTTTTACATTTAACAATTTTGTACTAACGTTACTTTCTGTTTTAAAAGAAGTTGTTGTCTTCGTTGCTGAAGATATTATCTTTGAAATATTATTAGAAATATTTCCTGCATATGTGATGGTTTTATAAGTTTTAATTTCATCAGCTTGTTTAGGATACATTAGTTGTAATGCCACTTTTTCCTCTTTTTTACTAATTAGCTTATTTATCATATCTAATGGATAACCGTTAGATGTTGCTATTTGTCTAATTGTATTAATCTCTCTATCAAAATTACATTTGTTCATAGGAACTGAAAAAGCTCTATGTATCATTTGCTTTTCATTTTATGCTTTATAAATATTTATGACACAATTCGAACAGTTTGTTTTCATAAGCCAGATCATACACAGCTTTTGATTTTTGTGGAATCACGGCCGATAATGCACTTTGTGCGGCCTCTTCTATTTCGTTTGGTACATCTGAGTCTGAATCAGCCATTTCAATTGTAGAATCTTAATTAAATATTTACGAAAATAACTGGGAATTATTAATACTTCAAGCAACTACAATTCGAATAGATGAACTGTCAAGCAAATAAATAAACTGGTTGCATATCCGCAGTGGCGCGATTGTCTAACGCACAACGAGATAGCCGTGACCAATTAGTCGCGTCAACGCCTGCGGAAATAGGGATGAACCTGGGAAAGTGGTGCGACAGGACGGATCGGAATGCGGTTTTCTGCATTCTTTTCCAAAAACGATTATCACGAAATGTGGGGCGGTATATTATACCTCCCACCGAAAATTGCATTGCTGCAGGCCAAAGTGCACGCGAAAAATGCATTATCTGGGAGGCCTTTTGGAAGATTTTCAAATTTGATAAATAAGGGTGAGAACTGGCCCGCGTCGGGTACTCGGGGGTTTTCGAGGCCGCTGATCACGAATATAATGTTCAAATTGACCTCCGAACACCTGGCGCACCAGAACCTGACCCTAAACGTCATCTCCGGGGGTTTTCCTGACACAATCAAAGAAGGTGAACAAAAAATCATTTTGGGGAGTTTTTTGGCCCGCTGAATCCAAATCTGGCATCGCCGAGCACCCCACTGGCACCTGGTGCACCGAAACCCGGGCTAGAACGTCATTTCCGAGGGTTTTCTTAATAGGCTTTATTCATTTCTCAATGATCGTAAGTAATCGGAAATATTATATCTAACATATAAGTTTGGCAGACGGTGAGTTTTTTAGATGAACCAATTTTATTAGAATAACTTGAGTAGATAATCAAAGGGGAATCTGGAACAGTTTTGGGAGGGGGTAAGTGACATCATGCGAGTTACAGTTCGCTGACCCTCAGAATTGCACATTTTCAGTTTATAGTTGCATTTATTTTTGTATATAAGTTCGATTGATATTAGATACAGTGTATTTTGTTATTAAGTAGTATAGTTATTGTCAATAAAGTATCTTTTTAAAAAGGTGACTTTTAAGGCAGTAACTATTGTGCAGCCTTGTTAGTAGTAATAAATAGAAGTAGTAATTGTAATTTAAACTTTATTTCTTTAGTAATTATAGGATTGAAAAATACCGAACATAAAACGCTACGCTAACTTGACACACACACACACATACAGACCTGCGATCTGTGACATGTGTCATCCATCTTGTGTCAAGTGCGTCAACTGTCACATGTGTGTTGTCCATATTGTGTTCTGAGACTTGTATCAACATGTATTGTGTGTCATCTATTTTGTGTATGTGTGTGTGTCACGTGAACACACTTTCGTACGAATTATTAAGTTGAAAAAAATTCATGGTTAATGCGGTGATATTTTTAACTGTTTGCTGCAGCTTTTAATTACTTGATAGTAAGTAAAATTTTATTAAGCAGCTGCAAATAGCGTGTTCTCGTTTTTTTTTTCTTCAAATTGCCCATTAAAATTACAGTTTATAATGTTTTTATTTCATTTTCTATGACCCACAAAGGTCAGGCGTAGTAGAAAACACCAAATTTAATTTTAAAAAACCAAAATTGTGTAGTTAATAAAACAATTAAATTAATTATTACGAAAGTTGTAAGATGCGCGTTCATATGTAAATTAGTTAGCACCATAAAAAGAGACATTAAGCAAGAGGCCACGACTGGAAAGTGACATGTCGTGTTAAAACGTAACAAAGACATTATCGTTACGACCCGACATCTATTATACAATAAATAGATTACTAAAAACCAGAAATGTATTTAATTAAGAATAGTTCAAATGTGTACGCTTTCTATATTTTATATACAGTGTGGACCAATAAGTCCTTTAACTGTCTCATTAAACAATGACTCCAAATAATTACCAACTACGAAAGGGCGTAAAACTTTCACTGTATATAGTCGGTAATATACAGGGTGTCCCAGGAGTTCGTACCAAAAACTTGGGAGGTGATAAAAAGACTAAAAATAATGATGGTATTTCATACAAAATTTTTTTCTTTACGCACTTCGTTAACGAACTATAGGGCTCTGAAGTTGGTAATGAAAAATGGTTTTTTATTTACAATTATTAAATGGCTGATTGGAAATTAGTAATATTTTAATCGTTAATGAGCACCGTAATTGCACATTTCTTGGCGTGATATACAAGTCTACAACATACATGTGAACTCAGATACGGACTAAGTTAAATGGTGGATGCGCCATTTTTTTGATAAGTAAAACTTTTTTCAGTTATAAATGCAACAATTGGTTTTTGTGAACATTTTTAGAGATATCAAGTCCTCTTGTAACATCTCGATAACGTTAACGGTTTAAGAGATACGGGCAATTTTATGTCGCACTGCACACCTATTGGCGCATTCACATTTATTTTGAATGTACGATTACAGGAAGCACTTCAAAAAGTGTGCAATTATGGTGTTTATTAACGATTAGAATATTACTAATTTCCAATCAGCCATTTAATAATTGTAAATGAAAAACCATTTTTCATTCCCAACTTTAGAGCCCTATAGTTCGTTAATAAAGGGAGTAAAGAAAATTTTTTATATGAAATACCATCAATATTTTTATTCTTTCTATCACCTTCCAAGTTTTTGGTACAAACTCCTGGGACACCCTGTATAGCGTTTGTTCAATATTTTATATCAATAAATATAAAGGGCGAAGCGGAGCAATTGCTTATTCGAATTTAGCTGCCCGACTATAAACCACACCGTTTAAAATGTAATGAAAGTGAAGTCCAACGATTAGTTAGATATTCTGTGAGTTTTCTAATAATCTTAACTGGTATTATCATTGCTTATTACACCTATTATGTTTCATGATTGGTTTAGAAGCTGATTTTCTACTCTACCAATTCCATGGAATTAAATAAATGCGTAAAAAGTTTAGAAACCGCTTTTCTGATCGATCTTTATCTGTGAGAAATATACTCTATTGAAATATAAATACAGTATCGACAGATTTCTAATAATTCGTAACAAATATTACAGATATGACAGGCGAGAAATGACATAATGTCGTATGAGAATTTTTACCAAAGAGTTGGATGTTGCTAAACAGAATATAGAAGCAATATTAGAGTAGAGTAGGTACAGAGCAGTACTGCATATTTGTGGGTGATATCAACATAGACTTACTTGATTCAGATCATAATACAATAGATTACATTAGTACCTTGAGCGAATATGGATTTGTATCTACCATTAATAAGCCAACTAGACTGAATTCCTGCCTAGACCATCTCTTTTTATATTCAAAATCTAATAAAAATTTAGAAAATATTATTCCTTTGGTAATAAAAACTGATATAACACTTCACTACGCAATAGCATTACAAATTATAATGGACAATAAAGAACAAAAGAAGCCATCCGAAAGGGTAACAAAGCATGTTAACTACCAAAAACTTAAGGAATCTGTTTCTAAAATATCATGGAATTCGATAAGAAGTGTTGCTATGATCCAGATGATGCTACAGAGAAATTTATTTCAATAATTCAAGAAAATATTGATAAGTGCCTTTATTATAATAGACACAACCGGAAAAATACCAAAATTGCGCCATGGATAACAAATGCTCTACTGAGGTCTATAAATGAAAAGAAACGTTCATTTCAGTTAACCAAAAAAAGCCCGAATGATCGTAATATACTTTCACATTACAGACTATACAGAAATAAGTTAAATGCTCTAATTCAAACTACAAAAAAAAATTATTATATCACAAAAATTAACGAAAATTCCAATAATAACAAACAACTGTGGAATGTACTGAAAGATATTTGTGGATCAAGCAATTCACGAGTTAACATAGGAAATATTAAAGATCAAAAAGGAAATATATTAACCCATCCTCTTCAAATAGCGAATGAGTTTAACTCAACTTTTTCTGATGTAGGGAAACATTTGGCCGAAAAAATAGACAAAAACCGACAGCGGGTATATGATAGAGTTTCTTTCTCAAATTCAATGTTTTTTCTACCAACAAATACATTTGAGGTGAAGTCCATTATAAATGAATTGAAAAACAAAAAAGCAACTGGTATAGACGAAATTAGTGCTGAGTGTCTAAAGGCAATTCAATCATATATCCTTGATCCGCTGCAACACATAATAAACATGTGTATGAAGGTGGGAATATGGCCTAAAGCGTTCAAAAAATCTGTAATCACACCTATTTATAAAAATGGAGACAAATCCCTACCTATTAACTATCGACCAATATCACTAGTACCACATATATCAAAAATTTTTGAAAGAATATTGAAAATAAGATTGGATTCATACATAACCAAATATGGGTTGATATCGTCCCATCAGTTTGGATTTAAACAAAACAGTTCCGCACACAATGCTTTATTAAATTTAACAATCAAAATGTTTCATGCTCTAAATAGGAATAGAACGTGCCTATGTATTTTTTTGGATTTAGCGAAGGCATTCGATACGGTCAGCCACAGTAGTCTATTAAAAACGCTGGAGAACTACGGGATACTTGTTTGAAGCTATTCAGGAGTTATCTCTCACATCGACAACAGGTCGCCAAAATCAATGGATTTATTAGTGAAGAACGCGATATAACATACGGAGTACCACAGGGTACTATATTAGGCCCCGTGTTATTCAATCTCTACATGAATGATCTATTTTATTTAAATAGCTCTGGTCATATAATTGGTTACGCGGATGATACTGCAATTGTTTATGAGGACAGTAATTGGTATGATTTAAAGCTAAAAGTTGAATCTGACCTTAAGCTAATTAAGTCGTGGTTTGATAGTAAACTATTAACCATAAATTTTGAAAAAACTTTTTACTTGCCTATTCTTAGCTCCAACTCATCTAATAACCGATTTTATCCACTGAAAATATCACAGTTTGATCAGGATTTATTTATTGAACCAACAAACAAAATAAAATATTTGGGGGTTATATTGGATACAAATTTAAAATGGGATTGTCATATTAAATATATAATAAAAAAATTACAGTTTATTTTGCATAAATTTAGGCACTTGAAAAAGTATATTTCTAGCCAACATCTCCGCAATTTATATTTTGGATTGGTAGAAAGCCATCTTCGATATGGAATTCAGGTTTGGGGAAGTGCGTTGGAAACTCACCTGCAGCCGTTAAATATAATCCAGAGGAGATTTCTGAAAATCATAATGTCTAAACCGAACCTTTATTCTTCAGATTTTTTGTATTCTGAAAGCAGAATATTGGATCTGAAACAACTATACTTTTTATAGTCCAGTCATTTAAGCTTAAATTAGGTAAGAATCTCGGAATTCGAGATACCCAGCTGTAAGTCTGTAAATACTTGTATATTGACACCCTTAAAGTTGTCTCAAAACCTACATATGGTAGGGTGTAAGCAACTATTAAATTTCAAGGTCAAAGGTCACAAAAATCGGTTTTTGCGCTTTTTTTGGAAATATCTCATTTCCTATGGGTTTTTTGCTATTTGTATTTATTATCAATATTGTAGAATACAAAATTCTCTACAAATTTTGTTTGAAAAAAATTTTTATACGATGAACCGTTTTCGAGATAGAGGGCGGAGAGCGCGCGGTCACCGCATCACTTCAGGTCAACCGGTGCCTCCTGTCGAAAACGCGCCATATATAGTTGATGAACTATCGATAAATCAATGATTATAAATATTTGTCAATTTTTATTAACTATAATATTATATTTTATCATTTTCTTCATGCATTAAATCTATATCTATTCAATAATACTGATAACCGTTTACTATTCTTATTCTTATTGTTGAAACTGCAATTGATGAATCAAAGTCTTAAAAAGCTGCAGTTATAATAGGACAAGATATTGATTTACTTGTCATTTTAATTGGGCGTACACTGTCTTACGAACAAGAAATTTTCTTTAAAAAAGTTGGGAAAGGAAATGTAAAAACGGAGATATACTCGACTAAAAGTTTTGATAATTATCCTCATTCCAAAAAACATATTTTATTTCTGCACGCATTAAGTGGCTGTGACACAACTTCTGCGCTTTTTAAAAAGGGAAAAAAATCATTTTCAAAAGTTTTTGAGAAACTGACAAATTTGGATGAACTAGCTGCAGCATTTGAGGAAGAAAATTGTTCGGCCCAGAGATTATTAGAGAGTGGAACTCAAACCTTATTGGCAGTCTATAATGCTCCGAAATCTGTGAAAAGTCTCGATCATCTTCGTTATATGCATTACGTAAAGTCTACAAAACTTAATAAACCTGTGCAGCTTTCAAATATTCCACCAACAAGTGCAGCTACTCATCAACATTTCAACCGTGTATATTATCAAGTTCAAACTTGGTTAGGACATGATTTGGAACCCCAGGTATGGGGTTGGGCAATGCGAAACGATTTTCTGGAGCCTATCATGACAATTTTACCACCTGCTCCAGAAGATTTGCTAAATACAATTTTCTGCAACTGCAAGAGTGGTTGTGGTTCGCGATGCGGATGCAAGAAAGCGGGCTTGCAATGCTCTTTAGCTTGTGGCCAATGTAATGGGCAAGCATGTCTCAATACTCTACCATATCAAAGCGACATTAACGAAGATGGAACCTTTGACCCTGAAATCATGGAAGAACTTGAGACAAATGTCGTTGAAGACGATAATGAAGACCAGTTTGAAATTTACCAGCAGCCGGAAGACGACGATGAAGAGGAAGAAGATGATTAAAGTTATAAATTGTACTTTTTGTACCCTTTATTCCATTTTTTTACTTTCAATAAAAAAATGTATTCAATGATATTTTTTAATAAAAAGATTAATTCATAATTTATTTGTTTTTTTTCATCATGTAAGAAGTTATTAATATTAATTAGATTAAAATTGAAATATAATTCTTATATTTTCATTAACAATTCTGCAATTACATGGGTAGGTGTTGTTAAATAAATTAATACTGAATAAAAAGTGGATAAGTTAGGAAAAAAATGATAAAATATAATATAATAGTTAATAAAAATTGACAAATATTTATAATCATTGATTTATCAATAGTTCATCTATATATGGCGCGTTTGCGACCGGAGGCACCGGTTGACCTGAAGTGATGCGGTGACCGCGCGCTCTCCGCCCTCTATCTCGAAAACGGTTCACCGTATAAAAAATTTTTTTGAACAAAATTTGTAGAGAATTTTGTATTCTACAATATTGATAATAAATACAAATAGCAAAAAAAACCATAGGAAATGAGATATTTCTAAAAAAAGCGCAAAAAAAACCGATTTTTGTGACCTTTGACCTTGAAATTTAATAGTTGCTTACACCCTACCATATGTAGGTTTTGAGACAACTTTTAGGGTGTTAATATACAAGTATTTACAGACTTACAGCTGGGTATCTCGAATTCCGAGGTGAACTTACTATAATGACTGGACTATTATGCGTTTCAGTGGAATATCATGGATCAAAGAATACATACAACTTACCAATCCATAATTACAATACTCGGAATAGACATTTCCATACAGTCCCTATGATGATAAAAACTAGTTGTCAGAAAACATATTCTTTCTATTCCGTTAAGATTTACAACCGTATTCCAGATTATATTAAAAGCATCCAAAATATTCGATTATTTAAAAAGAAACTAAAACACTTCATTTTAGAGCAGAAAAGAGAATTCTGCGATATAAAAATCGTAACGTGAGAAGTATCTACACCTACACATGGTTACATTGGCTGAAGGTTGGAGTTTTCGGTGTTCAATAACTTAAATAGTTTAATATACTACAGGTTTTTTTCTGTAGTTGTACAGGTTCATTTTCTTCATTCCTTTAATTTTTCATATTATATTTTTTTTAAATTAATATTTTGTTGATATATTCTGATTGTGCTATGTATTATTTGTGATATTACTACTATCATTATTGTTGCTAAGTTTACTATTGTTGTAAGTGTAACTAATTTTGTCGCTGTACTTAATTTAGATACCACTTACAAGCTGTTTTTTACAGCTTCTGTGGGGCATTGTGTTTATTTACGATTTTTGATCTACATTTGTTATACTTTGTAATTTATAGTGAATAAACATATATTATATTATTATATACTCAAATGTTTTCTTTCACAGAAAGTTGCCACAAAAAAATATTATTTACTACTTAAAAGCAAAAATGAAGTTAATGGTAAAAAACGATTGTATTTTGGAGTTTTCGGTAGAAAATGAGTCCTTGACAGCGAGCTAATGGCTCGAGAAAATTGACCAGTTGAAATAAATAATTGGTGTTGGGTAGAAACCATTTAATTACTAGGCATCCCCCATGATCGGGTGCCAACACCACTGTGTTGGACAACAAAGAGACCTTCAATAGATGCGGCCAATAAAAGTCGCTGGCTCTTTAAGGACTTTATTAACATAGTATAAAGTATCAGGAACAATAAAAAATGTACTAAGAAACAAATACTTAATATATGTACCTTAAAATACATGTAAATGCCATTGCAACAACCGGCATACGGAGACACTTCGTTTTTCTATCTGACGTACAGTGACATTTCTCACTTCTGTCATCGAACTTATTATTTATAGAGCTAGTGTAGATTACTTATACTTTCATGTGACGTTTCCTTTGAGGCAACTCTGTTGGGAGTTGGACCCTTTAGGCCCAAATCCCAACAGGTGTGATGATCCCAAAAAGACATTATTCAAAAAGACATTAGATTTAAGTAAACATTAATTTCAAATATTGCTATCGGCCAGTGAACTAGAAGGCCATTGGCAAGGGCAGCGAAATAGATAACAAACACGTCCGTTTTATAAACATTGTATTGACACGGCCGACAAGGTCGAGACACGGAGCAATAACTGTGTTAGTTTAATAATTTCCTATATATAGATAGTTCATTTCTCTGAGGATGATTCAGTATTATTATTGTTGTTAATAGTACAAACGTATGTATTATGTATTTAGTAATTTATGTATGTAGTTTATAAGTATACGTTATTCCACTGAGTTTTTTAAAACGATGTTATTTTCTAACCCTAAAGAATGGTTCACTAGGTAAGTGTTTCCCGAAGAAGATGAATGGTTCTATGGTTAAACAAGTATATACGAGGGGCACTTGCTAAGTAACCACCACATGGCGATCCTGCGAACAAATGGTAAATATCCCTGCGAACAAATGGTAAATATCCCTGCGAACAAATGGTAAATATCCCTGCGAACAAATGGTAAATGGTAAATATTTCTGCAAACAAATGGTAAATGGTAAATATTCCTGCAAACTAAATGGAAAATGGTAAATAATCCTGCGAATTGATGGTAATTCAAACGAGTGAAGGTATATGGTCTTTTATTTAAATTCTGGACCCTGGAGAAGCAAAACTATGGATGGTACACCTACTAAACAAGATTTACAAGAAACTGGTACCGTAAACAATCATTTTATGGTGCAACAAGATAGTTTTACAACGCATATAATAGTCTTATTGTATATAATAACGGTAGCTTTCATTCTGAAATTCATATGGTCCCTATGGAAAACGCATCGAAGAGCGTTAAAAAGAGACATAAACCAACCAAGGCATTGCAGCGAAGCAGGCGTCAGGAACTTTGTCTGTATAAAATTGTAAGTACTTATGCACTCTATTTTTATGAACGAATGGTCAATCTTTTAAATGTCAATAACGTGAGAATATTTCGAAGATAAGCTAAGGGCAATTGTAGAAGAAATGAATAAACAGGGAAAAAGGGTTTTGAAAAAGGAAACTCCTAAAAATCGAGATATTCACATTGAAATAATTAATAGTATAATAATTATTTATAATAATTTTGCTAAATTAATAGGTAAAAATTGGAAAAACTTAAGTTTAGTACAACAAGAAAGTTGTAAAAATTATTCAGATAAGGTTAGGGATAAAACTGCTAGGGCATTTCAAGCGCTGAATTGTATTATTAAAATACTGTAGGCCTGGAGAAGATCTAGCAGGCGAACACTACGTGATCCAATTGAGAAGAAGGCTGGACGATATTCATGAATTAGTTCGAACAAATATTCAAGTTGCCAGCGACATAATGAAAAGTCGGTACGACACGCAGGCCACAGAAGGCGGTTTTAAAGAAGGGGACAAAGTATGGTTACACAACCCGACGAGGAGAAAAGGATTTTCTCCAAAATTACAAAAAATCCTGGGAAGGCCCATACCTAATCTAGAAAAGGATCAATGATGTTATATATCGCATAAGCAAGATCCCCAACGGAAAACCAAAAGTGGTTCACCAAAACCGACTAGCGTCATTCGAAGGAGACCATGACCTAGAGAAAGGAGTAAACCATATTCGAGATGTGTCTGACCCTACCTTCGATGAATTTATGGGCGCGTATGGAGGTACCGGGAAAACTAGATATGGAGGCACTTTGGAACAACAACAAGATTTGTTCACTCTCCCGGAAGATTATTCACTGACATACAACATCCCCGCCCGTATCAAGAACGCACGAGGGTTGGCAACCGTCTTTCGAAACAAGTTCGGGCAATTAGAAAAACTTGAACACCAGATTCCAGCCCCTGGGAAGACACTGAAACATAATTCGCGGTACGTCTTTTACGTGGTAACTAAAAACGAATTTCAAGATCGATCTACCTACCGCGATGTGTGGGAAGCACTTCGAAACCTCCGAGACCATGTGTTGGAATCCAACGTGAAGAAACTGGCTATGCCTAAGATAGCGAGTAACGAGTTGGATTGGCGAATCATCAGGAACATGGTAGATATTACCTTTCAAGATACCAGTGTCCAGATATTAATTTGCAGCTACAACCCCCGTTATCAGTATCCGATGAAGACGGTGCCCTGCTATTTCCATAAGATCGGAAAGTGTAGAAATGGGGTTAGTTGTCGATTCAAACATCCAGTCTCCGCTACACAAAAGTTCCAGGAGGAACTTCCATTTAAGGAGGGGGTAATGTTACGAAACAGCACACTGGTATAGTCCCTAAATCCGACCCTGTCTAAGCCAGGTATGAAAATTAAAATTATGGCGGATACGCAGTGTTTTTATAAATGTTTGGGACTATCTTATCTAAACATTGTTTTTGTGACCAGATTTATCTAGAAAACACCAGAACCAATTGTTTTTGTGTGTGTAAGCCGCAGTCCGGAATTTTCTAGTAAAAAAGGCATTAATATAAATAAAGGACCGATCAGCGGAGTAGTTTAGTTGATAAAGTGATCTCGTGAAATAAATAAACCGAAATATCGATCAGTAAAGTGTGTATGCATATAAATTAAATTTAAGTGACTAGTTGAGTATATATAAATTAAGTGTTAGTGATTAGTTAAGTGTTTAAATAAATTAGTAAGTAGCCATACCGTGTGTTTAAAATTTATCCCACCCGGTTACTGTTTAAATAAATTAGAAAAACATTACTATACCTACCTCTATATTTGAGGAGATCGATACGGGTGTATTACAAGCAATAAGCAAACAATTGAAAATGTCGACAAGTATGAATGATTTTTTTTAATTTTGCGAGTAAGGTCTTACTTACTGAATTCAACGGAGAAGCAAGCAAGTTACAATCATTTTTAGACTCATTAGATTTGTTACAAATAAACGCAACGGGTAATGAAGAAAATGCGATTCTGCTAATTAAGACAAGACTGACTGGAAAAGCTAGAAGCTTGATCACGACGGAAAACTATCAAAAAAATTAGGAATAAACTAAAATCAGGAATAAGAGGAAGATATGAGAGGAAGAATTTACGGATTCGTCACTACAAGTCCAAACTAATTATACTCCGTTTTAAAAAGGCATGGAGTAATAAATCACTCATTTTGGCCGGAACCATAGGCGTACCACATTTAGTCATTTAAAAAAAAGTTAAGGCTTCTAAAATTATCTCATTTCCGAACATAACCGTTTTGTAATATTACTTAAAATGAAATTTCAAATTATCAATAATATAATAAACTGTGGATTATATCACTGACATCAATTTTCCAGAAAATTTATTATTATGTATAAAAGGACGTAGACGAGTCCCTCCACTAAGCTCCAGGTAGTTATAATCCTACAAACAATAAATGATAAAATAAATGTTAATAACAATTTTATACAAATACATATATATATATATATACAGTGTGACCCATTTTTAATGGAAACACCCCCCTAAAATTTGAAGTTGTAAACCGATTTTAATAATTTTTTTTTTGAAATGTCAAGTACTAAAAGGTCTACCTTGGGACAAAATTTGAAATGTTTATTCCAATTTTCAGGGCATACTACGATATTTTTTATTAGTCGAAAATCGGGATTTTTTATTAGCAATTTTTTTATTGAAAAAATCACTACGCCACTGAATTCGGAGTGCCTCTAAACAGGTGTAACCAAAATTTCATGAAAAGATATCTATCAATAACAAAGTTATGGCAACTCAAAAATTCGAAAACTCTCACAGCTAACAGTCACAAAAACACCCTATAAATATAGCCATCAGAATATTTTTTTTATGATTTCAACAATAAAGTGCCACCAGATGAAAAAAAACAAATAGCGTAAATATTTTTAATGAAAATAACGGAATTACATTCATTCAAATTTTCACGCAAATTAACTAAAACTAAGACCTAATAGAATTTTCAATTTAAATCTTAGTTGCCATGGAAATGATATTACAGTTTGACACTTGTGAAAGATTTAAGTGTACTATTGTCAACAATATTCACATTACAGTTCTTCGGATTATTTTTTGTCATGGCTGCAAGATTGAGCGTAAGAGAGAAAATTGAAATTGTACGCCTTTCGGGAGATGACGTTAGAAGTGCTAGAGAGGTTTGTAGAGTATTTAATGAAAGACATCCATATCGTCCTCGTATTAGCTGCGGTACGGTAAATAAAATAAATAAAATATTCAATGAAACTGGTGCAGTATCAAAAATGATGTTAAAGAGTAATCCTGTACAAAGACGAAACAGGAATGACAGGAATGATCAAATCATTTTAGATTATTTCGGAAATAATCCTAATGCCAGTATAAGGAATGCCACTTTAGATTTGAATATTCCACGAGAAACTATTCGGAGATGTCTCAAGGCGAAGAATATTAAACCTTTCAAGCCAACATTTTTACACACACTGCAAGAAGGCGACGAAGCAAGACGTATGGAATATTGTTTATGGGCCCAAGGGGAATATTTAAACAATAGAAATTTCCTACAAAATATTTTATATACCGACGAAGCCAGTTTCACTACAAATGGAGTAGTGTCATCACAGAATTGTCGCTATTGGGCAGCGGATAATCCTAACTGGGTAATAAATTGTAAAAGCCAGTATTCCCAAAAAATCAACGTCTGGTGTGGAATATTGAACGAACGAATTATTGGTCCTTTCTTTTTTGAGGAAAACATCAATGCGCAGAGGCTGCTAGAATTTTTAAACACAGAGTTTTGGGATGCTATTCACGAGCTGCCAATCAATGAACGATTAAATTTAATTGTTCAGTTAGATGGGTGTTCAGTTCATTATGCCAGAGCTGTGAGGCAATGGCTTAACGAGCATTTTCCAAACCGATGGATAGGCCGTGGTAGTCCGTTTCTAGATTGGCCCCACAGATCTCCAGACCTCACAGTTTTGGACTTTTTTCTCTGGGGACTTATCACACAAAAAGTTTACAAACACCGCTCAAGAGATAGAAATGAACTTTGTGCAAGAATTCGACAGGTATGTGCAGATATTACCCCTCAAGAACTAAGGAACGTGATCAGAAACATTCGTAAGCGCTACGACAAGTGTATCGAAATAGATGGTGGGTTAGTAGAGGCTACTAGAATATGAGTTAGAATTAATTGTTGCACTGACTCGAAACATTTCAATGATTAGTTATCATAGTTACGTTTATAAAATTTTTTTGCTTCATAATTTGTTGAATTGTGTGAATGTAATCCCGTTATTTTCATTAAAAATTTTTTTTCATCTGGTGGCACTTTATTGTTGAAATCATAAAAAAGTATTCTCATGGCTATATCTGTAGATATAGGGTGTTTTTGTGACTATTAGCTGTGAGAGTTTTCGAATTTTTGAGTTGCCATAACTTTGTTATTGATAGATATCTTTTCATGAAATTTTGGTTACACCTGTTTAGAGGCACTCCGAATCCAGTGGCGTAGCGATTTTTTCAATAAAAAAATTGCTAATAAAAAATCCCGATTTTCGACTAATAAAAAATATCGTAGTATGCCCTGAAAATTGGAATAAACATTTCAAATTTTGTCCCAAGGTAGACCTTTTAGTACTTGACATTTCAAAAAAAAAATTATTAAAATCGGTTCACAACTTCAAATTTTAGGGGGGTGTTTCCATTAAAAATGGGTCACACCATTTGCCGATTATTTCACCCAATTAGCAGGTAATTGAAGAAACTTGACAAACAGGTAGCTCAAAAATGGTTTTATTATTGTGAAATATAGTCTTTTCAGTTCTAAGAAAATGCCCCCATAATACAATGTACTTACTAGAACTTTTCAACTATAAAAGTAGCGGAAAGGTTGAATATTTTCAATTTACAGTTCATCTGTTCTGGAGAAACTGCTGTGTTGATTGATTTCCCCATTATTACCGTTATTTGTTATTATTTTTTACCGTTATTGTTAACTGGTGTTTATTTTTGTTCATCTATACAAGTTCTCTTCTCATCACACGAGACAAACACCTAACAACACCTTCCAACTATATAGTGTTCCAACCAAATTCGACCAGATATGGAGGATTTATCACCATCTAAGCGACCTAAAGTTGGCCAATTGTCGCTGAACGAAAAAAATATGATATTAAATTGCTATTCCTCGTTGAAGAACGAAGAAATTAGAAGAAAAATCATGAATTTGACAGGAAGTGTTGATGAAACTGTGGAGATTACTGCAACAATGATGGGTGTTTCGAAAACAACAATTTATAATTTAATAAAGGAGAAAAAAAATGGAATCATCACAGCCCCAGCAAAGTCCCCAGGCCGACCCAAACTTGAAATGGATGACGACTTGAAGAATGGAATAAGGCGTAAGGTGCGTGCTTTTTTCTTTAGAAAAGAGATCCCAACTCTCACCAAAATTATGGCTTCGGTTCAAGAAGATTCAGATTTTCCGAAAATGTCTCGAAGTACATTATGGAAAATTTTGAAAGAACTTGGATTTGAATATAAAAAAAATTATCGGAACGCAATGTTGATTGATAGAGACGACATTGTCATTTGGGGGAGGAGTTATTTGCGCAATATTCGGAAAGCAAGACTAGATCAAAAACGAATTTATTATTTGGATGAGACTTGGTTAAATGAAGGTCATACTGTTTCAATGTTTTGGCAAGACACGAATGTCAAAAGTCGGAGGCAGGCAGCTCTTGAAGGGTGGTCAACAGGCCTCAATCCACCAGCAGGAAAAGGACGTCGACTCATCATTACTCATATCGGAAGTGCCGAAGGTTTTGTTAAAGGTGGATTGTTGTGCTTTGAGTCGAAGCAAACCGGAGATTATCATGAAGATATGGATGCAGACGTTTTCGAAGAATATTTCTCACAAATGTTAGATCTAATTCCAACGGGCTCAGTCATTGTTATGGATAACGCAAGTTATCACTCCATGTTAGTGGAGAAATTACCTTCAACTGCATGGCGTAAACAAGATATCCACGATTGGCTAACCTCGAAAAATATTGAATGCCCAGATAACCCGCTGAAAAATGAGCTCTTGCAACTGGCCGATTCACATAAACACAAATATAGTAGATACGTTGTAGATCAAATGGCATGAGCGCGTGGTATAACGGTGCTGAGGCTTCCTCCTTATCACTGTCAACTCAATCCCATAGAATTAATATGGGCCCAAGTGAAAGGGGAAGTTTCAAGAAAGAATACGACATTCAAAATGAGTGACGTAAAAGTTTTATTCGAAGACGCGTTAGGTAACGTAACCAAAGAAAACTGGAAGAAATGTGTTGAACACGTAATACAAGAAGAACTAAATATGTGGGAAATGGATCATATAAGTGAACACATGATTGAACCATTTATAATCAATGTTAATAATGGAAGCTCAACAGAATCGTCTGATTCTGATATATAGACTAGTTTTTGTGTTAGTTATTACTATTATTTGTTAGACTTTTTTTATAAATATTACATTAATTCGTACTTTATTCCTGCATTTTTCTTTTTTTCTCTCCTATTGTAAACGGTATATTAGTAGTAAAGTTGATACCTACTGCAAAAAAATTTGCTATTTTTGATATAATATTTTATGTTTATTGTTTATTCATAGGAACACAACAAAATGTGTTTTTATTGAATCGATATTGTGAACTCTTTTGAATAGTTTTCGTAATTATAATTTCATATATAGTGCATTAATATTCATATACCAAGTTAGTTTTGTCCTGATTGCACGCCTCTGAGGATTAAATTGTTTATTTGTTCATTCAAATACAATACAGCGACCCTTTCAATACAATAGGCGACCCAACCGAATACAGAGTTACGGGGGGTGTCTACCTGAAATTCGTAACAAATGAGAAATTTTAGTACAAATTTAGATAAACTTCGGAGATATTTTATTATACACCCTGTATCGGTTTTGCATACCTAATGAGCTTTTACTACTCCATGCCATTGAAAAACGGAGTATAAGAAGAAAAATATGGTAGTAAATAGTTTATTTGCCGTTTGATGATATTGGCACAAATTTGTAACAGTATTTTAAATTGGTTTCTTGCAATTCGCAAACAATTCACATGTATTCTGGTGTCAATAGTCAACAATTCATCGAGTCCCCTTTTAGTACTAGAAAATGTACCTACCTAATAATTGAAATACTACCAAAACTGCCATCTACGACGGATGTTAATAAAACTCTAGAAAGAATAAAATTTGCATAATTAAAGAAATGAAATCTGAAAAATTTTTAGAATCATATAAAATACTATGTCGATTATTAAATTTATCCAACTTTTTCTATTTTTAATTGATATTTACAAAGAAACATTCTTTCAAATAATTCACAATTTATTGACTGAAATTTATTCAGATAATTTTTTTATATATTATGCATAGTTATTTTCCAACTAATTTTAAGCTGATCTAATTGTGATATTTTAACATAATATATTGTACCGTCATTTGTGAAAGTGTTTTATTTGATACTAAATGTTTTTTAATCAAAACCGTTGATTCGTTGTATAATTTGACAAGCACTTGCAAGCTTTTGTTTTGTGTAAATAAGTTTCTGGTGAAGGACACTGAAAGTCCGAAACGTTAAACAAAAGTGTGAATAAAAAACCACAAAACTTTCTAATTTCCGACTGAACCTTAAAATCCCAAAAAAAAATATAATTAAATTAGGTTTAAAAAACATATGTTATCTGAATTGAGAATTATTTGGAGAAATGTTTCTTTATAAGAATCAATTGAAAATATAAAAGTTGGATAAATTTAATAAGCGACATGTTATTTTTCGTGATTTCAAAAAATTTTGTGATTTAAATTTCATTACTCTAATTGTTTTATGTTTACGAGTGAAACACCTTTCAAAACATGCTAAGTTGGAAAGAAAATTGATTATTTATCACTGTAATAAAAAAAATTCTAAAACACCATCTGTGAATTCTTGTTGTGAAAGCGTAAAAAAAAGTACCTATAATTATTATTGTAATTGGTTACAATATTTTTATTATTTCACTCAATACAAAATACGCGCCTTCGATTGGTTTAAATATGAGGATTGATATCTGAAAACACCATGTTTTCGATTTTGTATTTCGGCACCTGATTGGATACATGCTCAGATTAACAAATAAAATAGATATGTTTGTTTTGACTTTTTCCTGCCCCACATTCTAAGCTCACTTGCGGGACACTTCCACTGCTTTGCCATATTTACAAATCCTCTTTAGAAGCGGGAAAAATAAAATTAGAAATTTTATTGAAAATTTCTTAAAAAGTTATGCAATTAAAAAAAAGTCATAATAATTTATGCATTTGAGTCGCTGCTTTTAAAATTAATTAATAATACTTGAATTTTATATAATAAAGGCATATTCTTATATAAATTTTAAACAAGTATTTGTTGTAACTAAAAGCGGCAACATTGCTGAAAACTTCAGTACCTGCTTTGTTTGTTTAGGATAAACTATTTAGTAGTTTTGTCTTTGTTCAGTTACGATATAAAGAGAGATGCAAATATGGTCAGAGCGTTCTCGACTAACATTTCTATTGGATTGTAGTATTATAGTAAATACTGTCAAACTTAGTTTGTTTATTACAAAGATCAAAGATTATTGATTTTTTACGAGCGCCATTAGGACTAGCAAGTAAAAGTTGAGTTATTTCGATGTTATGTGAGTTTTTCAAGACTTTTAGTGACAAAATTTGGTTTTAAGTTAATTAATTTAGTGTTTTTTATTATCATGGTTCGTCAGTGCCAAGTCTGTCGGAAAACGGCCGAAATACCCCGAACTCTCATTCCACAGACAGGTATATAAATATATGAACGGCTATCCAGTGGCGGCGACTTTTATTATTCATTTCAATAATATTTGAAATGCTTAAAAGTTTTTTAATTATAAAAAGCAAATTTCTATTTGGCGTTGTTTTATTCTAGTTTTCCCACCAATTTGGAAACAAGAAGAATTTGGTTTGCTTTATTGGGTCTAAGCGAGACTCATGATCTACCAAAACGACCTGAAAAGTGTTCGGAATATTTTAAACAATCTGATTTTATATATATAAGAGTAGTGGCCGTAATTTTCTAAACAAAGATGCTCTTCCCATGTCAGTTTTTGAATTTAATCCACCAGATGTAATGTAAGTACCTACACATTTTCTTGGTACAATGGGCCCTTAAAGTAATGCCCAAAATAAAAAAGTCACTGTCCTGATAAACAAATTTTCCTTTCAATGTAATAAGTTCTTTTTATTACAGCTGATAAAGTGGCCATAAAAGACAAATTTTAAACAGATTATTAATTATAAGTCATTACTTTATTGGGCGACTGGTGACACTCTGGGCTGTCTAGATAACTATAGTTCAGTTCCAATATAGTAGGCATCAAACTAAACTAAAATACAATTGTTCTTGGTTTAATGCAATATTTCTGAGAATTTAGTGCCTACTATTTTGGAACTGAACTCTATTTAAAAATTAAATTATTATTTTAATTTTTTTAAGAGGTCATTTGGCCACATATGATCTATTTTATTCAGTTAGCAATGATGACTGAGTTAATTGACTAACATTAATTTGTTAAAAGAATATGTCTATTTTAGGTCTTCAACAAATAACTCATTGTCATCAAAAAGATTTACCAGCACAAAATGTGTCTGAGCAAGCTTCTAATGCTACTCTAAGTGATGTCGAAAGGTAAATATTTAAGTAATTTATGTTGAAATTAGGGAGTATATTTTTTTAAACTGCTTTTTAATAAAATTTACTGTTTCGACCTTTACTCTGTGGAAACAACTCATATTACTTTTTTAAATGAAACTAACTGTTTCTAGATAATTCCACAATATATTGAAAATATGTTAAAAACTCTAAGAAATTGACAATTAGTTTCATTTAAAAAAGTAATGCTTTTTAAAAGTTTGTTACCAAAACAAAAAAATTGTTAATTGTGTTTTATTTTTAGTTTACCCGTAGAAGAAGTTGTTGATGATGAAGTAACAGTAACTGAGAATCATTCATTTATGAGCGGTGTATCATTGCTTACTTCAGATTCTCGTATACTTGCATATAGGTTAGTTTTTTAGTTAGGTTTGTTGTAGTATATATTTTCTCCTAAATGTTTAAAGGTTTTTGTAATAGGCAATAAAATGTATTCACAGTTTGTTCCAGTGACTACAATTAACAACATATTCTGATTTATTTGTTTTAGGTTTATGGAACATGGTCCGTCAGGACTTTTTAAATATAATATTCATTTTTTAAATTCTTTCTGTTCAAAGTTTAAATAAAATTCCTATAAAAGTTACTTTTTGCTTTCATTGATAAACGTGGTCGTAGAATAAATATCGTGTACAACTCATACGCAAATTACATTTGCCGCTCCCTTGATTTGAGGCACTCGCCTTACGGCTCGAGCCACAAACTTCAGCACTAGTGGAAAAAGTGAACGATATAGAAGTTGATAAGCTGCAGCGCTACCTTTTGGAATGGAAATGTCAATGTCAAATTTTATTTTGACAATTTAAACTTATCTTTGTAATGAATTTCGTTGACAAACACTAATATTACAATTAATTATAACTTATTATCAAAAAAGATATACCAGGCTAAACAATTCAAAATTATTCAAATTTCATTATTAACTGTACCTACGTTTAACTAATTTTTCAATATTCATTTTTTAAATTATTTCTGTTCAAAATTTTGATAAAACACCTATATAAGTTACTTTTTTCTTTGATTAATAAACGTGATCGTAGAAAAAGTATTGTGCACAACTCGTACGCAAAGCTCTTCTCTAGCTCCATTGATTTTCAGCTCCCGCCTTACGGGTCGTGCCACAAACTTCTGCGCTCGTGGATAAAGTAAACGATATAGAAGTTAATATGCTGACCTGGTGGGAAGGAAATCTCAATGTCAAAACCCCTTTTGACAATCTAATATTATAGTTATAATGAATTTCGGTGACAGATTTTAATATTAGAAGTAATTAAAACTTATTATTAAATTAAAAAAGATACGCCAGGCATAACAATTGAAAATTGTTAAAATTTCACAATTAACTATACCTATGTTTAACTTTTTTTCATTTTTTAAATCCTTGCAGTTCAACGTTTAAATAAAATAACTATATAAGTTACTTTTTGCTTTCATTAAGAAACTTGGTCGTAGAAAAAATATTGTGTACAATTCGTATGCAACGCACTTTTTCCACTCCCTTGATCTACAGCACTCACCTTACGGCTCGTGGCACAAACATTTGTGCTCCTGGAAAAAGTAAACGATATAGAAGTTGATATGCTGCAACGCCCCCTGGTGGGAAGTTACAACAAAAAGGATAGGAAATACAAATTCTGCATACAAAAATACATATATATGCCCATTTTGAGGGTGATCGGTTGAACGGTGTAGAATTTGATACCCTGCAGCGCTACCTGGTGAGAAATTCATTGAGAAAAGTGTAAAAACCTTCTCCGTGAAAAAATACATATACATGCCAATTTTCATGATGATCGGTTGAACGGCGTTGGAGTGAAGAGCGTTTCGACTTGTTAAGTCATCTTCTGTTTCGGCTAGAATGTTACATTATGATTTATACATAATACATAAGTTAAAAAAAGACATTACAAATTTTTGTATATAAAATAATAAAACAATTACCTTAATAACAGTGTCAAAAACATAAAAACATGGAAGGTTAAAAATTAAAACTAAAATGCTGTGTACATTTTGTAGCTGTTGTCAGTAAATTAATTAAAATGTATTATTTAGTTTGAAGGTGTTTTTTCTTTTACTAATACGATGTGGTGTTAGTCTGGGCGCGTTTGCTTGATTTAACAGGTGTATATTATAGTAAGGTGCAGAAGCTTTCAACAATTTATTGGTTATTTTAAGAGACCATCATATATTACATTCAAATTACGAATATCGTTTCTATTATTAATACTATTTATATCCTTTTTTATGTTAATCATTTCTAGTACAGTTCTAACTTTTTCATTATTTTCTTTAGCCAATATTTTCACATTGTCAAAATCAAATTTATGTCCTGTATTCTTAGAGTGATTGGATAAAGCTGTTACATCAGTTTTTGAATACTTATGAGCTTGTATTCTTATTTGGAGGTATTGTTTGCTTTGACCAATATATGTTTTATTACAACCTCCACAAGGAATCTGGTATACTGTGTGTGTTTGTTTATTTTTCGGAATGTTTGGTTTCATTTTTGAAAAAAATGTTTGGTTGGTGTTCTTTAATTTGTGGGAAACAGTTAAATTTTCTTTCTGAAGGCTTTTGTTAATTTTTTCTTATAAACCGTGTACATATGGTAATGATGTAAATGATGTTGGTTTTTTTGTGGTTTTTGATTTGAATTGTAGATTGCATGTATTCTTTTTTTAATAGTTTTGTTCACAAACGATAATGGGTAGTTATTTTCTTTAAGGATATTTCGGATTTTATTTAGATTGTTCTTTCTGAATTTAGGGTGAGATAATTTAATTGCTCTGTCAGCTAAATTTTTGATTACATTTTTCTTATGAGATAGGGGAATATTACACAAAAGACTCATGGGAATTTGTAAAATTCATAAGAACCCAAACAATACCTAAAGATCATGTGTTAATAACTCTTGATGTGACATCATTATACACAAATATAGACACAACATTAGCGTTAAACATTATAAAAGAAAAATGGAACGATATCCAAAACAGTACAACATTAAATTTAACAGAATTTCTCAATGGGGCTGTGATAAAACATGACATCAGCTTCCTTTTATGTGGAGAAGATATTCATCAAATTCTACAAGTCAATCATTGTCTCATTTCACACCGACTCACCTATTTAGAATCTCAAAGTTTTTGTGAATATTTTGAAAAATTGTAGATTTAACCAGGAATTTTGTTGTACTTAGAGAATTATTATAAGTCAAAAGTTGTGAACGGTTTGGATGAAAACAATGTAATAAATTGATTTGATTGAAATGTTTGCGTTTCATTTTTCTCTCTCTTCTCCCTATAGTCATGCGGGTTGTAAGGATGATTTTTTAATAAACAAACTTATTACAATATACATATTGTTTTATTCATTTAATTTACAAATGAAATACGGAAAAATAGAATAGAGAAGACGAAGAAAAGCATATAACTATATTAAATAAATATACAAATAACGAGATTAAATTGAAAATCTGTATAATGTTAATCAAAATTATCAATATCGATATCAACATCATACGTTCCTCTAAATCTTTTAGTTCTAAGTGATTCATAATGAAATTCGGAAATACAAGATTCCCGATATTTTGTTTCAAAAGTACTGTTTGATTGCATCTTTGACACCAGAAAAATGTCTATTGTGATAAAGATCATGATTCTGATTCGTAAACTTTATGAAGATGGTCAATGATTGCTAAAAAATATTTTTTAATTATTTTATAACATGTTTTAATGCAATCAAACACATATGTTATATCCATCAACTTTATGATAGTTAGATCCTACGCGATATTCAAGTTTATTTCCAAATACCTCTCTCCTCCAATAATAT